>PUFA01000016.1:14839535-15463208 GCA_003508835.1 Eonycteris spelaea
TAGAGTACAGGAAGAACACATTTGTATGGCTTTAGAGTTTAAAATTCATTTCCACATTCATTAACTGAATTATTTGGCATGGCAACCCTGTGAAGCAGTTAAAGTTTATGAATGCCAGTTTGTAGGTGAGGGACCAGCCAGGTCCAGTGGCTTCAACAAGTTCACACTAGTAAATGGCAGACTTTTGACAGAAAATTACTTTCTAACCTCAGATCCAGTGTTCTTTTTACCACGGAAGTTAAAATACAATCAAACAGGCTATTTGTGGAAGTGGGAATAAACCTGGGACGGGGGGCATAGTAATCTGCTTCTAAACCATGTAACTACCCCCGGCCCTTGTTGCCACAAATGCCAGCCTAAGGAGATAAACCACTCAGTTCAGAAAATACTACCCTATTTCCAGAAATGGATACTGCCCCCACACTTTAATTTGATGGCAAAATATTTTAATTTATCATTAAGCTATTTCCCCACCCACTCCCCACTCCACATAACTCAACATGGAAAAGAATCTGTGTGCATGTCTACTGGTTGAGCAGGATGATGTTTGCATATACATATATGCATATACATACAACTTTATTTAAATGATCGAATCTACACTTTTAGAGGCCGTTTGAAGCATCTTATCAAAAGAAAACACCATTTAAGCAAGAGGTTAAAAAAGCTTTTCAGACCCAAAGGCCATTTAATACAATAAATCCTACTTGGGTAGTTTAGCAAACGTTTTTAAAACCCACATCCAACAGACTGGTTAGTATTGAATATACAGATTTGGTTTCAAAGCTGAAATGCCCCTGGTGTAATAGACCCTCTCATGAAATTCAGTTATTTTATATTATGCCATAAAAAAACAGGGACACATATCTACTGAAACTTAAATATTAACTCAATAGGCTACTTGGTAATATAAATAGGGAAAAAAAAAGTGGTCATGAACTAGGAATGAAAAGACTATGACACCAGCCTATCTTGAACTGCAAAGGATGTTAACATCTATCCTAGAATCTAAAACACGAAAAAGAGTTAAATATTCCACTCCATATAGACCCCATCTGGCCCAAATGATCCCCCAAGGAGTATACCCCCAACACATGAGGTTTACTAACCACCTGCTACAGATGTTACTATGTCACTAATTAACAATGATCACAGAAGATGTGTCACACCAGAGGTTTTGCTATTATACACAACGTATTGGTGGCTGCAGGAATCTTCCTCATAGAGCTGTGGTCAGAAGGCACACTGACAAAGTCCATGCCGCTGGTCCAAGGAACCACAGCTAAGGGACAGGAACACCATTTACACCGTAGCTCTCTCTGGCATGCTCCCCACTCTAGTTAGAGGGGCTGAGATGTGGGGGACAGTCCCAGCCAGGTGCTGCAGCCACCTACTCCTGGGCGTCCTTGCGGGTCAACTTGTAGATCTCAGTGGGTCCATCCACATGAGTGATAGTGGTGGTGAGCTGGAGTTCTTCTCCACTGTGGACACCCAGATCACCTGAAACAGAGTTTTTGGTGTTAGACATATTCAAGGAGGAAGGAGAGGAAAGCTGGGGTTCATCTGAGTGACAACCACCGAATGCCAGCAGCCCTCTTTCACGTTCTGAGCTTATAGAGAAAACCAGGGCACAAGCACCTAGGGTTCAGTCTCAACCCTTTCACTTGTGCTTTGCAATAATTTCATCCATTTTTGTCTCCCAGACAAGAGATAGTAATGAGAGATGAGTCAGCTTACTGTTTATATAATTTGTAGTAATTACTAACACTTAATGAGACCTTACTTGGTGCCTGACGCTATCCTCGATGCTTTATCTTTGATTATACTTAATCCTCACAAGAGCCTTCCAAGGCGGCCCTCTGATCATGCCAACTTTACAGATGAGGAAACTGGGAGGGAAGTAAGGTGACTGCCTCAGGTGGAGAAGACACACGACAGAGCCAGGACCTATGCTGAGGCAGGAAGGCTCCTGCTGTGGGCTAGGCCAGCACAACTCCTCTCCCGCGATAGGAGGGCAGGCACATACACACTTGCTGTGAATAATTCACAAGGTGGCTATGCCATCTGAAGGCAAACAAGACCTGCCTATTACCAACAGATTTGGCAAGATCTACATATAACGCCTTTAGGAACAATTAGGGTTTTCTCTCCAATGAAAAAGTACCAGAAATGTGTTCTGAATTTTCTGCCGCCCCCAGGATTCTGTCCACAACACCACTGTTTTGATTATTCCGAACACTGGCCCTGCAGGGTGCTTGGTCAAAGCTAGTTCTGTATTTGCATATCTGGGTGAGCCATCAAAAGTTCAAAGCCAGTTTCAAGATGTGCATGTCTGAGAGTCACCAAAATTTCCCAAGACCTGACCACCCTAGTAAACCCATTAGCACCTTGAGTGTTTACCTAAGGAATCCCTTTCTTTGAAGACTTCTTAAGATTTGACACTAGAATGTAATTTTATTCAGGTTTTGAACCAAAGATGCTAATTCTTTAAGCTTAAACTGTAATTCCAATTAGCAGGTCCTAGAAAATGTGTATGATCTTACAGATCATTTGAAGAAAACAGCCAAAATTAAGTTGGCTTCTTCGTTCTAACGGATATCTACACTATAGTGCTTATCATGTGCCTGACACTATTCTAAGCACTTTGCAAATATTAATACATTCAATCCTCATACCAGCCCTTTGACAGAGGTGCTACTGTCATCATTCCCATTCTGTTCATTAAGGATCTGAGGCACAGAGAGCCTAAACAATGTGCCCAAGACCCAAGCTTGTAAAGAATAATGTGGGATTCACATGAGAGCAATGAGGATCCAGCATCCAGGCTCTCAACTTTTAGGCTATGTTGGCTCTTTGTAAATGTTCAAATGAGACTGCCAGCAAAGTATAAACCCATATGCAATGCATTACAGTCATAAATATATACATACGATAATTTGGATGAATTGTTAGTGTATTAATTTTCATTTTCTATCTGATGAAAGAGAATTTAACATACAATATCAGTGCACTGATAGTAAGGAGAGCTGTTATATATGAGTATTTCCTCTATATATTATTAAATCTTAGCATGCCCTGTATTTTGTGAAGATGTGAAGACACTGAAGCTCAGAGAGGAAATTACTTTCTCTAATATGACCCAGCTTCCTCCCAGCTGAGCTGGGATGAGGACCTGGATCTGTGGGACTCTGGCTAGCAAAATCTGTGATTCATGTGTGGTTCTACCATAGCTGGAAGGCCGACTTTTTCCCCTTAGGGAATGAATGTGGGAAAATGGCAGTAACGTGGCAGGAATGGGGATCCCTCCATTTGTCTCCAAATTCCATCGACTTCTTTTCCTGCCAAGGTCTTGCTCCATTTGTTATCCTCCCTCTCTCAGCTCCTGCTGCTCTGGGCACAAACATGCTTAAAGCCTTTTCCCATCCAAGACAAAAACAAACAAACAAACAAACAAAAAACACCCCTCCAAAAATGTGATACATTTCTTACTTACAGGGGGAGGGGAAGAATAAAAGGAAAAATAGTAGGTTAAGGAAGGAAAAGGAAAAAAAATTCTTTAGCTTGCATTAAGCCTCTCCGGTTATAATGTCAATTTATCTCAGCTCAATAACAATAAGATGCAGGTTTGTTTCTTTCTAACCATTGCAGAATGCGGCCAATCTCTGGCATTGGATTTAATATCAAAGGACTATCAATGGATCCATATTTATGGTATTATGGCCACAGGTCCATTGCTGCTACTTGATTCTAACTGCCTGGAATGCATATTGGGCACCCAAAAAGCTACATACACTTCATGAGCTATGTAAGCACAGCTTCTAAAGACTGGCAGCATTTTAATGACCATCATTTGTGTACTGAGGCAACTTTAGTAGAAAGAAAGAAAATTGTGAAGATAATTCTAAGATTGCTTCACAGAATTTGGGAGAGACCAGCATGTGGTCTTCTAATATTTATAAGGGCTACCTTATTATTTTGTCCTCCAAACCACTAAAGCAGATTAACACCCCATTATCCAGATATGGAAGCCACAGAGGTGCCACACCGTGAGTTTATGTTTGTTTCTCAAGGTTATACAAAATATATATTGGAACCAGTGTTCCAAACCATCTGTGTCTGCCTCCGAAGCTTATGTTCTTTCCATAACATTCTTGACTTCATCCTTTTCTGTGAATTTTTTTCCTAGTCCCACACTGACCTTCTCCCTGTTCACCTTCAAAGCTAAAGCTCAAATACTAACTCCCTGTAACAAAGTCCCTGGTTCATGGCAAAATGAGAAAATCAACAAAGAGTGTGATATTTGTAAAGCAAAATTATTTCCATGCAAATGACTATTGTTTAAGATTACATCCTTCCTACATTTTGGGTGTTAATAAAATAGTGAATAGGTTTTAAAATTCTTTTTTCTTTTCTAAAGCATACAAATACTTAGCACAGAATATAAATACTTTAGCACTCATTAAAATACTTTAGCACTCAAATCTTGTCTGGTACAGGCTAGTCTAGCTCCTCCCTGCTGTACTCCACATAGCTAGGTCCAGCCCACTGCACCAGTACTGGTGTTCCCCACTGGGGTTTAGGGCCAACCCCTCAGCTAGAAAACAGGTATGCCTTGGGATGACTGGGCTTTGGTGATCTCTTCCAGGAATAGGGCAATAGGGCAAAGTAGCCTTGGTGGGACAGGGTTCAGAAATCTTGGGTCCGGCCATCTCTCAAACCCTTTCAACTATTAAGGTGGTTTATACCAGGCTTGAGATGAGCCATTTCCCACCCCATCTCCATAGTACCTCCAGATACTCAATGCCAGGCAACTGCAAGGAGGAAGGCACAATAAATCTAGAAGTTTTGAGTAAAATCTTAGTGCTGTGGAGTGAATTGTATAGCCTCCCACCACCAAAAAAAAAAAAAAAAATCATTTGTAGAAGTCTTAATTCCCAATACTTGCAGAATGTGACTGTATTTGGAGATGGGTAATTAAGTTAAAATAATGAGGTATTGGGAGGGGCCCTAATCCAATACGACCAGTGTCTATAAGAAAAGGAGATAAGGATAAAGACACACAGAGAAAAGACCATGGGAAGACACAGGGAGACAACGGTGCCTACAGCCAAGAGAGAAAAATCTTAGAAGAAACCAACCCTGCTGACACACTTGATCTTGAACTGGAACTCTAGCCTCCAAAATTGTGAAAAAATAAACAAACTTCTGTTGCTTAAGCGACCCTTTCTGTGGTTATTTGTTATAGCAGCCCTACCAAACTAATACCTTTAAGAAGCAAGAAGGCTCTCTCAAGGTGACTGAGGCAAGAGTGGTATCATAGTAATTTGAAGACGCAGAAAATGTGATTTTCATTGCCTGAGCAAGAAAAGATTGGGTCACTAGTAGGACAGCAGCCCTGGGAGAGGCAGGAGCAGAAAGTGCCTGACGACAAATAGTAGAGCAGGAGGTGCCAGGCTGGTGATGGCCTGCCATCTGTTTCCCATCTTCATTAAGGAATAGGTAAAGGCTTTTGAGATCCACTTCAGAGTCTGAGTCCAGCCCCGGTCATAAGACCAACTCCACCATTGCTCACAGACATCAAGGAGAAGCCAGTCTGGCCATGCGTGAGTCATCTGACATGAAACCAGGAAAAAGACCTCAATAAAAGGCAAACACTGTCAAAGCCTCCTGACTCAAACCAAACATGTATTGAGGCAACAAAAGCCAAAGACACCTTTCCTGTGAGACAAGCAGCAGGAGACCTTAGAAGCCTCCAGAGTAAAACTGACACAGTATGGTAGCTAAGCTACCAAGACATGAACCCAGGGTTGCTACTGTGGCTTCCAGCAGAATGAGTGTGTCAGACAGGAGACATATAATGTGAATAGAAATAGAAAAGAACCAGTTGGCAATTAGAGTGTCTCCTGTTCTCTGTGTCATAGGCATTCAGTCAGGAATTCCGTTTCTTGCTTTTTTCCTAAAACCTTCTGATAAGAATTCTAGAGTAGAAAGAACAGAAAAATGAAAGCTATTATTGAGAATCGTCTGACGTCATAAGCAGCTCCAACCTTTTTTCCCACATCAATTAGTGACTGAGGGGGTTGGGACAGTCTTTCATGTGTACAGGGCATCGATATCACACCCCTTCACTCCAAACGAAGAGTTAACATCTGCCTACTGCACTTTGCTTCAGCCTGGGAAGACGTTCAGAATGGTTCACAAATTGGTTATGGAAACAGGTAAAAAGAAGAACTTTAACGAAAAGGCAGCAAGAGCAGAGTAGAAAATGTGAATGGTCCTTGAGAGAAAGAGATCTAAAATATCTTTGCTAAACTAAAACAAAATTATATATATATTTGTATATGTGTGTATACATACATACAATAAAATGATTACATATATATATGTGTGTGTGTATATGCATACGAATATACATATTTAAATTTATGTGTATATAAAATGATTGATGTGAATGTGCTATACCACCACTGTGGCTATGGTAAATCAACCAACAAGAAGGAAGCCAGAGTTCCACACCCCTGTTGTACGAATCAGCTACTAAAAACATGAAAAGAGTCCAGGTTGGAGCTGTCTCGTCATATCCCCTGTTTCAGAAGGCAGCCAAATAAGTATTATCCCCCAGACCAGGAAACTGGAATCCTGAGAGCAAGGACTAAGTCTCTGTCACTCCTTTGGACTTCACATCATTCCATCTTACCAGCCTAGCACAGTGCTAGGTACTGAGGTACTCAGTGGTTCACTTCTGAGGGTCACTTTCCGACCTACACAATAAAAGAGAAACAGAAATACATAAGAAAAAATGCTCTTTGGAAGCCAAACCTCTCTTTGAATCTGCCATCTGCTTTGTTTCTCTTTGTTCATTCCTGGACCAAAATGGAGACACAAAAGTCCATGCTCTCTGCTTCCATTTCCTTCCTACCCACTCTCCTGACACTTCTTAGCATCTCTCTCCACCTTCCAACCAAGTGAAACCACACTTCTCAATGGTTCTTTCTCTTTCCTTATCCTCTTTGGCCTCTGCTGTATCAGAAACTGCATGCCAAGTTCCTGGAAATGAGCTTTTTCTTTTTTCAGAATCTATCCCACGAAGGCAAGAAGCACAACACACCTGGGATTCACTCTCCATAGCAAAAGACCCGAATTTTTAGATCTGGACCTTACAAGCAAGGAGTCGGGGAAGCAGTCCAAACCATTTTAAAAATAAAAACTTTCCACAAAAAAGGAAAAGGGTTGAAAGGCGGGGAGAGAAGAAGAAATGTCATCACAGACCCAGAGAATTTGAAAATGCAGTGCACCCCCTTGAGAGTTTATTTTTCTAGGTTTCCTCGTAATATTCTAAACTATCTCTTTTCAAGGAGCTTCAAAATCTTGGCAAATGTGCCGCAATTCCTAGGAAACGTGTGGTCTAGCGGCTGATGAAGAGATGAAAGTGAAAGAGAGTTCAGAAGGAAAATGATCAGAGAACCCAACATGGAAGCGCCCCCTTCCCAATGCACAAGGTCACAGCACCACGCGAGGGCAAGGGCACGACCAGCCGACAAGGGCTCCTGGGCTGCTGTGAAATCACAGCTGATCATGTCACTATCACAGAACTGCTAAAGCGTGTGACTTTTGTGTTTATGATCAGAAGAGGGTCCCAAAAGGATCTGCCTGCTCAACTGCTTGAAGAGTGTTTTTCAACAGGGGCTCTATTGGCATTTGAGGCAGGACAGTTCTTACTACAAAGAGCTGTTTTGCTCATTGTGGGACATTTAGCGTCCCCATAATCTGGCCACTAAATGCGAGTGGCACATCCCAGTCACCGTGACATTCTAAAATAACCATGAACATTTCCAAACACTACTTAGCAAAATATTCAGGGGATATGACCTCCTGTTGAGAACTAGCTTCTGAACTTTCTGTGAATTGTAGCTCTAGTTGTCTTTGATGAAAAAATAATCTGATGGGGAACTGATTAAGTGCTATTCTCAGTTGCAAGGTTTCAAGCCTAGGAGGGTGGCTGTTGTGCAGGCAAATATGAAGCTGCCTAACACCTGGCTGCAACTCAAACATCTAGCCCAATAGGGTGGCAGGCAGTCATCTTGCCTCTGAAGGGTTGACCACAGCTCTGGAGCTGGGCAAATTCTCACCAGTGTCTGGAAACTCCTTACCTGTGACAGAATTACCCCTTGGGCTGCCAATGTACAACAGGAGGTGCTCTTCCGCACCTTCCTTGATAACAGGAAGAAAGAATTCCATGGTTCCAAAAGACTTTAAGCGATCACTTATAGATGGAAGAAGTGGTACCCAGAAAAATTAAGCAGTTTACCAGTAGTCACATAGCAAAAACAACCAAAATAGTTTATGTACATGAGGTGCCATAGCACAGGTCAGTACTCAATAACGATTACCCATTAAAATGGTAATTCCAACATCCATCCCAGGAAGTCCAGCCATTGCTTTATGTGGTATTTCCCTGAAAGGCAGGAACTCCACCTTTTGGATTCCTGCTTAATACTCTCAAGTCAAAGACAGGTCCATGTGGTTTCTGTCAGAATCCAACAGGATGATAATGAAATGAATTTGAGATTCTTCTTCATAAGCCCAGAATCCCTTCCGCTGGTGTTATGGAGGTCCACGGGCAGAGATGCTACATGCTTCCATTTTCCATGTGCATAGTAAAACCCTGAGTACTAGCGGTGGAAAGTGAGGACTCCCTAGTTCACGAGCTTTCTAGATAGGAAGTCAATCAAACCGAGCATTGGGCAGCTGGGCAGCTAAGCCAAAAGTCTTCTCTCTTGCCCAGGACCCACGGCCAAAGATGGACTGGACAGTGAGTGTGACAAAAAGCAAAGAGTAAAAAGGAATTGAGGCCTGATGCTAGGACGCTCTTGCACAGAAGTGGCATGTGTAGTACTGGAGACAGACAGGGACATTGAGAACATTCTTCTATTGGTGACCTTGGCACAGATGCCCTCCTCTCTGCTCCATATCTCATGTTACCACCTATCTCCTTTTACTCCTCTCTCAAGATCACTGGCTTATCTGTGAAATATAAAAGCTAATCTAGAACTAAAGTGTTAATTCACTCAACATTTTCAAAGTATCCTTAAAATACTGGTGCTTGCTCTTAAGGAGTTACTGTTCCAGCAGGAGAGAAAAGGGACAGGCAAGGTCATCCACAACCACATAGTGAGTACCATGTGAAAAGTGTAATCATGTTCCCCTCAGGCATGATCCTTAGAACACTCATTCCAAACGATACACTGCCTGGAAAAAGGGTTCCAGGGCCACATGATTTTAAAATTGGGGGAAATGCTATTACCCCTGGCCATTTTAAAAGACAATACACATTAATGTACTAAAGGCACTGATGCCTTATAGTAAAACCTTCACTAATATGAGTTAAAAACCCAATGATTCTCAAATTTACTTGACTATTAAAACCTATCAATATTCCATGGCAATAGTACTATTGAATGTAATTTGCTGAACTCCAACTCGGGTGATCAGGAAAAGGTTTCAAGGAGGAGGCATTCTGAATGGACCCAAAAGATGTGTAAGGTTTTATCAGGCCCAGACGGAGGCAGGATATAGATCCATTCATTCAGCACAAGCTCGCAGAGCACTCCCTCTGAGCAAGGCCAACCCTCGGTGCCACGACAGACAGCTGGTCTTAAGGCTCTGGTTTCTGCTGAGACAGAGCGAAGGGCCCTGGCTCCAAAATGAGAAAGAGCATTTTCTATTTGGGGAATAGTAAGATGTGAAAAAGAGAAGAAAGAATAAGGGTGGAGCCCTTATTGTAGAACTAAGTATGCAAAGAAAAAGGAGCTATCAGATCAGATGTTTACCAGGCAACCTATCCCAAGTTGACAGCACTTGCCTAGGCAGTTATCTTCATTTCTTTCTGCCATGGCTGATAAGAGAAACCCCAGGTCAGCTCTTCCCTTCTTTAGATCTCAGTCTCCTCATATATAAAATGACTAGACTGGCTAAGTTCTCTAAGGCTCTTTGCAGCATCAGCATTTAAGACAGCACATACCAGCACCTGAGGAGAAGACTATGAGGACAGGAGAATAGCTATTGGTTTGGACACATATCAACAGCCTTACAGAAAAAATGATCAGGAAAAAAATGAAGCCAGCTCCATCTTCAACTCTTAGGGCTCAGTCCCACTCCACCTGGTATCTTAGGATCATGCTTCTCATACTAGAAGAATACATATGGCATACTTTCTAACAGTCAATTTTGCACAAAAAAATTTGAGGCAAGCAAATTCCATTTCTATACTAAAACTGGGACATGCTTTAGACTAGAATGTAATATTCCCAATGTATTTTACAGATTTAGAAAAAATAAAGACTTAAAGAATTATCTGTCTTGTGCTGGTTTTTTGTCTCATGGCTCCAGAATCCCTAGAGTGATCATTCACACTTGGAGGAAAAGTTTGACTGAGAAACCCAGAGCCTTTGATATTTAAGTCTTGTAGAGACAGAAGCCTACTTATCTAAAATCAAGCTGTAGTAAAGAGAAAGAAACTCACCATTGGACTGGTCATCCCCATAGTTCTTATGGGATGGAGCATACAAGAACATCAAAGCAAAGACATACAGGTTCCACATCCCATAGATGCCTGTGAAAAAGGCGCTGTTCACTTGGACTGTGACACCACCCCACTTCCAATGGCCTTCGGTCACCTACGGGGGAAGAAAAAAAACAGTGACACTGAATTGGAGCCAAGAAGAAACACAACACCAACAGAGGAACCAACCAACACAAAAATCAAATCTCTTCTACATATGGGAAAAGTGAAGGGCCATGTGAGACTCCATTTTTCAATCTGAATCATACTAGTGTGGACAAATTAATTCAGGGCTTACTATATGTGTCACGCACAGAGTCTGGTGCTCCTCACCTTGGCTGCACATCAGAACCACCCAGGGAATGTCTCTTTCTGAAACAGCAGTATGTGGTTATCTCTAATTTAAAGAAATGGTGTTTGAGTCTTGACACTTATCCATAAGTATAATTCCTCCTCTGGTATTTGTCTTCCCAGCTAGTTGTAAACTCCCTGCAGGCAGAGACCAGCTCTGGTTTGTTTACAGCCCTACCTTCAGGCCTAATGCACTGCAGGGGCTCAGTGAATACAAGCTGATTGAATAAACAACTGAATCCTTAGAGTGAGGAGTTTTCCTTAGTGGGGCAGTGTGGGGAAGCAGAAAGACACGGGTTTGAAGTCAGAGACCCCGAATTCAAATTCAGGCTCCACACTTACTTCTGTTTAAAGTAAGAGAAGTAAGATTAAGACTCTGAACTTTAGTTTCTTTAAGTATGAAATAAACTTGCAGGTTACTGAAGAGAATGAAATAAAAATATGTCTAGAAATTTCCTGGCATTTATTGAGTAGTAAACACTCAATACATCTTATTTATACCATGTCACTATGTAAGTCACCCACAAAGGTAATTATGAAGCTTTTGTGTGCTTTACAATTCTACAAGAATGTTTTGGGGCTGTTTTTGTCTATGCTAATGACTTGGCAACTATTTTGAGGGCTGTCTGATGACATATGGATTACTCTGAGAACTGTCAATAGAACTGTTGAACTGAGTGACTAATAACTTGTGCCAGGTCTGAGATCAATGAAATGACTCTGACCACTTCTGCCTGCTACTGGAAATCCTATATGGGAATAAAAGAAAGTATTGGACAGATGTTCTTGTGATAGCTTAATGAAGCTGGGTTATATAAACCATCCTTAGGAGCCCTTGCTTCTAGGAGCTAAAGCATAAGATAGCAAGCTATATCTAAATATTGATAACTAACAAACAAGTTGATTTCACCTTCTGTTTACGAGGCAGTGTGTCTATATTCATTTGGTACCCTCTTTTTATAACCCATAGTCCACTGGGGCCTCAGGCATAATATAGCTGCAAGTACAAGTATTTCCTTTGGAAAGACCTGGAACGTCAAGTAACCAGGTTAACTGATTATAAACCTGCTAGTTTTAGTGTAACATTGGTGATACATAATTTTTCATTTTTGTGACTCATAAACAAACTACCACCATGAACTCAAATTTATTTTGGAAAATAATTCACTTTATATGACATGCTCAGGAATGTTTTTTGGCAAAGGAAGATTCATAACTATTACTGTTTTTAGAACAATGCACCGGCATTCAAGCTACTTAGGACTTACTTCTTAGAAATGTCTCCAGATGTCACTCTTCCTACTTTTAAGTATAGAATATCCTAACTTTATAAAAATCACAATACTTAGAATATATTTAAGACGACTTTTTAATGCATTTAATGGAAGGGGAGAGGAAGCCTTAAGATGGTTCCTGGAAACATATGTACCTGCCGTCATTGCAAAAGGAACTCTTTTACATGTGATTGAAGAGGGAGGTCATGCTGGGTGAAGTATAAGTAAGATGGAGTAATGCCATTCTTACTCCGCTCTGTTAAGATGGTAGGCCTGCAAAAGACCCTACTTCCTGCAATATAAGCTAGGAATACCTAGGATTGACGATTTTGCTGAAATTGCTTGCTGCTGGGATTGGCATGACTGATCTAAGGAAATGCCCACCTGCATGGCTCTCAACAGACTGATGTCAGTTGAGTGAATATGAGCAAAAGTATAGAATGTACAGGACGACCAGTGTACATGGAGGTAGAAAGGGGAAACAGAAACAGTCACTCTTAGGAAATTTCTGATTGAAAAGTAAAGAAAAATTATTGCAGTTCATAGCAAATCATTATAATTGCACTGAAAAAAGATCAGTGGGTAATAATTGTTATTTCATTTAATTTTTCCTGTCTCTTGTATTCCTTTATCATCACTTAAAACAAGTAGTTAACACAGATATGAGCAAAGCTAAGATTTTAAAAATAATAACAAGGATAATAACAGGTAACGTTTATTCAATGCTAATGGTTTGTCAGGTACTACACTAAGAATTTTACATGGAAGATATTATTTAGTCTACAACTATTCTAATAACTCTGTGAGATAGGTAGGTAATATTTCCACTCAACAATGGGTAAACTGTGACACACAGAGGTACAGTATCTTGCCCAAGACTGCTCAGCCGGAAAGTTGTGGCTCTGACCCCAAAAGAAGATGTTCTTACCTATTATACAACACGAGAGTAGGAATATTATCTCACACAGGGTAAGTCTCTTAAGTTAATATATGAGGCAACCATTCTGTAAGGTCAACTGTCTTTTGAAAATTCACTTAATTGACCATAACGCACATTATATAGTATATATACAAAGAAGTTTTATTTAAATCTTATAGTAATATATATGCACTATATAGCTTAGACATAATAATGGGTGGTAAATAATAAGCTGTACATATGCAAAATACAATTTTAGAGTAGAACCACTGAAATGAGATGCTTATACTTTGAGGGGCACACAGGAGCCGAGCGAGACAGAAGAAATAGTATTTTCATGTCCCCCCATCAGGTTTGCTTTGAGACACATGCTCGTTGCTTAGAATGGAGTTGCAGAATTACCCATACTACTTAATTTGTAATCTCTAAATGTGTTATTTTCTGCTGAGGGCAGAGCTGAATTTGCATAAATAAACTATATCCAGTGTCGCTCTGCTGTTTGAAGACTCAATTGTGTTTTCCCCTCTCCTCTAGCAATTATTCATGCCTGAGCCATCCTGAGCTCTGAGCACATTCCCACCAATATACACCATAATAAGCAGCCTCAACAGAGCAGGCCTTGTAAATCCAAAATCTCATTAATACCAAAGCAGAGAGGTGACAGTCATCCCGTTTTAACTTTCAGAGAGAAAAATCAGGTAGCCCCAACCAAAATAAGACAAAAAGAATAAAGATCATCTCCCCGCTGTATAAGTCTTATTTCTAAAAGTTCCTGTTTTTCCTGATTTAACATTTGAACAATTTACTTTTGTATGAAACCACCCAATTACACCCCTGGAGCCAAGCGAAGGTCAAATCCCTTTACACCCAGTAGTCTTGACAACCAACATTCCACTTAACAACAAGATTTCCAAATCCCAGACACAGGCTCTCTTACTGGAAACATTTCCTCTGTAAGTAACAGAATGAAGTGATCACAGGCACACAAAAAAGAGCTGGGGACAGGCTCTCTGGGAGTTTGCTGCTTGTGGCTTGACCTGAATGTCAGACACCTGGGGGTCTCCTTAGCGAAGGTTGGTGACCTTCTCCCCTGCATTGCACTTCTGTTCCCTACTGCTCGTCACCTCTAAATGGAACGCCTCTTTCTTTTCCAGAGGAAAGGGGCTAAAATACCAGACTGTGTGTGATGTGCCATCTCTTGGTTGCTAGGACTGAGGCCATTAAAATGGCAGGCATTAAAAGACTGCACCTCAGTACCCAGCTACAAAGCCTCAAGGTCACTGCATTCCTCAGCTTCCCATCGGCCTTTCATTCCTGGCCTCAGAGCTTCAATATCCTGGCGAGATCCCCTCGCATTATATTTCATGGGGCTTAAATGCAAGCTCTCCCAGCAAGCCTGAGAGTATAATGGGAGTTTTAATACATTCCTTTTACCTAAGGCTGGGATCTATTTCAAAAAGTTACCCAATAGGTTTTCTTTCAGGTGAGCTCATTGCTGAGACATTCCAAAATGACATTAAAAAATAAATCCTCTGATGACTATATTAATACAGTACCTGGGACACTGAGAGTTATGCCTGAAAATGTCTTAGATATCTATAAATAAACCTTAAAAAAAAATAACCCAGCAGGAGGAATGTGAGGAGCTAATGGAATCCAAAAGACCTCACTGCTACCCCCTTAGAGTTGAAATCCACTCTAGGCCGACGATTGCAGCAGATATAAAAAGCCAGCCACAGGCTGGAGCTGTGTTAGAAAATACTGGGGCAATGGAATATTAATCTCTTTTTCTCAAAAAAAAAAAAAAAAAAAGCCACAAACTCCAGTCCTTGAGAGACTGACCTCCTTTGCTTTAAAAAGGTGCCCTCATTAAACATGTATGAGGTTAAATTCGGACAACATATAACCACCTTAAAGTTCGGCCAAATGTCCCTTCTTAACTTCAGGTGGAAGAGACTGCAGAGATAAGAGTGAGTGGGATGGACTGTAGAGAATGACTTTGGCTTTCTAAAGAGGCAGAACACGTGTTAGGACCACAGTACCCTTTTTTGAGAACATGTCTTGGTATCACCTTTTCTGCTTCAGCCCAACTTACTTGAGGTTCTGTTTCTCCAAGCAGTGCACACTGCTTTCTTGGCCTGTCAGAACTGGCTGTATTAAGTGTCATAGTATTACCAAGATACTGGAGGACTGGTAAGCATTTTAGTCATGCAAGGGAATCAGTCAAGGGATAAGTCAGGTCTCAGACACCCTTATTTAAACCTCAGCTGGTGGAATAAAAAACTCATTCAGAATTTGAAATATTTTTACTGCATTTGGAGTGGAGAATGAAGTGTCCAAGTTTTCGTAAACAAACAGTCTGATACAAATACAGCACTGTTGTAGGTCAAAGCAGACGTAATGAACAGAACTTAGGAAGACATGTATGTATATTTGTTTTATATTTTTTTACATTTGCTTTAGCCTTTAGCAGCAACATTAACACTGACCCATGGGCAAAGCCAACAGGACTCTAGGGGCTCCTAACTTGGGTTAGAAGCATCCTTGGGTGTCTTTGGATAAAATTCGAGGAGTCTGTGACCTCGAATGAGAAAAAAATTGTATCTTTATTTTCACTAGTCTCTAACTAAAAGTTACTGTTTCTTTCAATTATGAATATAGAAAAATCCCTGTAATATTAGCACTATATAATTTTGTCACCAATAGAGATCATGTTTTCATATCAATAAGTTATATATCTGTAACATGTAAATTGCAAGCATATATCATCTATCTATTATAACCTATCTGATTCCATTTGAAATCCAGATTGTTTTATTTTACTCGTTTAAAAACATGCAAAAAAGAGACCCACAGCTTTCATCAGGTTGCCCAAAGCATCCATGGTACAAAAAAGCTTTGGGCCCTCTGTAGTACTAGGAGAAAACTTGCTAGCAGAATGGGGCAGGTCTTGTCCTAAGGCGCTATCTGCACTACTAATATTCTCGGCTTGGGCCAAATACAGGGATGACAGAGCAGTTAGCAAAAAAGTTAAAAGGACTGAGTTCTGCTCCCTAACTTATTGTACGTGCTTTGGCACAACACCTGCCCTTCTTGCTACTCATAAGGGCACAGCTATTCAAGTTCACAATGTGCCAGGCATGCTGCAAAGCATTTTGCAAGCACTCTGTGTGAATCTTACAGCTGCCGTCTGCAGGTGGTACTATTATTATATCCATTTTACAGATAAGAAAATTAAATCTTAGAACTATTAAGGAACCTGTCCACAGTCCCATCCAGCTGGTAAACAGTATAAATGGGAGATGTCTCTAAGGTCATTAGAATTCATACTGTAGCAAACTAGGATAACAATTCCTACCCTATTTATCCATAGGATTTTTGTGAAGCTCAAATGAATGACAGATATGTAATACATTAGATTTAAACAGTACTTTCCACTTTCTAAAATAAGTTACCAATATTTTTAAATTATTAGCATTATTAAGATTTTCAAGTACATCAAAGTGTTGAGTTTGGGAAATTATCAGCAGAAGGATGATTCTATCAAGAGGGCTTTTAAATTTCATTTCATTTTAAATGGCAATATAATTATTACAAAGAATGACTGATGGACTGTCAAAGGATTTATATTAATGCTAGATAAGGATCGAGTCAAATTAATACTTGCTTGTTGGTGTTCTGCTGCAGGGCTTGAAAGTTTATTCCCTTAAGTTAATGAAACAAGTGCCCTTCAATCCAGCTGTAGGCTTTTAATTTATTTAGTAACTTCTTCCCCCTGAGGCTGTAGTGAAAGGGAAATTCAGTCCATCTCTGGCCAGATACTAACAAGTCCCAGACTGGAGCAGCCAAGAAGACATGGCTTCATCAGCTGCCCAGCATTATCGCTCTCCTGCTCCTTTCTTAGTAGCTCTATAGAATTTTTTATGCAGAGCAGAGAGACTTCTCCAGGGGCATTCTCACCCTGACCTCTCAGGGCCCACTTACCTGACTAACAATGAAGAAGATGACAGTCATGGCAGCACAGGCCAAGGTGATAAGCATGAGGAACTTGAACCTGAAAATTAGCCCCTGTTAGGTAAGAGAGAAAGACTCATTTAACATTCCAGCAGCTACCATCAATCCTTTTTTCAATATATAAATCTATAAAAAGCTAATTTTAAAAATCTATTATACCAAATACCTAAGAGTGATGGTAAAATAATTTCACATAGTAACATTTCTCCTGCAGAGGTGAATGTGGCTGAAAAATGTATCCAGCCAAATATTTCCTATATTCTTATCTCTCATGAAACAGTGATACCAGAGCCTGGGAAATTATATTCACAGCACGTCTTGGGCTGCTAATTTCCCTGCTAAGCTGGTTATGCTTCTCTGCAAGGGTTCAAAGTTACCAAATCCAAGTTTTCTGCGGTTGTAATAAAATTCTGCTCCAGTGAACAAAAAGAAATATGCATATTAATCAACATGAAGTGGATTTGGTTGAATTTTTTCATGTGTCACTCCAGCTCTAGAGACAAGCAAAGCTGGAGAAAGTGGCCGGGGTTTCCTGGGGGTAGAACTGAAGGGAACCTGTGTTTTGGGGAGGGATGTCTCTTATTCAGGGGCCCTCATCTGCAGATCCACTGCACATAGAAACACTGTGGTTCTGCAGTTTCTGTTTTTCTTCTCACAGAGGAATTAGGCCCATGTCTCTAAGGACAGTCACTTCAGCATAAGCCCAAGAGATCCTTGAGAAATTAAGAATGTGTTGCTTGTATTCGAGAGTTAAGGATGTTGAGGGCTTTTCTTGAATCAGGCACATAATGTATGAACAGAAATTACTGAACTCTATCTGAGCACCTGGCTGGATATTTCAAAGGGAGACGTGGGCTCCCAGAGTCTGGAAATCAGATCACCTGGGATGAACCCCAGTCTTAAAACTGTTTCTCTGCAAGGGAACCTTAACTAATGCCTCACCCCAAACCAAATCCCATTTCTACCACACTCAAATCTCCCATCTAGTATGCACCCACATTCCATCCCAAAGCTGAAGAACCTGCTGGGCAAGTTTACTCCTCACTGGGGACAGAAAGACATTTATCCTACAGAAAACTCCAAGATTTAGACAGGCTCGCTAAATGCTTCTCAGAATAGCCTCTTATTTTGCCCAGGGACTCTCTAGTGCACGTGAGTCTCTCGATCTGTCTTTGAAATAAAACTTCCACTCTCCAGGTGTAGGGGTGTGTGTGCATGTGTGTTTACCTATCAAGCAGGAGATGCTAAGTACCAGTTCCTGAATGACCCAAAAGATTCGCTTACCTCATAGTGCAGCCGCCGGACTTTGCTCATGGCTGGCAGGCTAGACTGCTTTCCGTTGATGTTTCGAAACACCTGAAATACCATGAAGCACAGAAACAGGAAGTAGAGACAGAGGCAGATCCCAGCCACAATGATGAAGGCCATCTGACGGTGTCCAGTAAAGGAAATGGCAGGCTAGCCAAGGACACAAGCACTTCTCCCCAGCTCAGTTGGCAATACTCTTTATCTCCAAATATTTAGGCAATTTTCAGAAGGATAAAAGATGAAAATCTATCATTTTAAGGCGTGTGATAGAGGTTTTCTTTTTTTAACCCCTAGTGATGGAGGTTTTCTGACACAAAAATACCACAGCAAGGAACGTTCCAAATTGTTTCTAAACCAAATAAGAAGAGAAATGAAGATGTGCTTGTTAAAAATGCAGATTCAAGTGCCCACCCTAGACCTAAAACACAGAATCGGAATCTGCTTTTTAACAAGGTCCTCAGGAGATGCATATGCAGAACAAATTGAAAAGCACTAAAATATTGGATGTTGTTTGCAAAATAGTGATCAGGGGGAAAGCTGCATTAAAATCACCAGGAGTAAAAATACAGGTGGTCCAGGTCTCTCACCACAGATATATGGAATCAGATTTTCCAAGGGCTAAGAATCCAGGTATAACCATGTTTGGGAACCACTGGGCTATACCCTGGATTTTTACATGAATATTGAGATAGCCTAGAATCAGGAGGGGTGGGGTGGGGGTGGGGATGGTAGCAGCAGGTGCTAAGAGACACTGGCCATGGGATTGAAGGCCTTGAAGCAAAACCAGGAATGGAGTTCTGTTTGTAATCTTCTGTTCAGCACAATAAAAATCTTGTTAAATGGACCAGGGAGCAGAAAAACAGATGGCCAAGGTAGGAGTTGAGGATGGTGGCAATATACTTTGAGACTGATCAGGGTGACTTCGAGACCTATCTTTAAAGCTCAATCTGAGAATCACCGAGGATTTGGGTAGAGTGAGGTGGCTTGGGAGACAGCAGTCCTGACTCCAACTCCTTTCTGTTACAACTCTACTTCAAGCTGCATAGTTTAAAATATTTTAACAAGTGTGAACTTGGCATGCACATTTCATTAAATAATATATTTAATGAAGTTTTTCCTTCTTTCCTAAAATCGACAGTACCTTGGATTGAAGAAATACAGTTATTTGCTGTAGGAGTTGAAATTTTATTTGCCTCCCTGGACCTCCATCATATCTGTAGAACAAAAGAGTTGGAGTAGACTTAACATATAAATATTCCCTGTGTGGTGCAGCTGACATTTTTGGGTTGGGGGGATGGGGATCAGGAAGCTCAACACTCTTGTCTTTAAGATATAACACTACTGATTTAGTTTGCTCGCAACGTTCTTGTGATACCAAGAAGACAATATAAACATCATGGCCAGACAAAGCGTATTTACCATCACATGACAAGATATTATCCATCAAGAAAGAATACAGCTCAAGCCTTTCTCCCTTCTACAGGGAGAGTCTTTTTCTCCCAAAGAATTTAACATATTATTCAGGAAGATAAAATATTTAAATCCAGCATCCTAAAAGGGATAAGCTAAGACTGTCACTTCTGCTTCATTAAGATGACTCAGTCAGGGTCTATGCCACCAACCAGAAGCCCTGGTGACGCCTCTGGAACTAATCACTTTAGCCTTATCTCCACTTGGTCTCGGAAATGAACAGCAGCAGCATGGTATGCCAGCTCACCAGGGTCGCTGTAAGAAGTCTCACACACAGGCGACTTCAGAAACAGTCTCTCCCACAGGGACCCAGAGAGGAACCTCCAGGGCTCCAGGGAAAAGCTAGTCATGCTTCAGTCTGCAGTAAACAAGTGGAGAATAGATAGGGCACAATCAGAACAGCAATTCTGATCCCTCTGCCGTGGGGATGTGGTGCACCCTTCTTATTTTTCCTGCTCTCACCCAGGCTTGAAAGCAAGCGTTAATTCCTCTCATTATTTGCTTTAATTGTGCTGTTATCACTGGCCTAAGGATCAAAGCTCTGGCTGAGCACATATGGAGAACATCTTTAGAAAATGATCTTGGGGACTGGGCAGCTGGGGGAAGAAATAACACTCTGAGCCCATCCAGAAAGGATACAGCCAGCTCTGTTCCAACATCTGTAGTCCAGATACTGTAGAAGGGATTCGTGAGTTGTACCCCTCTACAAAGAGAAACAAGATAGAAAGGCAAGACACAATTAGTACAGAGGCAATGGGCAACTTTTCTTTTTACATATTGTTAGCTTTTCAGCTAGAGTGGTAGGGGCTTTATTTAGACCAAGAAAGGTCTAAATACACAGGACTTAAAGACAAATGGAGTTTGAAGAATATGATCAGTCCAAATATTTTGTGTC
Source organism: Eonycteris spelaea (assembly GCA_003508835.1). Lineage (NCBI taxonomy): Eukaryota > Metazoa > Chordata > Mammalia > Chiroptera > Pteropodidae > Eonycteris > Eonycteris spelaea. Next base: position 14,860,328 of record PUFA01000016.1, read on the forward strand.
TTTAGAGCTTCGCCTTTGACTTAATCTCAAGTCTTATCTGAGGATATGACCATGTCCAACACTTTTATTCCACAGACCTCTAACCACCCCTCTCCCTTTTGAATACTCTCCCTAAAGAGCCAGGAGTGGACATGATGACAGGCATTTCAGCCCAGAGACCCACAGGCATCTGCTCACCTCTCACACATGTCAAATATGAAGAGGCAAAAGAGCCAACAGCAATTGGTCCAACTTGCTTCCAATACCCTGCTATGTGATTCCGCTCATGCTGATCCTGATGAAAGCCAAATCGAGACATGAAATAAAGACAAGGAGAGCAAAGCAATTTATAGGTGAGTCAGTAATTCAAACAATCTTTGATGACAACCTATGGTACATCGAGCATCACGCTAGACTCTAGGCATACGAAAATGAGTAAGACCAAAATCTCTGTTAATAAGAAACTCACTTTTGTCAGCCCATCCTTGAGGGCTCTCATAGTAATAACAACAGGATGCTATGGGAATACAAAGAAAGGCCTTGTAGTTTAGTGGGCCACAAAATCATTCATTCAGAATTACATCCCTATGTGACTTATCACTTGTTTTTGTTAAGGTGGGGTGGTCCCCAGAAGATAAAGACTGTAAGGCATTAAAATATATCAAGTGTAGGAGATCTTTTATGGTTAGGAAAACAAATACATGTTTTCCCTGTTTTTATTAAAAATAAGAATGGTTCTTCTTGATGGATATACAAAGACACTAAAAGGCAGAAAATGAAGGAATGTAAAGTGAGAAAATGGAGAAAGCAAAAGACTTATGTTAGCATCCGGGCTGGACCAGTAGGACAGTCCATACCAGACTACTCCGGGCAACCCACCCTGGTAGCCGTCCTGCTGCTGTATCTGAGTCCCCTCCACTCTCAGTCTCTGCTGCTGATGGTTCATCTCAGTGTGTCACTGCTAGTGGACCTCTCATGCCTACCCCAGCAGCATCCGTTCTGGTTGGTCATACAGAGGTTATCTTGGGAAGAAGTATACGGTTCTGTATAATGCCCATTATAACTCAGCTGGGGTGGGGACAAATCACATAGGCGTGAGGTTTGGGCAAACCCTCCTCCTAACTGGGTTTACTGGGACTGTCTGAGTTTGCAGGCTACACTGATTTAGTCTGTAAAATTTGTGCCACGCAAAAGAGAGTCTCCATACATATTTTGCAGTCTCAAGTTTGAAGCTAGATGGTCTCCTCTTTACTTGCCAGCTCTCACTGGTCTCCTGGAAGGGCTGAAGGGTTTCAGAAGCAATGATCAAATGCAAATGAAATTTAAAAACAATCCACTTGACTATGAAACCCAAGTGCCTGACATGGGGCCCAAGTTCCAGCTGGCATGTCATTCTGGCCACAGTGTGATGATGGCACCATTCTTATTTTCAACCGTGGTACCTTCAATCCCTCTTGAAATATGATTTGGTGTCTGTGCAAATCAGGAGATCAGTATTTCAGGGTAATGGGGGTTATTAGGCCACCTGGATAAATTGCCAGCTGGAAAGAACTGGGCCCACATTCTCTGGTGGTTGCCTTGGCCCTGGGACAGGCAGAGCAGAAGCCAAAGGACAAGAAATAATGATCACCGTTAACATCTGTGTGTTTACTTTCTGTTATGTTATTCACATTTAAATCTCACAAAAACCCTATTTATAAAACCCACGTTATAGATGGGGAACCTGAGATTCAGAGTGATTTAAGTCAGTTGAATACGGCCAGACAGCTAGTAAGTGGTGAAGGAGGAACTTGATCTGAGGGTCTGACTCCAGAGCTCACGCCTGTAATCACTAATTTATTCTGCCTCATCCACTGTCCCTTCCCCGGTGGACTCTTACCATCATGTGCTCGCCACAGAAAATAATCCAGAAGGAGAGAAGCATTGCATAGAAGATACCCTGTCGGATATCACCAAACAACAGCATCCAGGTCCAGTCAAACCCAATGGAAAACCATTCCACTGGGATATTGATAAAAGTCATGGAAATTCCAAGGGCAAAGATGACTCTGATGGTGAGAAAATATCATGAAAACAACTTTACTCATTTGGGAGGCAGATCTTCAAAAATCAGAAGCCAGTTTTGGGAATTGGGATGTCACTTATTATGGCTGAAGTCATACAATTAGTTTCTTAGCTCTCATAATAAGTTTCTACACAGAAATGTAAAATGTCTTATTCTGTTAGCACCACTGCAGAATAAAGGAGTGTTGCATTAACTTTTCCATATAAATGAACCTAACCTACTTAATCCCTGGGACTTTATTTTGGTACCAACTCAGATTAAGAGCTTCCCACAATGTTTTACCCTCCCTTGCCTTCTTAATCAGACCTCATTGAATGTAATTATCCTCTCTTACCTATTCGGGTTATCATTAAGAACACTCATTATTACTATGATATCCTTAGAACTATGAATTACATAGGTACATGCATTTCAATAATACATGACCCCAAACAATAAGAAATACAAATTCTTTTAGCTGCTTTCTTAGTTTTTATTTTGCTTTTCTGTCACACAATTAACTGCCACTTCTCTATCAAAATATCATTCAGTCACTGATTTATTCCTACTTTTGTTCATACCAATGAAATACATGTTTATTAAGCACAGATCATGTGACTGGCATTTGTCAGGGCTATAGATAAATAAATAGGACCAGTTCTTTTACTCATAGAGATATATTCAGTGGCTGAACCAGATAAAGTATGATACGCGATGTGATAAAAGTATACACAGGTTGCTACCAGGACATCTAATTTTGACAGAGACAGAAATTGACCTGAGTTGTGAGTCAGGGTTAGGGAGGTGGAAGAGCACTCCAAGCAGAGGGAAAGCATGGATGGAGGCAGAGAAGCCTGGAGCATTTTGGCGTCTGCATGCAACACATATCAGGAAACAATAGGACATGATAACAGAGAAGCAAGAAGGGCTGAGCTCCTGAGGGAACCTGAATACCTCAGCAGAGGATTTGCAATTTTTCCTGAAAGAACTGAGGATCTAATAAAAAAGATTAAACAATAGAGTGACGGGATTCCTTTATTCATTCAATAAATTCATATTTAATGAGTTCCTACTATGTGCCAGTCACTATTCTAGATGCCAGGATATAGTAACAAATAAAACAGACCAGTGAAGCTTGCGTTCAGATGTGGTGAGAGAATGGGTATGGGAGGGAAGATAATAAATAAAAAGAGTGAGTATTATGAAGAAAAATGAAGTAAGGTAAGAGAATGGAATGTGATGGAATGCTATTTTATATACGGTGGACAAGGAAAAGCCTCTAAAATAAGAGACTTCGGAGAAAGGCCTGAAGGATATGAGGAACTGAGCCTCAGAGATCGCTTAGATAGCGAACAGCAAGCTCAAAGACCCTGAGGTGAGAGCATGCCACCAAGCGGGCTGGTGGGTTAGGCAGAGAGGATAAGGGATGAGATCAGCATTACAAGGGTCCAGAACATCTAGGGCTATAGGCCCGGGCGAAGGAGATGCAAAGCCATTAGACAGTTGTGAGCAGAGGAGTGACATGATCTGATTTACACGTAAAAAGGAACAGTCCAGCTGCTCCGTGAATAGATTATAGGGAGGTAAATGGAAGAAGCAAGGAGAGCAGTTGAGAGGCTATCTCCAATAACCCAACAGAGAAATGATGGTGGGTTAGATTAGGGCCGAAGCAATAAAAACGGTAAGGTTTCTTTGTGCGTTGGATGAGAAGTATGAAAAAAGAGAAGTAAAGGACAATTCCTACATGTCTAGTTTGATCAGGGGACACATGGAGTTGACATTTCCTAAGATGGGAATGCCTAGGAGAGGAGTAAGTTTGAAGGGGTAGGAAATCAAGTGTTCTTTGCACATGTTACATTTTTGTACAAGTGAAGATGTTGAATAAACAGCTGGAGCATTTGGGTTCAGAGTTGGGAAAGGCTGGGGTTGATGATTATAAATTAAGAGTTATCATTTAGATGATTATTCAAATTGTGAGACTAGATATCACCAGAGTAATAAGCATAGAGAAAAGTTCCAAAGATTTAGCCTTGGCTCTAAAGTTTAAGAGCTTAGAAAGTTGGTTGGAAACAGCAATGGAGATTGAGTAATGGTCAGCAAAGAAGGACAACCACAAGAAGGACGGAGGAGGCTCTGAAAAAAAAAAAAAGCAAGTTATCAATTATGTCAAATGCTGATGATGAGTAAAGAAAAGTGAGGACGGAGAAATGACCACTGGAGTTGGAATGTCAAGGTCACCAGTGATCCTGTCAAGAGCAATTTAATGGAGGGTGAAATGTATTTAAGAAAGAATATATTTCTATATACAGAAAGATATACGGATAAGTTTTTTAAGGACTTGTAAAAAAAAAAAAAAGAAAACGAAAAATGGTGTGGTAGCTTCAGGGGAAGATTTTATTTAAGAATGGAGGATGGTGTGGAGTGTTTGTACACCAAGGGGAATAATCCAGAAAAAAAGGAAAAGTCCATAACATGGAAGAGAAAGGGGATATATCTATAGGGATATCATCCTTCTGGTGGTAAGAGAAGTTGGACATAGGAGAGAGGCAGTTCAAACACTGTAACAGAGATAAATAACTGATTCAGACCATGGGAACAAGGAGCAAGGACATAATAAAGAGCCCAGGGAGATAAAACTGTAGGATTTAATAATAATTTGCATGGGAAAGCTACAGGAGAAAAAGGAATCCAAAACGACTCCTGGTCAAATCAGTAGCCCAATTAACACACTGACCACTCGAACCAGACCCCAGCAAAACCAGGAGCATGGCAGGCAGATCATGCAACGCTGTGTTCCTTCAGAGTGCTCCAAAATCAGCTCTTACTTTTCCAGAAGCACTGGCGGTCGGGACATCATGGTAATCCTCCTCCAATACCACACCATAATGATGAAGATACTGGGTGTGAGGAAGGTCTTCATGGCAAACCACACCTTGGTGAAGCCTCCATTTTGGTGGATTCCCTAGAGCGAAACCAACAAAAACTTGAAGGTGAATATATCTTCGTATTATTTTCTACCAGCAAATGCATTTTGGAGAGAGGCGAGGGGAGACCTTGTCTGCTAAATTTTCAAGATCAAGAGCTTTCACACTCACAGCATGTATTTTCCCCAAACTTCCTCAGCTCCTTCTCAGGTATTGTAGAAATATAAGTGTCATAAAAATGGACCCACTGTATGCTAAGGAAATGATTAAGAATATGATCAAAGATTTTTCTGTAAGGCTTTCATTGAAAAATTGGAGATATCTTAGTTGTCCGAAAGGTTGAGATGGGGAAATGCTAAGTGGTATTGCAAAGTATATATGCATTATATTCACAATAATCATTCAATTCAAAAGATAAAAACAAAGCCAATAGAGTATGATCCCATTTTTGTAAGTGAAAGTCTATACATAGAAAAGTATCTGGAATCAAAACCTCAACCATGGTTATTTACCTAAATGGTAGGATTTAAAGGTAATTTTTATGTTCTGTGTGTTTACTTGTGCTTTCGAATTTTCTACAATAAATATGTATTTCTTGTGTGATTACCTTTAAATTTAAAAAACAGTCTCCTTTCTTCATGTTTTAATTTTTTCCCTGTTTAACAATTAAAATGGAAAGAAGCTAAGACACCACACTGTTCCCTTCAACATTTGTGCTTACAGGTTGAAATGCGTAAAAAAAAATTACTTTTATCTTGGTGGTATCCATTATATACAATCATGATCATTATAATAACATCTTAAATGGGCACAATAATTGCATTATTTTCTATTTCTATAATCTCTCACACAAATTTATGCTCTCAGCTGTCATGGGTATGTATTATTATTCCTACTTCTCAGATGAGGCAACTGAGGCATGGAGATACCAAGAATGAGATGTGAGCTCCCTTCCGATACGCATGCTCAAGGACCAGTGTTCTTAGCCAGTCAGTGTTCTAGTGCCACATGCTGCAGAGCTCAATTAGACTCACTTACCACCAACCGAATATCTTTTATCTCCCCGATCCCAACATTGATTTTCTTCTTCTCATTCACAGGCAGCCGGATATTTAGAAGATAGTACTTATGAGCCACAGACCCGATTTCCATGAAAGGAAGAACATCACATTCATAGTAACGGCCCTCGTGCTCTGAGGTCTAGAAGAATAACAGAGTTTCAGGCAGGGCCACTAATTCCAACAAAGTCTGAATTATCTTACCTTTGCCTTCCATCGCCAATGCTAAATAGCTAATGCTTAAAGGTATACTTTAGAGGTACAGATAATAAGGCACACTGGAAGCAATGGTATCCATTGGCTGCCCCACCCCCTGGCAAAAAAAGAAAGACCAGCCAAATTTGAGGTAGAAGCAGAAGTGTTAGGTAAAAAGTATAAATCTCTTCTATCTCTTTACACTTTACACTTCAATCTTCATTTAAGCCTCACATCAGATTAACCTGATCTACCAGCAATGCAGGCTTGGTATTTGTAGCACATCATTGGAGACCTGTAGGGCTCTGTGGAACAGTCAACTTCTTAAATGTTCAGGAAGAAACCTTTGCTGACGTTCTTCATAGTCTTTGATGACGGCTAATTACTTGGCATGCTTTTGGCCAGCAGGATATGTTGCAGGAAGCTACTTTTTATTGATTTGTCAGTAAAGGAGCAAGTCCAGGAGCCCTTGGAATTTGGAGAAGACAGAAAGGAATGAAAGGTGATAATGGGATTAGTTTGTTACAGGACGCCCTCTTGAAATTTTCTGTCTCCAAAGCTTCTTAACTGCTTAAGAGGCACGATGGCAGAAGGGAGCAAAAATTTTAATTAAACGAAAATTAATCCCAGTTTCTGAAAAAGCTTCTTGGACGTCCTGGTGAACCAGTAAAGAGGTACTTCCCAGAGTATGGCAGTGGAGATTGGAGAGCTCGGGTACAGGTCGCTTTTGAAAACTAAATTCTGCTCTCCAGTCACCGAGGCTCCTGGCTGTGTGTCCCTGTTAGGGGAGGGTTAGGGAGATAAATATGGGCTTGTACAGGCATGAGCTTTAGCAGCCTTCAGCTTTTCCCCAATGAAAGGGTTTATATGCTAGCTTCAATGTTTACTGGGTTTCCACCTTCTAATCAAGTGATAGGGTAGACCTAATTTGTTGTTCCTAAACCTGAATACTCAGAACTTCTATAATCTTTTTGTTAATCTTCAGGGTAAAAACTCCAGTGTGTGACTGCAAATCTTTACTGCTTCAAAATGATTTGTTCTTCTCCTTGATTCAAACTGGCCTTGGGCTCACTTGCTTCTTTTCTTTCCTTATTCTTCTGCGTTCTGCATGACCACTCCCTTAATCAGTAAGCCCTTAAGTCAGCATCAAACAGTTTTAGGAACAAAGCCCCAGGTCAGCTAACCACAGAAACTGAATTTTCCTGTCAAACTAAAGGTAACATATTGCATCTTGCAGCTACACATCCACGAAGGTGGTTAAGACCCTACCAGAATCTCCTTAAAACCAGAAAGAACAATGCCATTACTGACATTGGGACCTGATACAACAATCAACTGCTTTCTACCCTAGCTCTGACCAATCAATAGAGCCCGAGACCCCAACCCCTTCACCTACTAGTGAGTTTCCCCTATATAACCTATCCCTAGAGGCCATTTGGGCGCCAGGTCTTTGAGTGCTAGCTCACCTGTGTCTCTGGGCTCGGCGCCATCTCCCTAAATAAACCTCTCCTTTCTTTGCTGCAAACTCCTGTCCATGCCTCTTTCGGCTTTGACACATGTAGATCAAATGAACCTCTTGCATTTAGTAACAAATGGAGCAATCAGAAGGAAGATAACAAGGCATCTATATAGTCTAACTACTGTATGAAGGGTCTCTGCACATTCTATGATCTTGAAGAGTTCTTTATTAGAAAGTCAGAACTTAGAGTACAATAAGCAGACCTTTGTATAGAGATAAGAGACACACACGACAAAAGTAGAGGTAGAGCAAGTAAATATCTGGCTTATGTATTTTTTCTACTCTTCCATTCCCTACTCACCGCAGACATCATTAACCAATCATGATATTTTTTGTCCTCTAAAGTTTGAGGGGCTCTTATCAGAGCTACTGGTCGATTAGAATTGGCTTGTGAGATTGAAAAAACTCTTCTGTAGAAAGAATCTTGCCTCTTCCAAACTTCAGCTGCAGGCTTGGTTGATTCCTCCCGTATAGGCTGTCTTTCTCTCCTCTCTGCTCCTTTCTCTCTTGTACTTACAAATCAGGGCTGACATTAGGCCTCTGAAGGAACTACTGAAAATATATTACAAGCTCTAATTCAGCCTCAGATGAAGCTGTTAAGGAGGCTAATCACGCCTGTGGTAATGGCAAGAAGAGAATTTTCTGATGTTTCTAGTCAGTCTTATTTCTATAAATTGACAATTTAAGGGGAAAGGACCAAAATCTATTTAGTCTAATGCCACTGACTTAATTATGCATCTCATCCATGGTCTCAAAAGTACTAAGTAGTAGTATTGGGTTCAGGGCATAAGTCTTCCAAGTTCAACCTCCAGCTCTGATGGATACTTGAATGCAGCAGGAACTGTTGCAGTCGGAAATGCATGGAGAGAGGCATTGTTTCTGTGATAAGGAGAACACTGAACTTCAAGTCAGGAGACTTAGAGTTCTATCTTGACCTTGCTCCTTGCTGGGTACCTTGTGAAGGCTACCCACCTCATTGGCCTCACTTTCCTCCTAAGTAAAACAAGAAAGTTAAATAAGATAATCTCCAGGGTTTCTTCTAGTTCCCTGTCATGGGTCTTTGGGTGTCCTCTACTTCCCTTTCCCTATAGGAGAGTAACATTACCAACCCATGAGACAAATGTATCTAAGTTCAACAAATCAGACACACTGAATTCTGGGATCCTGGCCCAGCCTACCTGCCTTGAAGACAAATTCGCTGTTCCTGTTGGGGACTTTTCTTTATGCACTGAAGTTCTGCCTCTGCATATATTTAGAGCACTTAGGGAAAAAGACACTCCTCCACTTCTCTTTGCTTCCTCCCATCTCCCTCATCCCTCCCCCAAATCCAGCATGAGACTGACTAATTAGGACAAATTACAGCAGGTGGCAACTTGACTTTTTTTTTTTTTTAACTTCACAATCCACCAGGGACTAAAAAGCTTTAAAGCAATTTCTCATTTAATCTTCAGACTCGAGACTAAATTTTCACTGCAATCAGAAAACACAGATTAGATAATTCACTTCCTTCACACTTTTCAAGGTTTAATATCTTTCTTGAAAAGGATCAACACATCCTAAAGATAATTAAAGAACCATCATTAAGGAGCAGTGGCAGGCTTCTTAATGACCTTCCCCTCACTCACTTCTCAGTGCCCTCTAAATGTGTAAGTAAGGTGAGAAACGATTTCTCCCTTTTCTGAGGATGAAATTCCATATCCCAAAGCTTTATATCCTTTAGCTTAGATATCCAAACAGTTTTGCTGCGGAAAGATGCAATCAACTTGCAGCGACAGCTGGATGGTTTTAATTTAATTTCTGTGTTGCATACAAAGATCTGAAAATGTTAGCTACTCCTCTCTCCTGCTACCTCCAGTTTCTCTCTACCATTATTTTTACTTGCTGATTGCCCCCTCCAAGAGCTTACCCTAAACAATTCCAAATGGCTTTTTTGTTGAAGAGGGGCTATATTTAACATCCAGCAAAGGGTCTGGGGCAGTGGCTCTCAAACTTTATCCAGCTTAAGAGAAGGAATTGAAATTCTGTTAAACACAGACTCCTTGGCCCTGCACCCTGAGATTTTGATTCAGTAGGTTGAGGTGTGACCTGAACATCTGCGTTTCCTACAAATTCTCAAGTGATGCTGAAGTTTTTGGTTCTTAGACCATACTTTCTGTAGCTCTGGTCTAGGGAACCTGGGAAGGGAGACTTAACACCAGGTGCCCCAATAGGTACTTATGTGTGGGGTGTACGGTTTGCCCATGAGAGTCCTGGTGGCCCAAAGGTGAACCTCTTCATTCATTCTCAAACATGTCCAGACTACATGTTAAATGATAAGGTCACCCTTATCACTGTCCCAGACCCTTATACTTATGCCTATCATCTCATAAAGACTCCCATGGTAGCGATTATTATCCCACTTTGCAGAAGAGACCTTAGCTCAGCCAGATTAAGTAAACTTGCCTAAGGTCACACAGAGAGTAGATGATACAGCCTGGACTTCAAGCCAAGTATGTTTTGCTCCAAATCCACACTTCGAACTAATGTCAATGCGGCAAATCTTCCCCACCTCATCTGACCCCTCTTCAGGGCAGGATGAAAAGGCCTGGGGCATGGTGCTCAGGGGCCTCAATCTGCTGTTCTTACCATGTCACAGGGAACCCCAACTTGACAGTTATGGACAAAAGCAAAGTTAGGAAGGGCTAATGCTACGGGAGGAGAGGAAACTAAAGCAAACAATGGAGTGGGTACCATAAAGCTGTCCAAACCCTTCAGGAGCACCTGATCTGAGGATGTCCGTGACAAACAACATACTTGAATATGTACTTCTGTGCAGTTTGGCCTCTCATGAGCTTCACACAAAGAAAACAAGACCGTTTCTGTGCCAGAAGGAATGTCAGAGATCACCTGGCTCATAGCACTCCATGTCAGCCCCTGAGAGATGTGAGTAACCACAAGCAGTAACCATGGCTCCGTTTCCCCTTCACAGAGACATTCAAGAGTGGGTGGGTAAACAGAAGTTGGGAATAAGAATGTCAGGGGGCCATGAATGATGGCAGCACCTGGCTTTTGAAAAGGGCCCCCAGATAATTCTGTCTTGATCCTTGAACCATCAAATCTCACTATGTTCTGAGGGTCACTGAGTCAATACTTACATTCCCATTCATAAAGAATCTAAGGCTTTTGCCCCAAAGAAAAGGCCTCTCTATTTTCAGTGCAGGATGATAACCTCCCTCCCATGGGTGGCTGAATAAGTCCTCCTAGAAGAATAAGCGAGAGGAGACTCTTAAAGATGGCTTAGAAGACTGAGGCTCCAAATAAAACTAGATTTTTTCAGGTCTTCTTTTTGTCTGTGGTATCAGCAGGACCTTTAGTTTTCATACCTGTACATTAGCTTTGACAACAAAGAGATGGCTAAGAAACAAAGAAGCAGACACCAGCATTGATCTAATGCGAACAGATTGTCACCCCTAAAAATAACTTAGCGACATTCTTCAGACACATTCATCTATTAACCAAAGAACAGGAGTTGATTTTCAAAGAGGTATTTTGGAGGAACAACTAAATCATTCCCTCCTCCACTTCTTCCCTCTTTTGCAGGTACGTGAACATATCTACGTGGCCCTTTTCTCTACAAATACAAAGGACAGTGTGAGGCATGCATGCTGAGAAATAAGGAACACGTCCGTTCGTCGTAAAGCCGATCTTCCCACATACCAGGAACCCACATAAGAACTCCACCAACACTGCCCTCAAGGAATCCTACCTTGGGGATGTAAAGGTACACTTGAGTTTCCGGGGCACCCTCTCATGGGCCATTTCGGTCCACTCGGCAAACGTGTCGTCGCGGTAAGCCAGGGAAACATCCATGGAAACCTCTGCGTTGTCCCCTGCAAGAGAAAGGACTCCCGGTTGAGGAACGGTTTCGGGGACAATGTTCTGAGAAACGGTTTACAGATTCTTCTACTCCCCACCGTAGAAAACAACAAGACAAAAGCATAACATCAGCACCTTTCAAACTCCAAATCGGAAACTCCCAACCTGATGACTTAAAACGTATAAGAGAAATGTCCATCCAGATGCTTAGGTCGCCTCCTGTAACTGCTCTGTCACGGAGTCCAAAACGCTCACTTAACCCCCTGCAGAGGCAGCGCGAGGGTCTGATTCTGGCCCATGGCCAACACTTACCCTTCTAGAACTTGCATCACGGGTCCTGGGTCTGACCACAGGAGTCACATGGAAGATGAGGTCCTTCTTCCACAAAAAGTGCCTTAGGTACTGAAACCTATACCTTACCTGCTCGTGTTTTCCCTTCTCTGAGAAATAGGACCAGGTTTTTCAACCTCTCTCAGAGACGTGATTGAAGTACTTTTGGTGCTCTCTTCTGGACACGCTCTAGTCTGAAGTACCTTTCTTAAAATTATCCTCAAGAAGCTCCCAAATATAGGATCTGCTACCTCTCTAAAACTCAAAACTCCTTCTTCATGTGGTGGGCAATGTAAATCTAAAAGGTTTTCCTCCAAAATTAAAAGACTTACACACAGATAGGAATATAATAATGTGCGCATAATTGTACAAGTGAATGTTCACACATTCTTCCATATCAGTAAGGACCATGAACGGGTTTAACTCACCACAGAGCTCATTAAGAAGATTAGAGTAATAAAAAATGCTTCTATCTATTTATCTGTTTCATACTATGTTGAGCAAGTTCAAGAGAAGAGGGGTCCTACTGGGAAATAAAATCACATTTCCATAATGACTGGAGAACCAGCTCCCACTGGAGTTATGAGACTGTACTCAATTCTAGGCTCTGGAACTTAAATGCACACAGGATACAAGGAGAACAGGTAAGGGTAAATGCTGTCTGGAAAATTAGGGCTTTTCTATCCTCTGTCCCAGTGTGGCTTGAAGCTGATTTGACAATGTGGTGAACCTGTTTCTCTGAGGAAATCCAGGAAGAGAAAGACACGATGCACAAAAGAAGGGATCTGAGGCCATTCTGATTTAAATGAAATCCTCAGTGAACACTGGAGCCTGCTACTTTATTAGTATTTAAATCCTCAAACATGATGAACTGGCTGGCTACTTGTGTTCTCCTCCTCTCCCTCCTGAAACTCTATAAAAAGATGGAAAAGAAAAACAAAGGTGATTAAATCACAAGAAGGAAAAAAAAAAAAAAGGTAAATGAACAGACCAGAGATTTCAACAGATTTCTTACAGATGAAAATAAAGTAGGGTTTCCTGACAGCAACAGAGACAGGCATAGCCTAAACTCCTGCAGAAGGGATATTTGGAACAGTGAATCAACATGTCCAAAAACCCTCAAGCCGCTCAGAATTGGAAAGCTCCAGGTGTTGCAGAAGACAGAGGTGAGGCACAGTAGTGACAGCTGGGTGACTGGGTTGAAGTCTGCGCATAGAATCATTGCACCCCAGTTCCCTTACATCTTCCCATCTCCACACAGTCCAAGGAGACTCGGGACCTGAAACATCGGGAAGTGCAGTGCAGAGACCCAGGACTGAAAGTGGGGACACGTCTGTATAAGAATCTAAGGGGTGCCCAGCTCGGCAGAAGCAACACTTGGAGTTTGTTTGTCTATCCTCTCGGTGAGGGGCCAGGTTGGCTACAACTGCTCCTCACTGGGCAGCCTCAGTGGTCAACAGAAAAACTGGCCAGAGCTCTAGTACTAGGCACCAAGGGGAATCTTTTTTATCTCTAACACTGAGATTAGGAATTGGGACTGTCAACTCTGCTGAAAGGTCACTAGCAGAACCATACAATTCAAGAACACAAATCTGTAAAGCTGTAAAATTATCAGTCCTCATATTATGCTCCTAGGAGCACTAGCATTCAGAACAGCACAGACTCAGCCACAGGTAGAAGGGACTCTTAACATGAGCACCACAGTTTTAAAGGGTCCCACTCTGTCTGCCCTTTTCCAGCTGTCCCCTTCCTCACAGTGACATGCCCACCCAATTCCTCCCCCAACTCCTAGACCATGTTCCAAGAGCTCAGGACCCCAGAATACCCTACCCAGATAACTCTGAGCCTACTTCCATGGCCTGGGGGTGCCTCTTCCCCAGATCTGGCCTCCCCAGGGGAACTACACAAACACTTGTGTACCCTTTTGCTCAGGAGTGGTCAAAGACAGCTGTTTGTTAGAGGCTATGAACAGAGATTGGGCTTGGAGGTTGGGGTGTCCACACACAAGCACAAAAGGCTCCACTCTGTATAAGACAAAGCCAGAGATAGGGAGAAATGGCATCTACGATCAGTCACAATTTGGCACAGAATTCCAAGGAGTCCAAGAATCTTATATTCAAACCTGTCCTTCCAGTTCATTATAAAGGTAAATGTGTTAAAATGAGATGATAGAATTCATTTAGCTTAACAATTTGCTGGCCCTATTTATAACTTTTAAATATTTAGACATATGGCAGCCATACCTTCATAGGTGCTCTTGCCCTAGGCCCCACAGGTGTTCGGGGTGGGCCTGGCTCAGAGCAAAGGCCTTGGGAACAGAGAAGACAAGATACGCTGGCCTCCTGGCCCACTCCCAGCTTTAAGAGTTATTCCCAACTGTTGGGAATCCCCAAACTGTTTTTTAAATATGCTGTTAAAAACAAACAAAAATTTAGAACAGTTTTCATGTATAACTACTGTATATGAAAAGCCCTTGTGACTTCCAGGCATTCATTAAATGATCTCATTTAGTTTCCCAACAGCTCTGTGCAGTGGGCATGACATTTCCTTTTTAAAGGATGTAAACTAAGGTTCTCTGATACTAAGTAACTTGTCTAAAGTCATATGTTGTTGGTGATATGAGAGAGACGACTTTTTAAAAGACAATCATCTTTTTGGTATTGCTTAAAAAAATGGTTAACTTATGATGAAAGAAGTTCCTCAAACTAGTCATAAAACATGGAAAAATAAGTTATTAATAAAAATAAAAGCTCTGTTAATATTCTCTCCTTCAGTCCTCACATCCATCCTATGAAGAGGTTCTATAAACTGCCCAAGAACAGGTGTCTAAGAATATACAGTAATAAATACACTATAAGTAGGAGAAGGCATTAAAATCATTTTAATAATAGAATGGTGGAGCTGGGACTTAAACCTTGGTCTGGATCACTCCAGAGGCCCATTAACCTTAGTTGGTAGCAAACAGCAGACTTCAACAGAAACAACAGTTGGATCAAGCACACTGTGTGCAAGAGGCCATTCACCCCTGAGCAAACACCCTTCGCAGCTTTCTACAGGACGGAAGCATGCAGCGCTCCTAGGAGGCTGCGAATGTGGCTTATGATATGTATGGAATTTCCTGAGCTTGAGCTTCGATGGTGAGGATTGCTGAAACTTACGCAGCACTACTTCAGAGAACCGACTGGGGAAGTGTGATGCGATCCAAACGGCACGAGGCTGGAAGCCGGAGGACACACGGGTTCACGTAGTGGTTGTGCGCCTGGCTATCTGTGTGCTCAGGGACAGGCGGGGTGTGGACCGGGGAACAAGCCCCACCTGCTGGAGGCAGCTGCTAGCCCATGACCATCGTGGGGCAATACAGATTGTTCTTCCTAGATGTGCTTTATTCAGGAGAAGCCAGAAAGTCAGTTTTTATGAAACATCTCTCAATTTTTAAATATCTGTACCTAATTCACTCAAAGCAAAAACTAAACTCAAACGAAGCGAAATCTCCATGCAGGTCAGCTAATAAAACACCACATGGCCTGAGTCACTCTGTGGAGGAGGCATTTACATACTGCCCCCACACCACCATTCTTTTCTTTCCATTCTACCAGCAAGTAAAATTCCTTCTTAAGCTTTCTGTCATTGTTCATGAACTTTAGCACATGTTCTGCCTCAGCCTCACACATCTCCTCCTTATTTCCTATGTAGTTTGAGGCCGGTATTACCATTCCTGGTTGTAACCTGGAGAAGTCAAGGTAGAAAACTCCACCCACAGAAAGACCAGGCTCAAGCTTCTAGGGCTTCATGCCTAAAGTCTATAGTCTTTTGCTGTCTTCTGTGATCACTAAATTGGTTCACTGCATTGAAAATGCTCAGGACAGTGCAGAAAGCATAAAGGATTAGTTATTGTTCTTATCATTTTATTAGAGAAGTGAAACACTCATACCTACCTTTAACTCAAAATAATTGCCCAGTTTTAAGAACACAGAAATTCCCATGATGAGCCCCTATCCAAAGCTGGAGCATTAAACTCAGAAACAGGAAAAGCTCTGGCAGAGAAACCCAGGACGGCCGTGAAGTCAGCCATCTGAATCATTTTCTCTTCTGCCTCCAATGGACTCGGAAATAAAGTTCAACTTTAATGACTACGTTGCATGTAATAAAACACCACCCTCATGACTCCTGGGATACTGCGTGGGCAAGACTCCCCTTTCCCTATCAGCACCGCTGGAGATAATGAAAGTGAAGAATCCAATTTGAACTCCCTAGGAGAATGGCAGGAAAGCCAAGGCTACCTCTAGCACCTGGAGAACCTTCCCTATAAAAGAAGAACACTGGTTATACCAGTTCCATGGGGTAAAGTTGTCTGTTGTGATCACTAAATTAGGTGTCAGCTTAGGGCGTTTATAGATTCAAAATGCATGGTTTTCCATAATACGCCAGGCTAGCAGCTTTGCCACCTCATGGGCTGTCCAAGTTTCATGTTTCTCAAGTGACTTGGAGATAGATTTTGGTTGGGTGAAAAATTCATTTGGAATATTGGGAGGGGAAGTATGGAAAGGCACTGTCATTTTTTATACTTACTCCTTTCATCCTGTTATGGAGGATTGCTCCGACATGGGGAAGCCTGCGCTCCAGGGTTCTGTAGGAGCAGACCCAGACGGCAGAGTATCACTCCAGGTAGAAAGACCTGTGCCTTTCCATATTAGGAAGAACCAGCCAGTCATATCCTTAGGAAGCATTTATCTCTGTACTAGTTAAACGGCCCTGCCCTGCCTCAAAAAAGCATTTGCCAATCAATTTTCTGAAGACAAATAGTGAGGCAAGTGAGTCCTATGAATAAGCCAAAAATGGTGGTGGTGGTGGGGGACAAATAGCTAGGAAAGAGTCTGAGCACCCTAAAGAACTTAGGAAGTTCCTTAATGAAAGACCGGCCTTGGGTGGGGTAGGGGGTGAGTGATGAAAGATGAAGCTTCATTGAGGAAGTCATTAGAATGTGTCTCAATTAAATTTTTGAAACAGGAATTTGCCAGCCAGTATAGGACAAAGAGTTTAGAGGCCAAAGACACCTGATTTTGATTCCTATCTTTATGTCTTTCTAGTTAAGTGACCTTGAATAAATCTCATTTTCCATCTCTGCAAGATAGAAACAGTGGGACCTACTTCCCAAGACTGTTGACAGGACCCCTTGGCACAGAGGCATTTAAAATACTAGTTCCTGTTCCATCCAGTCCAGAATGGTTAGATTATATTGTTGATTAATTAACTGGAAGTAAAGGTAAAGGGGAAAAAGGAGAGGGCAAGTCACATTAACAGGAAATAAAGAATTATTTTATGATTATCAAAGGTTCCCTGAGAAACCTTGATTTCCTGGTCTCTTGCCCTGGGAAAAAGTTAAAGAGGTTTCAAAATGCTCTTAGGCATTCCTGCGTTCCATAGGGGCGCTGCCAGTCATCAGGTTTGTTTGGGTAACCTCAGAAGGAGGCACGCAGACCAGCCTCCTCCCAGCCTCCAGCAGACATATAATCTGGGGTTATTTATGCCAGCATTCCTTCCCCAATCAAAAACTCTCTGACCTGGCTTGTATTTTCTTGACGCTTTTAATTAAGGAAATATAACAAAACCAGCCCTGTCCTACATCCATGGTTAGGTCTGGCAAAAATGGACTCAGCTAATTATAAATTTGGCCCTGGATGTTTTCTTAAGATGCCCTACAGGCCTGGGTGTGAGCAGTTATAAAAATGAATGAGTACAATTATTTCGCAAACCAGCCTAACAGTTTAGTTCACATTACCTCGGCTCGTTTTTTCCCCATCACGTCAAGCATTTGCATTGTGAAGAAATTATTTTCCATGTGTAAGAAAACATTTTACTAAGCATCGTCAAAATGGTCCCTTGCAATATTTTCTGAAGCAATATTTTCTATGTGAAGTGAGCTGCATGTAATAAAACAGCAATCTACGAAACATGATTAGGACAAGGGGGAACATTCCTCCCATCAGGCCCTTTGCAAAATGACATCTTCTCAGTTAGAAAACATCCAATTATCCCTACTGTACCCTACTATACTGTTTAAAGGTTATCTATTGGGACAAGTAGCCGGGACAGCAATTGTTTTATGAAAAAATGAGTCTGAAGTACCACAGAGTATAGAAAAACTATGCCCGTTGGTGTTCACCAGGTGTAGAGTAGTAGCTCTCTCCACTTCTAACTCAGCACCCTTACCCTGAGTGGTCTTGTCTGCTCCTGGGACGCCAGTCACCTTCTGAAGTTCAAATTTCCCTCCTGAATTTCAAATCTGCTGCTCATTTCCCTCCGGATGTCTCTACTGTACTTCAGTGGTTCAGAAAGCCAAACCACCCAGCTTTGGTCAATTCTCTGCTCATCAAATCGTATAGATTTATTCCCCACTCTCCTCACTGCCACTACCATCATCCTAGGCCTAGAAGACTCCAACTCATGCCCCATTCCTCTCTGCTTTTCACACTGTAATCAGAGAGATGATTTCTAAAATACTTACAGTGCCTTTATACTGCCCTCAGTCTAAGGTTGAAACTCATCAAATGGCAAAAAAAAAAAAAAAAAAAAAAAAAAGGCTAAGATGTGGCTCCTGCTGCTAACTTGGCTTCCAGGTTTATGTCTCATGAACCCTCTCCCTACTCCTGCCACTCAGGCTGGTCACTGGTCACCTTGAAGGTAGCCCGTCATCCCACCTCCAGCCATGAAAGATGGTAAGAGCACAGGCTCTAGAGAGAAGCAGCCTGGGATTGTGGCCCACCTTGGCCATCTGGTGCCTGTGCAACAGGAGGCAAATCACTAACTTCTCCATCTATAAAATGAAGATAACAGTAATGCTCATCTCCTATGGTTGTGAGGATTAAATGAGATAACATGTGAATCATTTAGCAACAGCCCTGGCATACAGTAAGCACTCAGTAAATGCTGACTGCCATTTCAAAGCTGCTGCTCAAGGTTAGGTTGCCTGTACTTGTTATACTCGGGGTCCCTGCTGGCACACCAAGTTTTTAAAAGGTGCCCACTTTGTGAGGTGAATTACAAAAGGGTTTCCTTTCCTCTGGGCACAGACAGTACTCCACAGACAGTGCTTGGCATACCACCAGTACCAAACTAACTCCTGCTCATCTTCTGGAATTCCTCAGATTCACCCCCACCTTCCCTCACCTGCTAAATCCTGATGATGTGCTCCTGATCATGCTCCCAAATTAACAAATATCCTTCTTTCTCTAGATACCTATGACCAAAATATCCTCTGTTTCCTCCATCACCTCTACACCACACACGTGTGGCCTATGGTTTGCTCTATTTCAGTGGCATTCGCTTTCTTGCCCTACTACCTGCTTCCCTTTCCCGACCCCCACACATGGGACATGCGCACACACACATACACAAACTCCCCTTAAAAAAAAAAAAAAAAAAGGATATTCCTCAAATTTGGCCCAATGGTCCCATCAAGAAACAATGTACCATTTTTCAAGCCTGGGTGTGAAGGGAACTTTTAGGGAATCTGAGAGAGACACTGTTTCTTTCTCTCTGTAATATACCTACTTTTCCAGGACTGGAAAAGAAGCCCATCAGGAACTGAGAAGCCATAATAGCTGGTTCTGGTGCCAAGATGGAATCAATATACCTTGAAAAAACCTAACGGTAGATGGACCACCCAATCCAGTTCATTTTTACCTCTACCAAATATTTTTAACCACCTACTAGTTTCCATGCACAATAGTGGGGAATACAGAGACACACAAGGCAAAGTCATTGCCTTCAGCTGTTCACAGTGAAGTGGGGAAGGCAGTCATACACATAAATAATGCTAATCCCATGTGAGTAGCACCACATTAGAAACACATATAAAGTATATCGTCAGCACGAAGAGGCCAAGAGTACTAGGTAGGGGGACAAAAATATAGCACAGAATACATGATCTTCTGAATCACCTCATTCGGAAGAGATGACGTGTAACTGTGGATCACAGGATGAGGGAGAGTTGACTAGGAAATGAAGTAGAACGAGGAATTACAGGCAACGGATGCCACATGCATAACAAGTCATGGAAGCGCAAAACAGCTAGAGACAAGAAGTGGAAAGAACAGGCCAGGCTGGAGAACACGAAGGGTCTGAGGACAAAGGGAAGCAGTTTGTCCTAAACGTTGCAGCACTTTAGTTAGAAGGATGTTTAAACAAGGAAATCTGGGAGCTGTGTGAAAGGCAGACTGGGGTTTGGGGTGGGACAGAGAGATGTGGAGGAAACTGAGCCCACTGGACTTACACAGTTTTCCAAATGTTTAAGATTATTTAATCTCAGAAAAAAAATCACCAGAAGAACCTTCCCTGCCTGTTTTCCAAGGAATAGGAACTCAACAATGAACCAGTCTTTTCCTAACAGAGATAGAGAAATCAGAACCATTTCAGCTGGCAAGTGTTAAAACACTGGGAAAAAATGTGGCAACAGCTCTTTCCTATTTGACCACAATCAACATAAATGTGGAGGGAAAACAGACTTGACAGCCAAGGGAAAAAAACACTCAGTGGCTTCTTTGCTTTCTCCCCAGGACACCAGTGCACAGAGCTCTTAGAATAGGTAATTTGATAGTTACAAAAATCTACCTGCCTCTCTCTCTGAATGCAATTAGAGAAGAGAGCTTCATTCACACTGAATCTAAAAATAGACGATGGCAGAGTTCACAGACTGACAGCTGCAATCTCCTGCAATAACCAGGAAAAGAAAGGGATGGCTAATTTAACTTAACAACTTCCCAAACAAACAGTGCAGAAGAAGTCCCGGATAAAGAGAAAACACAAAGGTCACTTCTTCGAACCCTGGAAAAAGAATGGGGTCCCTCTGTGGCAGTTTATTACTCCTCCCAAATCCTGATGAAACAGGATAAGTATTTTGACCAGATCTGCCCAGAGTCCTTCAGACAAGAGTTCTAGTAAATGAAGCTGCTAGAGAATCCAAGCAAGATCAGACAGATGGGCCAGGACTTGCCTTTGTAACTACTTCATATATCACCTGGATACCCCCAAGCTAAGAAAGTCACTACATTTTCCAGATAAGATAAATGAGTGCCCCCACCCCCAGCCCTTCACCACATCCAAATTACATTCTGCCTAGCCTGGGGCAGGAAAAAAAAAAAAGTTATTCAGAAAATAAACATGGATCATTAAGGGAGAGAAATCAGGTGTCTAAAAGGACTGAACCATTTCTTTTCCTCCCCTCAGTCTGCCCTGCCCAGGGAGGGGATTATGGTTGGGCTTCAAAAGAAACAAGGGAATGCTTGTGGACAGGAAGCAGATCCTCTCGGCAGCTCTCCCACAGATCTGTGTAGGCTCTCAGGGCTGCTGCCAGCCAGCTAAATGTCAGATCACTGCAGCCCAGCATTCCCGCGCTACACTACCTCCATTGCCCTGGTGACTAAGCTGTTTCAACAGCTGTGTTATTGCTGGAGTCAAGCCAGTGTTACTCACACAGAGTATTTGTTTCATAGGGCTTATGTGGGGAATTATTGCACTCGGGGTTTGGGGTTCCATTTGCAGATCAGGTCCTCCCGTTGATCAATCAGCCAGGGCAATCCCTGAACCCAAGCTCCGGGCAGCAATGGGGATGATATTGGGCTCCCTCCCAGGTTCCTAAAAGATGGACACGTTCATAACATCACAGAGTGCGGAGAAGGCATGTGTGTCTGTGTGAGAACAAGAAGGAAGCATAATTGAAAATCCCACCCTCCGGTGAACCCCTGGAAGCCCTCCGCTGCTCCTCCCCAATACAAGCCACCCACACTAAGAGGAGTGGTTCCCTTTTCCACTCTTTCTCTCCAGCCTTCTCCCTCCTTGAAATAATTTCTCTCTCCTTGCAGGTAGTATTGGCATCCCCTTTGCCTCTGTTGGTCTCTCTATGCATTTCTCCACAAACGTGCCGCTGAACACAAAGTCTGGGCAGTTCCTGCCCCTGCCTTCCCCTCTGCCATCACATCACTTGCGATCATATATGTTCCTGTCACTTCTAAGGCAAGATGGGCCTCTTGGGTTGTTCTTCTTCCCCACCACCCCATGTCCCCACATCTCTAATCTCTTGATCAACATGGTAGATACTCCAGTACTAACTGCTGAACACCCAGCCAAATTCCTTACAAGAGAAGGAAAAGTCACTGCACCTGTGATCATCATTTCCTGTGGGTGGGGCCAGTTTCTACTTCTAGTCCATTCTAGGCTGCATCCACCTAAGAGCCCTATGAGCCTGCTCTCCCTCCTAAATTCTCACTGAAAGCAATTGGATTATATTTTCTGATATTGAAGAGATCACAGAAATGTGAGCTTGTATTTTATATGGTCTTGTATTTTATATGGTCTTGTATTTTAAAAAGAAATAAAACAATGATTTTTTAAAGCTCACATTTTTGAGTGCCTACTATGTGCAGATATTTTTACCCAAACATAGATGCCAGCCAGGTATCAACGATTATCTACAATCTCAAAATGAGGAAACTGAGGCCCATGGTTATACCACTAGTATGGGAAGGAAAATATGAACTCGGGTTTGCCTAATTCTACAGCTCAAGTTTTTTCCCTCATGCCAAAAGTAAAGAGAGTGAAGAGACCTGTTTTTGCTCTAGGAAAACTACTAAGTAGCTGTACAATTTGAGTAAGTCACTTTACATATTATATTCTTTCTTTAAACACTGAGGTTGAATCAGATGATGACTAAGGTCCTTCTAGTTCTACATTTCATGAATGTAGAAATCTAAAACACTACCAGCTGCTTATTAACTGCCTTCTACATTTGAGACATTATGGCAAAAACAAAGAACAATAAAACAATTCCTGCCCTCAGGGCACTTATAATAGTGTTGGAGTGACAAGGGATAAAAACTTGAGTTTGACTAATGTTAAGAGTTAAACAGTAACAAATACAAAAATACCAGAATACTTGGCAGTACATGAGAAAAAATCGGTCATAATTATAAAAGGACAATAGTGCATTTCAACAATGGTTTTCTCCCCCTTCCCCCCCCAAATATCTTTGTGCTGCCCCAGGAAAAGCCAGCTATCAGAAAGGATCACATCTGTTTCACAGGAAAGCTTTGTTTCTGACAAGTTTCGTAAAGGAAAAAGTAGGCTAGAACAAGCTTTTTATTTCCATCCCACCTTTTCTTCGTTCCCATGAATGAGGAGGGGATACAAATGAGAGAAGGCAGCCAGGGAGAAAAATAATATGGCTGGTGGTTCCTGACCTCCTGGATTCCTGCCGTCAGAGAAGCCCGAGAGGCAACATTTAATTGTGGAAAAACCAGCCTTGCTAGCCTCTTATCTTTTTCCTCTGTGACTTAAACCCACAATTACTGGCAACCCCTAGATTTCGAGTCACTCAGCTGGTGGCGGCAGCGATGGCTGTGTCTGTAGCTGAAAAGCAAAAGGGGAGTCACATTTTACCTGCCTCCGAAGCCAGCCTTGTGCGAACACAGCCCTAACCCAGCTTTACGACTTCTCCCATTAAAAAGTTCACAGATGCCCTCCCGTCGGGAATACCACCATGCGAGAAGTCCAGATGGAAATAAAGAGAGAGAAATGTGATTTCCAGCTGCTGTATAATTCAAAGGACAAGCTGAGTCTCAAATCCTGAATTCCACATTTCATTTCAGCACTAGATATGTGATTTTCAATTCTTTTTCTTAAGGATCAAACTCCATATTTCTTTGCCTGGTCATCAAGGCAACTCACCAACTGGCCCATCTGTCTTTCAACAGCTTATCTTTTCTCTCCACTATGGAATTCTTCTACAACCTAACAAATAGGCTTACAGGGCTTTGCATACAACATGTTATTTCATAGCTTTTCATGGTAGAAAAATACAGGTGTTAGTCCTGACTTTCTCACCTGCAAACCAGATGACCTTGGAGAAGTCACTTAACTTCTATAATTTCAGTTTCGGAGCTTCAAGAGGTATATCCTCTGCTCGCATCCTGAATTATTATTCTAGTCCTAAATACCTTAATTTATACATTAATATGTTTATAGTCAAATATAATTAAATCATGCCTTGTAAGCATATTCTCCTAAGGATGCTGAAAATTTCCCACATCTTCTATTTTAAAAGGGTGTTCTTCACCCATTTCAAGTGTTGATCACCTATCTGGCACTCATGGGGTCTACCTATACTGTGAAGTTGGAGCTCTTACCTTGAGATTTCACAAACCTCTCAATTCCAGATGGATGACTTTCAGGGTTTCAGAAGACAATATGTGTGAATGGGGCCTCGGCACATTTTTCTCCCAAGGTTAAGATCCTTGGTCCAAAGGTTAACAACCACTGTCCTGAAGTAATGAAAGGCCTGTGGCCAACATCCACCTGGGACCTTTTTTGAACACTCAGCCTTGCTGCTTCCCTTTCTGGGCTTCTACATTCTCTTTACCACTTACATTCCTCCTCTCCGCTCAAATCTAAGAATAATAAATAACTCACCTTTATCGATCATTTACTATGTAAAAGCCTCATATGTATTTTTCTAGTTTAATCCTTAAAACAATCCTATAAGGGTTGCACTACTATTATCTTTATTTTAGAGATGAAAAAAAAATGAAGTATAAGGAAGTTCAGAAACTTACCAAAGCTCACATAATTTTTAAGTGGTAGGTTGAGGATTCAGCTCAAACACTCTGGCTTCCCATAACAAAATAAGGCTACCCTTGAACTGTTCCTTTCCCATCAGATAGTAGATAGTCATAAATTCCACCATCTCCTTTAAGAGTCTACAAATAAAGACTGTATTAACAAATTACTACCTTCTTGGTGAGTTAACCATTTCCCTGTCTGTGTTTATGGAATACTTTGGGTACTTAGCACTGGACACATTGGTATCATTTTTGTTTCTTTCTCTCTGAACTAGACTATGAGCTCTCGACTGATTATTTTGAGTACAACTCGAGTATTCACTATGCCCGGGGCTCTGCTAAGTATGGGGATGCAAAGATGAGTAAAATACAGTCCCTGCCCTCAAAATTTAGTCTTGCAGGATAAAGAGAAGTAAACATAGAAGGGCCATGAGGTTTTTTGAAACCGCATCATGAAGGACTTATCTCTGTATCTGAAATCCTAAGTAAAAAAACACCAACACACAATAGAAACCCTGTAATGACTACTGAATGAATGAATGAAGGAAGTTGGGAAGGAGGGCTCAGAAGCTAGACTGTTAAATTAAAAGATCTGCTATCCCTCTATGAAAACTCTGGTTATTTATACACTGACTCACCTAAAAACTGCTTCCTGTGTTGGTGTCTATGATACATTTTTTAATGTCAGACTAAAAATACATTTCCAGTACACCAACCCTGTCTGCCTACCCGAGGACTAGAAATGAACACACGGTAACAAGTAACAAAATTAAATACAAGAAAACGCACTTATTTCAACACTAAGCTCACCCACTAACAAAGAGGCATCCATACTGACTAAGAGGTGTCTTCTAAAATGGTTCACACATGAGGGTCTCTGAAGTCACCTATTTAAGAAGTTGAAGGGTTACTCATAAGATTTTTACAAAGAATCTTAAGTGAGTCATAAATTCGCGTCAAAGAAGAGTTAGAGTAGATGGACCCTCAGGAGTCATGTAGTATAATTTCCACTCAGAACAGGGAGCTACTCCACAGCACTATCTATAGACTCAGTGCGATCCAGGCAATGGAGCCACAAGATCATTCTCACTTATAACCCTTCTATTCCCAGCTGTGAGACTTTAAATCATTTAATCTCTATCACGCTCAGTTTCCTCATTCTGCCAGGGAGAAATATTGAGATGGTCAGATGAAATAAAGGAAAAGTTGTCTTAATCAGAGATGATTTGGTTGCAAGTAATAGGATTTCACCAACACTGGCTTAAGTAGAAATCAGCTGGAAGGATATAAAGAGTATCTCAAGGAAACTCAAGGACAGAAAGTGCTGACAAGCTTGAAGGACTGGAACCAGGAAGAGAAAGCTGTCAGGGAGAAAGTCATCACTTAGAGTTGATCGTAATTACACCCACAGTCCTTCATCTCCACTTTCTCTTTGCGTCCGGTTTTCCCACTTGGCCAATCATCTTTCTCTGCTTCTCCGTGCATGGTGAATGATGGCTCCCCAGATAGTCCTCAGGACTTTTCAGTTTAAGTGCCAGTGAAGATGGGCCTAGAAATATTGAATCTCAATTTTCGAAAAAAGAGAATCTGATTTCCCACCTTGGGTCAAAGGCCCATTTAATGAGGAGCCAGCTGCCCATTCAATGAGCATGGTAGAAACTCACTCTGAGAGAGAAGAGATAGGCAAATTCAACAAGGAAATGGTATGAGCCAAAGCAATGGTTGGCAACAGCGACAACGGCCAGCATCTCTGTTACAAAAAGACTCGATAAAGAAATCACTACCCAATGCAAGCTACCACTGTGGTCATCATCTTTATAATCTGCACCCCTGCCAAACAGCTTCTGCTTGATTACTAGCAGTGAATAGGTTGCTCACTACTTGAAGATACAGCCTTTTCACTACTAAATGACTTCAATTATTAGAACTCTTTTCTATGTGACAGCAACTTTTTTTTTAAGATAATAAATTTAAATATTTTCAATCTTCCCCAAACTTTACCTTTAAAAAAGACGTAATTTTGCTTGTTAGGTTGGGCTTGGGATTTCCTTTGTGGTCATAATATGAAGAACCGGTAAGGCAGGAAAAATATGATTTATTGGACAATTATTTTAGGAAACAACCTAGATCAGAACAATTAAAAAACCAGAACCTCTTCTTCCTTTAAAGAATTACTACTTCCTCACCTGATAACACCAGTAACACTAACTTACTAAAGCCAAAGAGGAACTCGAACCATTTCTTGCAGGTATATGTTCAGAGAAATTTTTTTTTCCAGTGTAGAGTCTCTGGCACTTTTGAAAGTAGAATTCTGCCTTGCTTAACAAAGGACTTTCCTTCTCCCATCTTTCTTTTGCTTTGGAAAGCATAAACCAGAAAATAATTTTACTTCATATTTTCTTAGGCTGCCCAAAATAAAGGTATGATTTCCCCATAAAAATAACCTCACATTAGCTATGTGATGACTGACTGGCATTTAAATAGTGACAAGAAAATCCAAAGTTAGAAGAGAAGGTAAAAACACTAAAACACCTATATATTGTGAGTACCATCTAGGAATCTGCTACTGCTGGCTGCTTTGTAGTTCACATTTTTCATTGATGTCACCAGGTTTTTATTTTAGTAACCAGGATATACTTGTTATGGATGCAAAGAAAATCTCCTCATTTATATTCTAAACTCAGAGCAGGAAATGAGACACGTGGGTGATCTGCAGCTGTGGCACTATAAACAGGACCTGCCTACCTCTTAGTCTAGATTCAAGACTATACTACTTACCCTGAACTACAGATTGCGAGATTTAAAAAAAAAAAGAAAAAACAACAAACAAATGAAAGAAAAACACAGCATTTTAGAAAGACCAGTGTAACTTTTGTCCAAGAATATTAGAGGCTGCTGTTTGGTAGAAGGCTCACTAACCTGTGGGGGGTAGTGTACGTGTTGTCATGTACCACCCACCCACCTACATGGCTGATATACAACAAGGAGATCCTGCTCTGTCTCCAGCCAGCTGTGCTGCAGAGGGCAAGCATCCTTTGTTGTAAGATTTCTTCATCCCACAAATTTAAAAACAAGACTCCAACATTTTGAGGTTAAGCTCCTATGTAAAAACCTGACAAAAGCTACAAACCCACTTAAGCTAAAAATTCATATAAGTAAATATGGCTAGAATTTTACACAGCATATCAGGGGCTCACTTGGTCCTTGAACTCTACCCATAAACTGTTGGTTGAAGATTATAAGACCATCATTTCCTAACATTCCTTCCAGTGCTCAAAGTCTGTAATCACTCAACTGACGTACACCTGTGTAGTAACTACCATAAATTGTTCAGCACACATAGATGAGTGTTTTGTTAAGCATAGGGACCAAGCCACTAGATCTACTTTCAGTGTTAAATGACCACAATAAGCCAATGGATAATGGAAGGAAAAGTGGGAGGAATGGACATGTAAACTATAACATTCCTTTTTAAAATCTTGGAAGGTTTTAGAGGGAGCCCAATTCTGTTTCTTGTTGGATTTTTTTCATTTGGAAATACATAACACAAAAACCATTGAGCCAGATAGAGAGATACAGACAGCTTCATAGTGATGCTATTCAAGTATGGGATATCAATCATCACACCCAAATAAAACAAAGCCAAAGGTTCCCACACTCTGCCAATGTCAACATGCTCACAGTGGGTAATTCTGAAGTCGTGCCTGAAGATTCCCTCAAAGGGAAAGACAATCCCTTAATGAGAGGGAACAAACACGATGTCCCTAATCTTCACTGCCCTGGGTTAATCATCAAAATATAGTCTTCTCCCATGACTTTAGTTTCTTTCTATTTCAAGTAAGTAAATAAGACTGATCCATATTAGTAAATTCCAGGTTCTAGCCTTGGTTTGAAGTGGGGAACGCATGACTCCATAAGAAAGAGGACTGACTGGCCATGTAAACTCATCTTGAATACTGACAACCTCCCTATCTTTACCCACCACAACAAACCCCTCTCCATTTAAGTCTCCTGGATTTTTCTGGTATATTTTGAGCCTTTTCAGCTTATCTTTTTTGTTTGTTTGTTTGTTTGTTTGTTTGTTTAAGAAAGAGAAGCAAGAGGGTAGAGAGAAATTCTGAAGTTTCTATTTCTGCTCACATTGACTCTGATTGAGGTAGGTAAAGAAATTTAAGAGGTAACTGAAAATCTTGGTGACTCTAGCCTGCAATTAAAAAAATAACTAATCAGAAATGTTTTTTTATAAACACAGACTATAATATAGTCATGAATCAAAGAAGCTCTCTTTTTGTGGGGAATGGAAAGGTAGAATTCACTTTCTTAGTAGTTGCTTCAACATATTTTGTTAAAGAGGATTATCTGATGAAACATGAAATTCCAGTTGTGTGAATACCATATTACCAAGTTCTGTTCCATCACAACAGTTGTAGTTTTATGGTATATGGAATCCTCTGCCCTATTCAACTCTCTTTCTGGACCCCTTCCCAAGAAGTATCCGAAAACATTATTAAGAACCACAACTCCAGCTGATGGTCAAAAATAAAGTTCACAGAAGGACTCCCCGAATTTCTGCCTTCTATAAATTTACCCCTAATCATTGTGGCTAATCTGACAGTTTATTTTTTACAGTTAACAGATTGTTCCTCTATTCTAACGGTTTTCATGTAGTATCTACCTAACACTCCATAACAGGTGCACAAATAGAAGAACACGATCACTTCATAAAAAGGCGATCTTTTCCCAGGGCACTCGGTGATCTAACCTGAAAACTGGGTAATACTATCATTCTGATTTTTTTCTCCCTTACCTAGAAATATGTTTTCCAGAAATGTTTTCACTTTGGGAAAAGAAAAATCACTTGTCAGTCATAGAAATAGGTAATTCCATCATTTCATGGAGTCATTTGCTACACTGAAACAAGCAAGTAAGACTTAACACTCACCTACAGAATACAGCATAGGATTCAAGGCAAACAGAACAACTTCATTACCTAAGAACAAACTAGACACCCTGGCTTTCCCCAGCATGCACCATTTACCAGTATTTCTTCAGCCTAAGGAATTTTTCAACCCCTGAAAATCCCAGTTTTACTATTCAAGACAGAACAATCCATCCTGAGGCTTCCTGCCAATGACTCTTGGTGCTCCTATTTCAGCAGCCTATAGGTTTGAAAGCTGAGTAGAGACATGTCACAAATAAAACTCTTCTTCTTTGATCTCTGCACCCAAGTTCCTCAAAAGAAGCCCCATGAAGAGTCAGAGTTTACTCTAAGTATGTGACTTGCAGGTATAATCAGTAAAGTGATATTCCCTTACAAACGGGCACCATGTTAGCCAACCCAAGACTACATTTCACAAATATATACATAAATTGAGTGACTGACAATACACTTTAAAAAGAATAAGATACACACACTCTAGAGGATATTTTCAAATAACAGAATTTAGTGTTACAGAAAAATCTAAGCTCATCACATAGGTAAGCACTCATTTTTTCCAATGATTAACCATACAACCAAATGCTAAATATTTAGGCTACATTGTGTAACTGTACACAGACTTCATTTCTTTAAGATAGCTTTTTTCTCTGCTTCAAGCAGATTTTGCCTAGTATAATGGCATCTGCCTACTATAAGGACTCACTTGCTTTTTCCACCCTTATCCTTCCACTTTTGTATGACTTACTCCCTTAATCATTAAGCCTTAGGACATAAGGTTCCAGCTAGGGTCAAATCTTTTAAGAATAAAGCCTCAGGTCTATCGATCATGAAGATCATGAAGAGAATAAGTTTCAGTTAAACCAAGGATAACATCTTGGCTTGAGGTGTGTTTCATCCTCAGACCCAGGAAAGTGCAACAGCCCCACAGACCACAGGACCAAACAGGATTAGGCTGTGGCTGATTCCAGAACCTGACACAATGATCAATTACCCCAACCCTATCCAATCAGTACCACCCATGACCCCAAGTCCCCTAGTTTCCATGGCTAATGATTTTTCCCTATATAATCTATCCCTTCAAGACACTTAGGGGGCCAGGTCTTTGAGCGGTAGCTCACTTGTGTCTCCAGGACTTGCAATTCTCTAAAATAAACCTTTACTTTCTTTGCTGCAAAACCTGTACATATCTCATTGGACTTAGACTGTGCAGGCAGACAGAACTTTTTGCTCCAGTGACAATTTTTCTGACACCCTTTTCAGTCTAATCACACTCCCTTCATTTCCCAACTCTTTGGAGTAAAAACAAGTCTTGTATCCCTTACAATTCTACAGAAATACCACATCTGTGCCTTGACAAACTGGTTAAATTCATGCCTCTGAAATGTTCAGGAGAAAATCAGCACTGATCTGATAGTGGATTTCCAGATAGATCTGCTCAGAATTTGTCATTGGTGTTCACTGAAAGGTCAGTTATTTCTGTTTCCAAGTATCTCTCAGTCTCTGGATTCTCTTCAGTTGGCCTTTGTTCCCCTATTAACAGACTATTATTTTAAAACTATCGCCACTTAACAGTTGAAGTGGCTACTACTTTTTACGCTTATCACCAAATGACAATTGTGTTTAAAATGTTTATGTTTAAAAGATTTTCTGTTTAAGATTATTTCTCAAATGTAAGTTACTTTTTTTCATAATATGAATGGAATATCATCTTTCTTAATAATCAAATATACACAATCTCTAACCACTTTCGTTACTATAAATTACCCTAATATCATCATCCCCTCCCCCTTAAGGATCAGCCTGATTAAATCTTGAAATTGATGAAACAATGACAAGCTTTTAAAGTGTTAAGTCAATGCTTTTCCAGGTTCTAAGGTTTTGACAAGATCTCAAATCCTGCCTAAAACCAGTATTACCTTAAAAAGCTTAAAAGGAATAAACATTTAACTCCAAATAATTTAAAGTCATTTAAAATATATAGTCTTTAGATTATTTTATCTGCTTAAAGATCCTAAAGATAGGTGAAAACTCTGACCATTTATATATATTAGAAACCCCAACTTTAATTTCATAGCACAAAGGTTAAATCTCTTTCCACTTTTTGGAATCTGAAACTCATTTCATGGACTGTCTAGCAAAGCTTAAAGAAAAAATAAGATTGGTCTTGACTTTTCCTTACATTTGAGGTAATATTGTTACGGTGGAATCTTTGATAAACAGGAAGTCATCCACATATAATAGGGTCTTGTTTATCACACTCTATCTCTTTTCTTCTGTCCCATTTATTACTGTCAGAAAGGCATCCTACCAATGATAAAATGTAAAAAGTGGACAGACAGTATCATATATCCCTAATATAAGGATCACAGAAAAGTCTGATGTGTCTTATAAATATTTTATAATTAAAATACATATATATACACATCTATATCAATGAGCACAGACATACCAGTACTCTTTAATTGATGCTTTCTTCCTTGTCCATAAACAAAGGTATAGAGAATAAATTTAAGGGAAAAAAAAAACATTCCCACTTTCTCTTATTAAAGTCAACAGCCTCCACCCACTGCTACTGCTCAAAAAAAGTATTTTTTGATTTGGTTTTCTTGATGTCTCTATGGTTTCAGCTATTTTATACATTTATTGAAGAAACTGTTATCTATCTTGTTCAATTTTTTGTGTGCCCTTAGTAATTGCAGGCCTTCATGCTACAAGAAATTTAAGGATTTTTTAAAAGATAAGAATCTTCAGCAAAGGCTTTTTCTAAATAAAGATAAAATATATTTTGGAGCCTGAATATACATTCACACTTCATTTACATATAGAAATGTTTTAGCTAAAGCCTCACCAACATAAGCATTTTTGATGTTTAGATTAACATTTGCTGGGAAGTAATTCATCTGTGAAGTTATTAAGATATATAAGTAATAGGTTCTCACCACCAATTAGGATGTGTGTGTGGTGGGGGGTTTCCCACGCATCTAACAATTCTCAGACACCATCAGGTGTCCCACCATTCTATTCAATTCTGACACTATCTACCTGGAGATAGCATCAGATTTCAGATTAAGAAATCAGTTCTACAAGATCCACCCTCTACTTCAGATGGCAATGACAAGCCCAGGTTGTCACCTGTGCTTCTGACTGGCTATAAATCAGAGGTTCCCACACCCTGCTCACTGGGTTCAACTCATTTGCTAGAGCAGCTCACAGTACTCAGAAAACCCATCTACTCACTAAATTGCCAATTTATTACAAAGGATATGAAACAAAAGCTAGATGAAGAGAAATATAGGGCAAGGTCCCAAACAAAGGAGTCTCTGGCTTCTTGGAGTTGGGGCCCAGCATGTGGAAGTATTCTGGTTTTCCAACCTAAAAGCTCTCCAAATCCTTTCCTTTGGGGTTTTTAGGGAGGTTCCATTAAATAGGCATGACTGATTAAAGCACTGGCCATTGATGGCTGATTCAACCTCCAGCCTTTTCTCCTCCTAAGAAATCAGTGTGGGGACTGACAGTTTCCTTGGAAACCTGCCCCTACCCTTAGGTACTTTTCAAAAGTTACCTCACTAACATAAGCCCAGTTGTGGTGGAAAGGGGCTTTTTATGAAAACAAACACCCATTTCGTGTTTATGGCTCTGAAGCATTTTCAGGAACTGAGGACAAGAGACCAAAAGATGCTCTCAGTACTTTCATTGCTCAGGAAACTCCAAGGGTTTTGGGAGCTGTGAGCCAGGAACTGTGGACGAAGACCAAATATCTATTTCTTATAAATCACAATATCACAGCATTGCATATCCTCTCAGTATAGCACGTTTTTCTTTTTGGTAGGGTTCAAGTATCTGTTTTCCAACTACCATCTTCCCTAACCCCTTACAATAACATTTTTTGTTCAGTCCGTATATCCTCGGTACCTGGGGCTTTACACACAGTAGGGACTTAATAAAGCTTGAATGAATGAATAAATAAATGTGTTACACAGACAATGAATAAGTCAATAGGCAAGAGAATGGGACGTGAGAACTACCCCTTGAATGCATCAAGCTGTTGTGCAAATAGATCTTCATATCAGCTGTTCCCTGTTTCCTCTATGAAGAGAGCTCTTCTATTTCCCCCACCCTCACCACCAACTCCTTGTCAGAGTTTTCGCTCTTTAACACTCACCTCAAATATCTCTTTGCTCACCTCTACACTGCACTACACTACATTACACTACATTACACAACACACATACACCAAGGTAGTCTTTCCCTGTTCTAATGCCTATTCTTTACGCTGCCACAGCCTGCTGGGCATACCTTGGCTGCAACACCTAGCACACCATACTGAAATGAATGGTTATTTCCCATTCATTTCCACTTGACTATAAGCCCCTTGAAGGGCAGAGTCTTCATCTGTATCCTCACGTCTAGCTATTGTACACGGCCTGGCATGGGCACTCAAAAACATTTGAGGTAAAGGGTAAAAGATTAAGTAAATGGTGGGGGTCTGCATTCTGGAAAATTATCTCAGCATAATCTGTTCGATAAGATGTCAGTTAGGTACATATACTGCAATAACTCCTAAATAGAGTAAAATTAATATAATTGTATATCAAAATTATTGCTGATACAGAAAAACCAAAATTAGAAAAAATACTTTGATCCATGGACAAGCCCCAAGCAGAGCTGTCTTCAAGACTTTTTCTCTCTCTCACCCCGATCCTGCTTTAACAAAAAACAATTTTTTCTTCCTCAACCTAGGATTCCTTATACTATCCCCAGATGCCACATGTAGATGTCTCCCAGAAATCACTCAATAATCTCTTCCTCACAAAATGCTTATATGCCCGTGCCCACAGAGTCTTGAATCATTAATTACCAAGCTAAAAAAAATAACCTGGTTTTGTGGAAAAGTGGGGCTCATGGGTTCACATTCCCATTTTGACAGAGATCTTCTTCTAAGATGATGGCTTTACTCAAAGCCCAGTGGTAAAAGACTTTTTGAAACATGAGACCTTCCAGAAATCCTTAAATTATTCCACCGGAGTAAGCTCCTTCACAGCATTGGAGAGGTAAAGGGAAGTAGAATAGGCTACCTCAAAATGTGTCCCTTTGGCATTTAATTATTTTGAGCCGAAGGCATCAAGACCCAGCAGACTCAAGAACTCACTTAACTGCCTAAAAGAATTTGGATAGGGGTCCTGGCACAGAAAGAGAGCTATTACCAGAGATAACCTTTTATCTGCAAGACTTACCTGCATGGCAGGGCAAACTTCTAATTACCAAACATCTGCTTTCTTATCTGGTGAATTACCCTCCTCCTCTTTGAAGCCCCAGGCCTCTATCCCATTCTTTAGCTCAGGATGACATATAAGAGTCAATTACCCAATTGGCCCTCTAGTCTCATATCTCTGGGGTTCCAGGAGGTACAAAAAATTTTTTTTCTCTTATTAATTTGCCTTATGTGATTTTAATCCTTAAGCCAGCCAAGGGAAGAAAGGAATATTTTTCATCCCTGCAGAGGTGAGAAAGCTTGGTGGTTAGGGCAGAGTTGTGAAGCCAGGCTGCCTGGATTTGAATTCACTCTCTGACCACAGGCAACCTCACCGATGAACTAGAACACCTAGCTCTAGAAATAGGTGGGAAAATGAAATGGGTTAATATAGGTCGAGTACTCAGAAAAGTACCTAGTAAGTGGTAAGTTGTCAATAATTACCTACTATTGATATTATCATTTTACCGTTATTAAAACCGGCTCTGACAGAACTTGAAGAAAGAAATTCCCCAAGGTAGGAGAGGAAAGACAGGAGAATACACTTACTGATTTGGTTGTTCAGCTTGAATGCAATGTCCAGCTGCAGAATGAACAGCATGAACTGGAACCAAGGACTCATCTCCATGTGGGGGAGAGGAATGTGGACAGAAAACACAATGTCATTGGCTTCTATTTCCCTCGGAATGGCTTCCTCGATGTCCCGGATCTTGTCGCACTGGTTAGCTCCCCAAGGCATTAACCATTTTGTTTTGTGATGGTTTTTACGCACGTCCACGCACTTCACTGACATGTAGGACACTGCCGCCGTGGGCCCTGGGGCTGAAAAGAGAACATTTTTCTGCGTTAGAAACATCATCCACTGAGGTGCTCATGTCTGGCTAAAATTCTTTTTACTATCGTCTTCTCTCTATTTTTTCTTTTTTCTTTAATATACATTCTGTAATGTTAGGATCAGTAATACCCAAGAGTCTTCCCATTGTGCTTTCAATTAGTGTTATTGAAAGGCTATACTGGTAACCCATTGGGATCGGTTACCTCCTCACATCAAATTGCTGTCATGAAAATGCACAGTGCTACAGTTCCCACCTGAGGACTTGCAGGGCTCTCCTGCTCCACAAAGCACAGCGTTTGAAGTCAGAAGACCTGGGTCTGAAGCCTGGTTGAACAAGTGGCTCCCAGTTAATCTTGGGCAAGTCAGTTACATCTATAGTAGCTTCAGGACCCTCATGTGAGAAACAAAACGGTTGGTTTCTAAGGTTCAACCAAGATAGCTGGTTTCCGAGATTCTCAACTCTAAAAATTTGCAACACCGCTTTTGATTGAGAGAACGAACTTTGTTAATCTCTGACCTCTGCTTAGAGAGTATCAGAGAGCGGAAACTCAAACACTGACTGATCCTTCAAAGGTGTACTAAAATATAACCCATGCATGTCAAGAAAGAACATCACATTTGAACTATACAACATTTAAAAACGCACTATTTTGTGATTGTAAAATGTTTATACGGTTATAACAGAATATCTGCAAAATACAGAAATGTTAAAGTTCAAAACAACATTTACCCAGAATCCCACTAGAGGGACGTAATTACTGTTGGAAAAATATCAAAATATTACCTGTCTTTTCTATGAGTGTATAATTAGAAAAAAATTACAAATGAATTAAATTGTGTGACTTTAAAATACATGCTAATAGTAAAACATACTTTTACAAAATAGGATCATACCAGACATAGGTTTGTAGCTTTTTCTTTTTCTTCACTTAGAGAAGCGGAGCAGTACAGTAGTAAATAACACCACCATTGGAGCCAACTCGCCTGATGTCAAATCTTGGCTCTCTCATTTCTAGTTGTGTCACCACTCATCCATGGTAGGAAAGTTTTGGACGAATTACTAAATCTGTCTGTATATTAGTTTTATCATCTTTTAAATGGCAATAATAATAGTACCTACCTCTCCGAGTCATTGTATACATTAAACAAGTTAACATATGAAAAGTATTCAGAATAGTGCTTGGACATATAAAAAGTATAAAATTAATATTAGCTATTATAAATATTTTCTACATAATTAAAAATTTTCAATTAGTGGTTGCAAAATAATCAATCACATGATATACTAAATTTAATTTACCTACATACCCCTTAATTATAAAAGTTGTCTATAAATAAGAAATATTCTTTGCTTAATACTTTTTGTTAGTGATTTATCTTAACTTTTCCATCTGCTGTCTAAATTTGTTTACAGCATATTTTAATAAGAGAAGTTCTAGGTTTCATATGGAATCTCTCTTTTCCTTTGCTTTTTTTTTTCCATGCTTTATTCTTAGAGAGACCTTATTTATCTTCAAATTCAATAAACAGACATCTTTATTAACTTCTAGTTAGTTTTAACAATTTCATTTTAAAAATATTTAAATAGCTAATCCATCTGATATTTGTTTTACTATAAGAGATGAGTTGGTTGAGGTTCTAGCTTTTTATTTTTTCTAAATATTTACATTATGGTTTACTGAAGATACTCTCCTTTCTTATTGACTTATGATATCACCTTTATCTTACATGTAACAATAACTATTTCTGGACAATCTGTTCTATTTCATGTATTAGACTGTTAATTCATGGCCCAATACAATATTGTTTTGAATACTGTAAATTCATGGTATCAATATCTGACAGAGTAAATCCACTCCCTCCAATTCATTTCAAATTTATATTGAATTGCTTGGATTTTCACTGAAATTCCATACATTTAATTCTGTGCATATGATATTTGCATACTGTGCTTTAAGACCTTTTAGGAGCAGAAATCATCTCATTTAGTAGAGATCAGTTAGCAACTAGAGAAATATGTAAGGTAAAGGAAAGTCACATAGGAAGCAAAAGTGTGTATTATTGATATTTTGCCCTACTTCTAATGCTCAGATAAACATCTTTTTTTCTATCCCTAAGTATCTATCCTGATAGTAAATTTTGAGTAGTAAGATGTTATGTTTGCAGAAAGTTAGTACACAATGCCTACTAAAATGTACCCAAACAGAGCACTACTAAACCCTAGCTGAAAGTTCTTCAGGTGTACAGTCTTGCGTACTGTAACATGGAGGCTCTGCTAATCCACTCCAGGAAGTTATTCTTTAAAACTCAAAATTGTGTCACAGACACTTTACACCTAATCTATCTATAATAAGACATCTAGGTTATTATTAGAATATGAATCAATCAAATGTTGTTTATCCTGACTCAGCTAAATAGCCCACTGACATTAAAAAGACCAAATGGCACACTTCACTGAGTCCTTTTTAATGTGGTTGGAGAAATAAACAGGGAGACAAAAGTCATGAATTCTATTTTTGGCTAACATGCTCAAACTGACTATTTGCGGCAGAAAATAGTTACTTCATTTTAAAACTTCTATTCTTCCAAAATGAACCTAACCTTTCTTCATTTCTTTTTTTTCCCCCCTTTTGAAAAACAAGTCTCTCCCTCTTTAGACCAAAATGAAAAATAACTAGTGAGTTTTTCAGCTCAGTTCCAAAACCACATTCCAAACTTAATAACAGAGAAGCTGAACACTTTACGGGCACAAAGGCTGCATTTTTAATGGACACAGTGAACGCCTGCCTTTGTAGCGGCCTGAATTATTTTCATTCTTTCATTAGTCCAGTGTTTCTTGCATAAAGAAAAAAATCCCAGAACACTAATATTTTCAGAAAGATCATGGCAATGGACTTGGAGAAGGCTCAAATGTATCTCAAACTATACTTTGAAAAACACAAATATTTTTCTTCACTTAAATTAGTCCTCAAGTCTCGAAAACCTTTGCATAACTTAAAAACCTGAAGATAATTCAATATTTTCCATTTTTCTAGTAGTGCTCAAAAGGCAAAATAGTTGTATTATTTGAGATAGTAAACAGACATTCTGATATTCAAAAACAGACAGTAAATGCTTCCTCAATAATGTATTTACAGCTCTAGACAACTTCCTACTCCAGTTAAGTGATTTACCAGGCGTTTCTATAGGTAAAACTCCTAACAAAGTAAACTAAAAATAAAGTTTATAGCTAATAGCTGGTTAGAAGGTGTTTTTATTATTAAGTCGTAGCCAAAATTCTGACTACATGTATCACAAAAGTGTCTAAAATCAAAGGAAGTTTGATTTTTGTTATGAAATTTTTAACAAGTGTTAGGGATTTTACTGTAAGAGAAAAGAGTGAAATGGAAGAAGCTGAAATTATCTTCAACCTCTGAAGAAGACATAGTCAACTAACAGGTATGTGAAATGAAGGCCTTACTTAGAAACCAGTGTGGTTATAGGGATTAATAGAGTTTGTGTATTTAAGAAGAGGCTGGATGGATTCAGGTCAACAAACTGAGTCATGTTTGCTCAGGTGAAAGCTAAAAATAAGCACTCTCAGTATTCCTAGGATAGCAATGCAATATCACCCAGCTGCCTCAGCATACTTCATAAATGTCCCCTCTACCCATTCATAGGATTTAGTTGAAACAAAGTAGGCCAAAAGCTATTTCTACATGAGTACAATTTATTAGACAGAGCAAGCTAGCCAAAAATGAATATGTCCAGGCACTGTGGACTGGTTAACTTATGGTTGGTTAAGACAGTATTTAGAGTACACACAGAAGTCATGAAACCACAAGCTACTCATTGAAAACTCTGGCCCATTTTGAATTCGGTTCTCTTTACTACATCAAACATAGGCTATTTTTTCTTATCTGTATTTCAACATTAGTCCTCTGTCCACCACCCCACTACAGTATAAGAATTGTGAAATATGATACTACACAACATTTAATTTAAAAGTGCTACAAAATCAAAGACTTATAATGCAAGGTTGTGAAAAACAGCACAAACACAACTTGAAGCCTCTTTGAAAATTCAGTGGCCCCTCAATGACATGCATTATTAAGGCTCATACTACATTTACAAAGTGTCTTGACTACCTACTATGTGCTAGGTACTGTTAGGGGTTAAAGTGAACCTAACAGACACCAGCCACGTGGAATGTACAAATAATAAGGAAAACAGACAAAAAATGATTATAGGAAAAAGTAATTATAATTGTGGTGAATGCTACATTTATCCTGACATTACCTGAGAAAGGGCAACAGTCAGATATTTGTGAAGTAGAATTCACTAGAATGAGGCAAAAATTCCAGTCATCATTATAATGTAACCTTTAATAAAAATGTAAGTGAACAATGACTAAACCTGTACTTCTTTTGGAAGAATATTCATTGACTCCAGTCAGCTTCCTGTTATGGCATCTCAAATGGCTGTCCAGTTTACAAATTACTATCTAGCCAACCACTACCGCTATCATGCTCAAAGGTGAGTCAACATCAAATCATTAGCCCCTACTCCCTCCCGAACCTGTAATTAAAGAGTTGGACAGAGATGCAAGACTTGGTTGCCTCCTAGAAAAGTTAAAATTAAAACAACATGCTGACATGACACATGGTTCTCCATTTAGGCCAACACAGACTATTTATTTCTTTGCTTTATTCAAGTAAAAACAATTCCTTTAGCAATTATCTAGGAGTATTACTACTATGCAAGCACTGTACTAACTTAAGATAGAGACAATGACAGTCCCAGACCCTGAGTTGCTCACGGTCTAGTGTGGGAGGCTGAGAAGTTGGCAGAGAAGTACATCCTGATTGAAACTTGCTCTGAGAGAAGTTTGTTCAGGATCCATTAGTTGAAAAGAAGACTCGGTGGGGGCTGCTTGCAGAAGGCCAGGACTTAGCCTTGAAAGAGCAGGTGTTCGCTAGGCAAGGAAGAAAAGGGGGACAGCCAAGTGGAAAAGGCACTGAAAAAGAACATGTGCTGGGTCATAGGATACCTGGAAAATCACAGTATGTTCTACGGATGTCTGTGTTTGAGTATTAATATTTTTAAAAAGATCATTTAACAGGTGAAAATGCAGCATCACCCCTAACTGTTTCAGCCCTTTGCTTTTTCTAGCCACTGGCATCGTTCTACTGAGCGGTCTTGGTTTCTGCTCCTAATAGTCTTGGTTTCACTCTATAGAGCAACGTGAAGAAGTAATAATAAAGAGACCTACAAATAACAAAGAATTTTTATTTGGGAGATCTTTTCATCTAAGACATCTATCTCTGTCCTGTAGGTTTCCACAAGGCTAGACATGAGCTGTCCTGGAAGATGAAGAAGCAAGATAGTGGTGCGGAGGGAATGGAGAAGCCCCACCTCCTTTTCTGGCAACTGGGCCTCAGAAAAGCCTTTGAAGTCTAGATCATCAGGTAATAAGCTTCACCTAAATATGAGGAAGAATGTCTGCCTTGCAACAAGGATGATATTTAAAGATTAATCTGCTTTGGGCTACAAAGAGAAGGAATGTGGAGAACAGATCAGTTAAAAGGGTAATTCATGTTTATAAGCATTAATAATCTTCCTAACAATTGCTAGCAGATACTTTTTTTCTACTGACTCGAGAGGGAAGTCGATTTAATTCTTAAAACCTAGTCTCAGTTAAAAAGCTGCTGTCATGATCTCTGGACATGAATGCTTGACTTATTAATCTATTTTTTAATAATGTTGTTTAGTTATTCTCTACTTTGTTCCCTAAAATATTTTTGTGTTACTAGAAAGTAAACGTTAAACTTTATTTTTTTTTAATTGAGGTAAATGTCAAACTTTATTTTTTTTTAATTGAGACTGATTTTAAAATATAGAATTAATGTTTGAGAGCTAAGAATTACTTGGCCTTTGTGTATATCTACAAAAGTAGAGAACAAAGGGAATAGCTGGATAACTCTCACCTGAATTATAAAGCTAAGTGACTCAATGTCCATTTCATTTTGTAATGAATGGAAAACTTCCATTGCCTGGCTATAAATGGTCTTTGAGATTACATACAATAATTCCCTCTTACCTACAGGGGATATAGTCCCAGACCCCCAGCGGATGCCCAAAACTACAGATAGTACCAAATCCTACATATACTATGTTTCTTTCCAATATAGACATACCTTTTCATCTAAAGGAAGCATTTTATGGCTTCTCTTTGGAATATGCCAATTGCCACCATTACTACTCTTGTACTTTGGGGCCATTATTAAGTAAAATAAGGGTTATTTGAACATGGGTTCGAGTTACTTGAACACTATTATACGAGATGGTCCATCTGATCACTGAGACAGTCACTAAGTGACTAATGGAGCATATACAGCATGGACACCCTGGACAAAGGGATGATTTAGGTCACAGGCAGGATGGAGCAGGACCATGTGAGATTTCATCACACTACTCAGAATGGCACACAATTTAAAACTTATGAATTGTTTATTTCTGGAATTTTCCAGGTAATATTTTCGAACCATGGCTGACTGCAAGTAACTGATACCATGGATAATGGGAGATTACTATACTCAGCTTGGTTCTAAATGTTGCCTAAATGAGAATGTATATGAAGCGTATTGGGCATTTAGGCCCTGGGATAATTCTAGGGTTTGCTTAGGATTTTTTGATGTACCTCAAGTAGGGGAGGGAGAAGAGGGAAAGAGGAACACTAGTGGCAGAAATCAAGTCGACCAGATGAACTGCTGTTATTTATACAACTACAATTTTTATTCAAAGACCCCCCCATACAAGTACTACTTTAACATAAAAGGATCTTCAGCTAAATTTAGAAATTTGTTTTTAAATGTGTTAAATTGAGTTCCCTCAGAGATTGTCTGCCTTTCTCAAGTGCAAAAACCTCCTACTTTAATTCTAGTTAAAAGGAAACATGTAGGATATACTGTACAACTGACAGAGCCAGATCATATTATCTGGTTGAACTGTGAGGTTTTAGACAATCAGCAATTCCTTCAGCCAATTCTGCTTACAGTTCCCACTAGGTCAGTTCCTAAAAAGATTTCTTAGTATCTGCCACAGCATGTGCCACAGCAAGTTTTAGGATGTCTCATTATAATGACTGCTTCAAATTTTTTCAGCTTGAGAAAGTATAAATACTTACTTGTGTTAAAATGACTTACTGCTTCAGAATTAACTGACTCGGTCTGCTAATTCCTTTACTGAAACTGCTCTGAAGTTATAATGGTCAGACGCTCACGCTACCTCAAAGATAAAATTCTCCTAGATTTCAACTATACCAATTAAATCTTACTAGAGTACTAAATGAAATATTATTTCACAATTTAATCTCCATTACTGGAGAACTGAAAGTGGATCTGCAGGGCAAAGACCCGGAGAAGTGATTTTTGGAATTATCTTAGTTTTGCCCTAGTGTGTGTAATGCGGTGCACTAACTAAGTGAAATTCATTCTTACCAGTAATTTTCAATAAATAGTTAATTATGCTAACATCTGTTCTAGGGAAGCTAAATTTTTAAACACGGCAGAGCATGCCTCTATACCAAACTACTACCACCAAAACACAAAAATTCACACACCACACAACAGAGTTGAAAACAAAATAATTTGTTTCAAAAGTTGCAAGCACTCATTTAAAAAGAGTTCCCAACAACATAAACATGAATAAATGACATGGACATTTTAACATCAAAGTCTCAGAAATTGTAGCGAACACTTGTATAATTCATTCTGACTTAAAAAAAAAAAATACTGAAAAATACTATATGTTTGTATCTGAGGCTGATGAGAGTTTTCAATGCTTGGCCTGAAACCTCAATTGTTCCGGAGCCAAAGATGTAACAGCTTTGAAGAATAGAAGAATTACTCTATATTTGTCAGAATCTACGCAGCAAACAAGCAGCACCACTTGGCTTCCATTACTTGCCTGGCTTGGATCCCATGGAATTGAGGAGTGTTGGAAGCAAGAGGAAAAAAATTAAGAGTGCTTTGGGACACTGAGCCAAACTCTTACATAGTATTTGAAATGCTGTGGTAAACATGAAATTACTTTAGGCTTAAGATTGGTGCCAGTTTTTTTTTTTTTTCTCTCTCTCTCTCTTTTTGAAAAAATAATAAAATGCACATAAAGGGAGTTAGCAGATCAAATCTGCCAACCATTAGACGTGCTAATTGGGGGAGCAATCCTGAATCCTGAATTCTGATTAGAGGAACTGACCTTCATCTTTGGTGTGCAGCAGCAAAGAGATATTAAATCAAGAAGCTCAACAGAAATATAGTAGATCACTAACTCTAACTTCTATCCGTGAAAAATACCAGCAATTACTGTTTCTCCGTCACTCCAGAAATACTCAAAACAGTAAAAATTAAATACTCATGAAGTGAACACAAAAGACCTCCACAGAAAAAAACAAATGGCTCATCTGTTGATGCTATTGCTCACTGCTCGGCAAACCAGTCATCTGGGCTGAATTTTTGACTTTGTGCCAGTGCTTCAGAATCAGCCACCTTTCAGCCAAAAGGCTATGGAATGCATCCAAGACCACCTATGGAAAGTGAATTACAGCACCTTATAATTTACTACCTTGGCTATGATCTTTCATAAACCCAGCATGGAGGGCAAACCAGTTCTTGTGTGGGAAATTTCTCTGAGCCCTCCTGGAGACCCCAGCTGCTCTGGCAGAGCTGATGGGGTGAGGGCTACAGAAAAGTGGATAACTGGTTCTATTTTGTGAGCAAGCTTGCTACAAGCACATTTTTGAATTAAAATTTTAGAGTTAGGAAACCCCAAACTTTTTCTAGAAGAAACAGTCAGCTACTTTGTTCTGAAGTACATGTTATACTATAAATTTCACACATTGGTTATCATTGATTATTATCACTTATTATTTATAAATTAGAGGTATCTACTTTTATCGATATTATTAATGAACAAATGCTAATATGTCTGTGGCACATTACATTTTACAAAGCACTTCCACACACTTGCATCATCTGATCCTCACAGTAAACAGGTAAGTCATTATAATGACCCCCCATTGCACATGAAGAAGATGGATGATTTTTGTCCCACCAGGAAGTGGCAGACCTGGTATCAGAACCCAAGTCTGACTTCCAGTGCTCTTTTCAATACACCACACGGCTTCTCAATTGTCCATTTCTTTATTAACTCTCTCAAATTACCTGAGAGGTAATGTGTGGAGCACAGGGATGGATGAAGAAGATCAAATGGAGCCATCAGAAACTTGCTGAAGCTCCAGAGACAGGCACT
The DNA here is from genome assembly GCA_003508835.1 of Eonycteris spelaea. NCBI lineage: Eukaryota > Metazoa > Chordata > Mammalia > Chiroptera > Pteropodidae > Eonycteris > Eonycteris spelaea. The sequence goes on from PUFA01000016.1 coordinate 14,905,159, forward strand.
ACCCAGCACGGGGCTGGTAGCCACACAAACAAAACCAGCAAGGTGGCTTCCCTGGGAAACTTAGTCAGCTACAGAGTAGCTACACAGAGTTTCAGAAAGGGATGCTGGAATAACAGGTTCCTGAAAATGTACTGAACTCACTTGAAACTAATGTTTACTCTCCTATAATTTATTAGTTTGGGTTGTAACTTCCAATTCTGGGCTGGCAGCCTGGGATGTTAACCCAGAGAAGATCCAATTTAGGAACACATGATAGAGCTACCATGGAAGAGTTGAAGCCAGATCTCGTGGGCAGAATCACATCAGAGGCCGGCTGACCTCAGAGCGCTCTAAGGAAGAATTCACTGACAACTCAAGTAGATGAACCACGGCACAAAGCCGACTCAGCAAAGGGCAAGTTCCCTTTTCATGGGAACATTCAGGAAGTAACCAAATAGATTAAGAGCCTGAACTAAGTAAGTTTTTCCCAGAGACGCCAAAATGATAAAGTCTCCTGTTCACACTTGCAGGATACTAGGGAATGGAGACTGTAAGGCCCAATAAAGAGCTTCATGCAGTTTATAGGCTTATTTTTTTCCAGATTCCAATCCACCTCAGAAAAACAGATAAAAGCAATTAAAAGAACAAAAGTCCAGAACATCTGAAGGGCCAAAACTTTATGTTGGACAGTGCCAGGAATAATCATATCCTCTTTCCTAATTATTCAAAGAAAAGGTAGGGCCTTATAGTTTCCAAATTCCCTAGAATTGGACGGAGGTAGAGGTAAAATTTAAGAGTAAACTGCAGTTTCGACGGTCACATTCTCAGAAATTATTAGTTTTTTTTTTTAAGAAAAAGCACTGAAATAAAGTAAAATCACTTTGTAATTGTTAAACGTTTTAATATTTCCATCAGTCCTGGGTTCTAGCTCAAGTGCTACCTCTTTCATTCAGTTTGTTAAATACCTATAATGTGCTAGCATCTATGAGGTATTTGCCAATTTTCCTTAAGTAACAAACAATCCCTTTAATGCCGATATAACCTGTTCTGTCTTCCTTACAGCATTTGACTTTATTTGTAAGCATAGCTTCTAAAGCCCACAAAATTACAAGCTCCTGAGAAGAGGGACCATGTCTTGTTCCTCCTTATGCCACCAAGCACAGATTTGAACATGCAGACTCCTCAAAACTGAATTGAACTATTGACATTAAAGGGTCTTTATGTCATAACAAACACATTAATGTTAAGTTATGTTTGATTTGCCTAATAAACTTTTATCAAACATTTATTAAATGGCACCATTAAGAAAATATCATAGTGGATTAGATCCATGGCCTGCCTATAGGAAAGTATAATTAAGACTGGCATTCAGAGAGTTTGGGAAGAAGCCATGACCACTTTCCTTGATGCTGATCCCCCATGGTACACATGTGCCCCAATTAAGGCTCATTTCCATTTATGCTGGTTCTTACAGATCTGTGTCAACCTACACATATAGAGCATGAATACCGAATTTTGAGGATCAAAATAAACTTCTCCTACTGAAACACTACCATCCTAATTCACAGGAAAAAAAAGTCAATTTACACATCAAAAGAATGTGTATGAGACAGACAACAGGCAAGCAAAAACAGGGTAATTTCTGAATTTCTCCCAAAGGGTTTGTAGCTAATATTAAAATGTGGGAGTGTGTTTAGATAACTATTCTTTAGCCTAGTTCCTGGAAATTGAGGTTCTCAATGGTAGGACTTAGATTTATTTATCCTAGTCTAGCAGTGCCCTGAGGGGATCAAGGTCTGCATGATAGAAATAAAATAAGAGAAAAAATGTGATAAAATGTCCATTTCTTAGCCTTAAATGCATATAATTAGTGGCAGCATATTTGAAGATTTTATGACAAAATCTATATTCTTAAGAACACACAGAGGAAAAATTTGGACCATTTCATTAACGTCTTCAAATAAGTCCTACTAGAGAGAAAAAGCAAACACCCCTTCTAAAAGGCATCAAATCCTACTTTTGAAACCATATCTCCAAAACAGGCTCAGACAGAAACCTGGGCAAATGGGCAAATGAATCTTCTGCTACATGTATGTTCCATTTACCCAACAATATTAAATCAGTTTTTCTCTCTGGTCCAATTAATTACATAGAAAATTCTCAAAAAACTAGTGGAAAAAAGCAATGTAAGATTTATGGTATTGAAGGAACGGTGGAGCATAGATAGGATGGGTATCAGAAATCTTAAGATGACACACAGAGCTTCTAAAGGGTGACAGATAGATGCAATTGTGACTGGAGGGAAATGCTATTTAGGCCCTGTTGATTCATGTGGATTAAGTGAGAAAGAGAAGTTAAGAATGTCTCCAAGTTTCTTGCACAGGCAGCAGACAGATGGTAATGTCATTTTGCTAAGAGCGAAATCAAAGGAAATCAAGTGATATGACGTGTTACAAGAAAATATGCAGAAGTTGGAGGTGTACGGCTTGTTAAAGAAAAAAGCTCAGTTTGCATTAATGGGGGGATAAAAGGTCAAATATATGAATGACTAAGATTTGGAAGAGGAACTAGATTTATTCTAAGTAGCCCCAATGTTGCAAATTCTAAGAAAGGAAATCTGACAGTCCAAAGTTACCCTGACCAGTTGCAGACAACGAGCTGCCCACACCTACGTGAGTAGAGGTGCTCCTACTTGGTTGGTGAATACAGAGTGCAGAGGACACCTGAGCACAGGGCTGGGATGGAAAGGTGGCCTTTAGGGCTTTCTTCATAATTAACATTTTGTGAGGACTCTTCATACATTTAGAGTTTCAATTCTGGTCCACGGTCTGCTATTCCTGAACTACTGCAAACTTGAGAAACTTGGTGAAATGAATTATCTCAGGAATCAGGACTGCTGCGTTCTAGTACTGGATATGCCACAAACCAGGCAAATTACTCCACAATCTTGGGCCCTAGTTCTCTCAACTGTAAAGGCAGTATTTTAACTGTTAAAGACTTGTAACTTAGAAATTCCATGACTCTATAAGGGAAGTTATATATTTCATGGTATGGTGAAAATCATTCTTTTAAGGTTAAAAGAATATCATTTTAAATTAGGGTCAATTTATATGCCAAGAACAGAGACTGGCAAGCCTTGTTCATCTAGGTCCCTTCTCCCCTCATTTTCCTTGTATTTTCAACATCTGTTTGAGGAAGAGACCTTAATTATTCTACTCTATTCTCTTGTTGCTGGGGATCAGAATGGGCTCTGGGTATTTTCTATCTTCCAACAACTGGTAAGACCAACGAGCTGTTCCAAAAGGAAGGGCAAGCCACAGACAACTATAAAACTTCATACCGAGGATTTCAGCAGGATGAAATATACCTCCATAACATGTACTATGGAAAAGTGAGTCTAAACTGATCAAATGAAAATGTTTTGGGGGTGGGGTTGGGTGGACTCCATTCCAGCTTCCAGACAATGGCCCATGCACTCACAGTATAATACAACACAAAGACATTCCAATACAATGAAATAATGTGGAGCATGTCCAACATCTATTTTTCAGGATGACAGAAATAAGCTCAACAGAGCTATTTATTACTATTCAGAAGAAATGGAAGTCGTGGCATACAGTGGCCTAAGCCAAAAGATCACTGACAAAATTTGCTAATGAGACATCGCTTCATAACATTCATTCAGATTTTCTTTTAAACTGTAGGGTTCTTACTATATTTCAAATTTTACACCCAGTTTACCCTCTACCGAAAAATATTCCACAACAAAAAATGATTACAGTGCAGAGTACAGCTTTCACAGGAAAGGTTATTTATATTGCCATAGAATATGAAAAATTTAAAGCAAGGCTCTAGACTCAGAAATACGTGGGTTCAAGTCCCAGCTCTGCTACTTACTAGAGATTTTGTTGGGCAATTTTCTTAGCCTTACGGAATGTCCGTTTCCTCCTTGTAAAAATTTATTAAGAGCAGCCTTCTCACAGGTTGATTGTGTAGATAAAATAATTAATAGAAAAGGCCAATTACAGCACCTTGCACGTAGTGAGGTACAAAGAAATGTTAACTACTACTAATAACATGCTGTCAGCAAATGAAGAAGAAGAATCTGGTGGGAGATGGTGACATAATTCTTGCTCCCTAGCCTGTCTCCTTTTACCTACGATATATTAATCTCAAGGTACAAGATAGTCTAAATCTTGGGTCATTAAAAGTAGGGATTCTCCTTGTTTCTTGGTTAACAGTCCCAATAATCAGAGATGATTCAATAAAAATTTTAACTTGAACATCTAAGATGTCTCTCCCTAAGAAACAGCTCAAGGATACCCTAGTCAGCCTATTGTTTAAGGGAACACAGAATTAGCCCTGTTTTCTCCTCACTGAAATGGGATTAAACCTCTCTTTTCACTATTATTTGTACAAATTATAAAATAATTATGGCCAAAAGTATTAACATGGCTCTTCCCTACTCCTTCCCTCCTCTCTTCAGATAAAAAGAATGCTGTTTTGCCTGTTCCACGGCATGTCCTCACGTGTCCCCCAATGAGTGTTCAACTATTGCTAGATGGTTTCATTGGGTTCAAGAGAAAGGGGACAGGTAGAAGAGATGGAATTGGCTAGCGGAGGCCAGTCATGTCTTTAATAGAAGCAACGTAAGAAAATATGGTAACGGGTGCAAAAGCTTCATGTAAACCTTTGGCAGGGTTTATTTAATTAGCATGTGACACTGTAAAGATGGAAAGGATTGACATCTTAGAAAAAGCACATTAGGACTATGGGGCTAGACTATATGAAGTTAGGGCCACAGCTACACTAGATTATCATCTTATTTCAGTATTTTGTCCAAAGTCTGGGCTCCTTACATCAGAGAGCTATACTTGCGAACTCCCTGGTAGCACTCCTGGCTGCCTGTCCCCATTCCTCTACCCCAGGGTTTCTCAACACTGGCACTCTTGACATTTAGGGCTGGATAACTGTTGTGAGGGCTATCTCATAAATTATAGGATGTTTAGCAGCAGCCCTGACTTCTACCCCTTAATTGCTAGTAGCACCTTCCCTCCTTCTCCAGAAAGTCATGAAAATCAAAAATGCCTCCAGACGTTGCCAAATATTCCCTGGGGGGCAAAACTGTTCCTGGCTGAGAAACCCTACTTTTTTCTAACAGTTCATCTTAGAAGAAAAATTCACACCCCACTAAGCCTTTCTGTATGTGATACTCCCTTTTCAGAGTTTGCAACTACAGGGATTCCAAATTCTCAACAATCCATAACCATTACAACTGTCTGCCTGCTGGACTGGCTGTATCAGGCTGTCATCTACACATTATAAATGATTATAACAAATACCATTTGTTGGATATTTGTTACATGCTAGGCATTGGGCTAGGGGATTTAACTGGATTGTTATTAATTCTTATACAACAGCGAGTAGTAGATAATATTATCTACACATAGAGATGAGTAAAATGAGGCCTTGAAAATGTAAATAACTCACCCAAGGTCAACGAGTGGTTAAACTGGGGTTTGAACCTGAATCCATCTGAACCCAGAGTCTCTCTTTGTCTTAGGCCAGACTATTTCTCTTACTGAGAAAAACCAATGCAGCTATAATGGGAAATACATTTAGCTTAAGTTATATGAGTTAAAACGTGAGGCAGTGCACAGACTGTTCTAGAATTCAGTACTTTCTAAATAAGCTGACAACCAGCAATATAGATGTTTTTGTTCTAAGGACACTAACAAGTTGATTTTGAATTATGGATGTTCTATCGAAAACAGGAAAATGGTGGTTTCCTGTACATAGAAACAAGAAGCAGTGGCTGGTTGCCATGGTAGCAGAGGTAAACTTAATCTTGACCGGGAATACAATCACCAAGACAGGGACAGCAAGTATGGTAAGGAGTTTAAACCAGCAAGGGGGGTTTTTCAACTGGAAAACAGAAAGTCAAAAGAAATGACAGCCATCCTCAATTATTTGAAAGGCCACCGTCTAACAGAAGGAAAGTACATGATCTAGATTATTCCAAAAGGATTTGTGAGTGGAAATTACATCATGGTAATGGAAACCAGTTTTCCACTGAATGATAAGAACATTTAACCATCACAGTATTTCAATTGGATTGAAATTAAACGAGCTGGCTAGACAGCAACTCATCCCTGGGTTAGAAAGGTGATGGCAGGGTGGTCGTCTCTGTTGGGGGACCCCAGTGTGGGTAAGGTTGGACTAGACAAATTCACAGGCCTCTAATGAAATAAGAATCTGTTTCTTTAAAGAACTGGGAATTCCTGTTGAAAACGGACAAATGGAGGGTGGGAGAAGTGGAGGTCTCCACTGGTATAGAGCACCAGCAGTAGCTCATCACCTTAATGGGAGTGGTAAATTCGAATCTTGTCTGGGAGCAAAATATCATTTAGGTGAGACTAGACATAAGAGATAGACCTTGGGGAGAATTTTTTCCTTCTTTCTAAATAGATGACCAAAGGATAGGGCAATGGGAAGTGGGGAGAAGGAGGGGGGGGAGGGAACAGGAAAGAGAAGGAGATGGCGAAGAAGACAAAGACAAAGTAGAAAGACCAAGAATCAAGCAGCTCTTTCTTCTGTCTTACAACCCTAAGAAACTGTGATGCCTCTTTCTTGGATTTTACAGCTACCTTTCACTGTTTTGACTTCAAAACTCCATTTAATTCTTAAAAGAAAATACACAAACATGCTGCTGGGGGATAGCTACAGTAATAGTTGATTAGCTCTCCCCTAAACACTAATATTGCTGTTGTTTTCACTACCCTTGATTTACCCTCAACCAATAATTCATTTGAAATATTTTACCACTAGATTGACTGAATGGAGAGAGGACAAGACTACCCTCAAACCTTCCTCTCAGAAAACCAACCACATTGTCAACTTGCAGGACCTGTCTTGGAAAACAAAACTGTTACCAAGTCAACCTCTGCTAAGGCACACAACCTCTTTTTGCTGACAGCATAACAGGTTTCACAAACAAACAAACAAACAAACAAACAAAGGCTATACCGATTCATTTTTCCAAATTAAATATGAATAATACTTAAGAGAAATTTCCCTATCCATCTCCAGGACACACAAATCATTTATCGTCTCATTATTTCACCTGTTAAGTGGGTACCAGAGATTATTATTCTCCTTTCGTTTCTAAGAAGGCAACTGTAGAAAGATTAAGTGGTAAGTTGTCCAAGGTTGCTCACTAAATTAAAATGCTTGGAGTTTTCCATTCAGTACTTATTTTAGTGTCTTGGTACAAAGTGACTGAACCTTGTAAACTCACCAAAACCTCCAAGTCTTACTCATCTCATCCCCATTTCTCACAAATACATTTTTATCATCTAAGCACAAATCTACCACCATGTAAGTCTTGGACAAGGGTACCCTTCCAGACTAGCACCATGTCTGCAGTAAGCCTGGTACCTTGCCTAACTTGGTTTTCCAATCAGAATTGACCCTTTCCTTTATCAAGTGAAGTTAGTTGATTCTGCCTGGCTCTGTCTGGGAAATTTTTAACCCCTCGATTAGCTTTTAACAATTGATTTAACTCAGACGAGACAGAGGCAAAATAATAGTGGTTGAAAAAAATGCCTCCACCATTCTGATTACAAAGGGGGCATGATTAACGAAGTTCCCTTTCTGTCCAAGCTCCACTCTGAAAGCCAAAGAAAGAGATTTCCACCTCCCTTTTTTGATTGCTGAGTCTTTTCCTATTTGTCTCATCACCCACACAATCTGTTCATAGCCCAAAGAGACAATCCAGCCAGTCTGTGGAGAGTTCCTAAAACATTTAGGTCGTGAAAGCAGACAGGATGAACAGGACCTCATCTGTACAAAGGATGATGGGACATTCAGCAAAAGAGTTCACAAAGGGAAATACAGACTGAAGGCCCTGGGCTGAATGGATGTGTCCACAATGTCTAACACAATGGCCATCCTTATGGGTATTTGTAAACCCGGTCAATTTATAGCCACCTCCAGGTTTTGTCCCCCAAATTCTACTGCTTTTAGAACAGAGGGTTTTTTAAGAAATACAATGAACAAATTAAGAAAGTCCAAATCACTGTTTTAAGGATCTTTCAGTCTCTCAAGACTTTTAAATATGAAAACAGGGAGTGAGACAAAAATTCTACCTCCAATTCAACCACGTACAGGTTGAGATAATGCATAACACTTAGCACATTGCCTGGCACATTAAATTCTCAATTAATATTACCTAATATATTATCATATTCTGTTTTATTAATGATATTCTAATATACATTCTACCTATCTACTGAGCTAAAACAGTGCCACCTATTTGCCTTTGATGAATTACAAAAGGTAACTGCCTTCATGTAAATCATCTTCTCTAAGCCTACAGACCTGTGGTAGGCTATTGATGAGATACTACAAGCAAACAGTTTCATAGCTGGTAAGTGGTAGATGCCCCGAGATCTCAATTTGTAATTTCAGATCCAGTGCTTTCTTTCCATAACACCACAGCTGAGCAGATTATCATGTCTTTTGCCTATTCATATTCCCCAGAATTTAACGAAGTGCTAAGTAAGATATGCATTAATCACCATTTAAACAAATTTCTCATCTGCAGGTAACCTAAAGACTCAGGATTTATCTTAGTCCCTTTAACAACAACAAAAAAGAAATGGTTGGAAAATGCCAACATATTTGGCTTCGAGAAAGACATGACTGTTTCTGTTTGCTAAAGGAAAGTATTACCATGTTTACTGAGCAAATAATATGGCAAGAAGCAGCATGAGGGATTGAATGGTATGTCTAAGGAGGCAAATGGCAGTAGAGCCAGATCTCCTGATACTCTACTCATGGCTTTTTTACTAAGCTCATTTTTAATTCAATATTTTAAATAAGGTGAAGCTTGGATTACGCACATCAAATTGTACTTCAAGTGATCACCCCAAACTTCAAAGGCCCAGGTCAAATCCCTTAATTCTTCAAAAGAATATTTTTATCTGATCTAAAAACTACTTAAACACTTAGGCCATTTCATCAAACTTTGACCTTAACAAACTCTTATTTTAGTGATCTTCTCTCTCCAATTAAGTTGCTTGAAGGCAAGACCTGTGTGTGCATTCCTTCTGTAGCCCCTGACTAACCCAGGCCAGGATGGCCGTAACTTGTGCTGGCTCATTCCTTGTTCTGCCTCACAGAGTCCCAGACATCCCAAAGAAAATTTGAGCCACTGTAAGATCTAATCAAGTTTCCCAACCATCCCCAGAAATATTGCTCTGCTTAGGGAATTATTAAAGTTTCTCCTGTGCCTTCAAGAACTTCATTTTAACTGCTGGGACATCCTGTTGCCATCCATTTCATATAGACATCCATCTCAGCAGGAGTATGTATTACAATGAGATTGACTTCAAAGCCAGCAGCCTGGCCTTGTTCCAGGAATTATCACTAATGATCTTCACCAGCCACTTGGTGCTCCAACAGTGGTACCACACACACACACACACACACACACACACACACACACGCACGCACACACACACACACACACACACACACACAAACAACAACAACAACAATTCAACTAGTGCTCTAGTTGGAAGAACTGTGCCTAACAGAGGTGGTGCCATACCTGATTTTATATTTTAATTGCTACAGAAGTCATATCTCATCCAACAGAAGTAACCTCTCCAAATGTACCTTTTGCAATATAGTAGTGGTCTCCATCAACCTATGTTTAAACCAAAGACATAGTAATAAGTACATCGGTCAGGGGTCCCTTGGTTGCAAGGGAAAGTAAACCATGTTCAAAGTTACTCGAGCAAACATCAAGTTAATTAATCATTTAGTAAGAGAAAGCTGAAAAAAGTCCACAGACAGAATAGTCTTTAGATAGTGGTTGTTTTCAGAAATCGAATTATGTCAACAGATCTCATTTATGTACAGTCACTGAATTCTACCTTGCATTTTATTAGATTCATTATCAGGCTTCATTGGAAACCCTCCAGTAGTTCCAGGCACATACCATCAGGGTTCAAGTTCAGTAAGAAAAAGAGAGGGTATCTCTTGCTGGTAGCCTCCATACAAGCCTCAGAATTTACTCTGATTAGACTAACTGAAGCCACGTGTCCACTGTGGTTTGGTCACAGGCCCATCACTGGAATCAGAAATAAGGATTCTCTTAAACCACATGGACTGAGTGGGGAAGGGGAAGTGCCAAAGAGGAAATTCCATATTCCATTGTATATATGTACCACCTCTTTATCCATTCATCCATTATGGACACCCAGGTTGCCTCCATATCTTGGCCATTGTAAATAATGCTGCAATGAGCATATGGATTCACATGTCCCTTCAAAGTAATGTCTTGGGTTTCTTTGAATAAATACCCAAGGTTCTAAAGACCTGCCTTCTGCCCAGGGAAAGATCAAAACATACATCAAAACCCTCAGAAGGCTAAAATTTGTTTTTCCTTCAAACAGATATTCTTTTTAAATAGATCTATTTAAACAGATCTATTTAAACAGATCTATTTAATGACTGTTTATGGGGGAAGGTGAAACAAAATGGACCACAGGTGGCACATTTTTTGTCTTAGAAGAGAGCTCAAAAAGTAATTGTGTAATATACAGTGAGTTCTATAGTAAATAACACCCTATAATAAAAAAAAAAAAAACTAAGGTTTTTTTTTCTGATCTTCATCCATATCATATAGCAATTAATCTTCAAATCCCCAGAGTAATTCCTATCACAAACAAAATCAACTACCTTCTCCAACAAAACTCACCATAAACATAGTTCTTTTCTTTCCCAATTTCCATAACTTTAAAATATTAAATGTCCCTAGTGGACTGGCCTATCTTACAGTGTTGTCAGTAATATCAAATGAGATAATTTCTATGAAAGTGCTCTGAAGGAGGGTAAAAGCACATATATAAGTGTGAGGAATCAGGAGGAAGACACTCAACTAACTACACTCAACTAAAGCGTTTTGAGAGTCTCTGTCAAACCTTTGGCTTCGCCACATTACTTTCATGTTCTTTTCCTACAGTCATTTCTGAAAACAAGCTATTGGTCTGTAAAGTTTCCCTTTAACAAAGGACAGGTCCAAATAGGCCAAAGAGTGCTTATAAAAAAGCATGGTGTTTCTAGCTGTTGAAACTTAGGTGTTAATAAGGGGAAATGCCAAATATAATCCAAAAAGCAGACAGACATGGTATAGGCTACTATAGGCTGGAGCCAGCCCAAAATGGAGAAGGGCAGCAGCATGAACAAGTAGAGAGGTTAATGGTTTTCATATCATCTCATTCAAGCCAAGCCACAGCAATTAAAAATCCAAGATGATGTAAACTTCTGAGAGTGAGAATTCTTTTAGAATTAGCACCCAGTACTTCTATTAGTAATATTTTATAGCACTTCAATTATCTTCCCAAAAGAAATTATTGCTTAAAAAAAATTGTTTCTTGGTAGGGTTGTACCCCTATACTATAGACTTATATTGTGTTTGTTCTACAGTCTCTCATTTTCAAGAATGTAAAGTTTACATTTAATAAAATATGGATGGGTTAATAATAAGTATACTTAAGTTCTTAAATGCCCTTCTTTAACCCCCACCCCAATTACATCCTTCCCTTGAGGATATTTACAAACCTCTATGACACATGCTCTGTACCTTCTTGGTTCAAGGAAAACACACCTACAGCATTTCAAATTAACTACTGACCCTTACTCTCACACTATAAACAAACTCTTTTCAAAATCTCAATTGCATTGTGTCCACATTGATTAAAGCTTGAAGCCTGGTGACCTCATGTGGTGTTAACTTCTCCCATGCACCAACAGCATTCTGCCTTTCTACTCAATTACCCCCTTTGGTGCCAGAGGATCGCTACCCAATGAACATACACAATGGATTTCTGCTTCATTACACTAACCAACAGCAGGATAGAAATAAGCAGAAGAGGAATAAACAAGCTAATTTATCATGAGGACAGAGCAAGCTTTCACCAGTCTCGCCATGGAAAACTTCAGTGGTTAACGGGAATATCAATAGTCTGGGGGTAATGTTTATGATCTTACAGATTACAGACAGAGCCACAACAGAACTTCAGTAATTAAAGAATTTTGCGGATTAGCAGGTGCGAACAACATGCACACAAAACCTATGTCGTAAGAATCTGGGGTCCTACATAAAACCTACTGAATAATTATTTTGGGAAGCACATCCCAAGGCTTTGGATAATGTGGGCTGACACCCTGGTAATTTGCCCCAAGTGTTCAACCTAACTGTGGGGCCCCTCTCATTCATCTTTGACAAGGTGGTCAGGAGAGCCCCGGCCTCTTTGTAAGAAGGACCTGGATGCCCCCCTTCATTAGGCATGGCAAGGGCACAGCGGCTGATTGAATTAACAACTTTGGAGGGCTTCAGTCCCAGTTCCCAGACATTAGCACCATCATCCAGAACAAATTAAAAGTCTCACAGCAATTAAGCAGATTTTGAAAATGAATTTCCCATGGTTCAATGGTTCAACAAGCAATCTTGGGTTAAGTATTAGAGAAGAGTTTAGAAGGAGGAGAGGAGGAACTGACTATTGAATTTCCAAAGTAAACATGCAATTGGTAGAGGCATAAACAATAAACTTCAGAGCCTCTGCTAATTAGGCTTTTACACTTCTTTTATATAAAATTGAAAATATTCAGTCACAGAAGGTGAAAGAATAAAATATTAACATGGAATTGTTGTAAATAAATGGTGGATTTCAGGATTTTTTCCCTTTGTTTTTAATTCCTTTAACATCATAGTATTTTTGTTCAAAAACATAAATAAAAATTGGGAGCAGAAAAATGCATGTTTCTAGTTATAAGATTTTAAATTCACACAAGCAATCTAAGCTTAACTCTAGAACCATCTACATTTCTCTGAACCAATATAAGTCAGATTCAGAGAAGACAGAAAACCTCTTATGTCAGCCTCCCAAAAGACTCTGGGCGTTTTAACTCCCAAAACTCATTTCTGGGTTAAAAGAATAAAACTAATAATAAAATGGTACCTAGGCTATTCTGTTTACTATTTGCCAGGCACCGTACACATATTATCTCATCTAATCTTTTCACATATTATGTCATTTAATCCTCATAGCAATGTCATGAGCATTATTACTACCATTTTACCCATTTGAGAGTCGAGGAAACTCAGAGCTCTGAGAATAAGTAATTTGTTCAAAGCCAAATAGCCAGCAAGTGGTAGAGTACAGATCTGTATCCAGTCCTTCTGACCATAAAGCTCTTGCTTACATTTAGAACAGAAAACTCCCATTTCTAGTGGAGTTTTATCTAGGCTTTTGAACAATGACGGGTCCATACCAAAAAAAAAAAAAAAAAGCGAGCAAGCGAGAGAGAGAGAGAGAGAGAGAGAGAGAGAGAGAGAGAGAGAGAGAGAGTGAGTCATGACTTTGGAGGGAATACATGATGACGTGATGATCCAGCTGAGGAGAAACTCCTGTCATCTTTCTTTCAAGCCCCTACTTTTTCTCCATCACCACCAGCTCCCTCCCCTTACTCTATCCCAGCTCTGTGCCCGCTCCTCCCAAACCTCCCACCTCTAGCTGGAAAGCCTGGCTAAGACAAGTCCAAGTCCAGGTTTTGTGTGACTGTCTCCTTGGCTTTTGCTTCCTTCCCTTTTAGTTTACAGCTGCTTCTTAAATCTCTCTTCCAGCTTCTCCACCTGGCTCCACTTGAAAGTCGATGGGCCCAGGTTCTTCTTTGCCTGCGGGCACACATTCAGCTCAGCATTTCATCCAGGTTCCTGAATGGTTTAGTGCCATTCAGGAACCTGGAAGAATGTGTGGATGAATTCATTCCCACCCACCAGATGCATAAGCTGAGCACAATGGGATGTTTTCTTGTCAAGGAAGTTATAAAAGCTGATATCATAAATATATCATTGATCTCTAAGAAGAACTGGAAATATGTATACAAAATTCTTAGAAAGGAAACTTTGAAAGATGAATTTTCCATCTTTAAAAATTTATAGAAAATCATATGCTCTTTCAAAGCCTTGAAAAAGACAGCCCATGTGGAACAAAAGAAACACATTTATTTCTTAAAGACAACACATCATAAAATTTCCATCATCAATCGACATTCTCATTTGAATATTCTAAATTTGGAAATACATACACTAGTGTATATCCCCTTCCTCCCAGCCAGTATGGACAACCAGTCACAATGAATTCTCTGCTTTTTTGGCTAAGTAAAGACCAAATATACATGACACAATAGTAATCAGGGAACAGCAGGCGTAGTAATGAAATACTCCATTAGTTGTCAGGAAACTTGATTCAGATCTTACTCTTTTACTGTGACTTTGCTGGGCCTTCATTTCCGTAATATAATAGAAGAAGGTCCCTTTCTCAAACTCCAAAAAGTATACACTTTTACAAACCTAAGCATGTAAACCATAAAGGAGACAATCTTTTAAGTTCAAGTGAGTAAGAAACCTCCCCTCATTCAAATTATAGAAGAACAGCCCAGGATAAAATATTATAAACCTTAGGGCAGACCTTGAAGTTGAAGTATTTTAGCTACCTCTGCAATAGGTCTAAAATATAAGGCATTTATCTATTTATTGCTCCAATAAGCATTACTAGGCATCTCTACTGTACTACCTTGTGGTAACCACTGGAGATAAAGGTGAGCGAATTAGACCATCCTTGCTCTCAGGTAGTTTACAGTTTTATAAGGGTTATATTTTCATTTTTCATTTATAAATTCCTACAATAGAGCACTATAATTATAGCTAATGTTTCAGAAGTAGTTAATATTTTATAAGAAAAAGATCATTTTTTCCTTGAAGTTTGACTTTCAAAGGTCTTTGTCATTTACATTATATCTAGAAGCAAAAAAAAAAAAAATTCTCAATGGATGATGACTTCAATTTTATACCATAAAACAGAACAATGGGGATTCACTCTGTAGCATGCATGGATGGAATATCTCTCTTCCACGAACTGTGATATCCATTTAAAAGTCTTGCTACGTGGGTTTATCTATGCTATAAAGAGCCAAGAATATTTGCCTGGCATTTTAAATGGCAAAATTTAACATTCAAATTAAACCTTGGTAAAAACTATCATTAACACAAAAAGTCAATCAGTTACTCTAATTCGCCAAATGTGTAAATGACATGCTTCTGAACTATTGGCTAGCATGGTTTACACCTAAAAGAAGACTATCAAGCAGGGTTGCCGATATATAATCCACTAAGAGGCAGATATAACCTGTCATGGGCCTAACTAGATATATAAAATGACTAAAAAACAAAAACCCTTTAAAAAGCTAATAAGTAAAAACTTCTAATTCAGGGAAATGGCTAATATATATTGATTGATCTAACATGTATATGCAGATAACTTACATTCTCTCATTTAAACCCAACAACATCCCTGTGAGGAATGAATATTTAGATGAGGAAACTGAGGTTCAAAGTGTGTAAGCAGTTTGTCCAGGTTACAAAGCAAGTTTGATAACAAACCACATCACACCTACTGATCAACCATAAAACTGCATGCCATCAGTTAGAAATCTGATTGCTTTGGAAGAAAGGTTCAGTGAGTTTATCATTGAACTGATATACCATATGGACAATCTTAACTAGCACCATATTGTTTACCAGAATGACCATTTCCTAGAAATCCTATGAGAAGCCCAAGTCATCAAAGGTAACTTTCAAAACTACTGTAGCAGTTCTGCTTAGCGAAGATAATTCCTCTAAAGTGAGATACAGGAAGAGTTAATGGACAGAGCTAGTCTCAGGTACTAACCCAAGTCCTCAAATTAATGCTCTTCTTGTTTAAATCCCAAACATACTGCTTATTCTTCTCCCAAACTATATTTTATCTTTCTTTTTTTAACAGGTGAGTGGGGTAGAGGAGGAGGGGAATTCTTCTGCTATCTGTAAAAAATGGAAACAAATGCTAATTGAAAGGTAACTTTAGTTTCCTCTTAGTTTAAAAATCTTGGGTGTCTATAAATTAGCCTGTTTCTCTATCTTTTTATCAACTGTTATCCAGAAATACTATGTTCTATTATAGCAAAACTCTGTCCTGTTTGGGCATGTTCAAAGAATGGTGCCAGGGATTTAATACTAGTTCTCTCATGAATCTGCAAATTCTGTAAAATTAGGAGGAAGGGTAACTAAAAGGATGTCTGGGGTCCCAGAAATGCCGGTCAGAGCCAACTCTCCCCATCCTACCCCACCTCACCTCACAATTCTGAAAAAGCTGATCTTTGCTAAGTAGAGGTGTGTTCTATAAATGATAGCAAGCAAGGGCTAAAGTTGAAGCCTGTTTCACACAAGCCAGAACTAGCTCAAGAGAACAGAAGAAAAAAAAAGGAATGTGGGGACATGTCTTGTCTACGTTGGAGGTATTCCATTCTCAGGCAAGTTACAACCAGCTGAGAGAAGGTAAAATATATAAGAACCCAGAGCAAAAGGAAGAGGGCCTCAAAAAGACCTGATCTGCCTTGAGAGAGGGCTGGATTTAATAAATATGGAACCCAGCTTTTTGGTTATGATCACCTGACAGCAAGCATGTTAACAAAGACTTAAAAGCCAAGATTCATGATGGCTAAATCAGAGGATGCAGAAAAACATAGTGCTCTGTGACTCTGCTTAGTTTCAACAAAAAGAAAGGCAGAGGAGCAAGAATTTACAGTGTAATATTTGCACCTCTGGAAGCATAAAAATATGCCTGTCAGCTACTATGGCACAGAGTCCTCAACATTTTAAGCTCTATTTTGGCAATTTGAATTTTCTGTTTGCAATTATCATTAAAGCAAAGAAATTGTAGAGAAGAAAGATGAGTAATTTTGTTGTTTTTGTATGTAAATCAGACCAAAAAATATAGGGCACATTACTTCTCCTAAACTCACTACAACTTCAGAATTACGCACGCCGCAAACATCCCCTAAAAGCACAAAAGTAAGTCACAGAATTTTAGCCAAAGGAGCCTGATTGATGCAGTCTTAAAACTAAACACAAGGATTGTTCTTGGTTGGTTTAATAAGGACCATAGTCGTGAGATTTTTTTTTTTTTTTTTTTTTTAGTTTTAAATTACAACCCTTTCTCATGCAAGAGAAAAGGGAATGTACCATGCCCAAGGCAAGCAAAGAAGGAATTTAGTTTAATTTTTTAATTTTGCAGTATCCTTTAAAATTCACATAGAACAGCTTAACACTGTATATAATTCTATTGTTCCATAAGAGATTAAGAATATTAAGTATACAAAGGCAAGAAGGAGAAGCCATTAAAGTTATTGCTATCTTATTTTCAAGTACAGAAAAGTCAACAGAGCTATATCAACTACATGTAGAGAATTTTCTGCACATTAACTCTATGGCTTTGTACAGGAATCAAATAATTTTCATGCTGAAACTCAGAAGAGATATATGTTTAGAGTGCTGACTGGCATTAGAACCTGAGTCCATGCCACAGTTCTGCCTCTAATTCTGTAAACTTGAGTCCCTTCCCTTTCCTCGGACTCTGATTCTTCCTTAAAGGAGGTAGGACAAGATGGTCTCAAAGGCCCTTTCATCTTTACAATTTAATAGCAACAAGCTCCAAGGCTTTCATTCAGGCCAAACAACAAACACCAAAGTGTATGGATACAGTGGACCCAAAAAACTGCACTCGTGGCAGGCAAAAAGATCACACAGCTTTAGAGCAGAATCAATTATCATATCCTACAGTGATGCTGCCAAGGGGGCTAGTGAGGTATGATGCGCCCTGCTCATATCACGGACACCTCAGAATCCTGGGCATTCTTCCCTTTCTCTTCTTTTGTCCACACATCACCCACCACACTCCTACATCTCTCTGCTGCCAGAGTTTCTGTGGAGATCACCCCAAATGTTGTAGACTTAGAAATGGCATAACTGAGCCCTATTAAAATTGTGTATAAAGCAAAAATAATAGATCTTGAGTAAAAGCATGAGGTATTCTCTTGGGAGTAAAAAGTGCGTGCTTTAGGAGAATGATTTAGACTTATATTGTTATTTACTTGTTTTCCACAACGATATCTACCCTTTAGGGAAGGCTCATTATGAGATAGTCAGTTACAGAATGGGGATTAACATTATTAGGAAGCAGGATGGGATGAAGTCTTTGGTACTTTCAAACCCAAACTTAGTAATGCTTCTGGTCATGCCCATTTCTTCGGCCTCAATAGATCCGTGCATCTGGAGGTATTTGACAAAGTGGTAGTGACTCAAGGGAGAGAAAGAACAGAAAATAGACAATATCATGGTTAAATTCTCTCTAGATTTAAAAACAGAGAGGGACAGAGAAAGAAAACAGGACAGATGAATATGGGGTTAAACAGATAGTTTCAGAGAAGAGTTATCTGGGAATCACATCTCTGGTGGGTCTGTTCAACGAGACACCCTGATGGGTACCATGTCCTCAAGACGGCAAATTCCTTGCAACAATCATCGATGACCTAGGAGGGCTCTGTCCCACATCACAGTTGAGGACGGGAGCCAAGGAGCTTTTGTGACTTATTTGAGATCACTGAGACAAGTCATCTGCAGAGTTTGAGCCAAGTTTCTCTCCACTACAGGATGCTGCCTTGAGACCAGGAAGTCTCTCTTTGGGAGGGGCTAAGCCAGGACTAAGGCAACAGTTAACTGGCCCTGACCAGGTCTCATGAGCTTAGCCTTATTAACCTGGCGCTTGAAAAAAACTGACCCAATCATTTACAGACCCTTTATCTTCGTTCTACAGAGAAATCATAATGCCTTGCCAAAACAAATGTAATAACTTGGCCTCTTCTTTCAATTACCTCTGCTTCCTTGGAAATGTATTTTGTGGATGAAGCCTCTGAGTTAACACAGGGAATTAACCAGAAGTTTAAGAAGGCCCTATAATTCCTGTAGGCCAGTGAAGAAAGAACACCCCTTTATTATGGAACATTAAAGAATGGAGTGGGAAGGAAAAAGAGAAAGGAGAAGGCCCAGGATTTAAAGAGGCACAGCAGATAGAAACACTAGCTCAGTTTGGGGACTGGAGGGTAGATGGCACCAGAAGTAGGTTTTGGAAATCCAGGTAAAAGCTGTGTCCCGAAGAGAGAGTCTCATGTTTACAAACGCCTTAGTTTCCCTTTCCCTTTCTTGGTCCATATTCTACTCCCATTGCCCTTCACACCCACATACCCCTCTCTGGTATTCAATAGCTATATTCAGGCCCTGCTGTGAGTGCCAAGTCCAGGCAGCATTCAGAAGATCAGTTATTTTGACACATTTCAATTACAACTCCCAGTCACTCTTCTTCTATAATAATTTCTTTCGGTGGGTATCTGGGGTATAATTTTCTCAGGTTCAGCCCTCCCCAGCATGGCCTGCAAGCACTGGTCAACATAACGATGGCTAGTTTAAGGGGTTAATATGTATTTGGGATTGGGATAATCTGTTCAGGAATTAACTAGATTAATGATTAGTGCCCATGCAGTGATGAGAGTCATGTGATTTGAGAAAAGGACTGAAACAGAAAAAGGGGAGACTGAGTTTTCATCTTCTATTAAATCTGTGCAGAATCAATACACTCTATTCTTCGTTAACCATGGTAATTGAATGGACAACAGGAGGAGAATGGCATTAGACCGAAGACCACGCATGGTTCAGGTCGAAGATAATGGGCTTGGTGCCGGAACCTCTTATTTACTATCTCTGTAATCTCCGAAAAGTTCCTTAAATGAGCTTTGGATTCATCTGAAAACTGGAGAAAGCACCTGCTTCTCTAAGTTGTTATCATTAAATGAATCAATACACAGAAAATGCTTCACACAGTCAATGAATTCTCAAACAGCGACAAATCATAATAAGCCAAATCTCTTACTACTTCTCAGATGACAATCTGACTATAGCTTTTGCTTATCTACAATATTTAATTAGGGGTGTAGGGGCGGGGAGTAGGAAAGAGAGTAGCAAACGGCTGAAGAACCTTAGTGCTTTTGCATTCTAAAACGCAGGAGTTGCTCCTTTCTGTTATTTAGCAATCCTTTTAGGTTAGCCTTATTATGAAAAAGGAAATTGCAAAACATCTCATTGTCACATTTGGGAACTTCAATGCCTCAAGCACCTCTTCTCCAGTCCCAATCTCCAATCCCATCCAGGTACTTTCTCTGGAACTGTCCTTATCGGGCTTGCTTGTCTATTAGGCCACCGTTACACCTCAGAGAAGTCATAAGACTAACTGGAATAAACATAATCATTTCACCCCCCCATCTGCCACCATCCCTTAAGAGTCTCGATTAAAATGGAGGGCAACAAATCTTTCAGTAGAGAAACTCTATCGGCACTTTTCCCAAGGAACAAAATACACCTATTCGTGGTGTCAACATGGACCCCTTTAGCTTGAAATGCCCTTATTACTATGTATGGGTGTGCATATACACAAAACTTATCCTTTGGGGAACAGAATTTTCAGTTTGCCGTAGGAGGCTCTTCTTTGAATTGCTCTACCATCACTGCCAATTCACACCCTCTAAAATCCTCTCCAACCTCAGTTGACTCCTTCTCTCTTGTCCTTTGAAAGAGTCCCAGACTTACATAAACTATATAAATATGTTAAAACCACTAACTAGAGAAAACGAAATCAAGTAATCTTCCTTAGAGTAGCAGAACTCAAACACGTTATGGTTAATGAAATTGGCTGCTCAGCCAGTTGAATGATTCATACAATTATGGAGACTGGTTAGCACTTGTAAGAAATTGGTTGGACCGGCCTATGCAGACAGATCAAAAGGTGTCCTCCCTTAGCCTTGGCAAGGCACTGCTTTGCTATGTACAGCTGGACTGCATTTCATTTATCATAATATTTGATATCCTTTCCTTTTTATATGTTACCCAATGATGAAAAATGAGAAATTAATTGCTTTTCTAGTGTTATGTCTTTCTGCATTAAAACCATTTTTATTCAGTGCTTAAAGTCAAGGCTTTGGAAGCTCGGGGCAGGATAATCTAATGATAGAGAATTCTGACTCTATTGTCAGACTGACTGGAGTCCCAGCTTTGACCCTGACTAGCTAGGTAATCATGAGCAATTTTACTAGACCCTTCCGCACCTCATTTTACATACGTGTAAATTGGGTACAACAGTACCAATCTGGCAAGGCTTTGTGTTGATTAAATTAGATAATGTCTGGCACATTGTGCACATTCAATACAGGTTTAACATTATTTATATTATTTCATTAATATATTTATTTTGAGATGAAATGTTAATATAATTTGATGGTATAATTAACAGGGCTGTTTGTTTCACATGTTCTCAAATTCCCAATAAATGAGTAAGAATTATCCTAATGACAGAAAACTCATAGTAGGGAATCTTTTGCTGGTGAACTTGGGTTAAAAGGGATTCTTTTCTACCTCGGGCTTTCCTAGGTCACTCAGGCTTCAAGTCTCCTCTTTCCTAACTCCCAGTCAACACTGCAGCCCTATCCTGAGCACACAGTAGGCTCTAACAATTACTTTTCACATCAGCACATAAGCTGAAAGCTAATGTTCTCAAATTCTAAATCTCCATAGAAACACCTTTATGAGGAAGATAAGGTAAGAATCTTTCCTCAATCTATCTGGATATTTTTTTTTAATTTAAAAACCAAGTTATGGCAAAATGTCAACTAGGTAGGAAAGACTTTGAGTCTAGACATGGGTTCCAGGCAGGGACTTGAAAACCTTACAAAGGCACAGATCACACTATAATATCTTAAGGAAATATTTCTCACTTTTAACAGAGGACAGGGAAAGTTGCAATAGAAGGCTAGACAGGCTGTACTGAAAAATTACATGAAAGCATGAAAGTCAAATAATGTAGTTTCAATTATAAAAAGTTCTACAAAAATTTTTGAGGTTGTATAGTACTCCTACGAACCACATCAGACATCTAGTAGTTAACAAAAAGAAAAAAAAATGATATGGTTTAATCTGATATAAAATTTTACAAAATAAAAAGGAGACTGAAATACAGAAAAATATGGGCTAACATTAACCAAAAGCCAATTAATTACTTCTTTTCAAGATTCTCACCAGATATCCAAACACTGCACAATTATAAGTATTGTATTATTAACATATGCTAAAATAAAGACCACAACAAACTTAAAGCTTAACGTATTGGGAAACAAACCCTTATATACTCTGCATAACTGTAACTGTATTTAATTTCTTAAAATCTTGCCACTTCTAAATAAAGGATAGTAGCAGAAATAAAAACTCGCTTGGATGAACCATAATCAAGACCACAAACAGTTCCCATTTAAACAGTAACAACACAATAGTATGGGCAACGTCACCGAAAGGCAGTATATAAGTCCATGAAAAATAGAGAAAACTGGTTATATATGTATGTATATGGTTAATACACACACAAATATTCTCAGCATTAAAAAAAAGACTGCTCACATAGTGAGCTTTTGAAAGAAAGAGCAATCTTTCCTAAAGAAATAATAATGGGTAATTTGTTGATACTTATTTGTAGTTTAAGTTTGAAATATTAGCATTAATGGGTATGCTTAAAACAATGCAATAATTTTCTATTCACCCAGTTCTCATCTTCATATTCTTAACAGTTTTAGAACAGGTGGGTACAGTGACCTGCTTTTTCAACCATTATATCCCCCAGACATGACTAATTTGAAGCTGAGCAAATTGCACATAATGGGCCAGGGATTCAAGTTCATGATTTTTAGTCAGCTGCATGGTTTCCACCCCCTCCTTCCTGCACCCCTGCAGCTGCCTCTCCATGAACTAAATTCACCAAACATAAAATCAAAAGAAATTTATTTAAAAAAATTTTCAGCAGGCTCATTTTTGAGGATAAAGATTAAGTTACATCTTTAAAAATTTTTCTTTTTCTTTGGGAGTTCTTAAATTTTTTTAATGATTCTAAATATTTAAGAGAAGCTAGCCACTTCAGAAACCCTGTCAATACATAAGAAAACAATCAGATTCAAGATTTTATAATGGCTCAAAGTTTTTACAAAACCATGGCATAATTCAGTGAAATTTTAAACACCCCTAATTCTACCATGCAGGATACTGCTTTCCATAGTTTTTTTTCTTTGTTTTTGTTTGTTTTGTTTTTTTCTTTTTTTTTTTTTTTTTTTTTTTTTTTGCAAAATCCCATCAGCGATTTAGCAGGATGGGGACACTGGCACAAGGAAAACAAACCAAACAAAAGCACACACACACACATACACACAAATTTGTTCTAAGAAGGCAATTGGGGCAGGCAGTATTTAAGCTGGCTAACCAAAACCCAGTCCCTCCCATTTGCTTTTGTATCTAATGTTTAAAATTTCCCCATCAATTCTAGAAGGCTGCAACCAAACACAAGACTAAATGTCATATAAAATTTTCTAAGTACTGAAAATTTCATGCAATTTTATAACTGAAAGGAACCTTAAACTCAGTCTACCAATGGGGAAACAGAAGCCTGTTGGTTAACTGTTTGGGGTGCATGGTTTGTCATTACTGTTTGGGGGTAGTTGCTTGTGTTTGTTTTGTACGTATGTTTGTGTAGTACTTACACTCTTGTAATTAGGAGCTTTGCCATTCAGATGCTCCCCTTCCTAGGCTGCCATGTTTCCTTTCATCCAGAACAACAGTGATCAAAAAGAAACATATGTTATAACCAATTTAAAATGAAGATTTCACTTTCTCCCTTGGTCTCTTACAGATGTATTAGAAAGACACTTTCCACTCAGGACACCTGACTTCTAACATATCAGTGGAAGTGAGCAGTGAAGGAATTCCGTTCTCACCGAGGAGAATGGAGAAGAGGTTTCTGAACTTTACACTTCAACTTTCCAGCCTACAAACAGCCTTCAACTACTGATTCCCCCAGACCACTTTGTTGAAGGTCTATTCTTTGCTCAATTTCATCTGCTTTATAATTTAGGGAAGTATGGTAGAAAAATATCAGTTACCTTTTGTTGATATTTATTTCCCATATTTAGGTCTCATAGCATACCCAAGTTCCTAGATTTATTTAATAGCAAAAAAATAAAAAAATAAAAATCTCTTAAGTGGACTAGATAAAGGCTAACTCACTGTTCAAAGCATTTAACTGTGGACTGGATCTGAACTTTTCAGTCTTCCAGCCAGAACTGGGGACAAAGCTGTGACAATTGAGGAAAGAGGGGAGCTAAGTAGTAAATTTACACAGTTTTCCCCAAGAAGCGTTATGCACAGACATTTTCTTTTTCAAGGAAAGTTGGAAATAAAGCAGTTCATTTATTGAAGGGAATCTAATTACAGTTGGAACCTATCACTAACTTTTTGAGAGTGTTACCAAGTATGGTTACTAACCAAGTTCTCTGGGAAAAACCACCCTTGGCAACAGTTATACCAGACAAACCCCTCTTTGAACACAGAACTGTTCTGATCCTACAGCAACTTTAACGTCCAGCAGCCACTCACCAGTGCCCTTGGACCATCTCCCCATTACTAAGATTACAGAAATTATACTAATTCCAGAAGTGCCCTAAGAAATCTACAGCACTGGATGATGGGTTTTTCAAGGCTAAGAGATCGGCTTTAGAAAAAGAAAAAGAAACATACACCAACAAACACCAGGGAACTATGTGTAATGGTTCGCTGCTTGTGCAAAAACCTCAAAGAGGATGAAGGTCAGACAGGGATAATAGGCCAATTTAATTCTGAAAGCACAAGGTGCAAGAAATTTTAATTATGGTCTGCCACTGAAATCACACAAGATCCAATGGCATCTAACTGCAACTGCTCATCAAGGGAGACAAGAGGTGTAATTGTAACCGCTGCATAATCACTGTGAGGGCACAGGGAAGGCTGCCTTTGGCTCCCAGCAGAGAATGTATTAAAATCCAATACAAGGAAACATGGAGATAACACGTAGCCAAACCGGAGCTAACAGGAAAGCTCAACCGTGTGTGTGTGTGTGTGTGTGTGTGTGTGTGTGTGTGTGTGTGGTGTGTTGGGGGTGGGGAAGGTTCAGGAATAAAAATATTAAGCCATTCTGGCCCAAATTGAGAATATGAACTTGGAAAACTCTGATTCTCTTTCTGCTTTGTGGATACATACACGAAGAAAGCCATATCTCCTCCAGAAATTTCTCTCCTCGGTGAAGCTTCGCGCACTCTCCTTTGTTTAAACAATTAGCCTGGATGTCACAGTGGTTTGCAGAACCAGACTCCCTTTAATTTGTTGCCACCTAACCCAAGTCTGGAGACAAAACGCCACGCACACGACTTGAGGTGCCCAAGCTCCCATCCCTACGACTACGACGCCCGCGCCGCGCGGACTCTCGAAAAGGGTAGCACGTAGGGAGTCCGTGGACTCCCTAGTTCTCAAAGTTTTACAAATTCCAGAAGTAAAGAAGTAAAATCACCCATCCGCTCAGGTTGCAAAGTTGGCGCTGAAGTTTCTGCCGGGATGTCCTATATCTCGAGGGGAAAGGGGACGCGACTGTGCGGAGAGGCGGGAGGATGGATGAAGATGGAGAGACAGCGAGATGGAGTGTTTCGAGTGGAAGGTCCACGAGACCACCTTCTTCACCCGGAAGGCTGTTGGGCTCCAAGAGGTCCGGGTGGTGCACACCAGGGGAGGTCTCCCCAGGCGGGCGCCGTCGCCGGGGCCCGGGGAGCTGTCACCTGCGCGGGGCTGTGGCGGAGGCGGAGGGGGGGGTGCTCTCCAAGACACCAAGGGAGGACCAGGGGCCCCATACCACCCGCTCTCGGGGCTCTAGGAAATGGGGGAGGGGAGATTCGAGAGAGGGCAGGAGGCCAAAAGCAACACCTTTCGGATACGCCGTTCCCCTCCGACCTCTCCAACTTCCCGCAGCGCCAGACAAGCACTTTCCCCCACCGCACCCCATCCCATCCCGCCTCCCCGCTCTCCGCTCGGACCTGTGGACAGCCAAGGCGAGGGTCGGGTGGGGGTGCGGCGAGCAAGCGGAGGCGCGAAGGTCGGGACCCAAAATACAACTCGCCCCCTGGCTAAGACGACCAAATGCGTTTACACATGCAAGGAGCACAGCCCGGTAACAGGGCTACGTACGGGTTTGCGCCGGGCGCAGTTACCCGACTCTTTCTGTTTTTCCTAATAAAGTCGATTACGTTGCCCTCCGGAGCCGATTGGGAGGGAACGGAAAGGAAAAGGGGGGGATGCGGGGAAAAGCGGGGGTGAGCAGCAATCAACTTTGTAACCAGCGCTTCCTCGCGCGATCCGTCGCCATGCTTAAGATTCCCACCCCCGCCACCCCCTCCTTCCTTTCAAGTGGATACTGAAACTAGGCCAAAACTTTTTCCCCTCCTTTTCTCTTAGCCACTAGACTGGATTGTGCCCCACGGAGCCCCATGGAGCTCTGCTTTCTTAAGCACAATAGCCGGACTAATTAGATCATAGAAGCAAGGCAGCGATACTGTAACAAGTAGCCCGAGAGGCAAAGAGGGAAGGGGCCCGAAAAGAGAAAGGGGGAAAAGTTTGCAGCTCTCGCACTTACCAATCAAGCCTCCCACCAGAAAGGCGATGATTTGGAACACGAGCAGAATCCCACCAACAATGCATAGCTTCTTGGTGCTCATGTTTTCTATAATTGCCCCAGCCATTTTTGCGCCCCCCTTTTTCTTTTCTCTTGGAAATAAATGTTTAAGGGTGTGCTTTTGCTCCCTTCTCCTCTCACGCTCCCTCCTCCCCCGCCTCTTTTCTGGGCGCTGCAAAACTTCAGGGGTGCGGGAGCCGGGCAAGGATGGGACCAGGACCGAAGGCGCCCGCACGGATTCCCCCGGCGCAGCCCGCTCGGGTTCCCCCCAATGCCCGGAGCTGTGATTGTGGCCGCTCCGCCGGCTGTGGACGCTTAAAGGAGCAGGGAAGCGGATCACATGACGCCGCCTCCCTCCCTTTCTTCCTCCCTCCCTCTCGCGCTTCCTCCCTCCCTCTCTACCTCCCTCTCTTCCTCTCCCCCTTGCCCGCCTGTGCCGGGCTCGGAGCTCCGGCGGGTGCTGGCGTCCCGCTCCCGGGCCTGGCAGGCAGCGTGTCCCGCCAGGGGCTGGTGGTGTTTCGAGGTCGATGGTGTTTGTTAAGTGGGTTCCCCCTACCCTGCCTCTCACACGTTTCCTTTCCTGGTGCGAGCCAGAAATCACCCGTGGAGCTTTGCAGACCTTTAACTTATGCGCTGACTTTAGGAAATGATCCCCACCCCCAATTGCTAGAACTCTCTTTAGGAATGAAAAATTTTTAAAGGGACCCAAAGATGCTAAGTCAAAGACTAGAGATGCGGAATAAAGTCTCAGCTTGGCTTCCTTCTACCTGATCCCAGCCTAGGTGGTGGACATGTACCCAGTGAAATCCCTCCCCCCCCTACTACTGCACCCCTTAAGGAATCCTGCGCTCCAGTGAAATCAGACCACTGTTCATTACCACACTATCTTCCATTCCATGTGTCTCCGGAGCCTTGACCCTAGCACTTGCCCTAAAAATATTTGTTTTTACTCCATCAGAGTTTTAAACCTCATTTAAGAACCAACTTGTCTTCTAAAACTTGCTAATTTTCCAAACCACCTCCGCGTAATACCTCCGGGAACTGAGGCCGTACAGTTCCTGTGTTTACATTCTTAGCTTCTATTGTAAGGATTTGAGTGTATACGTTTGTCTCCACCGTAGAGCAGAAAACTGCTGGGGGATAGAGACCAAGTTTATTCATCTTTGACCACCTCTCCTCCGCCGTGTGCCTAACAGAATTCTATCTAGCTCTTGCAGGTCCTCCACAAACTTTTGTGGACTGAATAAATATGTGAAGGGGAAAGCAAGCCCATTTCAAAAGCCTAAAAGAGACATTTGATTTAAATGGTACACATTAAACTGCAATGTTTGTTGTCTTCTTGCAAGGATATATTTATATTTACACTTAACTTCCAAGGGGGAAAAGGAAGTGGGATTTAAGAGGTTTCCTGCCCTATTAAGCCTAAATTCCCAGGCCTGGATTTTTCATATTTCATAAACTGGTCACTTGGCCAGCACAAAACACATTGTCCAATAGCCTCTGACCCTGGTACTGCCCCAATTCCCACACATGACATGGTTTCCACCACCCACCATCCCTAACACACCTGGTTTCCTGCTCATCACCTCCATCCACACTCTTTGATACCCCATGGGAATATCCCAAGCCCTGTCCTCCTCTACTCTGTTCCTGAACTTACAGTGCCATTATAGAAGATGCCATGGAGGTTACACTTCATAGAAGAGAGGTGATCTTTTCTAGTGTCCAACTATACTAGACACTTCTTAAGGACGGGTACCAAATTCTATGTAAATACAACTCTGTCTCCTTGGCGTCTAACAATTCTTAATGATTCTGGGGATATAGTTGCTCTTTATTTATTCTTTCCTTAAACCCTTTAACCAGCAGTCACTTATTGATCCCTTAACCTGTTCCAGGCTTTGTTGTATAAGCATTGAAGGACACTTGCCCCTGTCTGGGACTCCTCCTTTCTAGCTGTTATTTTCTGAATAGTGATTGACAATCTTTTCTTTGGAGAACACCAGATTGGGGGGGGGGGAGGGGGGAGCCAAAATAATTCTTGTCAAAAGCAGTGGTCTGAAGCGTTTTACTGTTACCCAAACATAAATAGACCAATGCCTTCCTTCTTTACCTTTTCAGAAGCTTGCTGCATTTTTTTTCCCCCTGACAGGAGTAGGTTCCAGGGCATCATAAAAAGAGTTAAGAATGACCTTCTCACCTCTCTTACTAGTTAACTCTACATTCTGTGTTCTCATCTCAGCAAGCTGCCAACTTCCATATATTTAAATAATAATGATGCCTTAGAGTTAGAATTGCTTCTTTTTAACTAGAGAAGTTTTTAAAGTAAGGTTAATACAATTCTACATCAAGATTTACTCTATTCGAAACTACTTTTCACTAGGAATAAAGAAATGGTGTTCCATGCTCTTCAAATATGAATTTGATCCATAAGAAATTCTTGACTAATTGATTGATTTATTTGTTTAAGATTGTGAGCTCCTCAACTCATTTTTCTATCACTGCTACAACACGCCCCATCCCCTTGGCTCCCAAATGTATATCTTCAAAGTAACTAGCCTAACTCCTCAGATTTCAGTGTTATATCTAGAAATGAGAGGCTTGGATTAAAATACTAGTTCCCCAGCATAGTGATCCCCTATTTTGAAAAGGTATTTGTTATATAACAATTTAAATTCAAAAGAGATATTTCTAATCACTAACCAGTACATCTAACTGGCTTGAGATTACTAATACCACCAAGCTGAGTACAGGGCAAACACATGCAGCATTCATCACCATGAGGTGCTTAAAAATAAATTACAACTTCTAGTATGTCTTTTTAAATATTAAAAGTGACTGTTGGATTCTGATTTCCAAGGGAATAGCACAATTGAGTAGAAAAGAGCATGAGTGAGTAAGCTAGATGGGCTAGATTTGGGATGGAGTCTAGCTCCCAGTTTTGCCCCTAACTATGTGTGGTCACAGGCCATTACACAATCACCTACCCACTCTGCCTCATTGTTTTCATCTGTAAGATGTAGATAATAATAGTACCTAGCTCATGGTGTTCTTGCAAAGTATTATTATTAATTATTATAATTAGAAACCCTTAAAGGAAATCAATAATCTCGTGTAAAAAAAAAAAACACTAGTAAATCTGATCATAATTGGTTCTTTCTCAGCTCTAAAATTTTATCATGTTATATTTATTTTTTGAAATATATTTTAGGAGCAATCTGGCTGGTTAATTCCAACTAAAGTGCTAATAAGACCAACATCTAGTATTGCACTCTGAATGACAATCAGTGAACTATAAACATAGAAACATTCCATTCTAAAAATTTCTTCCAGTCACTAATAAAATTCTTGTTCTGGGTCACCAGGTAGATTGTCCTAGAGACAGATAATCCAACTCTGACAACAGAAATTGATCATTCTAACTCAATTTCACTAGACTTTAAGTTAGGGATCCTGATTTACCCATCCTTTTATTTGAAGGGTTTGGCATATGGAAGGTTGTAATGATGCTCAATGCATATTTATTGAATGGACAAATGAATAAATGAATATCTAACTGAAGGTGAATTAAATGAAACTCTTACCCCTCCCCACATTCCTTATAGCATTTATTGACTAATGACTATCTGGCACATATATCCAGGATTGTAGTTTGTACTACATCTATATATGTGCCGTATTGTCACCCCTGGCTTACAAGCTTCTTAAGACCAAAAAGAGTGTGACCTGAGCCTTTGTCTCTCTCACAGCCCCAGCATAGCTTCTTGCACAGAGGAGGGCTCAGTTCCTAGAGGTGAGAAAGCCCCCTTTGGAAACCAAAGGCAGCATATCATTATTGGCACTGCAGTTAATGTAATGCAGAGATCTAAAAGAATTGCATATACCCCCTCAAATACCTAATTTACTTCCCAGAGGGACCTAACAAGAGTAATAATCTCACTCTTAGGCTTCTCATTCTCATAAATAGCTTTTATCCATAAATGGCACCCTGCGGCTCCTCTGTTGTTGATATTTTCTCTTAGTGCCTGTGAATGTGAGCAGGCACTTTGGGTTCACATTCTATTATTCAGTGTTACTTCTCTCTCTCTCTCTACACACACACACACACAACACACACAGCTTTTTATAATGCTTATTTTTTTTTCCCAGACAAAACCACCCTTTACTTCTCTTTATGAGCCCCATTGTCTTGTTTTGTTTGTAAATACAATACCTTTCCTAGCATTTCCTTTTGCACACTAATCTTGGGAAGAAGCTGTTCAGAACCCAGGGCTGAGAAGACCACTACTTCAACCTGATCTTTAGATGAAATTATTTCATAAATACTTCACTGTTCCTTCCCATTTACATATCCACACCCACCCTAAATAAACTCCATTTTACCTTTCTTTAACACTCCACGTACATTTAACACATTAGGCTTATTCAGTCAGAGCTTTATGTCTTACTAGCTGTATATATAAATTTGAAAAAATTGCTTGTTTTTTGAGACTTACTTTTTTTTTTAAGATGCTAGTACCAACTTCATAAATTGTGGTGAGCATTAAAAAAATGTTACACAGTACCTAACACAGAGCCTGACATAAAGTGGGCACTGGACAAATATTTTACATGTTATGAGGGAAGTTTCTGTTCTCAAATAGCAAAACAAAACAAAGAACTATAAAACCCTAATAATTGTTTCTTATGAAATTGCTTCTTTGAATCCAGGCAACTTTGAAGGGGCAGGTAAAAAAACTTTATAGGTTTCCAGAGGCCTCTGGTGGAAGGCAGCTGACACCCTGAACTAGCCAGTCAGCTTCCTGTTGTTTCCCAGGCTTGAAAGAGGCTGCAGCAGAGAGCTGGGATGCTTCCAGTGTTTAAACCCTCTGAGATGCCATGTGCTCAGTTTCTGGGGCAGAGGTGGAGGGAAAGGGCCTTTTCTCTCTTCCAGTTTCCATACCATAAGCCTAATGGGTCTGAGCTGACTGCTCCCGGCCCACCATGACTGCCCTCACAACAGCTCTCCCTCCCAATCTCACCTTGTATTTTGTCAAGCTCATAAGCTCCTCTCCATCTGCTCCTCCCCATGGAGAGTGACAGGAGGAAGAGAACCTGGACAGGCCAAGACACATCTGCTCCAGACAGGGATTTTGTGGTATGTAGACAACATCCAACACCGTGGCACAGAGTCAGTACATAAATTTTGTTGCATGAATGAATGATGAATGAACACATTCCAGTCCTCAGCTGTCCAGGAGTTCAGGATGGTTCCCCACAGATGGCCAATGGCAAGAAGAGGGACTCAGACTTAACCTCAGCCCTCGACCATCTGGGGTGAGAATAGGTCCTGACTTGAGCCAAAGCCCAATCCTTACCCCATGCTAATTGTAAATTAGCTCAGAATCATCACTAAGTACCTCAGCATGAAGGATAATCTCCAATAAAAACAGCTTCAGGCTTCTATATGTAATGTGGGAAAGTAAAGGTTGCATGAGGATAAAATACATGAAAGTCAAGGACCTTTAATATGTCTACTTTGCATTAGATAAAGGAAATCGAGATGTGTAGGAGTTGGGGGGGGGCAGGTAATTCCCCAAATGTCAGATCTAACGGCAGCTAATAGTCCCTAATAATAATTATTATTATAACAGTAACAAGGACAAGAACTTATACTGATTGCATCCTATGTACCAAGCACTATGCTAAATGCTTTACATACATCATTGTCATTAATACACACAACAGTCCTATGAGGTAGGTACTATTTCGATCATTTTAAAAAGAGAAAAGCCAGTTCAGAGAAGTTAAGGAATATTCCCTTAACTTCTCTTAGTAAACTGGGGAGTTCAGGTTGTAAAGCAGATGCCACACACCATTTATTCAATCACCAAATATTGATTGAGCCCCTGTGAGTGCCAGGGACTGATCTAGATGCTGGGGAAGAGCAGTGGGCCCAACAAAGGCCTTGCCCTCATGGAGCCTACATTAGAAAGTCTACTTCAGAGCCTCAGTTCTTATCTCCTTTATGTCAGCTGTGTCCTTTGAACTCAACAAAGAAAGAAACCTGCAGGGCTGTGGAAATGAATAGAAATCACCTCCTTGGAATGCCAAGGGGCCTCGCTCCTGCTTTCCCCAGGAGCTCTCAGGAAACATTCATTTAGAAACCCCTTTTCCTGATAGTTCTAGACAGGCACCGTTTTAGAGTTTTTAGGCCGCCCCTTTGTTCATGCAGCCAACTCTGTTTTCTTCTTCTGCACCTTACTCCCAGTCAGATCAAACTTCCTCCAATTCAGCCTTAAATCTTTGCAAGTCTCCTCTGCAGGTTTTTGCCAAGGCTTTTCCGAGTCGAAGATCAATTTTCAAGTCTAATGACTCATGAAAGTCATTGTTAAGCACAATTTCAGAGTGTTTTGAGGATATTCTTGAAGAATACATGTTAGTAAAAGACATTCAGTGCACAAAATTAATTTTGGCTTTATTAACCTGCAAATTGATTCCAAATATTTTTGTTTATTTTGTCATCTGATATGAATTCCTAATAAAGAACCTCTTTACCAAAGATATCAAATTGCTTTATCAATACTATTCATTTTAATGTAAAAATTTATGAGGCAAAGTTTCCCAATTTCTAATATATGTTTTACCTTTCTAAAAAATCTAATATGGGAAACCTGTATGATTAGATGGTACTTTCTTTCATTTACTTTATAAATATTTATTATGTGTTTACCATATGCCATGTATCGCAAAGACAAAAAAGACAGATATGCTCTTACTTTCATAAAGTTTATCTCAGGTATGTAAAAGGGTCTTGGTGATGCCATGGCTCTCTTAGCCAAGATGGTAAGTCCTAAAGAATCACCTGTATAAGAGGCATGGAAGAGACTTCAGATCTGAGAAAGGAACAGGACAGGGAGTGCTCTCCCTGGCTGGGTGCACAGGTACTCGATGCTCTGGCTACCTTTGATCTTCACAGGGTCAGCATTGTGTAGCAGTGAAGAGCCTGGGCTCTGGATCCAAACTGGCTGGGGTCTGAATCTGAATCTGGTTTTGCTACTTACTAGTTGTTGCCTGGGCTAGTTAGGGTAATTGTTTTGTCACTCAGTGCCTTCATCTATAAAATGGGAATAATAATATTCTCCCCAAATATGAATGTTATGAAGATTAAATGAGATAATTTGTATCAAGTATTTAAAATAGTGCCTGAAGTATTAAGTTACTCAAAAACAAAAACAGAAACAAAAAATAACCAGAGTTTTTCCTCTTCTGCTACTGCCACAAGTATACGTTGTGTTCTGTTCACTCAATACATCTTAAGAAAATCCCCAAAGCACCACATGTTGTTGTACATATATTCATTAGTAATTATTATTATCCATTATTAATTTATTAAGCATCTCCTTTGTGCCAGATGCTATTACATAATTATCTGAGGCAATATGAGAAGCAAGGATTTAGCTTAACCAGGTCTAGGTGAAATTCAGGGACCTTAAGCAAGTAACTCGACCTTTCAGAACTTCAGAGAAGTTGCTTGTAAATTGGAGATATGGTATCTTCATGAAAGCTGTGGGGAGGATTGAATACATTCAGTGTATAAAGAGTTTAGCAGAGTGCCAGACATTTGATAAGTATTCTAAATTAAGGAGGAACTAGAGGAAGAGGAATAGGATCAATGTAGAGGTGATAGGCATTATTTGGTGAGAAAACTAAGGTTCAATGCCTCCAACCCTTGCCCTCCCATTCAGCACTGTTCAGAGACTCTATTTCTTGTTTGCCAGGTTCCCCCTCAACTTGTTTGCCTATAATCCTTGTTGACAACTCTTTCTCATCGAATGACCCTGCTCTCAGTAAGCTCTGGAACTGTGAGTTGGGGCTGACTATCTTTCAAATATGACACATACTTTGAGATATTTTTTGATCCTCCTCCCTCCTAAGCAGATATGGTATCTCCCTTGGGTGAACCCTTATATAGCTATATCTATTGTGTCCCTTCGTACATGCTACTTGATATTGCAGTTATCTGGGCACTTATCATATCTGCTCTAGTAATCACAGTTTTGTTTTGTTCAGTTTTTTAAGATAAAAGAGTTATGTATTGCTTGGAAGTCTTTTTATTTGATTCTAGTAGAATTCCAGGCTCTGTAGTGATTCTCCCAGATAGTTGCCTCTTCATTTCCCCCTGAAAATAAATATTTTGTTTTACTGGGGATGTTGGGAAAAGGAGCAACAGACAGTACCACTCTCCACCTCAAAACTGATGATTTTCCTACGTTAATCTCCAAAGGAGCAATGAACTACCTTTTAGGCAAAGCATACCTCTTTACTTATCCACATATTGCTATGTAACTTTACTTATGCTCTATTTTAGAGAGCTGGCCACCATAGCCTCAGGTTAATAGCATGTGCTCTGTTTAGCCCTTGCCTCCAGGGTAAGAGTAAGAATTAAATCAGTTAGCCCATGAAAGGGACTTAATAGGTAGAGTACTTAGCACATTGTATACACTCAGTAAATATTAGCTATTATTATTACCTCTATCACTTTCTATGACTTGGTTCTTCAATAATCTCCTTTCATCCCTTTCCTCAACCTTATTCTCAAGTCTTCCCAATTTAGCAATACCTTTCTCAACCTTGTATTCTACATAATTTATTACACTCACTAGATTCTTTCCTTGACTATAAATCAAACCTCTGGAATAACAGGTCACATTTGCTCATTTTATAACTTGTCTTCCCATTCCTTCTCTGACCCCTGTAGGCAATCTAGATTCCAAACCCAACATTCCACTGCCTCTGGTCTGACAAGGGCCACCAGCGACCTCTTGGGTGTTCATCCTACTTGATGTCTTTGAAATGTAACACTTCTCCTTTTGAAAAACTCTCTCCCAACTTTACTCTTGGTCTCCCTACTATTTCTGTATTATCCCCTTCTCTCTCTTTCACTGGCTCCATTTCCTTTGCTCACTCCCGAATGTTAGTATTCCCAAGTATGCTCTCCTGCACTTTATCTCTTCTCATAAGGTTGATGGAAAAATCTGTATCTTCAGACCCAATTTCTTGGCCTTATAGAGCCAATTGCTTCCTATACATTTCTGTCTAGACAAACCACATGCACCTCCAAATCAACCAGATGACTTCCCTATCTCATTTAATGGCTCAAATTTCCAACCATTCACAGAAGTTACATATTTCAAGGCCATTCTTGTTTCATTACCCACAAACCCAATCAGCCAGACCAGGTTCTACCTCCCTTACTCATAATGAGCTAGCCTCTGCTCTTCAAGCTCCCCACCTCTCTGTAAGTCCAGCTTGGATTGTTTGTCAAAGACCTTCCATATCAGGTCTCCGATCTCTACTTTTTTTTTTTTTTTTTTTACTATAGATAATCTAGTCTGTACATCATTTCCAAAGTGTGGTCATTATAAAATACATATCTGTCTTCTTCACTTTCTGAATATAACTTTACAATATCTTCCCATCGTCTACAAATAAAGCTTATTTTTTGAAGCCCATATCTAGTGAAGCTCACTGAGTTTTCTAAAATCTAGATGCTGTGACTACCCTTTGTCTCTAGACTCACCAAGGCACTCCTTTGTACTTCACTGTGTATAATTCAGAGTTTAGCTCATGTCTTTCTCCTTGTATCATGACCATTGGGTTGCCCAATGGACTTAGGAAACCAGTTGACTCCTAAGGTAGTGTCACCAAACTATGATTCCATGATATTCCTACTCATGTATTACCTATTTCAAAGTGCTGGCTATCCAAAGACACAAATGGAAACTGGAAATCATCCTAGACATATCCTTTATAAATGTAGTCAACAGATGTTGAGAATATTATCTGCCAGACATCACAAATAATATACCATCAAACTAACACTGAACACATACTTACTATGTGAAAGGCCCTGTTTGAAGTGATATAAAGATAGATATATTATATGTATTATATAAGATATAACACTTAGAATTAAAATAGTATAATAAAAGTATGTACCTCAAATGGTTGTGGTGAGGATTAAATGTACTCTTGTATATGTGACTGAGAACATTAATCCTCACCACAGCCATATAAGATACATACTATTATTCTATTTTAGACACTGGGGGAAACTTTGGTTTAGAGAGGATTAGTAATTTACTCAAGATCACACAGCTAATAAATACTGGAGCTGGGCTTTGAACCCAGTGTAGCACCAAAGTCCACGTACTTAAGAGTTATTCTCTTCTGCTATTGATTAAAATAGCAGTAATAGCAACATCTCTTAAGGTTTTCTATGTACGAAGCACTGCTCTGAATATATTGCATGTATTACTTCATTCAATCCCCACCATCCCCTTTATGAGATAGGTGCTATTTTTTCCCTTGATTACCGATGCA
The DNA here is from genome assembly GCA_003508835.1 of Eonycteris spelaea. NCBI lineage: Eukaryota > Metazoa > Chordata > Mammalia > Chiroptera > Pteropodidae > Eonycteris > Eonycteris spelaea. The sequence continues at coordinate 14,942,064 of PUFA01000016.1, forward strand.
AATGAACTTGGTTTAAAAAAAAAAAAACAAATAAAAATTCAAACTGAAAACCCAGACAATCTGGAAGTGAACATTCACTACAAGAGTATGTATTTCCTCTTTTAAAAGGTTTATTTCAGAATTCTTTAGAATTTTAGATTTCTCATATCATATATCACAAACTTTCAGATACTTTTCTACTATGAAAGGAGGGGGTCTCTTTATTCACCCCACCATCCAGCTATTAGCAAACATTTATTGAGCACCTGCTGTATGCAAGACATTAAACACTTCAGAGAATGTTTCTTCTCTCAAAAAAATAAATATCCATAAAATGAAAAGAACATTATAAATAATGAGTACAATGAAGTGTGACAGGTAGAATTGCAGAGGTTAAGAGAACAATTTCTAGATGCAGACAGACTGTTCAAAGCTTGGCTTTGTCACTTCCTGTATGTCCTTAGAAAATTCATTTAAACGATTTATGAGTAATTTTTTTCATAATACCTATGTCATGTGATTGCTGTCAAGATTTTAAGTTTTAATAAATATAAAGAACTTTGATCAGAGCCTGGAATGTGGTAACACTAAGTAAAGGGCAGCTACAGTCATTAGTAGTCATGGTATTACCAAAAGGGTACACTGGCCTTGGAAAGCAGGCATAAAAGAGAGTGCTTACTTTATATTAGAGAAAAGAAAGTAGTTCAGATGAGTTTTTGGAGTGAAAGATAACACTAGATGAGTGTTAAAGGATAAGTAGGAATTCCCCTGATAGACAAAAAGGAAAAATATAGATGGGCAAGGTTAAAATCAGGAAACAGGAACTCTTAAAGTTCATACATCTAGCTGAGAAGTTGTCATAATATGTCTTTGTTTCTCCAACATATTGCTTTGGAGACCTATAGCCATAGGAGATAGGAACATCACAAGGGTGGAGAAGTGATGTTCTCATTATGATTACAGATCTTTGAAAGCTATCATTTAAAACTATGTTTATTACTGGACTGGGAATAATAACACCTTCTCCTGTGTTTGTATAGCAGCAATTCTGTACAATTTTAAGATAATATCTAAGTAATCTTCACAACTTTGGAGGTCTGGCCAATTATAATTATCTCCATTTTCCATATGGAAAAGCAGGAGTACAAGGAGGAGAAGCCAGAAATCCAGGGTTGCTCAAAAAGTTGCTGGTGAATCTAGAAATAGGACTCTAATTTGCAGCTCACTGAAGTGTCCAAAATAGCAAGATTGTACTAATTCCACACCCTCTTCCTGTTTCCTTGTCTTGGAAAAATAGATCAAATATTGTAGCTAAAAATGCTAGGGTGGAGTTAAGAGATAATAAGAAATAGTGAAGGGACATGCAGAAAATTTTGTATGAACTATGAGAGAGGTTTGTCACGAAGACTAGATTGGATGAGTGGATGATAGGTTGGGCTGTCTGTTACGAGGAAACTTACTTCTTTTTCTCTTTCTCTTTTCTTTTCTTTTCTTTTCTTTTCTTTTCTTTTCTCTTTTCTCTTTTCTTTTCTTTTCTTTCTTCTTTTTCTTCTTTCTTCTTCTTTCTTCCTTCCTTTCTTTTCTTTCTTTCTTTCTTCTTTTTTCTTTCTTTCTTTCTTTCTTTCTTTCTTTCTTTCTTTCTTTTCTTTCTTTCTTTCTTTCTTTCTTTCTTTCTTTCTTTCTCTTTCCTCCTTCCCTCCCTCCCTCCCTCCCTCCCTTCCTTCCTCCCTCTCTCCTCCCTCCCTCCCTCCTTCCTTCCTTCCTTCCTTCCTTCCTTCCTTCCTTCCTTCCTTCCTTCCTTCTAAATGATACATAACTTACATACTATATAAATCATAGGTACACACATTGATAAATTTCTACAAATAAATGCTCTAGTGTTTGCTGGAAATGCCACAGCAAAATACCACAGACTGTGTGGCTTAAACAACAGAAATTTATTTTCTCGCAGTTCTGCAGGCTAGACGTATAACACCAAGGTTCTGGCAGGGTTGGGTTCCTCTGAGGCCTCTCTCATGGCTTGCTGATGGCCATTCTTACTGCCTGTTTATATGGTTTTTGTTCTGTGTACTAGCACTCCTGGTGTCTGTCTCCTCAGTTTTGTTGGATTAGTGCATCTACCTCATGTCCTATTTTAACTTAATCACCTCTTTAAAAATCTTATCTTCAAATACAGTTACATTCTGAGGTACTGAGGGTTGGGACTTTAATATATGAATTTCAGGGGAAGAGCACAATTCAGATATAACAAATGCATATATAAGATATAGAACCACCTGGATCAAGATACAGAATATTTTCATCATCTCAAAAGGCTCTTCCTGGCTCTCTTGTAGTCAGTTAATCCTCCAGTGATAATCTCTTTTCACCTTTATCAAGATTGATACATTTTTCCCTGTTTTAGAACTTCACATTTTTTTTGGGGGGGGGGGGACTGGTGTTCTCCTTCCCTCAACATAATGTCTGCATGCTATTTCATCCAGTAGTATTTTATTTTATATTTTTTGTGCACAGATATTATAATTTATATGATATGTAAGTTGTTTCTAGTTTTTGGCTGTTATGAATAAAGCTGCTATATGCATTCTTGTATGTGTCTTTGGTAGACATAATCATTTCTCTCTGTTAGTTATATATGCAAAAGTAAAATTTCTGGGTTAAAGATGCATAAGTGTATTTAATATTAATAGATACTTTAGAAAAAATTTCCAAAGTAGGCGTATCAACACATGTTCACACTTTCAGTTAGTCCACATCTTCACTAATACTTAGCATTATCAGTCTTTTTAATTTTAGGCATTCTGTTGGCGATGTATCACTGGAGTTTTCATTTGTATTTCCCTGATAACTAATGCTGTCAACTTTTGGCCACTTGATATCCTTTTTGGTGAAATGACTGTTCAACAATTTTTCCCATTTTAAAATTGACCGACTTTTTTTTTTTTCTTATTTATTTACAGAAGTTACATATATATTCTGGATTTAACTGTTTTTCAGGATTTGTATTGCAGATATCTATTTCTCGGTGGCTTGTTTTTTTTTTTTTTTTCCTCTTTTAATGGTGTCTTTTCATGAACAGACGTCCTTAATATTAATTAAATCCAATATATCAAACTTTCATTTTTATGGTTTGTGTTGATATTCCATTTAAGGAATCTTTTCTTCCCCCAAAGTCATGAAGATAGTCTGTTTTCATCTAGAAGCTTGTTTTCTTTACTTCACATAAAAGATTATAATGTATCTTAAATTAGCTTTTCTATATGTCTAGACAAATAATCCACACAATTTCTTTCTTACTGAATTTCAGTGGTGGCTGTGCAAGAAGTCAGATGACCATATTTCTACAGGTCTTCTTCTGAGATCTCTATTCTATTCCACTTGTCTATTTATCTCAACTTGTGGTACCACCAGAATGTTTTAATGTTTAATTATTGAAGCTTTATATTAAGCCTTGATATACAAAAAGCCTACCAGATTTGTTGTTTTTCAAAATTGCCTTAGCTCCTATAGGCTCTCTGAATTTCAAATAAATTTAGAATCATCTTGTCAATTTCCATGAAAAGAATTTTGTTGAGTTTTGACCAGGATTGCATTGAATCATTTTTGGCAAGAATTGACATCTTAATGTATTGAGATTTACAATCAAGAAACATAAGATTTCATCTTTTTATTTTGATCTTCTTTAGTTTCTTTCAGACATATTTAAAAATTTTTAAGGACAAGGTCTTACACTTCTTTTGCTAGATTTATTCCTGAATATTTGGATTTTTTTTTTGGTACTATTATAAATGGTAATTTAAAATTTTTATTTTCTAGTTTGGTACTAATACATGTAAAGATAATTGATTTTTTATATTGACTTTCTATCCAGTGGTCTTGCAAAATTAATTTGTTATTATAATTTATTTGTAGATTCTTTTAATTTTTTACGAATTATCATGTCATATGTGAATAATGATAATTTTCCTTCTTCCTTTCCTTTCCAAACTTTATAGTCTTTGTTGTTGTTGTTTTCTTGCTTTGTTATAATGACTATTGCCTCCAGTACAATGTAGAAATGAAAAGTCACCACTATTATTTGATATTTGTTTTGGAAATGCTAGCTAGTTCAATTGGACAAGAGAATAAAAAGAGAAGCAATAGGGAAGCAAACTTATAATTATTTATAGTTGATATAATTATAAACCTAAAAAAGACAAGCCAAACAAAAATTATTTCAAGCAATGAAAGGATTCATTAATATGGCTAATCACAAATTCAATATGAAGTTCATTACTTTACTTTAGAATAACAATTATCTGTCAGAAAGTAGAATGGAAGGAAATGTCTCATTCAGAATTACTATAAAAACTTGAAATTCTAAGAATAAACATAATAAGAAAGTACAGAAATTTAAAATTCCTCTGAGGCACATAAAAAAAGAGTTAAATACCCATTAATTTGGATAGAGAAGGCAATATTTTAAAAGACATCAGTTATCCTTAAATCAATCAAAATATGAACAAAGGCTTTTTTTTGGAAATGAGTTAAATGATGCTAAAATTTATATGAAGAATGTACAAATAAGAAATAATTCTATAAGGGAAGAACCATAAAGGAGTAACAAATAAGGTATTTGAAACTGTGTTTCTCTGACCTCAGATTAGACCAACTGACCAATAAGACAGATGAGAGAACCTATAAATAATTCTGAATAATTATCAGAATTTAATAAATAATAAAATCTCACTTTATTAAATAAGAAAATATGAGTTATTGAATAATGTTCATAAGCCTAGACAAACATTTGAAGAACATAAAGTGGAGTTTTCCTCTTATTCTTTCTACACTAAAATGTGAAAAAAGAAACTTAAAAGTGATTAAAAAAAAAAGAAAAAGAAACCGTAGGGGCTAGTATCCAAAACATATAAAGAACTCATACAACTCAACAACAACAAAAAATCAAACCATCTGATTAAAAACTGGGCAGAGGACCTGAATAGACACTTTTCCAATGAAGGAATACAGATGGTCAATAGAGTTATGAGAAGTTCAACATTACTAGTTATAAGGTAAATGCAAATCATAATGAGATATTGCTTCACATCTGTAAGAATAGAAATTATCTACAAGACAAAAAATAACAAGTGTTAGAGAGGATGTGAAGAGGGAATCCTCATACGCACTAGTAGGAGTGTAAATTGGTGCAGCCACTATGGAAAACAGTATGGAGGTTACTCAAAAAATTAAGAATAGAGCTACCATATGATCCAGTAATCCTTCTGGGGATGTACCTGAAAATTTTGAAAACACGTATATATATGTTCATTGTTCATTGCAGCATTATTCACAGTATAGTCATTGCAGCATTTTCACAATAGCCAAGACAAGGAAACAATCTATATGTCTTTTGATGGATGATTAGATAAAGAAGTTGTATACACATAATGGAATATTACTCCACCATAAAAAAAAGATAAAATATTACCATTTGTGACAATATTGTTGCATTTTAAGAGTATCATACTAAATTAAAAAGTCAGATACAAAAGGACAAGAACCATATGATTTCGCTGATATGTGAATATAAAACAAAAGGCAACAGATAAACAAACAAAACAAACATAAATATTAATAGATACAGACAACAGAATGTTGGTTACCAAAGGGTAAAGAGGGTGGAGGAAGGATGAAATGGGTAAAGAGCATCAAATATACAGTGATGGAGGGAAACCAGACTTAGGGTGTGGTGAGCACACAATGATGCTGTATTATAAAGTTGTATACCTGAAATTTATATAATGTTATTAACCAATGTTACTCCAATAAATTTAATTTTAAAAAACCATAAAATATCTAGAAGAGAACATGGGATAATATTAATTCAAAAATAATTTTGGCATGGGAAATGCCATTCCAAGTATTTTCAGAACCCTGAAGCTATACAAGAAAAGATATTATGCAAATTTATATCATAATATTCCACATTTTTTATCAATTTTAAAACTCTATGCATCGAAAAGTTCAAAAAAAGAGCTGACTAAAAAAATACTTGCAATACATATGACAAAGCATCCTTAATATACAAAAAATTTCTCATAAATGAGCAAATAAAAAATAAATAAGCCATTAGAAAAAGTGGGCAAGAGAAGTCATGGAAAAATATTAGTAGACAATTAACATGTGAAAAGACACTCAACCACATTCATATTTTACAGTGTACAAATTAAAACAAAAATAATCATTTTTTCTATCCAATTAAAAAATGGAAAGGTTAGGTAAGCCCAAGGCTGAAGGGAAATAGGTATGTCTATGTATTGTTGATAGTATAAATTATTATAAACTTTTTATAAGAAATTTATCAACATTTTTCCAAATTACTAATGAGCATATCCTTTGACCTCCATCTTGAAATTTATCCTACTCATATACCTGCAATAGTTTTCAGAGATATAGGTATAAGAATGCCAATTTTGTTGTAGCATTAGTATTAATTGTGTTATGGGATAAATTGTGTCTTCCCAAAATTCATATGTTGCAGCCTTAGTGCCCAGTATCCCAAAATATAACTATATTTGGAGATAGAGCTTTTAAAGAAGTGACTAAATTTAGATGAGGCTGTTGGTTTGAGTGCTAATCCTGTTCGACTGTGTCCCAATAAGAAGAGGAGATTAGGACACAGAAAGACACACAGAGGAGACAGTGTGAAGACAGGGAAGAAACAGCCATTTACAACATATGGAGAGGCCTCAAAAGAAATTAACTCTGCTGACACCTTGATCTCAAACTTCCAGAACTATTTGAAAATGAAGTTTTATTGTGTATATCCCCCAGACTCTGGTATTTTGTTATGGTAGCACTAGCAAACTAATTTGAATAATAAAAGTAAAATCTTTTAGATGCCCATAAAAGGAATAAAAGGTTACCAGAGGTTACATCTAAAATGTAAGGAGGTCAGAAGATTAAGACATTTTATGTTTTACCTTATACTTTCCTATTCTATTAATTTTTAAAGTATTGAACCTGTATTACTGCAGCAATAAAATAAACTAATTTTTTAAGGCAATGGAGAATTTGTGTCAATTTTGTGTGTATGTGTGTGTCAATTTTTAAAGTCTCAGAAAAATGTCTAGAAATCTCCTTTGAGACTGTAAAATGTTTCTCTTGTTTTATTTATCTTTGATTTTCTATTCTCATGATCTAGCCTTAAAAAAGATGCAATTTATTTTTTTCTTTTTTCAGTTCAATTACTAGTAATTAGCAGTATTGTTTTCTATTGTTTTTCTTTCATAGTTAATGGAATTTATTTCTCCTTCCAAAATTTGAGAAATCATAATTTTGTGTACTCAAGAATTACATTGAGATTTTTAGAAAAATTCCCCAGCTTAAAGTTTAGTTCTTTATTTTCAAGGAGACATTAGCCAGCCTACTGTAACATGAAATAAGTAATAACCATGCAGTTTTAATAACTCTCTTTTAATTATAATCTAGGCCAGAAGGGCTAGGGATAAAATATAGTAGACAGCACTGTTATTGGGCAATATTTCACTTTAAATACAAGTCAACAGCCATATTTCAAATCTTAGAAACTGATTCTCAGATATCCAAGGGCTTAGGAAAATGATATAGTCACTACTAACTAGTTGACCTTAGATGTTAGTATAACTCGAATAAAAACATTTTTTTCTTTATTTTAGGAAAATATTAAAAAAGTCTAAGTAACTATCTCACTCTGGTTTAAAACATGGTAGTATAAATTAGTTAATAAATGGAGACCGTAAAGTTTAATTAATACTTGCAAATTGCTCAGATGTTCTTTAAGCAGAGAGATTAGAGAGTATGAGTGGACGAGATGCACTAACTGAATGGATGGAATGTCCCCGGAGCTTAACTCCTCAGGCCTTCTCACAGCTGGCTTGCCTGGAGTCTACACTTCACTGACACTATAATCCAATTGAATAAGCATTTCTTTCTGGCTTCCTATGGGTCTGAAGCTTCTGTTAGGTCCTGTGAGGGCAGCAAAAGAAGTGAATGAAATTTGGAACAGCATGACACAGAGGAGAACTTTAAGAATCTGGTACCAGAGGTAGCTTTTTGCCTGCCTTGAGCTGAGGGGAGGACATCTTTACTGCAGCACAGACTCAGGAGTAAAAATTGAAGAGTAAATGGACAAGAGAGAAAAATACCATGTGATCTGATGGAGATTTTACAAACTGTTGCCAAACTATACTTAAAGGCCCGTGTTTAGAATACATTAATTATTTATGTGTAGCTTATTTGGTCATTCATCTTGTTGAACAAATATTTGTTTGGTACCTATTATAGCCAGGCATTGTGCTAAACACTTAGAATATAATGCTATATCACATGGCCTTCTTGATTTTCGAGACCTCACAGATAAATGGCATTTACAAAAAGTAAACTGACTAGATTTTCCAAATCTTAAAAGGTAGTTGGAGAAGTCCTAGATTTTTGAGTAAACAGGAATTCCCCACCCCTCCCCTCCCCGCTCCCCTGCCCCCTCCCCCCCACCACCAATGGATTTTTGGTTCAATGTTGTGGAGTTATGAACTTCCTTGTGTTTACAAAATGGTTAGCACAAGGTTAAGAAAAATGAGAAAAGAGTAGGGTTGCCCTGGATTTGAATCTCAATTCTGCAACTACCTGGGTATGTGAAGCTGAATAAAGTTTTAAAACATCTTTGCTTCATTTCTTTGTCAGAGATATCAAATGGAGGATAACAACAGTGCCTAACTCACACCGAGTAGTTATTAGGATTAAATTAGGTATACATGTGAGGTTTAATTGTGTCTGACTCATAGTAAGCACTATTTTATTTACATTTATGTATTTCAGAATTAAAGAAATGTTACTGGCTTCAACATTCAAAAAGAAAACAACATAGATGAATTAGAATTAATAAATAGTCATTATTATAATCTAAAATTATGTCATCTACTCATTTGTAGTTTAATTTCATTCATATACTCAAGAGGAGATAGAGATGCATTTTAATATGCTTGCCATGACATGGGGTAAAGCTTTTAATAAGTTAAAAGTCTCTAGGTACCATAAAGATTATAAAAGACCCTTGAGCACAGAAAAAGACTTATCAGGCATTATGCTAAGTGTTTTGCCTACATTACTGACCCACAATGTCTGTCTATAAATGTGAAATCCAGAAAGTTCTTAAAACCAAACTATCATGAGGTTATTTATAATCTGTATTTATCCCACTTAATGTTAATATACTCCTTTATGTTTTACTGAAGAAATGTTACTATGTATAATAGATTCAAGTATTTTACAGAAATAATTCACTTACTTCTTCCTGAAATATATTTCCCTAACTTTGGTTATCTGACTGGCTAGTGAAACATGAGTGGAGGTGATCTGAACAGGGGCTTTAAATGTGCTTGTGGGGTTTGGGTTGCGCTTGCCTCAAGCCTTCCTATGGTTTATATTAGAAAGTCTGCCCCAGGAAATCACTGATCCTAAAAGAATGAGAACTGCAGAACAGCTTCCTTAAACTACAGTCTGGAACACACCCAGCCAGACTTAATTGAGCCCAGGATGACCTGTGACCTGAAGCAGTCACCCCAGTTGACCCACAGACCTATAAAGAAGAAGAAAAACACTTGATTATTTTTGTTACCATTGAGTTTTGGAGTGTTTTGTTATGAGGAATTATTGAGGCAATAGCGGACTAATACAATGTAATTGATTTTAGAGTACTGCTCCAGACTCTGTTGGGGGTGTTACATAATATATAGTATATTCACCATATTCCCTTTGTGAACATGCTACCTAAATTTTGAAATACATTTGGCCTTTGGGTTTTGGATTGAAGCTATAGTTCTGTATTTTATGTAATGATTACAATACTCCAATGAGATATTTTCATTTTTACAAATAAGGAAACTGAATCTTTGATGGGTTATATAATTTGTCCAAGGTTTCACCACTAGTATTGGTAGAGCCAAGATTTGATTCCAGGATTCTGACATAGAACCGTATTCTTAAACATTAGGCTATTCTGCTTTTCATTGACAGTATTAATTTCTAGTAAAAATATGCAACACACACACAAACCATGATTTCATTGCAGTCATGCCTATTATTTTTATTAAAAAAATTTTTTTAATAACGTTTATCCTCAATTCTTGGAGAAAAACTATAAACAATTTGCATTTGTTGGGATAGGCAATAGAGGCTTTTCTCCTAAGATATTGAAACATTAGGAGGAATTGTTAGTTTGAAATAATCATTTTAATGTTGGAAAAAAAGTTAAATCTCTGAAAGTAACATGTTTTAACTGTTCCTTGTCTAAAGTTGGTTTGAATTAACTGCTAATATTCAGAGTTCACAATAAACCACTCATTTTTGCCATGGGGGCAAATTTTGATTTCAATCTCATTCATTGATTTCATAAATTAAACTAAGAAAGACTGTTGTGATATTTCCATATGAAAATTTTTGTTGACTTTTAGAGACCCTGTGTATAATGTTGGTCAATCTTTTTAAAAAGTTATCTTGTTAAATATTAAAGGTAACAAATTATATTATGGTTATATTAATGTCAAAGCTTCAAAACTTTACTCATTTAAGGCAAATGTGCCTAAGTCTTTGTTTCGTTTCCTGGTTAGAATCAGGTATTCCACTCCTTTTTAAGTGTAATTATACTCCATAAAATCATCATAAGACAAAATTAAACAAAATTATGACTTTTAACTTCCATTAGAGGTGATTCAATCTCTTTCTACATTGAATAATTTGGCTCTCATTACCTCCCTGAGACTTACTGCATAAGAGAAATATTCAGTTTTATGAAAGTATGCTGACTTCAGAATTACGATATCTTGCCAACAAAGATTCTATCAAAAAAATTCTAAGATTAATTATATTGAACAGTAGAGGACAACAGCAAAGTCAACTATTAATTATTACATTTCATATTTCTTTGAAACTTTATAAAGCAATAGAATTTTAGCAGATAAATGAGCATTCTAATGATAAAAATTATAATATTTTATTTTTCTAATAAAAAATACCTATTTTGTAGTATATATGAGTAAAAATATTTTTTGAAGTAAAAGAAAAGCAATTGATCACAATCTTACATTTAAAATATAACAAGTGAATGTTTCAGTGTATTGTAGAAAGGATCCATAGGAGAAAAACCTGATAGTTTAGAGTAATTCAAACTTATTTATTTTTCATTTATTTAAGCTATGCCTTGCCTTGGAAGATATAATGGCTTAAATAATTTGTTGTTTTGATTCAATCATGATAGAAAAAGTGAGTTCTCTGAATTTCTTGCTTTCTCATAATTTGGTTTCTATGTATCTATATACCTGATTTCTATATGTTTAAGTGACAGAGAAATAATTCATGAATTAACCAATTTCCCCATGTTGTCTTTTCTTTCTGCACTATAAATTGAAGGAAAATTATCAGAGGCCAGGAAATGGGCAGGGATTCTAATGTTTGGTTTAAAAAGCTGGAAAATCTTAGTTTTGTTAGTCACTAGCTTTAAATGTTTCAAACACCAAAAAAGAAAACTAATATGTCAATTCACAAATTACTTTCTTCAAACAGAATTTTTCAAATCTAAATAGAAAATGTAGATTCAGAATAACTTCAAGAGAATAGAAAAGATTAGGTGTACGTACCTGTTTGTATGCTTGGTTGAAAATGGTCTTGGGAAGAGAGACATATATGCTGCCTGTGTTTATGAGTGACTTGGGCTAGTGCATTAACGACACCCACTGGTTTTGTTTGTTTGGTTTCATTTCAGGAAGGGGAGCAGTAGGAGGAGTTGATTCTTTTTTTTTTTCTTTTTCTTTTTAAATTTTATAAGCAAGCTCAAACTATGTTTAAAATAGCACCAAAACTCAAGGGCCAGCCTATGCAACTTAGTCAACTTGTAAATGACATGTATTTGGGGAATCGAAAAACGTATCTGTCTTTGATTTAAAACTATCTACCAAAATAAAATGAAGACTTTTTAAGTTTATCCTATTCTCCTCAAGAATGGTTGGTTTTTGAACTGCCATTTGCTTTTTTAATGCAAAGGTCCCTGTTAGCACTGGTGTAGGTATTGATCATTCAGAAGAGAGGCCAGCCTTAGACCACTACTTTAGACTAAATTAATTGTACCTCCTGACTATCAGCTCTACCTGTTAACCTTCCTCAATCTATTTCTCTTTCGCCAATGTAGTAATGGTCCAGAGAATCTTCATATTAAATTAGAATTATAAATAGAAATAAAGTAAAAAGTCATAATAACCAAAAAAAATAATAAATAAAAGGATTAGCTCCTCTGAACTGCATCTGAGATCAAAATTAATGTTATAGAATTAGTGCCTCTTCATTAAGAAAAATTCTCTTATTATTAATGTTAAAACTATCCAGGGAACTTCAAGTCTATAACCTGAAACTTACTAAGTCCTTAAAGGATTATGAATATTGGGTTTTGGTCTAATATTTTTTCGTTGCCCTCATTTCTCAAAATCTTTTCATAAGTCAGAATTTAAGGGTTTGTCAATTCTAATATCAATGGTGTATGAGTTTATTTGCTCTTTGATGCAAGTTGACTAAATAATGCCTACAGGCTCTCCTTAATCATTGACAGATTAAATCATTATTTCTATGTGTGGCATGGTTGCTAGTAGTTTCTTGGTGTCCACTCTCTTTGCCTTTTACCAGAATTCCCAGCTACAGAAGATATTGCCCAGCTTCTCCTGTAGTCAATGAGATATGAACTGAAGTGATGTAGGCCACTTCAGGATTGCATTTTAAAAGCAAAAAGTGCATCTTTCCCTTGAACCTTTCCCCCTTTCTGCTTGCTGAAATGCTAACCAATGAAGTGTATTGGCAATTCACCTTCAACTACAAGGAGAGGGCAACATCATCGGAAATGCCAGAGAGAGAAGGAACTTGGGCCCTTGATGCTATGAAGTTGCCGTGTTATCCCTTATCCCTTATTGTTAGAATGTTCTAAGAAATAGACTTTGATCTCATTTAAGCTACTTTTGATAACTTGGGCTTTTGTTTTACCACTTAAAGTTGGACCTTGGAATTGCAGAGGAAAAGCAGGTTTATTCTACTTTTCCCAATTAGTTTTCAATTGGCCTTTCTTTAATTCCCTAGTTCAGCTGTGTCTGCTCTTTTTAGTAGCACTGATTCTCTATGGATTTAAAGGAACATGTGGTCCCACAGTAGGAAATCACAATCATAAACTCTAAGCATCTCCTAGTTATGACGATAGCTGGCTTTTATTGTTCATTGGTGACCAGGTGATTATTTGTGTACATGTTTTATCAAACACACAGGACTTCAAGTCCTTTGAGTGAAGGAGCTGCTCATCTTTTTATACACCATAACATCCTGCAGAGAGCCTGACGTATTGCAAATATATAATGAATAAATGCATGGTCTTCATATGAGGGAGGCCAAGAGAGGACTTGGCGATATCTCGGCCAACAAAGGCACACAGAGAGGGGAGACAGTGGAACCCAGACTATATCCTGGGTGATGTTGAACTCTAACCTGTTGTACATCCCACTCTCAAAAGTACAGGATTAGAGTTATAGTGACTGATTGCTCAGTTCTCTAGTCAAATCTCCACGTTACTTTTATTACATAAAATACTTGGAACAAACTCATTATCAAAGGTAATCTGCAACTGACTATTTTTTGCAATAGTAGAGTCTTACTAATACAATTAATGTTCTCTACTTCTACCTAAGAAATAAGACATATTAAAATATGTATTGAGTAATTATATAACACATATACATACATGTGTATCTATATATGGAAAAAAAAAAAAGAAGAAGAAGGAAGGAAGGAAGGAAGGAAGAAGGAAGGAAGGAAGGAAGGAAGGAAAGAAATATGATGGGTATTACCTAGACTTAGTTATATATTCTTTAGGTTACCCAGGCAGTACTGGTTTACCCCTGTTGTCCTGGCATAATTAACAATGCACCTTTCAATCTCAGAAGTGTTCCAATATGGTCACTCGAACTCAATTAGATGCAAAACAGATCTTATACGAGATAGAGGATAATTAAATGTCAAAATGGAGTAGGGATACTAGAAAAGGTTATGCCACTTTCTTTGCTGGAAGCTTCTAAAATGTATTATTCAACTGAATGTTCTAAGAAAATATGTCATATCCAAGGGGCTGAACAAAGAATTTTGTTATGATCTTTCAGAAACACACAAACTTAAAGTATGTTCTGGATAAATTGATGGTCCTGCAGATATAAATTCATGTTATATTTGTCCAGAAGGTCCTAATTTATGCTTGGATTATATGAATATTCAGCTCAATGTTTTAATTATCTTAGTTATGTTCTTGATTTTCATTTACATTTATTTTCTTAAAACATAGACAGATGTCAGAGTCCACTCTGTGTCTCTAAAATAGTCTGAGTCATTCCCAGTTATCTGTCATATTGTCAGTACTCCCCAAGAACAAGTCACAGAGGACAGCGAGCAAAGCATGCCAGGGATAGAAAACTGAAAATGAAATGCTATCAGTGCCTCTTGACTTCTAATTTGATAGCTTTTTGCTAAAGTCCTCTTCACATATTTCAGAGTAATATCTAGCTTATACATCCTACTTCTTGGTGTTTCATCCCATCGCTATCGCTTAATGATAAGCACCTGCCTCCTTAGTTTTTGTGGTACAGACTGCTAACTGATTCCCAATGTCCATTTTCTCTTTTCCTATGGTAATAATGCTTTTTTCCTTTATTCCCCCTTTTTTTTTGCCTGTAACATGCTGCCAGCTAGAGACTAAGCACATATGCTAGCCCCCTAGGTGTCAGGCATGGCCATCTGACTGTCTTTGACTTTTGAATGTGAGCAGAAAGTGTGTATATTATTTCTATATTATTTGCCTGAAGGACACTTCTTGTCTTTGACTTGTTCTCTTTCCCTTCCCTGAGAACTAGTCTTGAGATATGCCAGTTGCCAGCTTTGACCATGCAGATAATGACAGTACTCTAGGTCCTTGGACTAGCAGCATCAGCATCATTGGATGCTTTTTAGAAATACAGAATCTTGGGCCACATTCTAAGTCCACTGAAACAGAATCTGCATTTTAGCCAAGATCCACAAGTGGTTTGAATGGACTTTAACATTTGAGAAGTACTGCCTTAGGAGAGGATGATGGATCAACAGGATGGAAGGAATCTAGGTCTCACTTATTCTGTTGAGCAGAGCTGTCTGCCAGCCTGGTTTGCCTACTGTAGACTATTATGAGAGAGCACAATAAAATTATCTTTTTTAAGCCATTGAATTATGGGGTGTTTTTTGTCCTTGTAATAACAAACCTGTTTTTAAATCTCTGCCAGAGCCTTACGGAGAAACAGATGAGAAAGGATACTTCTTTTCCAAATATTCTAGAGTACTCCCTCCACCCTTTAGGAGAGCACCTAAATTTAACTCAATCAATGTTGATTTATCTGGGACTGGGCGAGTGGGGAGTGCTCTTACCCAATTCTCCTGAGTATCATTCTGCACATTCTAGTGATCATTTTTGGTCTCCTTGAGGATGCCGAGTTAAGAAGCTGGATATAAATATTAAATGAAGTAAATGCACAATGTCTCCGGAGATGGTTTCATCATTTTTTTCCAGAAGATCCAAATCCTAACTATCTCCATTAATCAAATAGACCAATTTATTTAAAAGTACATTACGGCATGCATGCTCTCCTTTTAATATATAAACTCTCATCAGCTATTTGATTTAACAACCACCATTTCTTCTTCTTCCTTTCCATCTCTAGTTTGGTAAATGTGTTCTCTAGACTTGCAAATTCCCTTGCTTCAATCCAACAAATATTTACTTAATGCCTCTGAAGTGCTACGCATTATATTATATGTTAGAAAAATATAGTAGAGAATAAATTAAAACAGATTTGGCCATATATAGCTTACAGTCTAGTTGGGCAGAATGTGGATAAACAAGTAATTACATAGCTGAAGAATGTTAGGAAGCAGAAAGGACTTAAAATGCTTGCAAAAATGTTCGTTGACTGAATAAATAAAAAAATAAATTAACCATTAACACTTTCTATTTAAGCTTTTGTGGAGATAAAAAGCAATTCCTTTATTTTCCCTTTCTTGCCTTCCTCATTGGTTTGGGTTTATATTGGTCTTTGTGTCTGTGCAGGAGAAGTTGGATAATCAACCAGCTAAAAATAGGGGTTCACAGTTAATACACATAGAAAATGACTGGAAAAGAATGGAAAATACTTGCATTTTGGTAAGATTGTGGTTTATTTTATTCTTTTCCTTGTCCTTAAAATATTGATTGTACAATACATTAAAATTGGAAATAAAAAGAACATATTTGTGTGTCAATCTTTTTGATCACCTTGTAAGTGAAGTAAGGTTGCATTTCCTGTGCAATATCAATATTTCATTGGGGTCCACTGGAACTGACTAATGTCATTTTCTTTCCTTCTCGCCTAACGCAAACAAACTACTGCAGCATCTACTTTCTGGTATTTGGTCTATAGAGGTCCCCGATTTCCATTTCTGTATTGCCAAACAACTAAGTTTTATTAAATATTATCTTTACCTATTGCTCACATCTGGTAGTCTTCTCTGAGACATCAGTCAAAGGTCAAGGCCTTTTCACAACATCATTGATCTTCTTTGAAAATCCATAGATAGTGAATAGGTCAGACAATAGAGTTGTAATTGATGAAATAAAGAGGAAGTTGCTCAGGAAAGGAGATAAAAGGCGAGACAAACAAAAAAACTGCTTTGGGATAGGGCACTTCTGAAGCTGGAGTTCTGCCCGGAGAAACCATATGGTTAACCTATTGCTGCAAAAGGAACTAGTTCCCAAATTAGTGGCTTGAAACAACAAGAACCATGTTTGCCCATGATTCCCCAATTTGGGTAGGGCTTGGTGGGCAGCTCGTCTCTGCTCTATATGGTGTTGGCTGGGGTGGTTCATGTGAGTTGGAGGGTCTCCGATGGCTTCACTCACATGTCTGAAACTCCAGCTGAGGTGGCTAAAATGTCTGGGAATGGCGAGGCCTCTTTCTCCCCTGTGGCTTCTCTGTCTACCAGGGAAAATGGACTCTTTTACATGGCGTCTCAGGGCTCCCAAGAGAGAAAAAAACAAGTTTCAGAGTTTCACAAAGCTTGGTGCCATGTTACTTCTGTCCCATTCTCTTGGTCAAAGTCACAAGGTGTCCTAGAATTAAGGGAAAGGAAAATAGACCCCACTTCAAGATGAGCAGCCCATTAGATGTGTAGAAATAAGAGTTTTTGTGGCTGTCTCTGCACATAATCTATCACATATTGTGTGTCACCCTCAAATACCCACTGAAAACCCACTTAGCATCCACAACCATCATGAAGATTAGAGTGGAGAGGGAAGATTAATGCCACGAATGACATCTAGGTAGGAAACAAAATAATCTTATCCATTTATAAGATTATGATTATAACAACTGCTACAACTGAAAGATCTAAAATGTGTTAAACTTAACAAATTAATGTCACATTAAATCATTGGATACTCATATAAATCTGCAAGGTTAGGGCCATTTCTTAACTTACAACCGAAAAACTTGAGGCTCTTTTCTTTATCATATTCTCTCATTTATCATATATTATTCTTGTAAGCTGTGGTAAGTCTGTGAGGTGTATATATAGATAAATAGTTTGATACATAAATATGTTACTATGTATATATATCTTAAATGTTTCAGGGAGGTTTAGTAACTTGATCAATATTACACACTTAATGAAAGATGCAACCTAACTTAGTACTTAACTTTTCTGGACTCAGTGAAGCTAAAAATATAAAATCCGAATTGTATTCTCCATTTTATATTTTCTTAAACTCCTGAGTTATACAAGGTTCACATGATTATTAAACACCAAGAAAACTGAACATAGCAAATAATTTCATAAAGTAATATATTATTTCAACTAGTTTACTTGAATTAAATTCAGTAAATATTTATTAATTGATTACCATGCCAGGTACTGATTTGTATGCTTGGAGCACATAAGTGAAAAAATAAAAAACAGATATTCCTGCCCATGAAGAACTTACTTTCTAAAAATGTCATCTTGTAAACATAAAAAAGAAATACATTATTTCATTGTAGGAGAAAGAATTTGTAAATGTGATTTTGCAGGAGATTGACCAGAAATTTATAATGATTTTTATGGTATCATTTTTTTTTTTTTTTGAGTTTTTGTCAAAAGAAATTGAACTCTGGCATTCTCTACTTGAGTGAAGAATCTGAGCTTTACCTTTAGCAACACCCCTCTCAGCCTTGAACTCCTCTGGCCATTTGAATCATAGCAATGTTTTTTACACAGTTTCACAATTCATAATCTAAAGATTTCTTCATGTCTCCTACCACCACTCCTCTCCTTTTAGGCAGAGTAGAAAATAGACTCCAGATGTTTCATGTGTGACCTTTCATTTTATTCTTACCCGTCAATGTTGAACACAGATATAGACTAAAGTCCAATAAACATCCACAGGCTATATATAGATCGGTCATTTAGGGATATCTTCTATCATCGCACAGTTTTATTTATTACTTGTTTGTTTTGTTGTTGTTACTGTTTTCCACTCATAAAATTAAAAGAGCAAATGCAATAAACTATTCACATAACAGAACAAACAAAAAGTGTTGTCATCCTGGCAAGAGGCAGCAATTTGAGGATTCAAATTCTTGCTCATTGGGTGATATGTAGAAGTCTACGTTTAGCTTAGAACTTCTTTTCAAGAGTGTCAAGGTGCAATGTATACAATTTCATGCCTTAAAAAAATACAAATATGAAAATTTGAGGACCACCTTTATGAGAATGGCTTGTGATCCCAATGTTTTACAATTCAGCCAAGAAGGCCAGACAGATATTGTAGAACGAGCAATAACAATGCAGGGTGGCATAGGTCAAAAGCTAAATAAATGTTACGAGGACTAAACGGATGCATGGAGTGGGAGGTTCTGACGCAGAGGCTGTACTAGCCAGTTGATAACAGTCTCATTTCATCCTCCCTACAACACGATTTTACTGATTAGAATAAA
Organism: Eonycteris spelaea; assembly: GCA_003508835.1. NCBI lineage: Eukaryota > Metazoa > Chordata > Mammalia > Chiroptera > Pteropodidae > Eonycteris > Eonycteris spelaea. The sequence goes on from PUFA01000016.1 coordinate 14,961,107, forward strand.
TATGAGTGAAACACAAGACCCGTAAGAAACTTGTTTATGGACAGGTGATCAGAAAGAAATTTGTCTAACTTTAAAGTCCAAATAATTCACATTTGAACTGGTAATACTGAATTCGATTGAATTGAAATTTTTCAGGTCTTTCCAGCTTTTTCACAAGGCGTTGGAAGTACCACAGAGAAACATACCTGAAATTAGAAATACCCGAGTTTGATTCCTCACTCTGAATTTCCTACTGGCAGCACTTGCAGCAGGTCACTTTTTTCATATCTTTAAAATAGAAAGGATGATACCTACCCCATGTGGAGCCTTTGGCCTTAAACTAGACATCTCCGTGAACAGGACACAAAGTAGCTGTAGGGAAAAGTCCCCGAGTAGATGAATACAAAGTGAACATGGCATGATTGTTATTCCCACTCCATCTGAAGCTGGAAACAACAGAAGAAAATGAACCGTTATCCCAGTCTGTTTCTTACAGGTTCACAGGCTCAGAGAAAGAGCTTGAAATAGTTTCCTAAATGAGGTCTGGGAATTCTTTGTGGATTTCAATTACCCATCCTGTTGCTGGACCTCATTAGCACACATAATTGAAAACTGACTCTGTATAATAAGGACAACTGGAATCTTCAGCTTGAAGGCAGTTACTACTCATCTCATTCTCAAAACCTACCAGCAGTCATCCCTCAAACATACAACTTCAGAAACTGGGGAGAAAGACATGAAATTCTTCCATTACTATATTTCCTGTGATCTCAGCCTACATGAGAGCTTTAGTTTCATACCATATTTTTATAATATGTGGATAAACGATGGCAATATAAAAGGTCTTTCAGAAATCTGTGATACTGACTTTCCTAGAACATGCATTCTTAGCAAGACACACTATTATGCCCAACAAAGTGAAAATCAGTTCTTAGAGGGTGAGAAAAAACAGACACTACAATGGTTTGTGACCCTTACAGTACTAGATATATATAATAACTGTATATACAATGTATCTGTGGTATTCTAAGTTCATGAAGAGGGCAGTTAGGAGAAAAAAAGAATGTCTCAAAAAGGCTCTTTTAAAGAGGTGATAATGAAAAAAAAAAAGTTGGAAAATACCATCTTCTAGAGAACATAAACTTCTCCAGCTGTTCTTGACTCCAGGAAGACAGGGGACAGGAGACAGGACTATTCTTGTTGCACCATTGTATCATGGCAAGTTCGGTGGTTCCAATTCATCGCGTTCGTGGTTAAAGAGAAGGGCTCTGACCACAGACTGCTTGGTCTGAAGCCCAGTTCAGCCATATCCATCAATGTGATCTTGGGCTGGTTAACTAACCTCTCTGTGCCTCTTTTTTTTTTTTTTTTTTTTTTTTGTAAAATAAATATTGTAATACCTGACACTTAAGTTGTCGTGAAGGATGTATGATTTGGCCTACATTTAAAAAAAGAACCACTTGTGGCTTTGTAAAGAGTTCTAATGCCCTTTAATCCGTATCCTCTTGGTAACCAAATTCAGGCACACAAATTTTTTTTTTTTACCTTGGGGAATTATGAAAAACATAGAATATATTGAAATAGAATATAAAAAGAACATATAAAAAATATTCCCACAATAGAAAAGTTAATTTATGTTAGCATTTTGTCTTTCTGCTTTACTTTTTATGTAAAATTTCACGGTAACACATTTATACATATTTCCTTTTGTCCTCTCTATACTCCAGCCTTACCACTGTGAAGCAAACTTTTTAAAGCACCTGCTTCCTGCCAGGGCTAATTCCTTAGAGGTTTTCTTTCTGAATGGAGCCTGAGAGAATAGCCATCCTACAAAGCAAAATTCTCTATCCAGACGAGGTAAATGTCATCATTCAGGTTAAGACCCAAATAACATCTCCATTAACTGAAACAATATTTTTTTCTGTGAGGGAGATATTTTTGTACCGAACGCAGAACTGTAGCACCAGGTATAAAAGTCAGCTCTTCAAAATGAAAATCCAAGTAGCTGATATGAGTGAGTTAAATCTATCACCAGGCTTGAGGTGGCATTCCAAATGTTTCTCACAAATGCTAATAAAAAAACACTTTCCCTATCAATAACAAATCTAATAGTGGCCCTTGCAGATGGCTCAGTCCTTTTGTCTTCAGAGTGTAGATCTCAGCAAAAGAAGTTGTGATCAGTACTAGAAACCACACTGGTTTGCACATTGGCCAAGCATCCTGGCAGTGCAGAATTCTGTGGTGGGCAAATGCCTAGGAGGCAAAGGAGTGAAAGTCAAGTCCTGTGTGAAGCAGCCTTTGGAAGCTCTGGGTTCCTCAGGCACTAGGCTGTGACTCCAGGGACTGGAATTCTGTAGACGGCAGACTGTCCTCAGGTGTGGTTATCTACTCATCCAAGGGAGCCAAGGAGACAGTTTGTTCAGATAATAGAGGTTGCAAGATAATGGCCCCAGCCTGCAATGGCATGTTCGCTCCAAGGGGTAGCTCTTACATCTCGGAATTTGGCTAAGAGGAAGAAACCTCTTGCAGAGATCTGGAAAACAGAGCAGTGGAGTGCCTTGCACGTTTTCAATTATGGCCTGAACATTTTTCTTTCTGTCTGTCTCTTTTTACTTTAGAAGCAAAAATAAATGTTTTATATGTTTTGGTACTTGTTATCCACTAAGCTGTAATTGTTGATATTAATAATGATAATAACAACACTGTCTATCATGTATTAAGTGTTTCTTGAGGGCCGGGTCCAGCATCAGGCTACTCACAACAGAATCAGAAAGACATATTTCCACTTTACAAGTGAGACCTAGTTTCACTCACTCACTTACTCACTCACTCACTCAGTTGCTCACTCACTCGCTCACTTACTCAACATTAAAATAACTTTTACTAAGCCTTTTCTACATGCTAGTGATGCAGGACAGGGTGAATCCCCACCAGTGGGGACTCAAGTTTTTCATTGAGAGAGAGTTGGTGAGGGTTCTTGACTGTGCACAGAGTTAGAGACAAAGTTTATTAGAGAAAGAATAATGTCCCACAGACACACAAGTGGTGGTCACCTCTCAAAGACAAGAGAATGAGAGAGACCAAAGGAATGTTTATTAGAGATGGAATAACACTCCGTAGATGGGGTGTGGTTTTCTCTCAGAGAGAGAATGAGAGGCTCCCTGAATGTTCAAGGAATTGAGTTTAAATCTGTTTTTCTTTGCAGGTATGGATATGCAGCCTTACAGGCATGGGGAAGTAGTTGCTAGTAATCTCAGCAGGAATCTTCCTGGAGGTTCCCTGTTGCTTCTATGTGCTGATCAGCCAGGTTCCCATGTCAGGCAGCACGTAGCAAGCTCTGAATACAACTCGACTTAACATTTAACTCTCATGCCTCCTCCCTATATTGTTAGGCCTTGTGCTGCTACCTCAAAGAATTTACAATCTACCACAACTAACGAGGGGAAATGCTATAACTAAATGTCACATTTTTCTTTTGCTCACTTGGAATTAGTGGAGGAAAAAGGTGGCCCCTAAACCAGAGGGAAATGCTGTGTAGTACTGGCTTTTCAGTACATGACAAAAGGAAAAAAAAGTCTCGTTAACTTTGTTTCTATTTCCAAACAAACTCCTGGGGTGGGGAGAAGATAGGATAGAGAATATATGAAGCTAAATGTACTTGTAGAATCAGCAAAGGAGAAAAGAAACCCAGCTTAATTCTTCTTTCCCTTTTTCCAGCATTCTTTCCTCTGTTCCTAACACTTCCTGCTAGCCTATCATAGAACCTGATTTGTAAAGCACTTACTTGTGTCTTCAACAGACTGTAAACAAATTGTCTCGGACTCCTTATAGGTGGAGGGTATCTTATTTATCTTTTTCCCCTCTAGTGCTCAGAGCATTTTTAAAAAGGTTATTTACTTTGATTAAAATGAGCAGATGAATGAACGAATAGCCAATGGATTTTTCTTGGGCAATTCTCCTGAACATATAAGCATGAACACACAGTCAGAGGACAAAAATCACAAAAATTCATATTTAGTCCCAGAGAGACGAGGACCCTGTTCTTATCACTGAGCCCAACCATCTTATGTGGCCACCTTTTCCATCCCTCTTCTTCTCTCAAGCCCAATTCCATCAGATCAATCCCACCACAATCACCTTTCAAACTTCCCTCTCCCAGGAGACACAGGGGACACTAAGCTTACTGACCACCTAATCTAACAGTATGCCTATACCAAGACCAGCTTTCAGAAGTCTTAACGGTTTGGCTTTATGTGCCATTGGAAGAAATTTTGCTTAGCATTTGTCATCTATTAGGAGAAACTCTTATTTGGGGGAATTTTTCACCTGGGCAGGAGAGAGGATGGCAGCCTCCTGAAAGAGAAACTTAGATAGGATTCAAATGTGAAGACCTCTGAGTTTCCTCAGTGGTCTGGTAGCTGTGAAGGAACAGAAAACTCCCACCCATTACATTGTGTCTTTGATGTCCTAGACATTTTGCTAGATGTTTAATTGAAATAGCTCATCTAATCACCATGAAAATTAGTTTCTACATACGTGCTGTTATTTTCATTTTGCAAATGAGGAAGCTAAGGCTAAGAATGGAAAAGGATTTTTCCAAGGCCAATAGTTAGGAACTGGCCACCTTTGGAACTTCAGATTCATAATGCTGGAACCATTAGTTAAGTCTTCATTCTTCCTACCCAATATCTATCATGTACATAAAATACCGTCCTTAGTATTACTGGAAAACCAAAGATAGGGTAGACCACTCTTTGCTTTTAAAACACGTATATTAGAATATGAGGGGTAATACAAGTGCGTACATCATTATGATACTTATAGAAATTTTCTAAAAGGACAGTTCAGTTGACTCTTGAAAAACATCTGGGTTAAGGGTACTTAACTCTGAGTAGCTGGAAGTCTGCGAATGACATTTGACTCTGCAATGAGCCTTTCGCATCCGCAGATTCAATTGAAAATACTATTTTTGATTCGCGGTTGGGAAACGGTGGCTGGGAATCTGTGGTTGGGAAACTGCGGTTGGGAATGCAAAAATACTGTTTTTGATCTGTGGTTGGTTGAATATGCAGCTGCAAAACCCCAGGATAGGAAGGGCTGACTGAATTTATTGAAAAAATCCAAATATAAGTGGACCCATACAGTTCAAATCCATGTTGTTCAAGGGTCAACTGTATAAGCAATTTCTTGGAAAGTCAGAAGGGAGAAACACTTCCTGATGAAGGAAATTTGCAGCGTTTGTGCGGGGCCTTAAAGGGTGAGTATTATATCCCTAGGCAGCAATGATGCTGTCAGAGAGGAAGAACTTTTCTTCTGCCCTCTATGTTCAGTAATTGGAACCCTGTGAATTAAATTGACAAAAATTAGATTAACATGAGAAGTAACAGATTTTTATTCACTTTGGTATATATGGGAGTTGGAAGGAAAATGTAACTCAAGAAGTCGTTAGAATTTGTGGCTTATATACTAACAATAGGGGAAGGCGGGAGATGGGCCTCATTGGAAAACATGTCTTTTGTGAATGATAAATGGGCCCTTAGGAGAATGGATAGAAGATATGATTTTGTAACAATGTCTGTTTAGGTGTGGTGCTGATTTCTATTTGCCAGTGATGAGTCGAACTTCTCTGGTTGTTTCTGGGGAGGGGATTTATGACAACTGAGTTCTCTTGAGTTCTTTCTAAAGGCTCTGCTTTTAAGCAGATAAGGGAGTTAGGGAAAAAGCCTTCTCAAATGCCTTCAGCTCAACATAATTTTTATGCCACAGTAGAGTATTCTGAGCCCCTGTCAATGAAGAAAAAGGTGATAATGTCTTAATACTTATTACTGCTTTATGAAAAATATGCAAGGAATATATCTTACTTTAAATGAAACAGGGTATTTTGACAAGCTACTTTTGACTCCCTGGCATCTGGAGACTCGAAAAAACTGACCATTAAGTTTATAGCTTCTTCCTCTGTTTATCATCACCTTGCTCACTCTTCCCTGAAACCGAGGTCAGAGGTGAACTGAGTGTGAGGAACAGGGATGAAGGTCAGCAATGGGATTGCAAATGATTGGCACACTAGCTGATTTTTATATTAAAAATCTAAAAGCTTAGTTTTTTTTTTTAAGTTATAAAATCGGAGTAAGTAGTTAATGTCTGTGACATTGAAAATATTTGTGCACTTATCTTATAGGCTACGGGGAAATGTTTTTTGTCATTCAGAGATCCTGACCTAAATATAACATGCCCAAGCAGGATAACAGGGCCATTTAAAATAAAATTCCTGGAGATTAATTTAAGGTTTATTACCTAGATAGGTTTATAAATACAAATAGGTTGTTTGATCTAAGAGAGAATCTCTGAGTTCTCATATCCAGAAGCCATGGTCCTGGCTTGCAAATGTCAGGCTCCAAAGTAGAATGATACATTTTCTAAGAGGAAACACAAGTTTAGGTTTAATTATTGGAAAATGAGGGCAGAAATACATCAAAAGGGGACCCCCTGGAGTGAGAAGCATTAAAAATAAATTTTTTCTGTGAGAGCCTTGGATTTTGACATGTTCTGTAACTGACACTCAATGAGCCTTAGGGTATAGAAACAGTACCTTAAAAAATATATCTTAGATGAATTTGGGGAAAAGAAAAAGGTAAATTATTACATTAAACTTTTTTTTAGATTTAATAAACTCCAAATAACCTAGCCTAATAAACATTTTTAAAATTCTTCCTTCACAAAAATAATAACCATTATAAGTATGATTATTAATATTTTCATGACTTCTGAAAGCCTTTACATGGATATTTTATTTGAAAATAAAAATATCAACTTAGTATATCCACCTATGATTTCTAAATTGGCTAGTCTAAAGAAATAGGCCAGTGCTTGAAAACAAGTTTTGCAAATTAATTGTTTTCCCCCATGACAGTGTTTAAACATGAATTTATAATGCATATCCTTTCTTGGAATAGTGCAAAGTGAAAAAAATAAACAACAAAGATATTTTACTATAAGGTGAAAATTAAAAATAAAATAAAAATACACAGTAGGACCACTGCTAGCCTCTTAAGAGAATTTGTGGAAATATGAAGAAAGCGCTCTTCAAATAGCAAGACCACACAACATACAGCAGCTTGACAAGAAAAGCATAGAATGAGTTTCAGCCTCCAAGCCCTTTCTACTGGACACCCTTGTATAAGGTGTAATGTCCCTAACACTATGTGTCCATCCCACAGAAAAACATGGAAATATGCTGCCATTTGTACACATACACGTGCACACACACAAACACACATGCTTATGTATATGCATAGACTATCTTTGAAAAGATACACAAAGAATTGCTAGCATTGGGTGCTTCTGGGGAGAACTGGGTAAGGAAGGTAAGAAGCAGACATATTTTCTTGAATATCCTTTGGTGCTTTCTGAATTGTATAATTAGTGTATATATTCATTACTTATTACAAATAAATTAAAAATGTAAAAGATTTTTAAATTTGAAATAGAGGATAAAGCAAATATACAAACAAATCTTTGAAAACACAGTGTACTGTATAGAATATAGAGGAGTTGGTGCCTCTGGAAGGATCAGAAAAAGTTTTTAGGGGAAGTAGCATTGGTCATCTTTGGGGACACTGAATAGGATTTCAGTTAACAGACAGTGGGGAGCCTGAAGGAGGCGTTTCAAGGGGAAAGGAGATGGCGAGAGAAAGACTCTCTGGAGAACTCAGTAGGCCTGTTTGTGGCGTAAGGGATGTACGCAGGAAGGGGTGGTGAATAAAGTTGGCAGGAGTCTGGAGTCACAATGTGGAGAACTTGGTTTCTAGGCTGAGTAATATCAAGTTTGCACAGTAGATTGAAAAATTGAAAGATGTAGCTGGAGATGACAGATCTTTAACAAGTTTATATATTATAGTTTTTCTTGAAAAAAAGTACAAAAATGGAATTCCTTATTAGATTAGCAAATGCTGGCAATATTATATCAGTTATTTGAGGTTGTTTTCTTAAAAGGAAGCATCTTTATTTTTTAATTTCCTACACCAAGTAGAAACCTGATTTATTAATTAAATTATTATTGAGTTTTTAACTAGCCCCTAAAAAGCTTTAATCTCAACTCTGCTAAGTAAGAAAACTGTAATATAGTAATAAATAAGATCAAGGAAGTGGTGGTGAGGGAGATTAATAATGACTGAGAAAATTAAAATCAGAAAACATGATTCTTTATTTTACAGGTTAGGTTTTGTGTGAGTATGAGACAAATGAAAATAGACTTCTAATTTCAGATTATAAATTTCTATATTGTAGAAGTTTCTCTTTTTAGGCCTTTAAACATATTAATTTAAAATTTTGTGTGCATAGATGCTTTTCATAGGTTATTTTCAGTAAATGAACTGTGGATATCATACACAGATTCTTGAGGAATGGAAAATGTATTTAAATTAAAATTAGAAGCTTAAATTGGATAGATGTGAATGAAATGCTTCATAGAAGGTATCCATAGAAACCACTTAAAATAAAGAGAAATGTTAATTCTCTTTGTGAATTGAGCTCCCAGAACCAAAATGAGAGTGAGACATTTAGTGTAGGTGTGAATACACTTTGGCCTTATCTACATGAAACACACTAATTGACAATTATATTTTTTTGGCCTGGTTTCAGTTGATAGTCACAATCAATTTATGGCCATATAGTTGATAGGATTCAGCTGGTAAAATAGCTAAGAAACGGTGGCCCAACCTGTTGATTTAATCAAGTGTGTGATCAGAGAAAGAAGCCTGTAGTGTTTCAACCTTTGAGCAGTTTCTTGACCACACACAAAAATTCACCTTTAACGACCACTTTATAATGATTTTATAAGCAATTTGGGAATACCATTAAAAATAATTTATAAAAGAATACATTTTCTTACGTCAGCTGCCAAAGAAAAATCTCCCCTTTCCGTATTCCATTCTAGGCCTGTGTAGAAGCAGACATGTTTTATGTTGTTGCAGACAAAATGTTTGGAATGCAATGTTTTTTTAATATATATATATATAATGCAAACATTTCCTAGTTACATTCCTTAATTTCTAAATTTTCCTTTGTCACAATCACAAGCGATGTCACTGAGTGGTTGATCACTTCAGAAATGCTAACTGTTCATTATTACTAACTATAATAATTAACTATTGCTAACCTCATTTATCTTCTTCCTACTCCTCCCCTTTATAGGTCATTCCATAACGAACTATTTTTGACTTCAATTGCTTCATATTCCAGCTGATGTACTCTAGACCTGCTGCTCATAGTGGCCTCAGACATTCTCAAACATTTTGGCTACAAAACATCTTTATACTCTTAACAATTATTGAAGATCCAAAGAGCTTTTGTTTATATGGATTATATTTCCCAATATTTATAATATTGGAAGTTAAACTGAAACTTTTTAGAACTATGTTTTAAAATAACAATACATTCATTATATGTTTACATAAATAACTTATTTTTTATAAAAAATAACTATTTTCCCAAATAAACTTTTAGTGAAAAGGGTAGCATTGCTTAACTTTTAAAAAATCTCCTTAATGTCTTTGTCCTTTGTCAATGGAAGACAGCTGGATTCTCCCATCTACTTCTGCATTCCATCTGTTGCAGTGTCTCACTTCACGTAGCCTCAGGAAAACTGAGTAAAAATGGCAGGAACATCTGTCTTATCATCAAAATAGTTTTGACCTGAGAGGGTACCAGGGGCTTCAGCTACACTTTGAACCCACTGGTGCAGCCATGGCAAATATGCAAAATTAGGACATGGCCGTAGGGTGACATGGATTGCAGTCCTCAAAGACACTTCTGGGAGAGTCTTGATTTATTTTGCTATTCAAAGAAATTGATAACAGTGATTGTTTATTGCCAATGTCTCTTCCACTGCACTTTCTCTGCAGGTCAGAAAATACATGATGGGTGCTAGTGAAGTAAGTTTCAAATTTAATAGGAAAGTCAAGGCATAGAGAAAATTGACTTGCTTGAGGTAGGCCATTCTCAACCCAGAGCTCTTTCTAATCCACCATAATGAGTGCTAATGTCTAACATTTAAGATTTCAGCCTTAGGGCCCGTCCCTGAAGCCAGATGAATCCAGGTTAGACCCCTGCACTAGCTGTGTAACCTTGGGCAGACTGCTTAGCTTCTATTGCCTCATTTTCTTCACTTATGAAATAGACGTAATCCCTATTTTATCTTAATATTTTGCCAATATTAAATGAGATAACATTTTAAATGGTTTAAAATGGCTGCTGGCACTCAATAGACAGAGCTATTTTTATTAGCTGAAGTTTCTCTTGGTGAACTGCAGAGCATTTGGAGCAAAGACTCTTCTTAGCCAGGGCTTGGCTCCAGTGTGTGTGAACTGCATCTGCCACTTGGATCCTGATTTAATTAAAGGCTGGAAATCATTGCATGTCTCTGGAGGAGGCTAACATGCCTATGGTTGCGGGGAACGAAGGTAAAAAGTGTTAACTGGGAAACTTATGCAAGCAAGGGTTAAAATAGCCTTGAAGTGAAAGCCAAAGAAGAATTCTGGCCTCTAGCTTGTGGTGCAAAGCCAAGTGTGTTTGCCTTTGTGAGCCCAGGAATGCTTCTGGTGAGTCTCGTTTGTTGTGGAAACTGACATGATCAAAGTGGGGAGAATTAAAACGATCCATCAGAATAATAGTCAAGGCCTGTAGATGAACTCCCCAGAGGAACCTTGAACTGAAGTCTCCCACTGAGGACAGAGAAGCCAGCTGATAGCAGCTGGGAAATTTAAAAAAAAAAAAAAAAAAAGTATCTCTATAGGCAGACGTGTGCAGCTGGGAGATAAAGACTCTGGGTGGGAAACTCTAGATGAGAGTTCAGATTTGATGAGAGGCAATGGTGAAATGGAATGCTGACCTTGAGTGCATTAGGATTCTTGCAACACCAAGGTGGTTTTCAGGTGTCAGTTTTTAGAGAGGAGTTGCTAAGTGAGTGAAGCAGGCACTTTTAGTATTAAAGGGTTTGGGGGTGGGGAAACTGTGCTAATTGCAATGGAGATCCTGTGCCAATTGCACTGGAGTGTTCTAAGGCATGATGTCATACTTCTCCCATATTAATTTCCAAATGTTAAGAAAATTCTCATTACTATTAAGTGAAATTATGGATCCCTAAGTAGCTGGCGTGATTTTTGATTGTTTGTTCATGTAGTCCTTTATCCCAGGATGAGGATTAGTAAAATTGTTTGATATTTTTGTCAAATATGAAATGACCTTGAAGCTACAACTGTTGCTAAGTTAGGATGCCTAACCTTGGCATCCAAGGAATCATAAAACAAAAGGGTCGGATAAGATCTTGAAGAAGTCCAGCCCTACTCTTTTTTTTTTTTTTTTTTTTTTTGAGATGGGGAAACTGAAGCCGGGAGAGAGAAAATGACTTGCTCAATATTGGCCTTCTGCTTTTCAGGCCACTGCTTGCCTGTTGCCATGCCAAAGAACCCACAGTAAATAGACAGTTGGCCTAGAATGATGTCCGTACTAGGTAGTGTCACCTTCTGGGAACCTGTAATTTGAAATACTGCAGAGAAATTACTCTGTTTTTATTTTTTTAATTGTTAACAATCCTGTTTTTTGTTTCATTTTTTCCTTGTGCGTCTTGGCTTATCTTTTTTTGTTTTTTGTTTTTTAGCATTTTATTTAATTTTACTATTAGTTTCAAGGATACAGCACATTGGTTAGACATTTTTATAATTTATGAAATGATCTTTCTTGATTTATCTTTTTATCTCTGTCCCTTCCAAAGCACACTTTAGCTGAACTTTCCAGAACAGCAGCAGGTAAATGCAGAATTAGGTTTTTATAAAGATTACTATCATATCCAATACCATATCCAATGAGAAAACTTAATACTCATAATACCTTACGTTGAGTGCTTTACAAATCACAAAGCCTATCAGCAAAACACCGTTGTAACCAATCTAATGCCAATAGAAATCCTTATTCTGGGGCACAGAAAATGGAGACACTTAATTCAGGTAAATAGTTTGCAAACTGCTGAAATACAGCCTCCAGAGAAAAACCAAAGGTGCAGTACAGGAGAAAAAGGGGAGGATTGCTTATATAGAGAAAGTGCTTGCCCTGGTCTCTGATTAGTCCATTTTTATCCAAATGAGGAATCCAAATTTGCACAGTTTGATTGATCTACATAGTACTATCATGACTGGTCAGAATCATGTGTCCTGATTGGTTATTATGGAGTAGCTCTGATGGGTTGCTAAAGATGCAAATGAGGTTGTAACTCCAATTGGATGGGGCAGAGCTCAGCCTATTGGTCAAAATATGATTCTAGGAACTCCTGTATAAGGGTTGGCACAACAGGCAGGAACGCAGCAGTGCAGAGAGCTTGGCTGTTTAGTCTGCGGTTTTTCTCTGAAGTGCAGTTTGCATGAGAGACCCCCCTGTAAACAATACCTGTTAGACTCTGATGATGAATTTGAGCCCGGTTAACTACAACAAGCCCTATATGACAGATATATTCTTTCTTGGGGTCAACAGCACCTTTTAACGTCCTCTTCCCTTAATCTCTACGTAGTCTTATGAGGGAGGCAAAGTAGTTATTATCATCATCATCTTATGGATGAGCCAAGTGAGACAGAGAGCTGAGCAGCTTCTCCCAGGTCAGAGGGTCTCAGAGTAGCAGAGCAGGGCCCAGTTGGGGGCATCAGTTTCTCAGGTTCAGCACCTCATCTCTCACCACCAGCCAAGGGCCTGACTCATGGATTCCCCAGGGTGCTTCTCTGAACTCTAGACTTGGTGGAAGTTTCAGGAAATTCTGCGAAAAGGCAGAGGTAGGGACTAGGAAAATCAGAAATGCTCAGACATCGAGGGGGAAGGATAGGCAGTCTGGCAGCCGTCATTTAAAAGGGTAAGAATTAGCAAAAGGTTTGAGTCTGCAGACTTCAGAGATGAAATCCCAGGAAGAGGCTCCGTCTTGTCATTTCTCAGGGCTCCCACTGACTGCTTTCTCAGAAAAATGTTTGACATTTTCATTTCTCTTTATCTGCCTTGCTAGAGCACCGCTACCCATGAACGACAAGGAGTTTGGAGTTTGGTCTCACTTCTTTCAAGATCATCTCTTGTCCCAAACATCACTGAAATAGTGAACCCAGATAAAGAAAGCTAGCCCCCGCCCCGCGGGTGTCTGTTTATCTTTGAAGAAACCACTTATGGAACAAGAAGTGGGGCCCACAAATGTGGACCCGGCAGGAATGACCCTCACCCCCACCCCCTCACTCCAGTAGAGTTACCAAATGAGGCCAATTCATTCTCTGGAATGTAGCAGCCCGGGCAATGATGATTGATACTGACAGGGAAGCTTTCATGTAGCAATATCCCCGGCCACCGGCTGTGAGGCAGAGAGAAAGAACTCTCTGGAATTCACAACATTCCCCCTCCAATTAATCCCTAGCCACCCCGCTGTGTGTGAATGGGTTGTGCTGGGGATTCGTAGCTCTGATGCCGGGGATTTGCTGATTCCTTTGAGCCCCCTGAGGAGAGGTGATATGGAGAGCAAGTCATCAGCATGCAGCGCTGAGGCGAGGTAATGAATGGGCTCGGCTGGGCCCGGCTTCAGTATTTGTACACTTTTAGGCACCTCGGAAACTGGGTTTGCAGACAAAAACCTGGGCGGAGGGGCCCTCAACCCCCGACCTTTTGTGGGCCTGGATCGCTGCGGCCTCTCTCACTAGTTTAAGATCTGAGTCTTGTCTCAGAATGGAGGAGCCAGAGATGACGGTCCACAGAGAGGGACCAGGGCCCCGATTTTAAAGCCCTCCCCTGCTTCAGTCACATGCTCAGCCCAATCAAGACTAGAGTTTTACTTCGTGTTTGCGTTCAACTGAATTGCAGTTTTCAATCTAAGTCCACTGTCATTCAAAATGCTATTTATTTTTCACTCATAGCTCCAGGTTCACCACGGTGAAGCCTTCCCCACTAGCAAGAATACACTGTGGCTTCTCCGTATTCTCAAAGCATTTATGCCAGTCCAACAAGTGTTCTGTTTTACTGTGGGGTCTATCTTTCCATCTCAGTGCCTCTCACAATTCTTGACTGAAAAATAATGACAAGCATTTATTTAGCACTTACTATGTGCTAAGCACTAATATTTTATATATAGTATCACATTTAATCTTCAGAGAGATTTCTTAGTAGGTGCCATTCTTTATTTAATTTTACAGAGAGTACGAAGAGGCCTACAAGTTCTTAACCTGTGTGGGATCATAGACTGAAAGTGGCAACTAGTACGTGGAGTCAGATTCCAACCAGGGTCTGTCCCTCTCACAACCTCTGCCCCCATGTCCTTTGCCTTTGTATAGACGCTCATTGATTCTTACCAGGAGTGTCTGCCACAGAGCTTCCTGCTCCAAGCATGCAGACTCTCAAACCCCCACCACCCACCCTCTCCCCACTGCAGCCTGGAGGATCTCTAACAGACAGACCATGGCTTATTCCCCTGCTTCAACTCTTTAAAGGGTTCCCTGTAGCACTTAAAAGAAAATTTAAACTCCTCAGGTTAGCACACAAATTTATGATTAAGCACCTGGAAAGAATTAAATAAAGATCGAGGCGATAATCCTAATAACTTCTCGGCGGAGTTTGCCGGTTGGGCTGTGAAGGGAATGAGGGCCTCTTTTGCTTCCACTCTAGAGACTACTTCTGACCCTTGCCCCTCTTGTCATTCTAAGCAGTCGTCACTACTTACTTGCCTTCCTGTGTCCCCTCTTCCTTTGTTCAGATGGATGGCATTAGATGCAGATTTACTTTTGGTTCCACAATATCTGAAGGGAATTTAGGATGAACACTTTGGGTCTTAAGGATTTTTGTTGCCAGGAACTGCAGGGAACTAGACCAAAACTAAGACAACATTCTTAACTATTCACTGCTCATGTCAACCAATCTGCATTTTCATAAGTTGTGTGCCAAGAAATTACCTTTTGTACACTAAGTTTGACAAATGAACCATTCAGGCTCTTCCCTCCTATCCTCCTTTCTTTATCTCTTTCTCAAGGGCAGTGGTTTTCAAACTTTGAATGAAATCTTAAGTTAAAGTCCAAAATAGAGAATATACAATGGAATAAGGATCCCCTTTTCTTTTGTAGGGCTCCAGCAGCAACTCCATGAACTTATAGGGCTCCACAAATCATTACTGAAGTGAATTCATTTCCTCTTTGAGGAGACTTTAGGGAAGAGATGAGATGGTTGTTGACTCTGAGAAGGAAAATTAAGATTATTCCCTGTGACGAGATCACTGACAGGATTTCACTCTAGAGGAATAGTGGAGTGCCAGAGAACTCACACAGATTGCCTCTTAAAGAGAATCACATTTCATTAGTTGATTAGAAAATATGGTATACCTAACGATCTAAATAATTTAAGAAAAATACATTAGTGAGATTTTTTTTCACAAGGCAATATAATGTGGTTTAAATAATGCTCATTTTGGAACCAGAAAACTTGAGTTTAACCTCTGCTCCATCTCTTACCATCAATAAGCCTTGCATAAGAGTAAGTAATGTAATTTCTCTGAACCTTGGATTTTTCATCTATTATTTGAACATAAAATCTTACTCATAGATTGATGTGAAGATTAACTAACATATAGAATACCTAGTAGAACTAACATATAGAACACCTAGTACCTGGCAGTACTTGTTATACAGTAGGCTCTCAATAAGATAAATAGTTATAATGATTATACATTTGCCTATTTTTGGTGACAAAGATGAAGGTCTGGGTCAGATATTGCCTCTAATCCTGTAAATGTTGATGAGAGGTCTGGCTGCTATTGAAATGGAGCATAACATGTGTCTAAGGGCTAAGTAAAATGGATTTTGTAATATATAGTCATACTTTGGATGGCTTCTCAGAAATTCATGTCTGTTATGTTCCTAAGGAAATTTTTAAAAAGCCAAAAATTTCTGGCACCTGGCCTAATGGCCTGGATTCTTTTGGGTCAATTTAGTTTGTCCTCTTTGTTCTTATTTAATAGAAATTAAGTCCTGACCACAGCTTATTTCTGTATTACTTCATTATAAGATACCTCCCTGAGTTTGCACAGCACAGAAGAGAGGTTAAACATAAACAGGATATCATATTTATGGAAATGGGAGTCTGCATCTTTGAAATTGAGATTCGTTTAGTCTTTCATTCACTCAATAAATATTTACTGAGCTCTTTGTGTACTGAGAATATGTATGTACAGACACTGTATCATGACAGTGACAAAACAAATGAAACTCTGACCTCATGTGAGGTCAAACAGCAAATAAGTACATAAATAAAAAGATAATTATAGGTTATAGTAAGTGTGATGCAGAAAGTAAGCACAGCGCTGTGACAGAAACTAATAGTAGTAGTTAGAGAAGGCTTCTTATAAGAAAAAGATTCAAGATGAGGCCAAAGTCAATCAAGTGAAGAGGCAGGTAGAATGAAAATAGGGAAGGGAAGAAGAAAACAGGAGGGAGGTAGAATAATAGAAGTGGAACTCTTGAATTGAGAAGAGGAAACACCATCTTCTAATTAAATTTGCTGGCATGAAAGGATGCTGGAGTGAAAGGGTGTTGAAGGAAGGATGCTGAAGTGCCTCTGGACCAATCACAAAATGTTTGCTCATGAAGAAACTAAAGTTAGAGAGGTAAAATGACCATGTCAGGGTTACTTCACTAATCATTGGTGATTTTTTTTTGTGGTGTTTAAAAAAGAAACAACAAATCTTGATGTTATCTTGATATTTCTCCCTCTGTCTCTCACACTCAAATTCATCCATGAACAAATTCTTTAGAATCTATTTGAAAATATACCCATAACCCAACCACTCCTCATCACTGCACCAATACCATCTCTCTCCCATCATCTCTCTCCTGAATTAGTGGATGGTCTCATGTTTTCCCTTTTCCCAGATACAGTCTCTTCACAAAGCCAGAATGATCTTTGTAAAAACTTAAGATGATGCTACCTTTCTGCTTAACACATGCATGAGATGGCTTCCCATCTCAAAGTAAAATTCAGAGTTAACCTCCATCTACAAAGCCCTGAATGAAGCTGCCTTCCTCATGCTTCTTTCATTTCATATTCTGCCACTCCTTTCCCCTAACCCTCACCCTATTCCAGCCACACTATCTCTGATATTCCTTTGATAAAAGTAGTATGCTCCTACCTCAGGGCCTTTGTACTTGGTAGTTCCCTCTGCCTGAAACATTCGTCTTTCAGATGCCCACATGGCTCCCTCCTTGCTCCTTCAGCGTTACTCAAGGGTCTACTTATCAGACTACTTTCCCAACCAGCTTCTTAAAATTAGCACCCACACACTCAGCACCCAAGTTCTTTACTTCATCTTGTTTTCCTTCTAGCATTGCCACCATTGTACGTGTTCCATATTTAGTTATTTGTCTCCATTCACTAGAATATGAATTCTATGAGGAAAGAGATTTATCTATTTTTCCAATCTTTTATTTATACTATCTAGCATATATTAGTTACTGAATAAATGTGTGTCAAATGAATGAATAAATGAACCAAAACAATGTTTCAGAGCAAAGAATCAAAGACAGGAGTTTTAAAAAGATGTGATGATAACTCTTGATTCTGTCACTTACTGACTATGAGCCTATAAGTTTAGTTTCTCCAGTCTATTATGTGATAATAGCTGACTCCATTCCTTATAGAGTTGTGAGGATTAAAGGAGATATTGAATTTAACTGCAAGCAGGGCAAGAGAATTAACAGTTATTGAGCACCCTCTATGAGCTGAACCCTTAATGTAATATTCTCACATTACTCTTGTAAGGCAGGTGTCATTTTCTCTATTTAATTGGGTTCAATCTGAAGCTCAGAAGCTGTTACCTAAACAGTAAATGGTAGAGTTAAGGATTTTCATCCAATGCCCTGTGGCCCTTAAATTCATGTCCTTTTCACCATGGGCTGCCTTCAGAGATTGGTTGTTACTTTTGAGACAGCATCAGGAGCCAAATGTGGAAGCCAGTTTTGCATATTGAGTTGTCATCGAACTTTGATGAGAGGACAACAATGTGAAAGAAGGGATTTAGCAGGTGAAACTTATCTTTGTTGTGTTAAAATCTTGCAAAGGAAAGTAGCTGACTCTCTTGAAAGAACTATAGCCAACAGTAGTGTCAGTAATGGCTTCCTGTCTCTGCCTGACCTACAGTCATGACTTGTTTCAAAGTCACTCTGGAGCATTTGGTGGCTACCTTTACCTCCACTCTTTAGCAGATATGGGGGCTGCCACTGATGGAAGAAACGTTCTCCACTTTGCAGGCTTCCTTCATGTTTGGCAAAATGGAGGGAGAAATGCCAGGTCAAAGCAAAATCCTGGCTTTCTTCTTTCTGAACTTTTTCCAGCCCTTTCTAATGAATGTTGTGATCACTGCCCAAATACATTCTCGGTGAATGACGTCTTCTCTCCTTCAGGGGTTCTTGGCCATTCGGGTCCAGGTGAGTCCTTACCTGTCTTAAAGGAATGCCACTGATTCTGATAAAAAGCTCCATGAATGCAGATCTCTATTTCACTAGTCTTATGTTAATTTTGGTTGTGTTGGTAAGGAAAATTGCCTTTTTAACAGAATAAATTACTTTAATAAGCAGGGTTTCCCATTTTTTTTCTAAGCTTAGGTAGGGCAGCAAGTCTGATCAAGTAAATAGGTTTCATAGAAGATCAGTTATCACTTTTCATGTGCTTGGTATTTTTAGTGACACAACTTGAAAAGATTGAAAGAAAGACTCATCTAACAATAGCAAACAAGTCAGTCACCATTACTGATCAGCCTGAACTACAGAGAGTAATATTGTCTCAGATTTTAATTTTTTTCAGTATTCCCTTGATCTTCCAGTAATACTGTTGCTATTTGATAGATATATTGACTATACTAACTACTCTTTCTTATATACATATAAAACAATATTCTGAAGTGTTCTGGTAAACTCTTTTTTCTTTGCCACCTGCTTGAATTTGTGATACAATCCTTTCAGGTTCACAGCAAGTTTTGCTCTGCCCTATACCATTTTGCATAATCCAACAAATGTAATGCTTGATAGCCAAAATGTATTGAGCACATTGATAGAAAATTGGTGACACATTCATATATTTTGTGATACATTTCTGTTCTGTGTCATACTATTTGTAAGCCATTGGTCTGGACAAATGCAGTTCAAGATTTTGACTTTCTCTGTTCTAACTTATTTTCTTCTTCTACATATGACTATATTTAACTTCTGCTCTTGCCAAGATAGTTTGTGGGTTTTTTTCTTTCCAAACACCAATCTTTCTTTTTCTCTGAGTCAAATGAGCTCACAAAACAATAATGTCTAAATATGATTCTGGTTCTCAATTTAAAAAGTTCAGTTTGGAGACATTGCATTAATGAAAAAAATATGAGTTTGATTCCCAGATGCTTGGTAATTTGCTGGTGTTGGTCTGAATTCCCATTCCTTCCTCTGTAAAATAAAGGCAATAATGCTACCTACCTGTGAAGATTAGGTGAGGTGACATATGAAGTATACATGGCACAGTGCTCAGCCAGTATTAATTTCCTTGCCTTTATGGCCTTATTCTCTTCTAGGTACCTCAATGTGTCTATTGGTACTGCTGTCCAAAGGACTTGTGTCAGGTCTAAAAGATGGATGAGTTGAAATTGACAGCCAACCAGAAAGCAAAAGTTAGAGGATGACTTTCTGAAGTGGAAAAAAGATGCCTATATGCATATTAACTTTGTTCTCATAGGATGTTTAAACATAGCCCCCCTTTTATATACATTTGGATTTGTTTTTTTTTTTTTCCAGGAAATCTCAATAATTTCATTTTCTTCTGGCCCGGGTTCTCCTAATCTTAGAAAGCAGAAATGAGGAAGAACAAGGTGGGTTAAGTGGGGGAAGAAGCTAAGAAGGTACATTATCGAGCTGGCCATATGTGGTCTCAAATGAAACTGTTACCTGGTCTCACTGGACATTCTTCCACGAGACCATAAAAACAACTTCTTAAGTCAGTCCTTTCCAAGGAGGAAAGGAGAATAATTTATTCATTAGTTCCTACTTCTCATTGGTCAAATGTTTTCTCCTTAGGACATTGATTCTTTTATACTTCTGGGTTATGCATATATGGTACTGAGCAGGTCCTACATCATCTCATTCCTCAGCGTCAACTGGAGCAGGAGGCAAGATGTACAAAGAGTGGGGATGTAGAAAATACTGTTAGGTTGTACCCCCATAAAATTAGTCAGAGTTCAACCAAAGTTTGTCAATACAGTGACTGTTGGTACTAAAACAAGTGTGGCAACAACAGAAACAGGTGAGGGCAAAAGAACTGAAGCAATAATAACATAAGTGCTATATGACACAATCCAGACCTTACATAACTCATGCTCTCATCTGGCCATCATGCTCAAGAGATATTTTCTTTCTTTCTTCTTTCTTTCTTTCTTTCTTTCTTTCTTTCTTTCTTTCTTTCTTTCTTTCTTTCTTTTTTTGAATGCATCATTCTGTCAGCTACAACTTTTCTCAAGTTTATAATAGATATCTATTATCTCTTTTCCTCACCCTCTACTCTAGGATTCCTTCACCTTCAGTTGCTTGCCTGCTGGAATGACATGGACCCTCATCTCTGAAGATAAAACCCATAGTTTACTTGCCTTTGCAAGGCTATGATTGCTATAGTTGATCCTTTTCTGGACATACAAACACCAAAGTATACCTCAAGAAATTCCTAAATTCATGACACATCCCTTTTTATCTCCTTTGTATATTGTAGCAATTCTTGGTTCTTTCTCATGATAATTAAATCAATTACTCCTGACAAGACATTAACACCTTTCTTTGCCTGTTGGTTCCTGGTATAAGAAGCTCGAAGTGAACGGGTAGTAGAGGCCTTCAGTATCAGGAAACCACAACCTCTAACCTAAGATTGTAGAATCAAAGATTAGAATGTACAAATTCTGGGACTTTTAGAAATTATAGTGGAAGAGTTCAATTCAATTTTGACACTTCGTTCCCCAGACCCAATCCATGTATTCTTGCTATTTAGGACAAAGCATCACGATACATCTGCCATTTATCAACACATACTTTGCATCCCAGAGGATAGCAAACAGTCCTGAGCTGGTGCCTTCGTTGAAGTTGGAACAGGACTGTTCAGTGTTCTATAGCCAGCTTCACTTGGCGATGGCATGCACAGGAGAAATAGCAGTTCTTGTAGATGTGCATTCATTGTAGCATTTCCTTTGGCATAAATAAGGCTCTTGCTCTAAGGAAGTGTTGTATGGAACACAGTGCTGATAGACCAGACATTCCGTGAACCAGAGGATGGTGGTGTTGAAGAAGGTACAAAGGAAGGGAAACTAACATCATAAGTAGATTTCTATTCCAGTGAGACCGAATCACTATTCTTTTCATAATAAATGTGGCCCATTGTAATTGAGCTATTGTTATACTTGAGGTTGCCTCAGGGGATGATATCACATTGACGGCTCAGATTTGGTTTCTCCTCCTGGGAGACCAGATATTCGCTATGACAATAGTGGCAGTAAGTCTTGATGAGAGAAGTCCATTCTGTTAGACCCATCCAGTGTCTTTATTTCTACCATGTGGCCATTCCGTTGATTTTCCATTTGTCAACCTTTAGATTGCTAAGAGAAAGGCTGACATCCATAGAGTCATTCTGTCTCCTTAATTGTTGAGACCCTCCTCTTCAGTAAGACACAAAGATCTGTACACTTTGTGCCCACGCCTATAAATTTGTTTACATACCTCTTCCCCAAAACCACTTGCCCTAAATCTTCCAGTGTTACTACTTTAGGCCGCTCAACAATTGGCCACAATAATTTATTTGTGCATTTTTGAAATACTTGGACCAAATCTTCAATGTACTGTTTCCATGGAATAATGGATTGTGTTACACCTACTTGACTTTGTAACACAGTGAATGAAACAATATTCAGCATATGATGGGCAGCTCTGCTCACCTAGTCCTTGACATCAGTACTCGGTTCCTTCTAGGGTTTAGTAGAAAGTGTTGGTTTTCAAACAGAAAGTTTTTCCCTGCTGCGAAAGGCATGGCCTTACTTAAGCTCTAGGAGATCATATAGCAATTCTCCTACTGGGGCTTGCCTGGTTCCCCTCCCAGAATTCTTATCTGCCCCTGTAATCTTTAGTTTACAGCCTGAATGAGAGGGCAGGTGGATCCACAGCACCAACTTGCTGCAAATCCTTCTCTTGCTCTGGGTCCCATGTGACACTGGCAGCCTTTTGTGTCACCTGATAAATGGGTTGGAGCAGTGTTCCTAAGTGTGGTGTATGCTACCTCCGAAACCCAAAGAGGCCAACTCAGTGATCAGAGGTACAACTCTCTCTTAATGGCAGGAGGTACAAGATTCCACATCTTGTCTTTATCTTAGAGATGGGCTGTCTAATAAAGTAGCCACTTACCCCTATAGATACAGATGATATATAGATATAGAAACATATTCAGTTTCACTAGACAAATTTCAAGTGCTTCAAAGCTACATGTAACTAGTGGCTATTTTATTGGATAGCACAGATATAGAACATTTCTCTGGCAACAGAAAGTTCTATTGGACAGCACTGCCTTTGACGCAATGTCCCCACGTGACAGGTTAAGTGAACCCAAGTCTATCTCATGCCAAACCCCATGCTTTTTCTACTTCAGCAAAATGCAGAGGGTCTATGTCAAGGCAGGTGCTTTGCTGTATTGTATCCAAAGGAAACATGCACTCTCCAATGATATTTTTGTGCAACTAAGTTTTGGTTCATGCAATGGGCCTATAAAGTCACTTTGCATTTTACAAATGAAAAAGGTATTTTACCTACAGGCCAGGTCTCCTGTGACAACTCCCCATATCGGACCTCTCTTTCTGGGCTACGGTGGACTCAGAAAGCAGCTTTCTTTTTAAGGAAAGTTTTCATACAGCTCAGAAATATTATGCATTTCCAAAGAAATAGGCTGCTAGAATTCTGTGGCAGACAGCAAAATTGCTCTGAATGCTGCAGTTCTGCCTTTGCATCTGCACTCTATGAGAGGCGAGGACCATTGTCCCCACAGAATGCAGCTAAATGGCAGCTGGAGCATGAATGGACAGGAAAAACACTCTCCGCCCTCTAATAACGCCACTTATGGCAGACAGGTGAGGCTCCCTTCTGAATGTGGTAAAGAGATGCTGTTAGGATAAGAGTAATTATTATACATTAGTTAAAATCCCATTTAGGGAGCGTTATATTGCTACTATTTTAAAAGAGGTTTGCTAACCTTACAAGTTGGAAGGAGAGATTAATTAGCATCAGTGGAAGGATCTCCAAGATAAAAACAAATTAAGCCTCTTCATCCAGACCTGCCTGGGTGTCCTTGAGTTGCTGCTTCCTTTGTGACAATGACGTGTTTGGTCTGATCTATTCTGATTGAAAAGAAAGGAAGGGAACACACTTTTGCTAAAGGGCATTTAATGGGCCGGGAACCATGATAGGATACCTTTGGCTAGAACCATGATAGGATGCCTTTGGCTAGAATTTCCCATTGTTCCCACCTAGCCCACTGGAGAACATTGCTCAACAGTGGCATTTGTGTCCTGAGACTATATTTGTGATTTAGACTAAATCATCTGTTTTGAATGGCCCCTCCCAAACCATTTCTAATGATTTACTTACATTTCATTCCAACAAGCAAAAGAAAATATGAGAAAAACACACACAACACACACACACACACACCACCACACACACATCAGTTGTTTGTTTCTTTTAAGCTCTTCCATGAATACTAAGGAAATTTGCTTCAGAATTTCTGGCTTGGAGGATATTTTTAAAATATGGCAGGTCCAATTTCTACCTGAAACAAGTGTCATTAAGTTTTATCTTCTGTTTAGTCCTACTGATAATAATATTTGATCATCCCTCCCATCAAATACTTTGCTCATAGCCCAGATTTTCTGAGACAGACCTCACTTCATGTATTGCAACTACTATGGCAAAATTGGGTGTGTGTGTGTGTAAATGCACTTTGATTTTTTAAATCCTTGAGTGATTTATTATGTAAATAAATTTACAAGTAATAAAATAAATCTTATGGTATGTGCCTAATTTTAGTTCTGAAAATATATGTACTTATCACCTAAATTTTAATCTATTCCATGTATTTAAATTGGTTTTGCTAACTGTATAACTTTAGACAATTATGTAACCTCTTGGACACTCTTTTTTTGACCATTAAAAAGGGATAATAAGATTTGCCTCATAGGGTTCCTATGAGGATAAAATGAAATGATGTATAAACCCACTTTAGTGACTTTTTTTTTCAGGGCAAGACTGGGATAACAGAAACCAGACTTACTTTCCTGGATGAAACAACCAAAAACTGGCTGAAATATATGAAGGAATAGTGTCTAAGAAACTGAGAAATAGGCAACAAAGGACAGTAATTTCTGAGAGATGGGAAAAAATGAGGTGAGTCCTGAATTGGCCCAGCTTGCTGCCTTTAAATAGTTTCCAGGCAGTGAAGCAGGGAAGCAAAGTAAGTTTCAGAACAAAGAGTAATTACCTGCAATAATGAATATCATTTCATAATGCCAAAGTGATTGTTCTATCAAAAAGACATAACAATCTTAAACATCTATGCATCTAATAACTCAGCTTCAAAATACATGAAGCCAAAACTGATAAAACTTTGTACAAGGAGAAATAGGTCAATCAACAAAGCAACTAGAGTTTTTTTTTTCTTTTTAAAAACAGTTTTCAGTTTTAAATGGGATGAAAAGTTGGTCAATAATATGACAGACTAGAAAACTCAATATGATTTGGAAATAATGCTATAAAAATAACAAATGAACATGAATTGCAGCTTAGCTGCATTTACTAGAGAGAAGATTTGGTTAATGAAGCATTAGGAAAACTGTGAAAGGACTTAGATAAGGGAACAACAGAGTGGAGTTCTGTGGAGAGGTGCTGGAAGTTCAGCCAGAGCATTGGCAAAGCTAGGGCAACAAGTGTGTAAGAGGACAGGATGGCATATTACACGGTAGCATCACAGCATAAACAAGGGAGAGAGAAGCAAGGTGCCCAGAAAAAATATTCTTTTCTCTCAGTCACAAGTGCTCCTCAGACTAACCATTCTATGAGATTGCCTTCCTTCAAAGTTGAACTAGATGCTCATTAAAACTCAGTTTTACTGAGATAAAAATCTAAAAGGATGATACATTGGTCAGAATAGGCTATTGTCCAAAATTTAGTGGTTTAACCTAATAAACATTTTTTTTTTTTAATGTGACAATCCAATAACATTCTGCAGAAGGATTCTGCTCCAAATTCTGTCTACTTAGCTAGTGGATGGGGAAGGAAAACCAGGAATGCATGAAGGAGATTTTTATGTTTCAGGCCCAGAAGTTGCTCAGGCTACTTAGGTTTACATTCCATTGCTAGAAATTTAGACACATGGCCTCAACTAACTTCAGGATGTGGCCCAGCCATGTGCCCAGAAGAAAAGCAGAGCATTGGTATTTGCAAACACCAGCAATCTCTACAACAGATGTCCCCATCCCATCTATTTATTAATGTTCTGGGAACCACATTGCTTTGTTGAACACTGAGCCTAACCCCCAATTTGTTTTCTAAGTGAATTCAGTGGTTTTTATGATGGTGAATACTCATGGAAAAAATTTAAAGTAGAATCAAACACGATTATTTTCCAACATCAACGAACGGAAATAAAACATTATACGAAGATATAAAAAGGCTTAATACCTTATCAAATCTCAGAATGTTAGAGTTGGACAAAAGAGTCTTTAAAAACATCTAATTCAGTCCTCCAATTTGTAGCTAAGTAAACCGAGATCAAGAGAGGCAAAATTACATGTCCAAATCTATTTAGATGATTAATAAGAGAGCTGAGATTGAAGCCTAATTGATGTGACCTGCTTTAAATTACCAACAAGAAGTTAATACATCAAGATAAAAAGTCTCCATGTTATACTTTCAAAAAGCACAGAACAATTAAACAGTTTAGAAATCTAATAAGTCTTTAAATGACACAGTTGCATAAAGGAACCTCACTTTTATTTTTGATAGACATTTTGCTATTTTAACTGTTGAAATAAGAGTCTGCCAGAGAAGTGCCTGCTGCACGTGGATTCATGAATCGGGTTGTTATAGCTGTCAAGATGGGTCTCCTTCTTTAGGGAATAGTAGACCAGTGTTCCTGCTTTTCATAATTACAAAATTTAGATCAAGTCAGAACTCTGATATGTCCAGGCCTTTTTGCTTTTAGGATAGCAACATTTCTCTGTTCTACACATAGAGTTGTTTTGTGGTTAGTGTTTTCGGTCTGATCTATCTAATGCTGCCATTTTCTTCGTCTTCTCATATTTTGTATATACTACAGCCCCTCACTTTCTTGGATTCGACACTAGGGAATCCCATATGAATGGATTTTCCAGACAAATAAAGTTTATCTGCATTACCAAAATTTAAGAAATTGATAAGGAAATCTATCACTGAGAAAGAGTCTTCCCTTAAATACAGAGATTAATAATTGAGAGCAGATGTCTAAAGCCAGATGACTTAGGTTTAAGACCTGGCTCTGACTCTTACCAGCTGTATGGCCTGAGGCATGTTACTTGATTTTTTCATGTCTCAGTTTCCTCATTTGTAAAATGAGAATAATGTTAGTACATTCATCTTAAAGTAGTTGTGGAGATTAAAAATTGATATATGTAAGACACTTAACATAGTGTCTGGCATATAATTAGTATTAAGTCTATATTATTTCAAGATATCACAGCCTATATTGTGGAGGGGGTGAGGGAGGACAGATATTAATTCATGGAAACACAAATACGTTTCCTAATTTAGGACAAGTGATAGGAAGGAAAAGTATTCACTCAATGCTATTAGAGTGTTAATAGGAGGACCAGATTTAGCCTGGCATTCTATTACAGAATTCTTTACATTTTAGTTTTTCCCACTGATGTATACTTTTTTTTTTAAAGCAAGAAGCATGTCTTAATATTCCTTATATAACTATCAGTAAGCACAGTATCCAGTGCATAGCAGGGGCTCGAGGCTACTTTGGAAAGAGAGATTAAAGGAAAGAAAAAAAGAAAATCTTGATTCTACAGGTATCATCATGAGAATATAAAGATACTGGAGTCAATTATTCTGCAGGGGGTAGAATTATGCTCCCTGGTGACCCCTCACCTGCAGATGCGGTACAGCATCTCCCACATGAGAGTCACTGTCCCATTGATTCTGGGCATCTGCAACTTAATGAGGATGTATCCATGTATGAATTAAGGTTCATTCACTTTTTTCAAAGCAGCCCCTCAGGTCTTCCCAGAGGACTGGTTTGCTTATTTTATGGAAAAGTCTTAGAATACTGCTGACATGTTTGATAATCAGGGATTCTTGGTTGGGGGTGGGTGCTTATCTTGGGGAAAGGCAGCAAGCTATGTTTGAAGGCAGGTGTTCCTCCTCTCTTGAGAATTAACAGTTGGAAAACAGGCTGCTTTCAGCCTCGCCTGGAATCCAGGGTGGAAGAGAAATACAGAGAGCTGCATAAGGGGTCCTGATGTTCTCCTGACCCGAGGGTGAGTTGATTCCACAGATCACCTGTCTGAGCCAGAGGCCTTCTTTATAGAGGAGAAAAGGGAGGAAGAGCCAGTGGACAGGTGCTTGCTTTAGGTCACACAGTGGATGAACCTGGTGACCTCAGACATGTGTGCTTATAGTCTGATGACCTCCATCAGCAGTCCCCAACCCTTTTGGCACCAGGGACTAATGCTCTTATGAGAATCTAATGCCTAAGGATCTGAGGTGGAGCTGAGGCGGTGATGCTAGCGCTAGGGAGCGGCTGCAAATACAGATGAAGCTTCATTGGCTCACCTGCCGCTCACTTTGCTGCATGGCCCAGTTCCTAACAGGCCACAGACAGGTACCAGGTGCTGGTCTGGTCTGTGACCCAGGGTTTGGGGACACCTGCCCTACCTTATAGCAAATGGAAATTTAAACAGTATTAAACAACTTTTAAAAATCTATGAATTAATAAGGAGAGAGAAGAGACTTAATTGTTTGAACCTCCCATTTTAAATCGAGTTAACCTGAATGAAAACCTATTTCAAAAAAATGTGATCAAAAGAGTGAAAAACAATAGTAATACCAGCGAACACTTATATGTTATTTATTATTTGCTTGGCATTGTTCTGAGAATTTTATGTGTATAAGTTCATTTAATTCCCATAACAACTTCATGACCTGGGTTCTATTATTCCTATTTTACAGATGAAGAAACTGAGACATGAGAGGTTAAGCAACTAGTTCTAGGTCACACAATTAGTAAGTTGAAGGGTTAAGATAAAGGTTTAGTTAAATGTTAAAGGAAGGCTGGGTCATTATTGAATGTCTACTATGTGCTATGTACTAGGCAACTTGTAACTTTGTCAGAGTGTACTTCCCTATCCCTTTAATTTGGTCCCATTCTGTCTCTGGTAGAGACGGATCTTTCCACATTATTGTACATAAAAAGCTATGCTAAGAGAAGCAATTGGGATCAGCAAGAGTGTCTTATTTCATTGTAGGAGCTCCACTCAGAAGGCACCTGGAGTAGGGCTTGTCCTAGGCTCAGACAACTGAGGGACAGACCCTAGGCTTGGCTGGGACCCAGAATAGAAAAGAAAAAGGGAGTAAGGAGAAAATAGAGAAGACAAACTCTGTATAGACTGGAAGACAACCTGTTGGGAACAATAGCCAGGTAGTTTGAGTAGCCTCTGGATTCCCAGTGTGTTTGTGCCAAGCTCCAAGAAAACTGGGCTTTTTCTGGAAATGGCCAATATCCACATGCCCTTCCAGATGCTTTATTGCATAAAGGCAATACTTCATCTCATTCAACTGTTAAATAACCCTCTGAGCTATATATATATATATTTTCATTTGTATGAATAATAGGCTGAGATCTAGAAAGCTTACCTAACATCAGACAGCTAGTATAAGGCAAAGAGGGCTTGTGACCCTGGTCTGCACTTTTGAAACTGATGTACTTTCCATTACCCCAGAAGCTAGTTAAATATCCAGCCCAGACAATAAATGTTTCCTTTGTTAGGTGAGTTAGGGTACTTGTTGCATAAGTCTAAGTTCTTGGTCCCATTTCTTCCCCTCAGCCCCTCCTTCCAGAGGCTCAGGGCCCTGGTGCTGCCCTGGAGGTGGTCGGTAAAACCAAGACCTTGCTGGGAAGTCAGAGAGTGCAAATGACCGGCCGTGCTGGGGTGTGTCAGCGGAAGAACACGGGGAATGTCAGCGGGCTCATCACCCAGGTGCTCAGTAACGGACTATCGATAACATCCCAAAATAGAAAGCATCAAACAGCACAGGCCTTGGCTTTGAGTCACCACCAACCCAGGTGGCCAGCACAGGAAGCGTTAGCACATTTTGCTTTTCTAGGAATGAAAGAACCGCAACTGTGTCCTTGAGTCTGTTAAACAATGTTAACTAGAGGGAGAGGTCAGGAGAGAGGTACGAGTGGTGGTTTATGGGCAGGAGATGAGAGAAACCGCACAGCTCATTTGCCCAGCACTAATGGATCTGAAGTGAGGAGCTTTGATGCCAAGGGGATGGCTCTCTTGAAATAAGAAGAACTGAGAACAAGAGAAGTCCATTAGTGTCATGTTTGTATTTCTCCTCCTCTGAAGCTGGATTCCAGGTGCATGGGGAGAAAAGACCAACAATTTCCATTCTCAAGAGCTTTGCCCATTAGTGTCAAATTATCCCAGGAGGGAGAAGGCAAAAGAAAAAAAAAAAAAGGCAGTGTAAACAGAATTCAGAATCTTACTAGGAAGCCTCTCTCTGCCCGAGTCATAGCTCTGATATCTTAGAAAGATGATTACTTGATAATTGTTACAGGGGCTTGTTCCCTCACCCTCTATACCTAAAGGTTCCTGGCA
This sequence comes from Eonycteris spelaea, assembly GCA_003508835.1. NCBI lineage: Eukaryota > Metazoa > Chordata > Mammalia > Chiroptera > Pteropodidae > Eonycteris > Eonycteris spelaea. The sequence goes on from PUFA01000016.1 coordinate 14,991,051, forward strand.
AGAGATGGCTTACCTATATAGGATCTGAATCAAATCCCACTAAAAAGTCATCAAGAGTCATCAAACATTGCATTCAATATACCTTAGCTCTGAGACATTATTAATTTTGCCAAAACAAAATGGTTTCAATCTATAGAAATAAAAAATAACAAAATAAAATACCAAAAGTAAAATAATATCTAATATTTATAAGCACTTATTTTGGGCTAGTTTTAAGTGCTTTGCAAGCTCTAACTCATTCAACTCTTACAGTAGTGACAAGAGGTAGAAACTGTTTATATCTCCATTTTAAATCAAGAACACCAAGGCCAAGTGGAATAAGTGTTTCATCATCTATTATCACTTATCAAACTACTCCAACATTATTACTATTATCTCGTGCTTTTTTTTTTGCAGCATGAATTTGAATAGGGCATAGCAGAGTCAGCTCTACTCTTCTCTGAGAAGTCTAGAACCACAGCTGGGATGACTTGAATGTCTGGGGGCTGGCCAGGTATCTCTCTGTGTGGCTTCTTCACATGGCTGCCTTGAGTTTTCTTATAGCATCGTGCATCAGGGTAGTTGGACTTCTTCCATGGTTCCCCAGAGCTCCAAGAGCAAGTGTTCCAAGAGGTCTAAGCTCAAGCTGCAAGGCTTCTCATGGCATAGTCTCAGAATCTCCAGAAGGTGGTTTCTTCCACAGGCAAGTTACTAAGATTAGCCAAGATTCAAGGAGAAGAGAATAGAAGGGACATTGGAGAATTGAGAACCATGTAAAATTTGCCACAGTAAGTAATTAATCGAGTCGTATAGCCAGTAAGTCAGAAGATGACATTTTAATTTAGACACCCTTAACCACTATGCCAAATTTAGCAATCTGGAGATTGAATTTACGTACCATTGAGATAAACCAGTGGATGATGGATATTCTGACATTCATTTGTAATTCAGTTGTTTGGTACACAGATCACAGTTCCTTCTAAATATGTAATGTTTCTTTCCTCTCCCCATTTCTTAAACATTTGTTAAACACCAACTTTGTGCCAGGCATTGCCATAGGGATACAAATTGAACAAACTACTGTCTCTGCTTTTAAGGGTCTCATGGGCTAACGAGATAGAACAAACATCTGCTTAATTCCTGTCAAATGTGATTAGCACTGCATGATGGAAGCTAATATGGAAACTCAAAACAAACAAACAAACAAACAAAAAACCCCAAACACCTAATTCTACCTTAGGGGCCTGGGAAGGCTTTCTGACTGAGATAAGATTTGATTATACCATAGAGGATAAGAGGCTTTGCCAGGTGTTATAGACTAAATATTTGTGTTTCCCCTCCACCGAAGAAATTCGTGTATTGAAGCCCAAACCCCAATGTGACTATATTTGGAGAGAGAGCTTTTACCAAAGTCGTTGAGTTTAGATGAGGTCGTAAGGGTAGACCCCTGATCCGGGAGGATTAGTGTCCTTTTAAAAAGAGACAGCCGAGAGCGAGCTCTCTGGCCCTCCCTCCCATCCTCTTATCCCCATGAACCAGTGAAAGGCCATGTGAAGACATAAGGAGAAGGCAGCCCTCTTCAAGCCAGGAAGAGAGTCCTCATCAGAAACCAAATCAGCCAGACAAACGGGTCTTGAACTTCTAGAAACTGTGAGCAAATAAATTTGTGTTAAGCTGCTCTGTCTGTGGTATTTCGTTATGGCAGCCCGAGTGTATTAAGACACCAGCTACAAAATCAAGGAAGGGTGTTCCAAAGAGAAGCAACAGCATACTGAAGTGAACAAAGACTTAAAAGTGCAGAATTTTATGGGAACTGGCAGTAATTCATCAGGCCTAAGGTATGTTTGTAGAGAGGCAGTGGTAAATAGACCAGAAAGATGTCAAAATTTGGGTGCTTTGGTTCCTTGCATTTCTGAATTAACTAGCCCTGCAGGTGCCTGAATTCTGTATTTCTCTTTATGTGAGATAAGTTTCCATATTCTTTGAACCACCATGACCTAAGTTTTCTGCTCTTTGTATTCAAAGGCATTAAATCATTTAAGATGACTTTTGGCTGCATGTTACAAAACTCCCAGAGTAATCATGGTTTAAATAATATTGAATTATAATTCTCTCTTGATCTAAGATAGGCATATACTCCATTGTGGAAAGGCCTGGGATCCCTTTTTCATGTTTCTACACCATTCCCAATAGATGACTTGGGGATCATGTTACAAGTATTAACTATCATGTCTACATTCCAAGCAAAAAGATCAGAGGATAAAGATCACATGGTTTGCCTTTTTAAGGACATAGAAACCACATTCAATACTTCTACTTGTATACCATTGGTCAGAACTTAATCACGTAGGCACACATACGTGGAGGCTTAAAAGCTTGTATTTACATTGGATGGATATGCTTCCAGATGACAATCTGTAGGCTTATTACTAAAGAAGAGGAGCAGAGATATATTGAGGTATGTTTACCAATTTCTACCACCTAGCAACTTCCCCTATGAGGTTCAGTGAGGGAAAGTGGAAATAAATGCCTGGAGAGGATTTTGTGGGTTACTCTGAGGATAATTCTGGTGTGATTGGACTTTTGCCATGGTTTCTAACATGCTATCAGTTTCCTACTGGAACAATATGTATTCTTTTCCAATGTTCCTAAGAAGACACCCTGGATTTTTATAGAATTTTTATGTAGCTATCCTTATAGAAAAGGAAGAGACATAAAATAGAAATTTTTTTTTTCAGTGAGATATATGTTCTTGCTGTTTAATAGTATTTTACAGTCTATAAAGTGCTTATGTATTATATACCCCACCTGAATAGAAAAAAACAAAAGCCATATTAAAGAATTATTCTAGTTTAAAGAGGAATTCTAATTTCGACTACTCCAACCACTGGAATTTTCACTGTGATACTCAGGTGGAACACACTAAATTCAGATATTTACAATAGATCTTAGAGAGAGCTTCCTAACTGATGGCTGGAAGAATATGGTTCAAGTACTGAATACTGTGCTGGAGACTGATAATCTATATACTTGTCAAAGCCATGTGGTAAGATATTTATAAGCAACAAGAAGGTGTGCTTATCAATGAGGTTCTGACAGTCACTTTCTTTTTTTCCTTCTCTCTAAGGAACTGGTAAACGTCCTTAGATGGTTGTATCAGCTTACTGGAGCTGTCATAAAAGTACCATAAACTAGGTGGCTTAAACAATAGAAATTTCAGGTAGAAGTCCAAAATCAAGGAGTTGGTAAGGTTGGTTCCTTCTGAGAGTTATGAGAGAGAATCTGTTCCAGGACTCTCTCCTAGCTTCTGGCAGTATCCTGGCAGTCTTTGGCTTGTAGATGGCATTCTCACTGTGTCTTCATATCATCTTCCTTCTATGTGTGTCTATCCTTTGTGTCTGGATTTCCCCTTCTATAAAGACACCAGTTATGTAGGATCATAAGCACACACTAATAACCTCATGTTAACTTAATTACATCTGTAAAGACCTTATTTCTAAGTAAGGTCACATAGTGAGGTACTGATGGTTAGTGCCATCACATCTTTTTTGAGGGGGATAAAATTTAACCCATAATAGATGGGCATTATTGAGGAGAGGGCTTCTATTTTAATGCAGTTTAAGTTTGTTTTCTTCCAGATTCCTCTGATTTTCGTCTGATGTCTCACACTCTTTTTCCCAAAGTTACTTGGTATATTTGTTAGGGACTTAGTTGTAATTGCTAATGTTGTTAATCAGACCTCATGTTGAGTATTCCAATTTTATCATCAGTATTGCTGATGAGACTGGGTTCCCCCAAACCTGCTGCAAAATGCTGGCCACCTGCTTTATTTTTTACTGTGGGAATGGTGGTTGCAAGGTTTTAAAAAATCTTTCTTTCTCTCATTTCATCTCAACACACCCTGGATGCTGAATTTATATGCTGTATTTGCCTCCTCTACCCCACATCCTCACTCCCCACTCCACCTACATGTTAACTTTCTTTCTTAACTTGGTATGATGAAGGAAAACTTTTAGTGAGAAGAGTTATTGTTATTCCTGACTGGAATCTAATCTCCCTAAGCCATTGAGCTTTCTGTGTAACATCATCCAAACAGACCCTTAGAATGCCCAGGGGGCAGTTTCCGGTTACTACTTCTGTCTCAGCACAGTGTGCTCCTATGCACCAGCCGAATTTTGGAAGACTCGGTGATGTTTCTTAGCACATACAATTTTCCTTGGCCCATCCAGAGGCCCCTAAAGAGAGTAGTTCTTGGCTTTTTTTTTTTTTTTTGAGCGTAAGTGTCTGCTGATTGGGCATCATGGCTCCAAGTTAGTCTATCCTTGGCCCATTTGGAGGTAATCTTGTGTGGGGGCTTCTGTTTCACAGAGGCCATAAAGACTTTGTAAATCACTCAGACTGGTTCATTTCAGGTTTCCATCTAGATTATACAGCACGTACCAACTAAGCAGATGGATAGAAACAGAGCTGCAATGAGAAAGACTTTGAAAGACTCATCTGGTCTTCAGAGACCTCAAGTCCTGATGGCTTCTTGCTCCTTCTACAGACAGTATACACCTTTTTAAAAGGTGGTTCTTGAAACCAAAACAAACAAACAAAAAACCTGACTGATCTGATTTCTAACCATTATTCCTTTTTTTTTTTTTTTTTAATTTATTCCTCACAACAATTTCGGAGACTTTGAGACATTTTCCTAATGTCACACAGCTATTAAATGTTGAAACTACTACTTAAACCTTATTTTTCTGATCATAAATGCTATATGCTTTCTACTTTAAGTGCTACATAACTATTAGTAAAAAAACAAACAAACAAACGTGCTGAGAAGTGAAGCTCGGAGATGTTATCATCCGCTTGTGGGCTGTGGTGATGCTGGGCTTGGAATAACAGTAACAGCTCTCACAGAGGTTTCCATCCTTTTAGCTCACTCATTTCATTGGATCTGCAGAGTAAACCTGTGAAGTAGAGCCGTGAGAGGCAATTTTATCTTCAGTTTTAAATGTAGAAATTGAGCTTCTGGAAGTTAATGGACTTGACTAAGGCCACAAAGCCAGCAAATAGTAGTGGCAGTGATTAGGATTATGTCTTTGTTAATACCCGTGTGTGGCACGTATTTGACATATTTGACATTCAACAAGTATTTTTAGGAAAGAGGAAAATAAGGGAAGGAACAAGAGGTGGGGAAGAGGAAGGAAGAGAAGTGAAGAAGAGTCTTTTCATAACCTTAAGCTATGATCAGTGTCCAGTGGGCAAATACTCAGTGCTGGTCACCATCTCTTCAACCAAGGGTACCTCCCGAGCCATGCTCAGCAGTCCGCAAGCTTATTTCTTGGAAGTTCTATCTTGGGGATACCTAAGGCCTCAATAATTCTTGTACTCCGTGAGTCATCCTTTCCTCCATCTGTTTAAGTAACAACTCTAACCACAGCCATTGTTGCTGATTACATGCTGGAAATGACATAACAATGTTTTATTTAATGGTCTCCAATCATTTCCATCTGGTCCGTGGGTGGCTACACAGTCATTATTCATCAATGACGCTTTGCAAACACAAACACATATGTATGCATATAATAAAACCTCAATAATTTACACTAATTGGAGGGAAGGCCTATCTGAATTAACAAAAAGTAAGAAATGCCGTTTTATTACTTTCAAGTTTATGATGTAATTAACCACCTAATGAGCATGTGGCATGGTGGAAAGAGCACTGTAATGGGAGTATTGTGAGCTGGGCTTTGTTAAGCAGAGAGAGAAGTTAAACAAGCGATATGTAGTCTGGGTCGCACCAGATGTAACACTAGAACATGTTGGCCACATTTCAGGGTCTCACCCTTAGATTTGTAGGTCCAAAAAGGTGAAATTGTTGGCATTGCTAGAAAAGATCCACTCAGCAAGGCTAGATGACACATCTTACTCAACAAGTAAATGAATCATGCTGAACAAAATTGTATGTGACCTAGAAATAAAGCTTAATGCTAATTTGTTAGTTTTGTTATCTTTCAGGTAGACCAAATAAGCATGTTAGTTGTTTAGTACATTAGCTCTCATTAGCATATTATCTTTCATGATAAACCAGTTTTGATTCATCAGGTTGAACTCTCTTGTAAGTAACAGAAACTACAATTCAAAATAGGGGACGTGAAGTGTACTGCTGAAACTTATTGGATTTTTTTAACTAGTGTCACCATAAAAATAAATAAATTAATTAATTAAAAAAATAGGTGACATGAATCAGGGGATTTGATGATTTCTGTAATTGGAAATTCAAAGTGGAGTGAGACTAGGAGTTGGATTGATTTAGGTACTTACCGTATTATCAAGTTCTGGTTTTAGTGTTTGTTTGCTCTAGTGGTGTGTGTGTGTACAGTGTGTGTGTGTGTGTGTGTGTGTGTGTGTGTGTGTGTGTGCACATGCCCATGCTTACATGCCTTCTCTCTACCTTCTGTTATGTCAAGTTCACTCTAAGGCTGTTGGCAAAATGGCTGTGTTAACTTTATGTCTGCATACCGCTAGCCCAGAATGGAGTAGGACTGAAAGAGAGAGGGAGAGAGAGAGGGAGAGAGGAGGGATGGTGGGAAGAAGATAAAGAGAGAGGAGAGGAAAAGAAAGGGGAGGAGAGAAGGAAAGGAGAGAGGAGGGCTGGAGATTGAGAAGGCAATGATATTATCATAAACATATATTATTCTTAGAAAGGTGCTTGGGAAGCACAGAATCAGAGAGGAAAGAATTCCCTGGGTAAAAATAACAGCCACTATCCTCCAGCCTATGGCATCATCTCTTTTGGACAGAGGTGGAGACAACATGGCCAGTTCATGCTCTTTCACTGCCCTTTTCTAGTCTCCATGCAGTCTAGGCCTCCCCTTCCATTGTCATCTTTCTTCAGAAAAATTACAGTAAAAATCATTAAGCCACAGCTATTGCCCCCCATAAATTATATTCTGGCTACCTTCCTGAGACTTCATCCCAATTGTTTTGACTAGTCCTTGGAAACATCCATGTTTATTAGGCTCTTAGCATGGTTGACTTTTTCCAGTTTTATGGAAATTCCAGCTAATTTTCCTCTCCTAGAGAGGATACTAGTCAACAAGTTCTGGGGGACATTAAATCCATGTAGTAAGTACGTTCTGTGTGGCATCCACTGAAATGTGTGTAAACTTAATGCAACGTTATTATTTCATTAATCCACAGAAGGTCTTATTCTTATTTAGAAAGATTAAGGATCTGGCCACCAGCCCAGGGCCTCTAAAAGGTTAATTCATTGCTTCCCACATATACTCCATTTCCATGACAAGTAAAATAGAGATTTTAGCTCCACCTCTGCCATTATCTATGTGTGTGGCCTTGGTTTCTTCATCTGTAAAATGACTGAGGAGGATTAAATAATCTTTGAGATTGCATCTAATTTTAAGATGTTATGCATCACGTATGAAACTACAGTCTTACTTATTGTGCTTTTCCTGAGAAGATAAACTCAGGTGTAATTATCAATGTGTAATATGCAAACAGACATAGCAAAGGGACTTGAAAACTTTTTATTCCTTTTTACTGGTTAAATATTGCTCTTGAAAATATTCAGAAAAGCCAAAAGATGAGCTCCAGCACCACTGTGGTGGAATATGGATGCCAGAATCAACGTCCGACTTACCTTGGAAATATGCAGAATCTTCCCCCATTAAGATCAGTTCCCTCTCTTCTTTTGATATCTCTTATGTCACTGATGAATCAAGGTAGACTTCTATAGCATCTGAATAGCACCTGAATGGTCACTGAGCTGAAGTACAATGAATGAACTTTTATCACATATATGTTTGTCTAAAAAAAAAAAGAGGTAAAGGCATTCTCAACAGAAAAGAAAACTAAGCGGATTCACCCAGATGTGGTTAGATTTGCACTTGTGTAGCAATGGCTGTTTCTGTTGTTGTTATTGTTTGTTTCTTTTTCTAGTACCCTCTGCTTTTATCATCAGAAATAATGCAGGACAGTATCTACTGAGCCTTGATGTCTCCTGTGCAGTGTAAGTAGAAGGTAGTACAAACATTAGGGACATTTTAAAAAATACTGCTTCCATGTGAGATCCGATTGGTTTAATTAAGAAAATGGTGCTCTATTTGCCTTCTCTATCAGTCTTCTCTGCTACAAAAATGCTATAGAAGTGCAATGAGCATCAAACTTGGAGTCAATCCAGGGTTGGAATCTCAGGTCTATTACTTACTAGTTGTGTGATCTTTCATCTTAAGTATTACTGTTGCTCGTTTTTCATCTTTACATGGTTTATATTGGTCTTTTTCATAACCTTTGTTTCTTATGTGTATCCTTTCCTCTACTTTCTTGAACATATGGAATATATTTATAGAAGCCATCTTAATATCCATGTTGATGAATTGTATCATCTATGGCATTTCTGTTTTTGTTTTAATTGACTGATCTTTTGTCCCCTGAGTTTTGGGTCATATTTTCCTGCTTCTTTAAATGCCTGTTAATTTTTTATTGGATGATAAGACACTGTGAATTTTATGTTGTTGGGTGAAGATTTTTAAAAATCCTTTAAATATTTTAGATTTTTTTTAGGGGAGATGCACTTGAGTTACTTAGAAACAAATTGATCTTTTTGACTTGCTTTTAATTTTTGTTGGGCAGGTCCTGGATAGCTTTAGTGTAGGGCTGATTTTTTACTCTGGCTGGCAGGAACATAAAATATTCCAACCCTGGGTGACAGTGCTCCTTTCTGATGGTTCTCCCCCTGCATCAGTAGTTTTTCTACACATGTGCTCATTAGTACTCAGCTAAAGATGGAGAGGGAACCCTCTGTAGCTTTCTGGGACTCCCTTCTGTGTGGCTTCTTCTCTCCAGTAGTCTGCACAGACATTTTAGCTGCCTGGGCCTTCCAGAACTTTAGACTTTGTGTCTTAAAATGGCTGGGCTCTGTTTGGTTCCTCCCTTCTCTGATAGGGCCTGGAAATTCTCTGCAGTGAGCTGAGTCATCCTGGCATTCATCTCCTTGTTTACCTTCTCGTAGGGATCACCGTCCTGTTCTGCCTGCTTGCTGAATGTCTAAAACTATTGTTTCATGGATTTTTTTTTCCAGTTTCTTAATTGTTTAGGTTGGATGGTAACTCTAACCCCTATTCCTTGCACCATGCCTGGAAGCAAAAATGTCTTCTGCTTCTGAACCACTATCTACTGCTCAAGGAACTCCAAGCTCTCTTGAGCCTAAGCAAGTCACATAACCTCCCAATCCTCAATTCCTTTAGTTGTAAAGTGGAAATTACAGTAATATCTATGGAGCGGTTGTAAGAATTAAATAAAGTAATCGCTATGATTTACTTTAATATATTGCTTGGCATATAGCATCTAGTTATAAAATTCTAGCAATGATGATGATATTGAACTTCAGATCCAAGGCAGTATAAACATCCGTTTATACTGAATTCAAAACCATGAGTTTCTCTATGCCACACGTTTCATGTCTTTAAAATGACTGGAATCTGTTTTTAGTACAGAGGCTGATCTGGGATTTATGAGGCTCTTCTCTCTGCTCTTTAGAGCAGTCCTTGGCAAACTATGACCCATGGGCCAAATCTGGCCCTATACCCATTTTGTAAATAAAGTTTCAATAGAATACAGACATAGCCATTTGTCTGTTTATTGTCTATGGCTGCTTTTGTGCTCCAGTGCCAGCATTAAGGAGTTATGATGAAGATCATATGGCTCACAAAGCCTAAAATATTTACCATCTGGTCCTTTACAGAAAAAGTTTACTAACCCCGCTCTAAATGTTGGGCCAGACAAGTCCAAAAGACATGAGCAGATCGCTTTCCTGTCTTTTGCTCAGGAGAATAAGGGTGGGGAAAGGCTGCATGTATCAAGCCATTCAAGGAACTTTTCTGGAAGAGTTTGGAGTCCATGGGTGTCATCCTAGATCAGGTTTTGTGTGTGTCTTGATTGGTTCACCCTTCTCCATGGCAAACCTCTGCTTTTTGCTCCTGGCCAGGAAATCTTAGAGTACTAGAGAGTACTGAAATGTCACAGACCAATTAAAGGTCACAAGAAAATTTAAGAAATGAAGTGGGTTTGCACCTTTTATTTTGGCTTATTAAGAATATTTTTCATTTTTTAAAAGAAAGAACATTTGACCTCTAATGATAATTCCCATATGGGGTAAATTTAGATTTACGAAAAATTCATGAGAGTATCCTTCTTTTTCTCTTTTTATTGATGATCAGCTACCACTTTGCCCACAGACAGATGTTTGGCAATCACTGCTCCATGTGTTCCATTTAGCTCCTGGTCCGTCTTCTTCTGGAGGTCCTGACACTTTAGTTCAGTGTCTGGCTCTGTGTTTCCCACACCCCTTCCTTTAAGTTTTCTTATACCTTTCATGGTTCTCTAGTTCCACATCAGTAATACTCATTAGACCAGTAATAATTGCTCAACATCTGTTTTACGCACTAATTCACAAGGAGTAACTTGATCACTGTCACATGCAAAGTAGCTTCTAGGTACCTTACATGTTTCTAGAATTGATTTGATTTTAATTCTGGGCTGAGTTTCCTTTGAAAACTTTCTCTTATTAAATGTCATTTAGCTAGGTAGCTGTGGCCTTTGCTGCCAATTACACCCCTTTCTCCTCATGTGAACTTATGGACTAGAAGGCTCTGAAACTGTTCACTGACCCATCCCCATGGTGGAGAGGAATGAATGAGGGCTCCTGGGGAATCTGAAAGTGTAGATCTAAACTCCCACCACATATGGGAAATTTCTTTGATGTCTCATGTTTTAGCTTGAAAATTTGTCTGAATGTTATATTCTACTGTATAATATAATCACTTGTATAGTAAAAAAAATTAGTTATTTAGTAGCATGAAAAAATGCTCAATATCACTAATCATTAGAGAAGTACAAATCAGCCATTAGGTAAATGCAACAAGAATAAGAAGATATCACTTTACCATACCACCTATTAGAATAGCTATTATTAAAAGAAACACACACACACACACACACACACACACACACACACACACACCAGAATGTAAAATGGTGCAGCAGCTGTGGAAAACAATATGGCATTTCCTCAAAATATTAAACATAGAGTACTATATGATTCAGCAATTCCACTACTGGGTACATACCCAAAAAATGAAAGCAGGTACTTAAACAGACCTTTCTATATCGATGTTTATAGCATTTGCAAAAGCCAAAAGGTGAAAATAACTCAAATTTACATTGATGGATAAACGGATAAACAAAATGTGGTATATATACATATATGTATGTATGTATAAAAGGGAATATTACTCAGCTTTAAAAAGTAGGGAAATTCTGATACATGCTACAACATGGATAAATGTCGATGACGTTATGTTAAGTGAAATAAGAAATAAGCAAGACACAATGGAACAAATCTTGTATGATTTCACTTATACTAGTTGTCTAGAATAGTCGAATTCATAGAGACAGAAGGAGAATGAGGGTTTCTAGGGCATGGGGGAGGGGAAGCGGAATGAGGAGTTATGATTTAATGGGTACAGAGTTTCCCTTTGGATAATAAGTGGGGTCTAGAGATGGATGCTGGTGGATGGTTACACAACAGCGTGAACATACATAATGCCACAGAACCATGCTAAATGGCTAAAATGGTCGATTTTATAATAATAAAATCGTATAATAAAAAGTAATAATAGTAATAAAGATTTATTTTAGAAAATTAGAAACTACAGAAAGGTGTAAAGAAGAAAATACTGATCACTTGAATTTTCATCACTAGAGAGATACTCTGAGTTTGATATATATTGATCTTGTCCTTTCCGTGCATACATACAAATTTTTAATCATGTTCTATATTTTTATAATTAAGGATAGGAATTAACATTGTTGAGAACTCTATGTGTCACTTTCACTTACTCTATTTCATTCCATCTTCAGAAAAACCCTGTGAAATGAATAGGTTTATAGTTTCAATTTGTAGAAAGGAAACTTAGAAAATTTTCCTGGGTTCATGTAAATGGCTTTTAGGCAAGTCTGCATGTTCACGAAGCCCATATTCTTTTCAGGGTTCTATACGGCCTGTAGCTTTGGGGGGGGGGCGGTGAGGGAGAAGCAGGAGTTCAGAGACCTGGTTTACACTCATTTGAGAAAGGAGGATACTGAAGATTGGAGAAATTAAAGTGAGTTGCCCACACATTTAGACATTTCAAGTCCAGATCCCAAAATTGTACAAGTATTTTATGAAGTGTGAAATGTAGCTCCTAAGAGAGGTAGCTTTTTCAGTTTTCCTCTTAGGTGTTGGTCTGCATCACCTGTAGCTCCTTACAGAGGCATGCACCATGTGGCAGACAGGCTGGAGAGATGTCAGCTGTCCCTCGGAATACTAGTTCCTCCTCCAAGCTTGAAGCAAATCAAACTATTTTCTTTGCAAAAAAGCACTGGAGACTTTTGCTTCTCTTTCTCCTTTGTGATCTGGTAAGGCTGCACTCCAAAGCCTAGGCTGCCGCCAGGCTAGAGTGTCTGTTTGTTTTGGTCCAGTCTCTAAGGCAAGTCCTTCCTGGACATAGAGATGGAGGTGGAGACAGGGAGTGGCCAAGCAACCATGTGGCAATCCTGCCAGCTAGTGGCCACACAAAGTATGAGCCTAAACCCTGGACACTGCAGCCTAGGGACTAACTACCCATGTTGACTCAGAGTCAGAGGGCGTAGACTTCATCTCTTTGCTTTACATTTGGTGAGAGGAAAGGAGGGAGGCTTAGAGATAAGAAATGATGTGTCAAAGGTGTTGATAGAGTTGGGATTAAAACCTGGTCTCCCTTGGATCCCAACTCATCTGAGACATTTATTAAACATTTTCAACAACGATGACATACAGGCTACCATGTGCAAGATTATTTCTATTTCTCCCAGCAATTCTCCACTGAAGATATTTTTTATACCTATTTTATTATTCATAAACTGAGGCCAGAGAGATTACTTGTCTAAGGCTATACAGCTATTTGGTAATAAAGTTAGGATCCACCAATGAGTTGTGTTCCCTGAGGCTAAAGTATCAAACCCTCACACTATATTAATAGATGCAAATTATTTTTTCTCTGTCACAATTTCTTCTAAATAATAGATAGAAAATAAATGTTTTTTGACAAAGACATACATTAAAATGACTATTATTTTGACCACAACTAAAACCAGCATAAGTTAAAAAAATAAACCCATCATGAAAGAAGTGATGCTGGAGATAGACCTTGAAGGGCTGCCAGGGTTTCAAAAGGCGAGTGGTCTGATAATAAAAAGCTGCATGAGCAATAGTTTAGAAAATGACAAATAATCCATTTTGGCTAGAATCAGAAATGTAGGCTATTACTTGGGAAGGTATGAGATATGAGCTACTTTGGTACCCAGTTGCAAAGGACTTGGAAGAGAAATTTGTTTCTTTTCCTTGAGCAATTGGAAATGATGGAAAGTTTTGGTGAAGAGAAACATGGCGTATGTGAAGCTACACTTTAGGAAGATTTTTCTTAGATAGCTGCATCTAAGACAGAATATAAAGAGGCACAATCTAAAAGAAGAAGCAATCAGAGAGAAAGGGATGAGTAATATGTCATGTGAAGAGAGGTGCTGATAAATATGCACGCCTATGAAAAGGGAGAGCCAGGACATGGGATATCCTGTTTGTTAACCATAATAAAAATACCAAAGTTTAAAAAGTATGCCTTCATTGACAGTATATGTAAAATTGACAGAAACATCAATTGCACATGTAAAATTATTACTTAAAAAATTTAGGTATGGTGAGAGTGATGATGGAGATCATAGAGAAATTAAGGGCCTCCACCCCAAGCTACACTTTGATGCTGCCACTTACTATATCTACTACCTACAACTTATGTCATTCTTTTAACCCCCTCTCTCTAGAACTGTGATCCTTTATAGTTTCCTGAGATTTTACTAATTCCGGTCATTGAGGGCAGGAGAGAAAAGACTGGAGTTCCCTGGAGAAACCAATTTATGGGGAAGTAATAGACTGACCACACAGATCTTGGAAAATGGCTGGAATGAGGTGAGGATTGATAGTTCCAACTTGCCAAAGCTGCTCTCTGCAAAATCTGCCCCATGTAATCTTCATAACAGCCTTCCAAATATGTATGTATTATTCTCCTGTTTAAAGATGAGGAAACTAAGACTCAGAGAGGTGAGGTAATTTTCTTGATACTACAAGATTATAGGAGAACTAAGATTAAATTCAGGCCTGGTGAGCTTCAAATCCTGAATCCTTTTATTGTGGTTGAGAAATGAGAGCAAGGAAGTAGGGAGAAAGAAAGAAGAAGATAAGTCCAATTTTTAAAAATTGAACGAGATTAAAAAAATGGGACTAAAACAGGAGGGTGAACTGTTTTGTTGCAGAAAAATTCAGGTTTGGACATAATTGACTTTGAGTCAAACAGGATATCAAGTAGATAGTTGCTGATGTGAAAATGGGGTTTGGAAGGTTTGGAGCAAGAGGTAGATTTGGGAATTATCTGAGAAGATGCTGATGAGCAGGGCATAGAACATGGCTCTCAATCTTTTGATGGAACCAGATACTCTGTCTTTATCTATCTGGTTAACTGTTTAGAATAGTTAACATGTGCTCATGGTATGACTTATACTGTGAAAAGTAAACCTCCTTTCCTTAACTTTGGTTCAGCCAGAGTCAAAGAGTATGTCCATTTTAATTTATAAAGGTTGCTCAAGGTACACTATGCATGATAAACACATGGAGGATGGGGAAGAGAGATGAAGAGAGAGGAAGAAAGAAGGAAAGAAAGGAGATGAGAGAGAAGGAGTGGAAAAGAGAGATAAATATTTCTAATTTATTCACCTAGAGAGAGCGCCTTTTAAAATGTGCCCCAAAGAGCTGGTATCTGCTAGTGGTCTCTATATAGAGGCAATCCATTGTTATCAGTGTAATGCATATTTTTCTAAAAAGATTGCTTAGGCATTTATGAACATAGGTATATATGCCACCACTTTCCTCACCCTGTGCTGTCAAATTGTGCACATTGTTCTATCCCTTGCTTTTGTCTTATAACACTCTCTTGAAGATTTTTTCATGCAGTACATCTAGACTGCCTCCTTTTTTAGGATTGTATAGTGTTTCAATATTCACTGTATATACTATAACTTAATAAGGTATTTTAATGTATTTATCTATTATTACAAGCCATACTACAGTGAATATCTTTATATCGATAATTTAAACATGTGCAAGTACATCTTGTAAGATAAATTCTTGGCAGTAGATTTCCTGAGTCAAAGAGCATGTTTTAAAATTTATATGGATATGGCCCACCTGTCTATAATGCCAAGAGTCTTTTTCTTATAAGAGATATAAGCTAAACTTAGCTAGGTATAGCAAAATACATAGGGGTTATTTAGAATTTTAGTCTCTTCCATCTAGTAAGTGAAAAATTATATCTTGGAATTTTAATTTGATGATGACACTTTAAAAAATCAAATGCCAGGATCCGACTCTTACAGATTCTGACTAAATAAGCCTGGAGTTTGGTCTAGGCATCCGTATATAAAAAACATATATATCACCACTGGCACAGGCAAAAGACAAAAAGGAAGAATGAATAAGTTTAGGAAACACTCATAATTAGGAATTGAGAGAAACATATCAGTCTAGCAAAAGAGAGAAGGAAGATGAAGTCACTAAGGTCAAAAGAAAGTCAATAACATGCATTGCTATCAAATTTTAGGAAGCAGAGTTCAAAAGCGAAAGTGTAGTTAACGATATGTAATATTAGGAATGAGGCAAAGAGAATAATATTCGAAGAAAGCCCATTGCATTTGGCAATAGGAGTCACTGGTAGTCTTAAAAGAGATGATTCAAATGAATGATGAGTGAAGAACTGTTCCAAGGAGCACTTATTTCATGTGATGTTAACAGGTGTTCTGCAGTAAAAATGGTTCGTGGTCAAATGCGCTTGGAAATTTTTGATTAAATTAACATTGTCCATTATTTGGCTACTATGAATTTTTAATTTGCATATGTGCATTGCACTATGGAAATAATTCTGTGTAGTTATAAGCTTTTTAAGAAACTGGTGTTCTATATGACAAAATTTTGGAAATATTACACTAAAGATGTTGGCTTTGCTTGGTTTTTATATTTTCATAATAGAGGAGATCTGAATAACTTGTCGGAAGAAAAACAGGATTCAAAAAAGGAGTGTGAAGATGCAGGAAAAAAGCCACTAGTATTTTTTAAATAAGGATTTAAGATAAGATAGGAAGAAAACACTCTGTTAAAAGTAGAGGAGGATATGAATTTTTCTTTAAATAACAGACTGTTTTTAAAAAGATAAAATATATGGGAATATGCTTAACAGGAATTTTTCAAAACCTGTGTGACAAGAGATATAAAAACACTATTTAAAGACAAATAAGTAGATTTAAATGAGTCGTGTCTTTGTATGTTAGAACTGCCTTGACCAAATATACAGACTATGTGACTTAAATAGCAAAAATCAATTTCCTAATATTTCTGGAGCCAGAAGTCCAAGATCAAGGTGCCAAGGGTTAGATTCCTCTCTCCTTGTTTTGCAGATGGCATCTTCTTGTTGTGTCCTTACCTTGCCTTTTTCTGTACTTCAGTATCCTGGTGCTCTCTCTCTCTCTCTTCTCTTTTTCTTTTTTATAAGAACACATTTCCTATTCAATTAGAGTTCTACTCTTATGACCTTATTCAACTTTAATTACCTCTTTAAAGGTACTATCTCCAAATATAGTTGCATGGAGGAGGATAGTTAGGACTTAAACATATGAATTTTGGGTACACAGTTCAGTCTACTACAAATGAGAAGATGTTCTTTGTTTTTGGTAAGAATGCTTCACATTATTGTGATTTTAATAAAAATCCCCTTGAGCATCTTATGGAATTAAACCAATTGTCCTAAACTTCACATGAAAAAATAAACAGAGTAGCTAAGGAAAATGCTGAAAATGGAAACCTCTGAGTAAAGCTTCGCTTTATTGGATATTAAAAATGCAACAAAGTCTCTACAGTTGAAACAGTAAATAACTGTCACATGAATAGACAGATCAATGGAAAAGAATAATCCAACTATTTATAAAAATCTAATGTATAGGATAGAGGTAGTCTCTCAAAACACTGGGGACAAATAGACTTTTTAGCAAATAGTTGTAATTCAGACGATTAGATAGAATTGGGAAAAAATGATAAAATGAGGGTCATTCATTTCAACGTACACAGGAATAAATTCCAAATCAATCAGACCTTTAAATGTAAAACCAAAACCAAGATATATAAAAACATAATATAATATGGTTGAATTTTTCTATAACCTAGGTATAAAGAAAAGTTTTCTGTGACTAAAAATCCAATGTGATAAAAGAAAATATTGATAAATTTGACTAAAAAAAGTAAAAGAAATAAAAACTAAAACAAAACTTTTGCATGGTAAAAATTCACTATAAGCAAATCAGAAGATGAACCAAGATGTTATTTTTAACATATCAAAGATTAAAGGCTAATCTCTAATTTATAAAAAAATATTTTAAAATTAAGAGAAAAAAACAAAATTCTATAAAAATAGGCAAAGGACATGCAAAGATAATTCACAAAAGGTATAAAATTGTCCTTAATCTTATGAAAAAAATGTTCAATTTCAGTCATAAGAGGAATGCAAATTAAAATTGCACTGAGTTGCTGTTTTTATTCTACCGTACTGGTAAGAATCCCAAAACTTTAAAGTTTACCCTTTGACAAGGCTATGGGGAAATAGTCCCTCTTGTACATTGCTTTTGGGAATAAAAAATTAAACAAGTCATAGGGGAGGAATCTGGCAATATTAATAAAATTGCATGTTCATTACCCTTTGACCCAGCAATTCTACTTCTAGAAATTATCCCCAAACCTACATATGCACAAGACTATTCACTGAAGCACTATTTGTAATTACAAATTATTGGAAACTACCTAAATGTCCAAGTTTTGGAGTTAGTTGAATAAACTATTGTACATACAGGCTGTGGAGTACTATGTAGCTGTAACAAAGAATAAAGCTGAGAACAGATACAGGGTGGTTTCCAAGAGACATTATGAAACAAACAACAAAGTTCAAAAGAGCATTTAGAGTATGCTACTTTTCATGTAAGATAGAAGGGAAAACATGCACATATCAGCTTATAATGATAAGAAAAAAATAGAATAAACCAGAAAACAATGAAGTTAATTACCTAAAGGGATTATAGGATGTAGGGACTATAGGAGGGCATAATACTTTGCTCAGAATATTTTTTTTTGTAAAGTTTTGACTTTGAAAACAGTCAATCTACAGAATAATCTACAGAATAATCTACAAATTCAAAAAAATAAAAAACAATCATTAAGGAGAAGGGTTAACCTGAAAGCAAATGGAAACAAATGAATCTAATTGTATTTTAAGCGAATACTATAATCTGGCAGAAGGGATAAGAAAAGGAATGGAAAGGAAAGGAGAAGGAGAAGGAGAAAGAAGAAATTCAAGTTAACTAATGAACACAGGATTTAACTATATACCTTCAATTGTGGGCAGGGTAGGGTGTGCATGAGTGTATGTGTTGGGTGGGTGGGTGGGCGTGAAGAGAACTGAAAATAAATCCTGAACTCTTTTTAATAGTTTCATTTATTGTAGTAGTATTGGTGAAGAAATTCTCCAACTATTTTAGATGTATTAGAAGACTGAATAAATAAATAAATATGATGAGAACCAGACAGAATTCTCTCTGTGGAAGAAGGAACATATAAATATATGTACAAAAAAACTCTATAGATGTGAATTAGAATTGGAAGAATCAGTGTTGGCACTTGATTTTTTAAAAAAGCGTGTGTGCATCTTTATATGCCTATGTATTTTTTATTTTCATATATTTATGTACATATGCATACTTGTATGCTTTTGTATGCATAGATTTCCTAGCTCTGGCTGAAAAAGCCAAGAAGCAAAGACCCCTTCTGTTCCCACAGCAGGAGTGAGCATACATATCACCCAGATCTTTATCTCTAAAACCATTCCTCACTAAAAGGAAGAAGGGCTCCTTAGAAAAATGGCTGACTTCAGAATTGGAGCAGGGTAGGTACAAGGTAGACCTGGAACTTCTTGTTATTCCTGATAGGAAGAAAATTCTGGAAAATAATTTTTAAAAAGATGTCACAAGGACACAGAAGCTGACTTTGAAGGCCTCCCACTGACCAATTCTGGGACATTTTAAACAAAATAATTAAGTACAGTAATAAATTCTAACTTGTTGAAAATCATGGTAATTAATGAGTCTTTATTAATGGTACTGGTGGTGATGGTGGAAGGGCTGTTGCTTACAGTAGAATGCCAAGGACTGACTGTTCTGGAGAGAAAAATAATAATAATAAATTTGTAACCATTATAGTGAAGGTTGCATTAAGCAAGTAACATCAATAGATGCTAAATCTAGAGGGAAATTTTGCTTAGGAGCAAGATTTTTGTATGGTCTTTTAGTGTCTTCTTACAAAATGTTTATTAGCAGCAAAGAAAAATAAAAAATGATAAACACAAAGCAAAGAAGTCAAACACCTTGATGAAGTGATCAAAATTAATATCATCAATGTGGGATAGACAGAAGTCATGGGGCTGCAAATGTCTATCCTGAGAAGGACAAATACTACAAAGTCATTAGTGGATCAACTGCTAACATTGAATATGAATAGTAGATTGTATAATTGATTATCTGAGAGACTCCTTATTTTTTTTTTTTTAACATCACAAATAGGTTTTATTTGTCACTGTGAAAAATAAGAATTTTAAACAGATTTTTGGACTGCAGGGCTCATATCCATCAGCTTGTTCAACTTTAGCACCTGTCTCACCCCCAGTAGCTTTTCCAGAACTGCTACCTTCACCATGAAGCTCCATGAGTTTTCCCAATTCAGATTTGGGCTTCTTCAGCATTTTGACTTTTCTAACCAAGACATCATAGAGAGTATAAATAGATTGGCAAGCTTTTTCTAATGCTATCTGGAATTGATTTATTGACCACTTCTTTCAAGTCATTTGTCTGCACCTCTTGGGTGATGATTTCAATGATCTGCTTCTGGATTTGGCGGACCAGTTGATGCTGAGCATAAGAGATCTACCAAATCTGATTGTTGCTTTTTTTTTTTTTTTTCAGTAAAACCAACGCAAAACAGAGAAAGCAAATAACCATCGGTTGTCTTGATGTCAACATGAGCTTCAGTCATGGTCTGCCATTTATTGACCATGGAGCACATTTTGTCACAGGTAAGATCCATACCAAGGAAATTAGGCAGTTTTTGCCCTGACATTCTCAGTAATTAGCTTGAATTTTCTAAACGCAACTTCATCATTCTGCAGATCAGCTAGGCTCACTTCAGAAACATGACCCTTGAGACCATCAGATGTGATTTTGGTTCTTTGAGTTCTCGTGACTAGTGTTTTCCCAATATTTCTCATATTGAACATAGCTAGTGCTTTCACATCATACCAGTCTTTCTTAGAAAATAGGCCAAACACTTTCTTCTTGGATCCTTTTTTGCCACCTTTCGTTAGGCGCTCTTCTTGCTGATGGCCATGGTGCCCCTCAGAGAGCCAAAAGGGTGAGACTATCCCTATTCTTAAGAAATACACAGTGAAGTATTTAGGGGCAAAGTCATGATGTATAGCTGTATATAACCGGGCAAAATGTTAACAATGGGTAGATCTGGAAAGAGTATAAGGATATTCATTTGTACTATTTTATTTTTGCAACTTTTTGCAAGTTTGAAATTATTTCCAAATAAAAAGTCAATTTAAAAGGGGGTATTTTATAAGTTAAAAATAACAAAGAAAGATGTAAAACATATTATTTAGCAGGTGGGACAAATGGATGCAAATTATTATGGCAGACAAATCTTTCTATAAAACATTTGCTTGATTTACTAAGTAGACAAATGGAAAACAAGCTTGTAGTGTTGTACAATAGTTATTTAAAGACACAGCTTAAATGTCTTCTCTTCCTAGTCCATCTGTTTCTAATGTCACAGTAAAAGTTAAATATTTCAAATGAATCAACTCAAAAAAATTTAAAAAGTTCTCATTCTTAAAAACAAATAGCACTGCTTATTCAATCAGTTATAATGTGGTATTTATTTGGCAAAGGTAAACAAGATTAATTAGAGGTAATCAACAAAAACTAATTTCTTAGATGACTACCAAGTCAATGGACTCCATTTTGAACTAAGAAGTACCTAGAAAACCCACAACGAGTTGTTTTCTTAAATGGGAAGTGATAATTAATGTTTGTCAAAGGGCAAGCATTCTTCAGCTACTCTTTGTAATTCTTACCTTCTGTTCTGTAGACACTGGCATGAGACCCTAAGACATGCTCAGGGTCTGTATCCATGCAACTCAGATGGAAGGAATTAATACTCCACTGGGTGAAACTTGGGCAGTGGAAGATTGATTCAGTCTAGACGGACTATTCTATGAAGCAGTTTTTTTTTTTCCCCACGACCTTTTGGTGGAAGGTACTGTAAGATCTAGGAATCAGCTATATTTAGTAACAAGATCTGACCTGCTAAAAATGCATCTTCTTGGATTGGCTCTCACTTTTTTCCTGCCTCCTTCTCCTTTTCTTTCATTCTTTTTCCCTGTGATCTATAATAAATTAGTAGCACATAAGCTTTGCTTCAGGCTCTACTTTTGGGGGAATCCAGGTTAATATAGCTATTAGTTGCTCAATGAATATTGAAAAGTATGGGAAAATCAAAAGTACTTGGTTTGTATTTTTATTTTGAGGTTTAGCACCCTCTAGTGGAAACTATTTTCGCTTTCAATCTTAACCGAGATAGCACCCCCATGGGGTGTGTGTGTGTGTGTGTGTGTGTATGTGTGCGTGTGTAGTTTAGCATTCCCAGGCAGAAATAAGTCTGGCTGATACAAAAGGAAATAGAGGGCTGCACTCCAGCTTTTGTTCATTCTAGGTGCCAAGGTCTTTACCTATTTTTATTGATACCTGGAGTGGTACTTATAAAATGGGAAAAGTAAGATTGACTGAACCTACATGATGTGAATTAAACATAAATAGAAGAAAAATCAATTTTGATTATTTTACAGCAAGACATCTGATGGACCTTCCAGATCATCTTCACCAAAAAATAGATATTTTTGGAATTATGTTAATTTTGTCCCATGTGCTCTGTATCCTTGTATCGAGCCAGTTATAATTGAAAGGACATAGTCATGACCTCTGGCAATGCTCAGAGCCAATTTTCAGTACCCCTTATTTATCAATAAAACTTTCGTTTTTAAAAATGTCCACCATCTGTCTGTTGTTAACTTTGGAAATTATGTTCACCTATAAGAGATAGTTTTATTTTGTGTTCACTACCCTATGCCCACTTATTCTTTTTGTGGCACTAGCACCTGATATTGTTTTGGAATACATAACCCTCCTCCATTTTCAGCCATGAACTTCTTTTTGAAGATGACTTAAGCCTCAAGCTGCAGAATACAATTAGCATATCCTATCACCCTGGCAACAGGAATTGGTTCAGGGTTGGGCATGTACCCAAATCAAGACCATAAAGACTAAAGAGATTTGATTTTGATTTTTTGTTTACCTTTTGGGAAGAAAATTTCCTCTTGTTCTTGACTCATATTGAGATGGCATGAGCCTGAAGCTTCCCAGGAGTCACCCTACAAAATCTGAAAGTAGCCAGCCATTCCAGACGAAGTCGAATGAGAGATAGATCCTGGTGATACCATCTGACACTTAAATGAGGCCACTCATGAAGTCAGCCCCTTTTATAGATTTTACAATTATATGATGCAATATCTTTTCTTTGTTTAAGCTACATTACATTGAGCTTTTTAATTACTTGAAATAGAAAGATTTCTAATTTGTAAACTGTTTAATTCTGAACTCACAGCCCTGTCTTCCAACTTGATTCTCTGTTAGTATTCATCCTTTTAGAGAATGCCATTATTATTCATCATCCAATTGTGCTATCTAGAAACCTGGGAGTTATCTCAATACCTTCCTCTTTCTCAAACCCCATATCTAATCTACCAGTGAGTTTTGAATATTTGCCATTTAAATATTTCTTGACTCTACTGCTCTTTGTCCAAGGTAGCCTCATCTTTCACCTGGGCTACTAAAATGAAACAAGAACAAAACAGCTCCTAAATATGTCTGCATCTCCTCATGCATCCTTCAATCTGTTCTCCATTCCTCATCTGGAGGAATTTTTTCAAAGAACAATTCTGAACATATCATCCTCCTCTTATCCCAATCTTCTGATTAAAACCCCACTGTTATGTTAGGACAGTGAAAACTCATGTGAGCAAATCTGACTCTGTTTAATCTCATCTTATACCCCTACCCCAGCCACTCAGGGCTATTGTTCATTTTGATTCTCTGCCAGGATGTCCTTCCCTCCCCTCTTCTTCTTAGCTCTAAGCCATTTACTCAAACAAAAACAAAAACAAAAACAAACAAAAAACAAAAAAGCAACTCCCTCGTCCCTTTGATTGTTCAATAATACTATTATAGCCTTTCTTATCTGTATGTGCTTGCTTGATTTGAGGTCTGTCCCAAATTAGGAGTGATTCCTCTTTCTTGACCACATATTTACTCTTTTGTATGAGATGCTAAGACAGAAACCAGTAAAAAAAAAAAAAATTCACGTATCCTTATATCAGAATTAAAAGTGGCGTCAAAGTATATTTAAATATTACCTGCACTGCTGTTTGTTTGAAGAGGGTCTTGATCCCAGAGCAGGTGTTTGAATGGTGAGAGAGGCAGTGCAGTGGGAGGAGGTGAATGTAAAAAAGGTATCCTACTTCGTTTTTGTAACCTGTTCAGTGAGACTGATCTTATTAATTCTGGCTTGGAACGAAATCTTTATAATTTCACCCCCATATCCAACTGTGAAGCCCATACCATCACCTCAGAATAGACTTAATAAATCTTGTGGCAGCTCATGGAGTGTATTGCTCATATCTCCCTGGAAGTGAAAATATGCTGCAAAGGGATAGTTAATTGACAATCTCTATATGCCGTACCTTTGAGATCCATTGAAGTGTCCATGACAGAGAGGCTGTATACTCCCTGGGCTGCTCTATAACTGAGCGTGGAAAGTATACTGGAGTTGAGCTGCTCTTGCCCAACATAGGACTCTTGTAATGGACAAACTTTGCTCTGGGGTGCTTCACTGACCCAGTCAAAACTTTCTGAGATCTGCACTGAAACCTGGGAGTTTATCTACCCAAATCTTCCTTTTTCTCTCTTTTCAGAAGTATCAGATGAGCATCATGTATAAAGGCTCCTTCCTTCCACTCCTGCTCTTTCTCCTTATTCTTCATAGTTGTTTACCTTAATTAATCATTCACATATCTAATTCTATCTTGGCATCTGCTTCCTAGAGAATCTGAACTGACGCATGCATTCAGTTGGGAGCTGCTTGTGGAAAAAAGGGACATGGAATGTTTTCCTCTCTCAATTCTCCATATCTGGAAAGAAGGAAGTAGAAGTATGGAGGAAGCAGATCCTTTCTTGACCATCTGGTTGTTGTGATGGCTAATTGGCTGCACACTTCTGAGCTGATAATCAACATTGATCAAGTTTATTCTTCATCTCCTGGTGAGGGAGACCAACAGATCTGGATGGTGATGGACTTGTCTCTGAGCTACTTACTGTCTAAGCATCTGTGATTTCCATGAAGTATTGGACTGCATATTCCATCTGATAGTCATCTTACTTACAACTCTGATAAACATGGTCCATGTGGCAAGAGGCTTTCCTTCCATTCCTATTCATCTTTTGATGTCCCTGTCTTCCTTATCTTGAAATCTGTAAGTGTGGTCGTTATCCAATTGTTTTGTGCCTTTCAGGAACCTAGTGTGTGTGGTAGGGAGTAGCGTTGTGGTCTGAACTGTGCTCTTTTCTGCCTCACTTTGCTAATACTCATCCCTTCCTTCCAAAATTCCTTTCCTCGAGTTCTGGTAGCAAGTCCTGAGTGAGGCTGTGCAGACGAGCACTTAGCAAGCAAGGTGAGTCTTTTTTTCCTGCAGTCTCATTGTAATACAGCTTACATGTTTTATGGATTGTCCCCTACCCCTAAGCCAGGAGTGGGGAGTGAAGGTTTATGCACACACTATAACATCTGAGAACTTGAATCTCACCCCAAAAAGACTTTTCCTATTCTTTAGCTCATTTATATATATATTTTTCTTTCTTCCCCTAGCAAGGGATAAGTGGTTGGGAAGATCGAGTGTTCTGGTTTGCTCAGACTTTCTTTTTGATCTCACAAAGCAAGTTATTCTTTGTGATTAATCTAGGGCATTTTGTACTGGGTATGGGAAAAGCCAGGAAAGGAAAGGAAAATTGATGTCTTAAATGACTGTCACAGGGTAAACGTGTATCTTGTAATTCACTCATAGTGCCAACCTCTGAGGATTAAATAAGATAATACATGTAGAGTGTTTAAATAGCACCTGAACAGAGTAAACAATTAGTAATATTAGCTATTATTTGTCATTGGTTAAAAATTTAGCAGAAAACAAAAAAAATTATTGTATAAAAATCTTATACTGCATATTTTTATTTTCCCAATAAGAATGAGAATTTGTAAGGCACACCATTTTGTTCAAAATGGCAAAAGAAAGCATTGTGTTGTATTTATAGCTTAAAAAATCATGGAATAATTCTGATTTACTTAGAAATCGGTGTTCATTTGTAGCTGGGGTGTTTCAAAATGACTGCTATGTCCTTTTGTAATAGCGGGGACAGAATCCAAAAGGGAGGGCACAGTGGTAACCTTGCTTCAGTTTCATCTGCTTCCCAATGTTGTGCTTCCCCTTGGAATTTCTCCCCAGCCTGTAGGTTGGAGCATCTCTAGCTCAGTAGTACATGGCTTTCACTGTGTGAAAACAACAAAGATTTCGCTACATACACTGCTTCTGAAAGAATCATTTTCACTGGCTGTTATGATTTGCATAAACACGTATACATTACTTAGCAGCCTTTTGTCTTAACCACTTGGCCACCTCAACCCACCAAGGGTATATTGTTTGAACTGGGCCACTGGGCTAACTGGATTGTATTTCTCAGCCTTTACGCTACCACTATGCCCAAGTTCTATAGCACATTTTCCTTTAATTATCGTAATGTGACTTTAAAAGTGAGTGATCATTAAAATATCATTTTAGAACAATTCCATTTCTTGAATGCTACAAATATTTGTACTTTTAGATAAATAATATTTTCTAGCAGGGGTTAGCAAACTAAAGCCTACCACCTGTCTTTGTAAGTAACGTTTCATTGGAACATAGCCATGTTCATTTGTTTACTCACTATCTATGGCAGCTTTTACAGTAGAATGACAGAGTTTAGTAGTTGCAATACTAACCATAAGGCCCACAAACCTAAAATATTTCCTATCTGGTCCTTTACAGAAAAAGCTTGTCTTCCTCTATTCTTCAGTGTGATTATTTCTGCAGAAGAATGTTCACAACTAGGACACACTGTTGAGCTTCTCAAATCTTCTCTTAGAGACAGATCTCCAGCCACTCTTAAAGAGGAGGGAGGGGGAATATAATAATTGTTTAGATTATTCTATTTGAGATATATGAACAGGGTGAACAAGCAATAATCTTGCTGCTGCCAGAGAATCTACCATCTTCTCTTTCATAAACCCATTACAAGTTTATACTTAGATATGTGGCCTTTACGACCCAGCTTCCTCCTTCTTTTGGGATTATGTTAATGTGACACTATTAATTTAAATGGGAAAGGAGAAAAGGATGGTCAGATTTTTCCTTTCATCTATATTTTCCCTCAAGGTGGCAGCCTTTCCTCCCAGCTTTGGGACTCAGCAATTATCCATGCTCTTTTAATATTAATAATCTGCATAGCAGGGGGCAGCTTTTGAAGTCTACCTGAATTTTGCCGTTTCTACTTATATTTCCTTCAGAATTTCATTACCAGTGGATTGCGTATGGCAGACTTTGTCACTGCCTCCTCCATGTGTCTTATCCTCTACTTCATATTTACTTCTGTCTCTCTAAACAGTGCTTTGTAAAATTTTTAAATCTCTATTTTCCAGTTCACTAAATCTCTCAATTGCTGAATCTAATCTGTCACTTTTTAATTTTGATTTTTTTATTGCTAGAATTTTTATTTGGTTCTGTTTTATATCTAGCTGTCTAACAGTGTCTTGTATCTTTTCAATATTTTCAAAACCTTTTTTTTATTTTTTGAAACATATTAAACCTAGTTATTTAATATCTTGTGTCTGATTGTTCCAATATCAATTCTTTATTGCTTTAGTCTGTTATTTGTTCTGTCTGCCAGCTTTTACTCATTGTTTCCTTCTTGGTTTGATAATGTTTGATTGTGGACTTACATATCTCAGAACATTATCTCTGAGAGTTTTCTTTGAGTCTGTACCTAAAATTAATTTCTCTACAGTGAATGTGCTTTTTCTGCAGTTTCTGGAAGTACTTCCAACCAGGGTCATCCTTGGCTTACGGTTTTTAGATATATGGCAGTATGGCTTTTTTCCTTCAGTCATAGGAATGCAGATCTGCATGAGGACTTCTCATTGGAGACATTTATTTTTCTTCCTCCCTCCCCCATATTTTTCCTTTTCACACAATGCTAACGCTGAAAAAGGTAAGTGTCTCTATGACTCTCTGTATAGGTAGAGGTTGTTTCTAGATCACTACCCATTGAGGGTATTGCCCTTTGATGGTCCTGACTTTATGGAAGGGGTCTTTGATCCAAACTCTCATTATACTTAGGCTCTTGTTGATTGTCAGAAAACCCTTAAAATTCAGAATTTAGGCCACCAGGAATCAATTTTGTGCCTCCAAGGAAAGGTTGGCTCTGGCACTAATTTCATTTCTTCTTCTTTTTTTTTTTTTTGTGCATTGTTGGACTCTGAATAATTCTCTTCCTTCTCACCAGCTCAGTTATACATTCAAAATTTTGTTGCATTAAGAAAAAAATTTTTAAGCATTTTCTGATGTGCTGTCTAGAAGATGTTTCATCTAATATTTATATAGCCATAATTCCAGAAACACTCATTCATTTATAGAGACACCTTTTATCTACACCTGTATGTTTATGTCTCTCACCCTTCTTCCACAACATCTATTGATTTTTTTCCCTTTAATCCTCATGTTTTCTATTCTTATCCTCTTTCAAGTCCTCTACACCTCAAACTTGGGCTATTGCAAGGACCTTCAATATGGATCTCCCTATGTCACTTTACAGTTCATCCTGTATATGATAGCTAGAAATCTACTTAAGCAAACTAAATGCAAAACAGTCAGCAACAGCATTTAGTTTTGGCATCTAGGAAAAAGCTTAGAAAAAAATCATTAGCAATTCAAGAAAAGGAAATTATTTTGTTGGAGGAAACTTGTAAGTAAATATATATATATATATATATATATATATATATATATATATATATGACATATATACGTGACAATCAAATAAGTACTATTGTCAAGTAGGTCCCAGAGCTATCTCTGAGAGAAAGGGACATCAAAGATGACTAGATAGAAGAGTGGGATTCTAAGTGGCTTTATAGAAAAGATGGTCTCCCAGTCAAGTCTTGAAGTAATTTTATCCAGGTGAAAAGAGGGTAAGAGAGTAATCTGGGAGCAGAAACAGTATGTACAGAGACACCACTGTTTATGGTTTATTTGAAGAAAAGAAAGTTGAGTGAGTTATGGAACAGAGGACACTCCAATGGTCGAGGATGTAGATGCAGTTTGGATTTCTGTTCTGCAGAAATATAGAACAAGAATAACACTTTTCCAGTTCTTTCTTGTATTTTATCATAGTTTACCAACCCAACAGATTGGCGAGAGGTAGTCTTATGTTCTACACATTTGAAGTTGCTTTATTAGTCACCTAGTCCATGTCATATCTGAGGTTTAAATTTACTCTACTTCATCTTCCCAAGTGGGTTTTGAGTTTCTTCTCGACTGCCTTTATGTATAGGGCATAGTGCCGGGCAGTTGTTAAGACCAGATTCAGGAGTCAGATTGCCTGGGTTGAAATCCTAGCCCACTGCTATGCAGGCCTAGGCCAGACCTGCTGCACTAAAATCTCAAATGGGCACATTGGCCAAGAAAGAACCAAAATATGGAAACTATTAGATTAGGTAACAGTGCTTCAACCAGAAGTTATGAATCTGGAGCTTTGACAGTAGGGTCTAAATAATGTGGTTCCCTCCCAGTCCATAAAAGAATAAAGGCCAAGTACAGTGTTGCAGATTCTTCCAAGGGGAGGATCTTTACACCACATGAGCTGCTGAAACTACTCCACTTTAGGCATGCTTCTTTGAAAAAACAAGTAGTCACTCGAGAGACATATCTCCTTCCCATCTTGCTCTTATGTGTGTTCTTTTGCATTGCCTACTAGTTGAAACGATAGTAAAGTGACAGAATTATTAACTTAAGCTCACTCAGAGTAATCAGTCTTGTCAATCTGAACCTAGACCAGATTTTGCATAGCTCAATCACTTATACATTGTGACTCACACTATAGTTTGGGACTGATTTGAGGATTAAATGAGATAATAATTATAAAGTGCATGGTTCATAGGGACTATGAGCTAAAGTTGCTATTATTAAGTCATTATTTCACATGGTTACCCATTCCATCTGCACCAATTCTTTCTTATCCAGAATCATTTGGTCATACCTAATAAATTCTGCATTTTTGTTCAAAAGTTTTGTAGAATGAGCCAAATATCTCCTTTACAGCTATTATATTTTCATGTAATATTTATATCATTCAATTTACCTATTCACAATCTGATCCCTCAGTATTCCACATTTTAGTTCATAGCCCTCTATCTTTCCACTTAATTAGACTAAAAATCTTAGAGTCAGTATCAACTCCTCTCTTTTTCTGACATCCCAAATCTAATCTTTTATATCTCTGTGCTACATCTCATCCAAGCAACCGTACTCTCTCCTGGCTTATTGCAGTAGTTCCTTAATTGGTCTTCTAGTTTCTGTCCTTATCCACATTTAATTTATACTGAATGTATCCAAAGTAATCTGATAAAATAAAAAATTGATTCAATCTGTTATTCCTTTGTTTAAACCTTCAAATGACTTTTCATTTCGCTCAGAGTTAATGACAAGTTTCTCTTAATATGAGCTATGAAGCCCCATTTATATCATTTGAACTCTTTATTCGTCTCATCTTCTACTACTCTCCTCTTTGTTCACCTATATACACACTGACTTCCCCAATCCAATATTTGTGCTATGGTGTGAATTTTGGAGTCCAAATGCACGACTTTACCTTCTCCATATGCAAATATCTTTTGCTTAGATGTGGCTTTTCAATATCCTCTTAAATTCTGGTGCTCTCATCAATTTAATGACAGCTCCAAGTACATGCTGTGTTTACATCAGATTAACATGTTAATTACATTTTCATTCACAGAAACCATTAATAAAATATCGAACATGGAAGATTGGAGAACAAAGATTTCTAGAGACATTTGGTTTACTTCTAGAGACCTTTCAATAAGATTACTAAGACACTTATCTAGTTGCAAATATATATCTTTTCACCTTTCTTTCCTCAAGTTTGTTTCTTAGCAGCATTAGGACACTCAGAAAGGGTAAATGAATTGCTCAGTGATACATGGCTAGCAAGCAGCAGACATGGATCTAGACTGCTGGCCCAAGGTCTTCCGCAATATTGCATAATACTTTAGCATTTTCATATTTTTTATACAAAACAATGTTTTGCAAGTTATTAATGAGCACATGTTTATTGTTGATTAATAAGCCTTGCTTTGATCATCCTGCAAAGTAAGTCCTTCATTTAGACCTACGGTTCTCAACTCAGAAGATTTTGCCTCCAGGGGACATTTGCCAATGTCTGGAGACATTTTTGATTGTCATAAATGGGAGATGCTACTAGCATCAATTGGGTAGAGGCCATAGATACTGCTAAACAGAAAAGCCTCATACAACAAAGAATTACATGGTCCAAACTGTGCTGAGTTTGAAAAACCCTGATTTAGAACTTAGCTTACTTATTTACAAGCAGTTAAGAGGTCTAAAAGCGTACCAATCTGAATGTTTTTTTCTCTGTATTTCTTGTTAATGGACCCCACTTTTAAATAAAACAAAAGAGCTCTTGAGCTGAAAAAAAAAAAAAAGACAAATAAACCTTATGGGCCAGCTCCTTTTAGTACCTGAGGTCCTTGTACTTGTATTGAGAGGTGATAGCCAAGTACCAACCACCCGCCTCAGCTGAGATAAAGTTGTACTCATTACATATTCATGTTTCTAATGGCATTCTTCACTGAAGAAATCAGGGCACATCATTAATTAAAGCAATGAATTCCCCAGAAACAACACTAATTAAACCTCAAAATCAAAACAGCATAAAAAAGCAGACCTCATTTTTACATCCCATCTGAGTAACTGAGAAAATTCATACAGCTTCATCAGGCCAAGTGGGGAATGGTGGGATTTATCAAGAAGGCAGACCAGCCACCTTCACTTATGCTTTCATCCTCTTGTTTCTTGCTGCTAGTTCCAAAAATAAGCCATAGGCAGAGCTGCCAAGAAGCAAATAGCTGGTTGATAGTGGCAGCGCCATCATTTACATGGTATGTGTTTTATCTTCAGTGAAGAAGTGGTGGAATTCTGGAGCAACAGGAGGGCTAGAATTTGATAAGTCAGAGATCCACTCTCTTAACTTAGAGAACGCTGGCACTCTGCTTTTCAACCCCATACCTGATCCTTGGGCAACTTTGTAAATAGTCTTTGCTGACTATTTCCATGTCTATATTTTTCATTCCAGGAACTGTGCTGAATGCTTTGCATGCCTTATCTTTTTTCAAAAAAATAATTAATTAATTAATTAATAATTAATTATTTTATAGTGATGTTGGTTAATGAAATCTGGTATGTTTCAGCTGTACCTTTTAATGGTAAGGCATATATACAAATATTTACATTGTGTGTTCACCTCCCATAGTTAGATTTTTTTCTATCACCACATCTTTGACCCCTTTTACCCCGTCTAATTCTCCCCGCCTCCCCTACCCCTCTAGTGACCATTAGTCTATTGTCCATGTCCATGAATCTCTGTTTGTTTGTCTTTTTTAAATCCTTCGACATCCTTATGCACTCTTATCTGCATTTTCTAGATTATGAAATTAAAATTTAGAGAAGTAAGTAATTTGTCCAAGATCATACGTATAGTTAGTGCAAAATCTGGGACTAAAACCTGTATCTTTTATCCTCTCTTCATACCCAGTTACACTGGTTCAGGTTCCCATTGTTTCTCATTGGAATTATTGCCCCAGTTTTCCAACGAGACTCCTTGGTTTTGCTTCCTTCCATGCCACCCTACACTCTGCAACCGAAATAATCCTTCTAAAATACAGGTCTAATAACTTTCTTCGTTAGTCTAACTATTTATGATTTCTTAATTTATCAGGTTTCATGTCCTTATTGTGTTCTTTCTCTAACTGACATTTATTTTCCTTAAAAATTCAGCTGAAAGGGTCAACCATATTGAATAAAAAGGTAGCTTACTTTCTTAAAATATAGACCATATTATTGCCTTACTAACATCAGTTTAAAAAAGTAAAAAAAAAAAGGTAAACTTTTTCAGTAATCCTAACATATTTGTGAAATAATTTCCCATCCACGACATTGGAAAACTTTTTAAACTTTTGTCAATGATGCCATTTAAATAGATTACATTAGGTCTGATCATTTTACCATTGGACTATGATGAAGCTCACCACTTTTTCATTTACATTTCTAAAATGTCAAAATTGTATTTTCTTAGTATTCTGGAGGCACCTCAAATTATGTCCATTTATTTATTTATTTTTTTACCTTGAAAACTAAGCATATATTCAGTGCACACATATTTGTGAGTGTACCAGTTGGTACCTCTCTCTCACTTTGCTTTAGTTGGTGTAAGTTCACTGACATTTTGACCCATTTAGTCCAATCCTTCAGGAGGTGCTCCATTCAGAGAAGTAGAGTTCTTCTGCTCCAGTTTACTTACCTCTCTTGAAGGACATTAATGGGATTGGAGAGTATATCCCGTGGCAGCTTATAAAATCCCTGGCTACTTCTTATAGTGCCAATAACTTTTCCCTAATCTATGTCATTCCTTCTCTATAGTCTCTCCTAATCTTCCAGTTCCCTGATTTTTTTCTGTCCACTACCTGCCTTGTTAGATTGCAGCTCTCTCTGCTTTCTTCCAGCTAATCACCCAGGCAGCTATCGTACTTCCTCCACCTCCTGCATTCTGGAGGCTCACTTACACGAACTCAAAGTATTAATCTGGTGATATCGTGAGAGTAGGAGGAGGGGGGACTAAGTGGGCAAAACCAGGTTACATAATACTTTAATAGTTTAGCCCTATCACAATTATAATTTTGTGTAGCATAAGGGCCATGCTTCCATTTGAAATTGTAATTTTGGTGATATGAGGAATTTTAGAGATCAGATAGTTCACTTTCCTAATTATATAGATTAGGTGACAACAGCCCAGACAGGTGTAACTGGCCATAGTTTAGCAGGACATTCTGATTCAGAGGTCAGGATATCTTCTAGTATTTTATGCTATTTAAACTCCTCACTTAGTGCTAAGTGCAGAATGCCTTGCAAGATATATACAGGGTGAATGTGGGAGCAAACAAAAAACAGATGCGATTCAATGATTACAGTTAAAGTAGGATCTTTCTCCCCAGCACATCATGACAGAGGAACCAGATGGAGCAGCAAAATTAGGCTGGTCTGCCAGTCTACTTATGCTATTTTAGTTATGATGTTTTATTATGGATTACCTGGGGGTCTAGTATTTTATTTTATAATATAATGAACCTTTAAAATGAAGGTAAACACATACTGCCTCACCCAAATGGTCTTTTTAGTTTTTATTGACTATGCTTTAATAGTGATAAAAATAGTAATGATGATATTAATAGCTACCATTACTGATTGCATACTATGTATCAGGCCTCCCATTAAACATATTCTCTCTTTTAATTTAATCTATATTCTCTCATTTAATTGAATCTTCAAAAATAACTCCATGAAATGTGAGTATATATCCACTTTACAGATTAGAAAACTGAGGCTCATAAAAATGAGATAACTTATTGTCACTCATTAAATAGCAGAGTCAAGGCTTAAACCCAAGCTGTCTGGTATCCAAGGGTCTTCTCTTTTATTCCTGCTATATAAAGGCAGAAGGTGACAGCACCTACCTCATTTTGCCTTGTCCTATATATAGTTCATTCTTTCATTCAAGGAGCTTTTATTGCTATGCACTGGGATAGGTGATAGTAACACAAAGTTGAATAAAACATTTTTATGTTTTCAAAAAGATTGTACTCTAGTGGGGAAAATAGACAAACAAATCAACAATTGTAGTTCAACACTAGGAAAGTACTTTTCTAGTGATACAAATGTGATACTCAATGTGCCATGGGAAACATCAAAAGCAGAGGGAGTAGGGATTAGAGAGCCTTTGGGCTGAAAATTTAAGGACAAATAGATGAGAATTAGGGAAACAGCATGTGTGAAGACATAGAACTTGATGAACTAAGGGAATGGTGAGTAATTCAGTTAGACCAGAAGGAGGAGGCCAGTGGGGCTCAGCAGAAAGAGCTGGGGAGGCCATCTGGGGCCAGGCCCTGCACAGCTGTTTGAACCATGTTGAGTGGGTTGGAATTGATCCTGAGAGAGATGAAAAACCATGGATGAATTTTTATCAGAGAAATGAAGTAGCCAGAGATAGTTTAGTAAATGTACGTGCACTTGGGTGGGGTTCTGGAGGATAGAAAGGTAGGATGAGGCATTGGCTGGAGATGAGAAATTGCAGACAGAGCCACGAGAGGAAATACTGCTGTAATGTGGAGAAAAGAGGAGGAGAGGCACTGAGGCCTCTCGGAGGAACAATTTAATGAGGAAATACATTTCCAAGATTTGAAGCAGGCTCTTTTGACTTCTGTGGGACTGATCAGATGTCTGTAGTTGTTTGCTCCATTGACATTGACTCTGTGTCCTTGTGCAAAATGCTGTCTGTTGAAAAAGAAGAAGAAGAAAAAAACCCAAATGTGAAATGAATCTCAAAAACACTATGAATAAAAACAAAAAAACAATCAAATAAGGGACCTGAGGGAAGTCAAGAAGGAGGAGACTTTTTTTTTTTATATTAAGCCTTGCATCTCTGCAGTCTTTAGCTCTGTCTTCTTGGTTATTCTTTGTCTACCTCAATGACTTTAGCTTACAGTGTACCATGGCTAAGGTCTCAGGAGGACAAGGAGCTAAACTACACATACTTTAACTCTAGAAAGTGGGCATTGCTAAACTGGGGTCTTTGGAAAGAACTGCTTCCTGATTTAAACACACTGCATGGGGGGGAGGGGTAGATTCAGGGACTCAGCTTTTGCTCCCACAATGTTGCTTGAAAAAGCCTAAGTACTGCTTGAGAATAGGATCTATGTTTTTCCATTGATATAACCATCTCTGGCTATTAGTTTGAACCCAGGACTGTGAAGTTGCTGTGATGCTAATGACCTTTTGTTTAGAAAACATCTAAAAGAATATTCTTAAATTATGCAATCTCTATTGCTAAAAAGCTTCCTGTGGACTTTTGAGCAAATAAAGAAAAATGGCATGTAAATTCACATCCATTTTCCAATGTAAATCAACATTTTTTAAAAAATGGAGTCTATAACAAGGCAATCATAATTTAAATTAATGAGTCCTCAAATAATACTTGATGTTGCCAATTATTTTTCCATATAATATAAAATTCTGGGTTCATAAATAACATTCTTTCCCTATTCAGGAAAACCATGCTCACATGTGTTATTCATGACTTAATTATTCTATAGATGCTTCATTCATATGCATGCAGATATATCTGGCAGCATTGCATTTTAATGAAGATGCTGAAAGGCAGCAGGCTATAATTTTAACAGAGAATTCTGTCAGGATTGAACAATAGCAGCTCTTGGAGAGACTTAGGAAATAGCATAGCCCAGAAAGAAAATTAAAAATCCATTTAAATATTTTAATTATAATCTTCATTAGTGAAATTTTGAATCCTTTTGTATGTCTAGAGTGAGCTTCTATAGTTTAGGAGCTATTTTTTGAGGAGGGAAAATTTTGAGGAAAGATATTTGATTATGGGTTGAGAGAAAACCAAGTCTCGCCCCATTCCTGAACCTCCTCAACCTGATCTTTTTATTGAAGTAGTGGTCAAAATGACAGTTAGGTCAACTTTTGGCAAGAGACAAAGAGGAAAGGGGGGGGGATTCATTTTATTGTTTTTTTGTGTATGTGTGTGTGTGTTTGCGAAACATGTTATGAAATGTGATTTTAGCACCTAGCTGGATGCACCTCAAATTTCATCTTGACCTAGAAGTTCGCTTACTAGAAACAATTAAGACTATTTGCGTAAGGATCGCCACAATTTTGTTCTAGTTTCTCTCCTCATCTTTCTAGAGAAAGAAAGAAATGTCAGAAAAATGGTGGAACTGTCAACACAGGAAATGGCTAAGTAAAGTGTAAAATAGGCCAAATTCTACTTGTCTTGTTATAGAATAAAAGCCGAATAGAAACCTATTGCTACCATGTTTAGGTGTTTTAAGAGAGCTATGAATTTGCAAATGACAGGGCATTGGGGCATTTTGGAAAGTGTGGCATTTCCTGGAAGCACAGCTGTCTATGTACTACCCTGGGTTTCCTCCTTTTTCATTGAAATTCGCCTTGTCCTGGTCACCAGTATTCTTGCAACTTCAAATCCAGTGCACACTTGGCTGTCTTCCTCTAACTCTACTTCTCAGTAGAATTCAACACGAATGACAACTTCTGAATTTCTTCCAAAATACTTTTCTCCTGACTCTTGAGACACTATACATTCCTGCTTTTTTAGCCTTGTCTTTTCCTTACTTGCCTTTTCTTTTTTAAATGTTAATTTTGATAAATAAATTTTTAGATTTCATATGGACTTGAATTTTGAATCTTTTTCTGTATTTTACATCTTTCATTAAGGAATTCTTACCCCAGGTTAATGAAGTTCTTCTAAAATTTCTTATAATAAAAGTTTTTATTTGCTTGTCATATCTGGTGGTAGAGATCCTATTTTTTTCCCTATATGTATGAACAGTTGTCTTAGAATTACTCCTTGAATGGCTCCTCCTTTCACCAATGATCTGCAAAGCCAGCTCTGTGGTTTATCAAAAATTTATGTGCGTATAGGTCTGTGTATTAATTTTCTATTGCTGCATAACAAATTACCGCACATTTTGTGGTTTAAAACAACACCCAATTATACCCATCACAGTTGGGTAGATCAGAGAAGTCCAGCAGGCTCAGCTGGCTTCTCATAAGTACTGAAGCAAAATCAAGATGTTGGCTGGGCCAGGCTCTTATCTGGAAGTTCTAGAGATTTATCTGCTCTTAAGCTCATTCAGGTAGTTGGCAGAATTCCATTGCTTGAGGCTATAGCATTGAGGTCCCCATTTCCATGCCTCTGAGCCTGGGGCCACTCTCTACACTCAAGGCCACCCTACTCCTTGTGGTCTCCTCTGTTTTCAAAGCCAGCAAGGTATGTCAGATTCTTCTCATGCTTCCAATTTCTGAGATCCTCTTCTTTCAATAGCCAGGGAAAATTCTCTTTTAAAGGACTTATTTGAATTGATTAGGCTTACCCAGATGAATCTCCATTTTTCTGCCTAATGTAACATAATCATGGGAAGGATACTTTCTCAATCAGAGAGAAGATATTATAAAAGGCAAGAATTATTGAGAGCAATTCTTGGAGTTCTTCCTAACACAATCTGTTTGTGGGCCTTCTAACCTGTACATTGGCTTATCCGTGTGCCAGTATCCATGCTGTCTAATCGAGTTCTGTCAAGGACCCCACTGATCCTTTAACCGGAACTGCACTGGATTTATATGGTTCTTTTTATATTGAATCTTTTTATTAAAAATGTGATGTATCTCATCATTCATATCTTTTCCTTTTTCATGTCAAAATGAAATATTACAGTGATTTCTGGCCAAAGGCAAAAATTTTGACTTGAGGTTGGACTTCTCAAATGGTTGAGTGAGGAGGTATGCAAATCCCCTCCCCTGAAGCCAACTATAAAACCAGACAAAACTGTCAAAAACAACAACTTCAAGATTTGGGAAATTGACCAGAGACATCCATCTAAATGACAAGAATTTATTCAAGAAAAACTAAACATCAGTAATCACAGTGGGAGTCTGTGGCATTTTATACTGGGGCTTCTGTCATCCCCACCCAGCTCCACTGTTAGTAATTTTATGAGGGAGGGGCAGGCTGTGAACACAAGGTAGACTCCTTACTAGATAAGGCTGATCACTTTGGAGTAGAGCACAGATACCCAAGGGTGTTGTCAAAAAAAACAAAAAACAAAAAAACAAAAAAAAACGATAGTAGGAACATCTAGGAATAATAGCAAACAATTTAAGAAGGCCAATATCGCAGTAGCCTGAAGTCACAATATTGCTTGTAAGCAACAGATTGATAGACTGGCCAAAAAAAAACGAAAGAGAAATTCAGAGACTGAGATAGTAACAATGGGCTTTCTTAAGTATTTACTTAGCCCTGGTGATTTGGAAAAGGGTATGCATGCTCAAGAATGTACACACACAATGGAAAGATTAGATAAGGCCTTGGATATTTACTCCACCCCCCCACCTCCCACCCCCACCCATGAAGTTTTGAAAATGCAGAGAGAATAAGTTAGAGTTGACCTATAGCTGCTTGAACTTTGATTACATTCCTTAAAAACACATAGCACCACTGGCAAAGGGTGGAAGCTTAGTGGTTCAAGATGTTTTTGTACAACATCTAATCAATCACTGGCTGAGCACTCAGCTATGCTGACCCTTGGGAAACCAGGCTGAAAAATGAAACACAAGTACATATTTTAAAAACCTGAGCAGAGACATTGCTGGCTGCATAACATGGGAAGACAGACTCTACAGAGTTAATCCAGGCAAATTTAAAGAAACAAAAAAATCAGCGACAACAACTACCCCTGAAGAGGATAAGAATCTAGAGTTGCTACAATATATTATTTAAAATTTCCAATTTCAAAAGTTACATGAAAAAAAAAAAAACCCACCAGGAAAGTATGACCATACACAGGAAGAAAAGTGAAGGGATTCAGGACATGACATGCCGCCCCAAAATATGTCATCTTGGCGTATTGATTATTATGAGTTAAAGGCACCTAAGTAACAGCAGATATGAAAAAGGCACTTGATTCCCCATTCTTTTCCTAAAAGCAGAAGTTAGAACTCCCTTGTGAGAGCTGTCTTCCCTGTGCCAGGAGGAAAGGAACACTCTTATCACTAGAAATGGGAGTCAAGACCAAGGGAATTTTGTACTAACAGACTTTGTTAAAATGTCTCTTATCTTCCTTTAATCTCTTCATTTATTTTAGTTACATTTTCACAATTGCCACTTTTTGTTCAACCCAGTAAATAAGCATTTAGGTTTTGCCACTTCTTTCTGTTCTCGTTTCTTTACGAAGGCTCTCCTGTCATGTAAAACTAATACTAAATAAATTTGTATGCTTTTCTTGTTAATGTGTCATGTCAGGCCCAGCCAGAGACTGTAAGAGGGTAGAGATAAGTCTTTTGCCTTCCCTACAAAAGCAATCAATCGAAACTATCTCTGAGGGAGCCAGATATTGAAGTCAGGTAAACATTTTGAATAAAAGAAACAATATTTAAAGAAGTAAAGGAAAGTATAACAATAATGACTCATCAAATAGAGAACATCAATAAAGAGATAGATTATTTAAAAATCAAATAGAAATTCTGGAGCCAAAAAGTAGAATAACTGAAATGAAAAATTCACTAGAGGCACTTAATAACAGATTTTAGCTCGCAGAATAAAACAAATCAGTGAAATTGATGATAGATTTTAAAAATTATAAGAAATTAGAGAAAAAAATGAACAGTCCCAAAGACATGAGAAACACTATCCAACAATCCCACATAAGTGTCCTAGAAGTAGAGGAGAGAAAGAAAGGGGAAGAAAAAAGTATTCAAGAAAGTATACTTGAAAATAACTAAAATATATATAATGAAAGGCATCTGTATTATTCTGCTTGGCCTTCCATAACAAAATACCAGACACTGCGTGTCTTAAACAACAGACATTTATTTTTCACAGTTAAGGAGAATGAGAAGTTAAAGATAAAGGTGCTGGCAGGCTCAGTTTCTAGTGAGGATCCTCTCAGATGGTTGCTCTCAGAGGGTCCCTCTCAGGTGGCCCTCTTGCTGTGCCCACACATGGCAGAGTGAAAGGCCCCATCTCTAAATACCATCATATTGAAGATAAGGCTTCAATATATGAATTTTTGAGGGACAAAAACATTCAGTCCATAATAACATCCTACAAATGAATTTA
The DNA here is from genome assembly GCA_003508835.1 of Eonycteris spelaea. Taxonomy (NCBI): domain Eukaryota; kingdom Metazoa; phylum Chordata; class Mammalia; order Chiroptera; family Pteropodidae; genus Eonycteris; species Eonycteris spelaea. The sequence continues at coordinate 15,031,527 of PUFA01000016.1, forward strand.
AATAGTGTACTAGAAAATATTTAATACAATAAAAGTAGTAAAGACAGATAATGAAAAAAAAAGCATGAGATATGTAGATATTAAATTCAAAAAAATTTTTCAAGAAATTAATTAGGGGAAAAAGCATGGAAAAGAACAGAATAGCCAAAATCCAAAAAACTAAGAACACCAGTTGGTAAAGATGCAACAGGAACTCTCATTCATTGCTGGTTGAAATATAAAATGATACAAATACTCTGGAAGATGGTTTGGCAGTTTCTTACAAAACTAAGCATAGTCTTACCATATGATCCAGCAATTGTGCTCCTAGGTGTTTACTCAACTGATTTGAAGACTTATGTCCACACAAAACCTGCACATGAATGTTTGTAGTCACTTTATTTATAATAACCTAAATCTGGTTTTTAGTATACATGCTGCCAAAGAGAGGACAAATAATAGCCCAAATCTGGAAGCAACCAAATGTCCTTTGGTAGGTGACTATATAAACAAACTGTAGTACATCTATAGATTGGAATGTTATTCAGAGATTAAAAAAAAAAAATGAAGCCATAGAAAAACATCATGAATTTTAAATTCCTATTACTAAGTGAAATAAACCAGCTTAAAAGTTTACATACTCTCTGATTCTAATTGTATCACAAACTGGAAATGGCAAAACTACAGTAAAAAGATCAGTGATTTCCAGGGTTTGGCAGGAGGTGGTGATTGGGGAGAAGGGTTCAGTAGGTGAAGCACAGGATTTTTTAAAGGGTGTTGAGAAGAGTCCATATGATAATGTAATTGTGGATATGTGACACTATGCATTTGTCAAAGTCTTAGAGCAAAAGAGTGAATTTTAATTATGCAAATGTAAAAAAATCATTCAGGAGGTTAGAGGAATCCCAGGATTGAATACAGTATGTGACAAAACAATCTAGCTGTATATATTACAAACATACAAAATAACCTCACTGAATGGGTTTGGAGTAAGATGTACTAACCTATGTAATTTTGGAAATGAGTGGAATGTAATTACGACAAAAGAAACTGTGCAGAAAGCCCTGTCACTAGTTCATAAAGTTATTTCCCATGGGTGTGCAGTTTAACAATTCTAATACTGCTATTTTGAAATTGAACATTTAAGTAAATTGATGTCAGATGATAGGAGTCGGATGTTGGATGATGTGTCATTGTTGCAGTGGGAATTTGTAGATAGGCGAAGGGAGGAGGCTAAAATATTCAAGTGGTAATGGATTAAAGTTTGAGACATCAGTATGAACTCATGAGTATGAACTAATGTCTTAAATTCTAATCCATTCATAGCAGTACAGATGTTTATACATAGAAATGTGTATATACACAGGCTAACAGAGCAGGCCTAGAAGCAATAACACTCTTGCAGCAATGAGCACCTGGTACCCAGATTGTGGTTTCTAATACTATCCTCCAACAAAAGGAATGAGGGCTCCTTGGAGAACTGGTTGATTCTAGGACTGGAACAGAAAACATATAAGATGAGCCTGGAACATCTTGCAGTGCTAGAAAGGAAGGAAATGTTCAAAACAAGCAAGCAAGCAAGCAAACAAACACCCATTATGTTGAAGTTATATCTAAGGAACACAGGTACCAAATGAAAGAGCTCCCAATGGCCAAAGCTGGAACAATTTGAGCAACAAAATGACTAAAGTGCCATTGGATCATAATCCAATTATAAAAGAAATAGTCACAAGTTCATATAAGTGATTGAATAAATAATAAATGGGGGAGAGACAAAGTTCCCATGCAAAATTGCAAATAATTTACATAGATACTCTGCCCTCAAAAGGTAGAGTATAACTTTCTACTCCTTCAGTTTTGGCTGTATATAGCGACTTCCTTACAAAGAATACAGTATGGAAAGGAGGAAAAGAGAGTAACTAGACAGTGGAGAAAACTGAAAAACATCACCTCAGTCAGCTGAACATCAACAGAGATGTCATGTTGATAGTATGTATCCTTAAAAAGATATGATGAAAGTGGCACTGTGTCTCTGTGGTTTTCTTCCTCAGAACTCATTAGTTGCTCTAGTCTAATTATGAGAAAAACAAGTTAAATCCCAAGAGAGAGATAGTACACAAAATATCTAATCGATATTCCTCAACAATGTCAAGGCCATCAAAACCAAGGCAAGTCTGAGCAACTATCATGGACAAGAGAGACCCTAACTCGACATGATGAGTAAATGTAATGTGGCATCCTGGTTGGGATCCTGCATCAGAAAAAGGGCATTAGAGAAAAACTGAGGAAATTTGATTAAAGAAGGGACTTTAATAATAACATATCAGTATTGGCTCTTTAATTTTAACAAATGTATCATACTAATGTAAGATGTTAAAAATAGGGGGAAATGCTGTTTAAAGCATTAACATTTTTTTACTCCCTAGAAAAGTTAATGATTAATAACATACCAAGTAAAAAATTGTCCTAGTTAGTGATTTAAAAAAAATGCATATCTCCAATGACCAAATAGCCTTATGTAAACATTTCAAAGGAAAGGCAGCTACTTCCAGAAAAAAAGTGAAAAGAATGTTTAATTTAAATAAAATAAGTTTATTTCCTGACTCCTCATTCAGATTCTTTGTTCTTCAAGACAGGATTATTCCTCTCGAAGAATAAATTCAGATATATAATGGCTCTTCAGTTAATTATTATTTTATTGATATCAAAAGTTTATTAAACCTTTGATTAAAGACCAAATGTTATAGTTTATTGGGGCTAAATCAGTGTGACCTAAGATGAGGCGCCCTCTAAAAGGAAGTGTTGCAAATTATATTGCTGTTCAAAATATTCATACCTCTCCCCCTATAACCTCATGGAAAGAGTGCTCTTCCCCCACTCAATTGATGTTGGCCTTTGCCATCTATGACTTGTTTTGGCTTCAGCTGGACAGAATGTACTTCTATACTCCTGACCTTGGGCTTGGCTATGTGATTTGCTGTGGCCAATTGCAGTTAACAGATGTAAGCAGAGGCTTAAAGTGTGCTTACAAGGTTGTACTAGCCATTTTGTGCTATTGCCATGAGACCTTCTCCTGCACAGCTAGCTGTTGCCCTTTTAGGTTCCAGAAGAAAGAGTCATGGAGAGAGAGCCCCCTGGCTGAGGCTCACTTAGATCAGCCGATCTCCCAGCCAACCAGCAGACTATGAGAAATAAATGTTTAATGTATGCTTCTGAGATTTGGTGGTTGCTCTTGTTCATCAAGCACTGATTAATACAGGAATCATCTTTATTTTATTGTAATTTATCATCTGTATGTAAGTTTATTTTATAGTGCCTTAACATCTTCAATCACCTCCATAAATTTAATATACAAGGCACTGAGGATACAGAAGTGAGTAAAACACTCAATCAGATACAAGTAATGTTTTGTGTATTAGTAAAGGAATATCTGACTGAGAATGTCCAGCCATTTAAGCAGGCTTTGGAAGGTCTAACTTTGATAATCAATCAGTAACAGCATATGTCTATCTCCTTGATTTATCTATATGCAGAAAATCTACATGGGTGAGATTGGTAACAAGTGGTTTTACTTTTTTCAAAAAATCAGTTAGTACCTCCATAGGAGCTCTCTAGATATGGGCTTCCTATGTCCCCTGCCTGGTTTCAGGACCCTGGCTTCATGCTGAAGGGGCCTATGGAGAAATTGGTTGTATCCTAGAAATTCTTTGAGATTAATTAAAACTTGAGATAAAGAGAGAGAAGGAGAAATGAACACACACACACACACACACACACACACACACACACACACACCAACCTGTTTTGGACTTTACTGTGCTTCGGGTGTTGGAAATGTATGTTCTCATCAAGTATTCTCAACGTCCGATGAGGTACAATGTGACATTTACCACTGGGGCACTTGCAGTGTGCCAATCACAAATGACAGGGGTAAACTTCCAGATTACCTGGCATTCCAAAAGTCTTCTTTTCCAGAATGAGAACCATAGATTCAGTGTCTAGCACAAAATAGACGTTCAATAAATGTTTGTTGAATAAATGAAATTTGATATTTTTTTTAAAATAAAAAATAATAGTAATAGTAGTATTGAGCATGATGTTCCAGGTACTTATTCAATACCGAATTTGTTATTTACATTTTAGAAATGAAGGTACTTGTGAAAGGTCATATTAGCAAAACCCGGATTAATTTAAAGCAAGTTGACCCAATTCCCTTCACAATATTGAATCATCGAGGTTTCTAGTCTGGTGCCAGAGGCTAGTGATGAGTTTTGCTCATGGCTTCATAAGCATGGTGGCAGAGGATGTGACACCAAGTGTTGACTGCAGGGGACGAAAAGCTGGGTGGAGGAAAGCACAGCAAAGGCGTGAGACTGCCTGTGGCTGGTGCCGGCTGGGGATGTCTGTGAGGAGTGAGCGGAGAGGAGGAATGGGGCAGTGAGTGGGACCAGGCAGGTGAGACACGGCACAGAGCCAAACCGAGAATACTGGCCAGGGCTGGGATTTCACGACTCTAAAGCTTCCCATGGACAGAGTGGGCCAGTGCTACAGGGGTGCTTCTGGCTGGAGGTGAGCATGTGGCTGCCAACGGTCCGTTTCTGTCCTGAACTGGGGTGGCATGGGTTCACACAGTCCCCAAAAGTGTGTGTGTGTGTGTGTGTGTGTGTGTGTGTGTGTGTGTGTGTGTGTGTGTTGGTTATGGGGGTGGACCAAGTAAGTGAGACACTTAAGTCAGCCATTGACTTTGCGAGCCTCACTTTTTAATCCGCATAATAGTACTATTGCAGGAGACGAGGAGAGGATTGAATGAACCATATGAATGTGCCACTTTGTAGGCTAGTAAAAAAGTCATTAAGAGTTACTTCTATGGTTCAGGAGCAGGCCAAAGAGCATGTATAATCACAACCTATGCTACATTATGCTTAAGCAAGGTATTTTTTGGTTTTACTTTTTTAAAAATGCCATAGTGAATATTCTGCCCCATATTCAGAGAACTTAAAATGCACTTCTTTCCCTTATTCACTGCAGTCGGGGAATTTCTGGCAGTTGTTTAAATAAAAGGCAAGGCTATTCTCTTGTGACTTATGCCAGTGCAATATGAAATTACATTCTCCTGAGGATACTCTCAGTTCTTACAGGCTCTCCTTTCCCACAGATCCACTGTAGAAGTAAACCTCAGGAACACTGAAGCCTGTACAAAGAGATAATTTCACACACGGGGTGATTCTGTGGACAGGTAAATCTCCCATTGAGACCTATGAGTTCACGCCAGCCTCAGTTGAGTTAGAAGAAAGTTAAAATTATCACCATCATTAGTGATGTGAGGATGGTGGTAAAAAAGGGATTAGTCTGAGTTATTCTTGTTTCCCAGAACTTTGTAAGGTGTCTGTCTCCTAATTTTTGTACACATTTTGCCTTTCCATTCTGTCTCCCTTGAACCTGGGGAAATCTTTTACCACCTTAAGATTTAACTCAGAAGTGTCCTCCAAGAAGCCTCCCTTGACCCATTAGCCTTAATAAGGCTTGCTCTTCTTTGTACTCTTTCGGGCTTGGCACTCAGTTTAATTTTTGTCTTCCTCACATTGTATTATGATCATGTACCTCCCTGTCTTCAGCCTTATATAAAGAATATCTTGAGGGGCTGAGCTGCATTGTTGATTTATCTCTACACACCTAGTACCTTGTACACTGAATACATGGAGAAAGCTCTTAATAAATATTTGTTTAATGAACAAGGAATGACTGAAAGAAGGAATAATGAACAAGGAATGCCAGCCTCCAAAAGCAACTTTGAAGTTTTCTCTTACCCCATCCCTGTTGGCTTCAGTTTCCAAGTACTCTAAGATTTGTGCTGTTTCTATACCATTAAAAATGTTTTTATTATAGATTGAAATATGTAACTTTGAATATGGTCTTTCGTGTTCATGGCCATCAAGTCTAGAATTACATTTCAAATTTGTGTCTTTGGTTACTGGTAATGAAAACAAGATGAATGAGGAGATCTTTCAATGGGAGAGGACATATAATGTCGGTACAAAGAGCTGTCTTTATAGCGCTGCAAGGGGACATCAAGTTTTAAAAAAAGTTTTACAGGGATGTTAGGGAAGGAGATAACCTCCAGATCTTGCCAATTCTGCCTCTATAGTTCTACTTACTGATTTATAAAGGATCCACACAGCGTTATTCTTAGCCAAGATAAGCACTTAAAAAATGTATGGAGATATCCTGCCTCCCATATTTGGAAAGCTTAAGTTCATTTCTTACTTCCTTCTTCTCTCTGAACAGAAAATTTCCCAAGATAAACAGATGTATAGTACATCCTGTATCCTCCTGCAATGTACCTCTTTCATAAGACCTCCCTTTCTTCTGGCATACAAATCTCTCTCTAGAAATATACTTGTTTTTCTTGTGACCATTTCTTGGAAAGCAGTCCTGCCCCAAATTTAATCTAGCACACAATATCCTTGGAAAATTCTCGTTGTCTTATATTTAATTGGGTTGTACTGGTAGTGTTCATTTATTTCTTTGTTTTAGAATATAGGGTTTTATCGGAAGGGGGTGTTAACATTCGGCATCTCTTAATGCACCAGTTTAGGGTGTATCCACCCAGTCTCCATGTTCTTGCATAAAAACTTAATGCAATGTTTTATAGACTTCTTTGTGCATAACTGTTCCCTCCATCACCTTGAGAGTTAAACTAGGTCTAGTTCCTCTCCTTATCCCTAGCACCTAGCCCTGGGTCTGACATCTAGGAGGACCTTGGTAAATGTCTTTTGAATGAATGAATAAATGAACAGGTGAACAGTAAGTTAATGGAGGCCCGTGACTTTTAACTTTAAGCTCGTGGAAGCACAGCATGACTATGTTTAGCACCTGGAGGGCCAATGTTAATAAAAGAATAAGTTGGAGATGTTTGAGCAGCATTTGAGAATTAGCAGTGGCAGAGAAGATCCTTCAGATGAACAAAGGGAAGGAATATAGTGGAAGACAATTAAATGGAGGGAAGAAGTTTAATGGAGCAGGGGGACTAGAAAGAGAAATAGAGAAAGAACTCCCAAAGGTCAGACTGGGCTCTTCCTCCTCACCTCCTCTCAGCTCCAGGATGCACTGAGACCCTTTGGGTTTCCTTTTGTGGTCCTTCCCTACCTGCTCCAATTCTGGTCAGAAGAATCGTAGCACAGGATAAGGAATTGTAAGCAGGTGGAGAACAGCAACTGAATGTAAAGGTTAGAAATTCATTTAGCCAAGCAGTTTGAAGTGATGTTAAAATGCCAAACTTCATAATAATGTTTCACTCCTCGAAGGGTAGGCCTTCTAAATGACTAATCATCTTTTGCCTATTGAATGTGATATGTGCTTATAGAAACAGCCCACGAACAGCCTGGTGTTCTATTTCTCCAAGGTCTGCCAAGGTTGATGCTGGGTTGATTTGGAGGGTTGGCTTGGTTAGACTAAGGTTAAGCCAAGAAGATTTTTTCAAAGTAAGTGGCATTTGAGAGTAATTTCTATAGGTTTCCAAAGAAAAGGTGATGTTTACAAAGAGATAAGACTTTAAAGGCATATAACCTCAAAGTTTTGTGACCTTGGTCTTTTGCCTGATTCTTATTTGCTGAAATAGTCAAGAAAATGCCCAACTAAGGATCATATTTGAAGAAAAATTAGAACTTGCTTTTTTTTTTTTTTTTTTTTTTTAAGAAAGCAAGGAATTAACATGATTGGAATGCAGGTGTATTTTTGTTTAATTTTGAAAACATTTTTAGGGTCTCTCGAATGCCTTTCAAAATTTGACATTTCATATTAAAAGTATAAATATTTAGTAAAATAAGAAACTTGCCTGCTGGGCAAAATGAGACATTTTGAGCTCTTGACTTGGGTTCAGGGTGGTACCATCTGTATCTCTGTACCCAAGTGCTTGGCATATAGTGAGAGTTCATAAACATTTGGCACATGAATGGGGAAGCTGAAAGCCAATTACATTATGCAATCTTGCTCTGCTTTTCAGTTGGTAGCAGCCTAGTTGGTTTTAGCTAATGGGACCTTAACATTTTGATTTCTTTTGGTATAAAAGTAGGTAAAGTAAGAAGCTAGGTGTACTTTCAAATCATCTATTCTCATAGCTTGTCATTAACTAGAAGTCTGCTTTATTAGAAATGTTTGTACATGCATGTGTGTGTGTTTGCAGAAAAACCTTGCAATGTAACAGAACCAGTTTTCTAAAAATTGACCATTGTGTCTTTTGTAATCAGTATTTCATATGGTTGTAGTTACTGCAGATGGGCAAGCAGCTGGCTCCAAGATTCTGTAAGGCCACAGTGATTTTAACTAAACTAATAATAGTATCATTTTGTATTTCTTCTGATTTCAAAATAATATACTTTTTATTGAACAAATGAAAAAGCAGAAAGATATGAAAACTCAGAGCAGCCATTGTTAATATGTTTCTGAAGTATTTTCTGTGTAAAGATGTGTAATAGGCAGATTTCTAAGATGACTTCCAACATCTCCACCCTCTGGACTATTCCTGCAATTATGTTATGTTACATGGCAAAAGGAATTTCACAAGATAATTAAATCACTAATCAGTTGACCTTATGATAAGATTAGTTAGGTGCGCCTAACCTAATCATACAACGTTTCAAAAGGAAAGTTTTCTCTGGATAATTGGATAAGCAAAAGTCAGAGATTCAAAGCCTGTGAGAAATTCGCTGGTCATTGCTGGCTTGAAGATGAAGGGAGTCACAAGTCAAAGAATGTGAGTGACCTGTAAGAGGTGAGAGTGATTCCCAGCTAGCAGACAGTAAGCCAGTAGAGATCTCAGTTCTACAACCACCACCAATGAAAACAATAAACAAACAAACAAAACACCTGGATGTTACAAAAAACCTGAATGAACTTGGAAGTAAATTCTTATAGAGTTTCCTGCTTGGCCAATGCCTTAATTTCAGCCTTTGAGATTCTAAGCAGTAGCTAAAATGTGCCAGACCGCTCACCCACAGAAAATGTGAGATGGTAAGCATGAATTGTTTATAGCTGCTAAGTTTCTGATAATTAGTTATGTAGCAATATAAAAACAGAGATTATGGTGCCTAGAATGGGGTACTGCCACACAATAACAAATGCCTAAAGTATGGAAGTGGCTTTGAAATCAGGCAGTGGCTAGAAGAATTTTGAGGAGCACAATAGAAGAAACCTAAATTGTCTTCAACAGACTATTAGCAGAAATATGGACATTAAAGATGCAGCCGCGAAAGCTCTGAAGGAATTGAGAACCATTACAGAGAAAACTTAAATTGTCTTAGAGAAAATCTAAATCACCATAAATAGACTGTTATTAGAAATTTAGGCTTTAAGAACAGTGCCAGTAAGTACTCAGATGAAGTGTGAAATGTTATTGGAACTGGAGGAAGAGAAGCCTTGTTGTATGGTGGCAGAAAGCTTAGAAAGATTGTGACCTCAGTTTTATCAAAAACAGAATTTGTAAGTGACAAACTTGGATATATAGCTAAGAAGATTGCCAAGCAAAGTGTTGATGGTGCGGGTTTGTTTTTTCTTGCTGCTTATACCAAAATGTGAGAAACAAGAAATAATTTGATGGAAAAACTGGTAGATATAAAGGGATCATGTCTGGATGGTTTTGAAAATTCTCAGCCTTTCCAGATGGTAAAAGATGCTAAATGTGAGAAATGGCTTCTGAAATCATGGCATAGAGTGAAAAAGAACTGTGTGACAATCCAGCTCTTTACCAAAACAGAGAGACCAAAAGGGCTAAGTATTCAGTCATACAAAAGGCACTTCTAAGAGATCAAGGGTGTGACATACAGATCCCATCAATCAAATCAGAGTGGCTCTAGAAGCTTAGCTCTGTTGTCCCTCAACCATCTCACCAGAAACCAAAGATAGAGAAGCGATCATCTCTAAAAGATTTGTTGATGTGGCTTTTGTCTACTGGAGTGAAACCCTGTGAAATTCATTCAAGGACAATAAAATGAATAGTTTTCCCCTAAATTCAGTCTACTTGGAACCTATGAATGTGACCTTATCTGGAAATAGTGTATTTGTACATGTAATCAAGTTAAGATGCCCTTATAAGGAGAGAAATTTGACAGTGTTCCAAGTATTCTGAGAATTCTAAGAAGGCTCCTTGAGCCCTGTCCTCTCATGTCACTCTTGATTACATTATGTTACATAGGAAAAGGAAGCTTACACATGTAATGAAGGTTGCAAATCAGTTGACCTTAAGAGAGAGAGGGTATCCAGGTAGGCCTGGCCTTATTACATGAACCTTTGAAAACAACAGAGTTTTCTCTGACTGGTTGGAGAAGCAGAAGACAGAGATTCAAAGCATGAGAGAATTTGACACATCATTGCTGGCTTGAAGATAGAGGGAGCCACTAGTTGAGAAATATGAGCGACTTCTGGAGCTGAGAATAACCCTGGGCCAGCAGCCCCCAGTAAGAAACTGCAAACTAAATGAACTTGGAAGCAGATTCTTCTCCAGAACTTACTGATAAGAATGCAGCCCAGCTGACATCATGGTTTCATTCAACATCTGAGACCCTCAACACAGGGCCTAGCTAAATTGTATTGGACAATTGACTTCTGGAAACTTGAGATAATAGATTTGTGTTATTTACAGTTGTAAGTTTGTGGAATTTGTTATGCAACAATAGAAAACTAATTTGTATGTATGTGTGTGTGTGTGTGTGTGTGTGTGTGTGTAATTCTGTGTGTATATATTCTCTTAGGTAAAAGAGATTACACTTCGCTAGATCACATAAAATCAATCTAGTAGAAGTTTATAAAAAAATATTGTAGGTCAGCGATGAAATTAATTTTATAGTACACACAGGATTCTAATAACTTTTAAAAAGCCCTTAATAAAGACCATTAGTACTAGGTTTAAGCTTCTTATTGCTTTATCCTTCTGAGAGATTCTGTGAGGACTGTACATACCTGGATAGTATGTAGTCTTAGAGAATTGAGATCTTAATCAAATCTAATCACTCCAACAATCATTGAGCACCTTATATCTACTACTAGATACTGGGCTTAGCTATGGGGATTGAATGATAAATATATCTTGCTTTCTTGGGGATTTATGTTGGATGGGGAAATAGTCAAGTAAATATATAATGGCAATATAGTGTGTTAACTACTATAATTAGGTAATATAAGAGCGTGTGTGAAGATTACCTAATGCAAACTTGAGACAGGGATAGTGAAAGAAAAGTCCAAGATTTGAGGAGCAAGAAAATGACACAAAAGTTGGAGGCATGCATGTACAGGTGTGCAGAAGTGAGATTGTGTGTGTGTGTGAAAAGTATTTGAGCACAGGAAATACATATAAAACATGTATGAAGGTGTGAGAGTACTTAATAGATATACAAGTATTTTGGTGTATCTAAAACTAGAATGCAAGGAGCAAGTGGCCAGAGGGATATGGAGAGGGAAATATGGACCAGTTATAAAGGGTCTTATATGCTAATTTAAACTTTATCCTGGGGACCATGGGAAAAATCATTAAAAGTACTAAGCATAGGAAGGATTTATGTTATCAAGCTTTCCCTGCAGATAAATCTGTGTAGGGAGCAAGATCAAATTGCAGGGAGATCAGACCAAACTCTTCCAGATTAAAGATATCTAAACTGAGTGATAGTGGGAATGGAGAGGAGAGAAAAGTATATGGACTTGAGAGATAAAAGAGATAAGATCAACATGTGTGTGTTTGGACCTGGCCAATGAGGAGGGGAAAGAGCAAAAGTTAATGTCCAAGTTTCAGGCTTGTGAGGCTAGATCAGTCGACAAGATGGAAACCCAGAGGAGAAACAGTTTGGGGAAGGAGGTGAGCTCAGTTTTGGACATGTGGAGTCTGAGGTGTTCATGGGATAGACAATGGAAATTGTCAAATAAGAATTTGTTTGTTCTACAAGTCAGGAGAAAAATCTGGGCTAGATAAAGGTTTGGAAAGATGGGTGCTATGAAATTACTATTGGGGAATGAAGTTGAAATTGTTGGCAAGAGAATGGCTGAAGTGATAAAAATCTATGTTATTTATCTGTAAAATGGGGATAGTAATTTATCTTGGAATCTTGCAGACAACGTGGCTGGAGGCTTGACAAATTCTAATACATAAATGTATAGTTATTATAAGACACTATAAGGATGCCCAGATATCTCACCTAAGATATATGAGGGGAGTGTGGTTTCTCAGGTTTCCCTATTTCTTCACAGAGAAACTACCTACATTGGTGGCGATGGTATCTCACCTGTGTGGGATGAGGTCCTGCCAGCTTGTAGGAAGCCCTGACTAGGAGCTAACCAAGACTCTTATATCCCCAAATATATTATAGCCAAACTCCAGTGTAATTACTTTCTAAGGCTGAAAAAACTTTCTTTAGCAAGCCCCATTACCTGTATCTAATCAGCATAGGTTCCAGGTACAATTCCTTACTAAACCACCAGTGCCGTCTTGCTCCTTTGTCCTAGGTTTTAGAATGATGCCTAGGAATCTTATGTTTGCAGTTACATTGTAAGGCTGAGCAAATACACACACACACACACACACACACGTTCAGTTCAACACCTAGAAGAGACTTAGCATGGAAGTCTTGACCAAGGCCCTCAACATCTAGTTCACAGAGTAGTCCTAAGAATGAAATAATGTAAGGTGCAAAAATGCTTAATACAGTGCCTGGCATAAATTAATATTCATAAGTGTTAGTCACTATTGTTAATTGCTATTACTTGTTATTGCTTTTACTATAGCTGTAACAACTATTGCCAAAGAAGTGAAGACAAGAAGGGCTGATATTGAGAGAAAAAAGAGGGGATTTGGAAGTAATAATGAGGTTGAAGAAATAATAGAGTGGCAGTAATTGAATGAGAGACTTGGAAGGAAGGTTGCAGTGAGTGAAGTGTTTGAATTTAAGCTTTAAGAAAGGGAATAGTTCCAAGGAATGATAGGACTGTAGCAATCTCGGATGCATGTGGTTGTATAAGTAATGTGAGATGAGCGGAAGGAAAGGGAGGTATGAGATGAAGGTCATTAGCACTGAAGAGGTCAAAGAAGTCAGAAGCCGGGAAATCGGGTGGGTCAGCCATATGACTGTGGAGCTGTCTCAGGATGACAACATGGCTCAGATTAGAAAAGATAATTGTGAATAAGTGCTAACATCTTTAAAAAGAGAAGGAAACACTTGAGTTTGTTGGTAGGATTCTCTTGCCCTGGAGTGTCTTTGGATCCCATGGTTTCTACCTTGGCAGATTCTCTCTATCCTCTAACTTTAAGAAGTGACTCTCTTGGGCTGGTTACCAGGGACCTGCTAGGATAAGTGTACTTAGGCCTGAGCTGGCTATTTGGAATACATCAGATATACTGTGTACCCATTCTTCCAGTCCAGGCAAACTGCCCTGATTCCAGGAAGAAAGACCCCTTAGAGCTACTTGACTGAACATCACAAAATCTGTTCTCATTCTAATTTAGAATGCAGAGACTTGTGTGGTGACTCACACATTTGAAAAGCTCAAATTAAGTAGTGGTGATCTCAACCATGATTCACTGATGAAAACTGGAAAGTGATTCATCTCCTTTATTGTTTGTCCTTGGGAGTCACGAGGCCTAGAGGTCTTTTTTCTGAGCACACTGCACTCACTCAAGAAAAGACACTGGGCCCTCCTGTGGTGGTATTTTAGTAATTACACAGTCATCCACTGCATTTTCTTATGAGGCCATTTTCTTTGGTCCATTTTAATTCCATCTACAGTGAGTAAGATGATCTTGTACTATAATGACTCATTGTTAATAAATCAGGGAAGGCAATGATACTTTCAGGCCAAAGGTGGGGGTACATCTAGTAAATCTATGGTGCAGATTCACAACTCCGTAATCTGTAGGGACCATTGTATCATTTTTAGTATTTATTTGTTATCAAAGAATCACTTTTTTCTTAGAATAGGTTAAATTAATTTATAAGATCTTAAGGGGAAAACACTAATTAAAAAGTGAAGATGACTTCTACTGTAACAAATAAGCCCAGATTAATGACTATCGTGTACTCCATGTACTTAAAATTAACACCAAAAAAAAAAAGATCCACCTGAAAAAGAAATATATAATTTGACCACAATAAGTTTATTTGTGCACCCACCATGTGCCCAATCACTGTGCTGATTACTCAGGACTAGGTAAGAACTCTTCCTGTGAGCTTCCTTAGAACCTTGTATTAATGCTCACTGTAGCTCTTATAAACAATCAATTCCAATGCCATCTGAAAATTTGTTACCTCCTCCCTGGTCTATAATGCTTATAGCTAACATTTTACTGAACTAATATTTTATGTCAGATGCTGTGTCTAAGCACTAAACATGTATTAACTCATTTAATATTTACAGCAATCCTAGGAGGTAAGTACTTATTACTATCATCATACCTGTTTTTATATAGAAAGAGACTGAAGCACAGTGACATTAAATATTGTCCAATGTTACAGAGCATAAGATGGGGGAGCCAGAGTCCAAACCCAGGTAGAATCAACTGAGTCTGTGTTGCTCATCACTCTTCTGTGTGCCTCTCTATAAGTCTCTTTCTTGCTCATCTCATCCCTAGTACTGGTTAGCTTTCCTGTTCATCCCCCTTTGGTCTATTTTTGATACAGCTATCACAGTGATGTTTTAAAACTATTAAATAAAGTTATATCCTTGCCAAAATCCCTAGTGACTACCCATCTCACTTGGAATAAAATCCAAACTCCTACGAGGTCCTATGTAATCTAGTTATTGCCAGCACAATAACCTCATCTCTACCTTTTCCTGCCTTGTTCACTCCCCTTCATCCACATTATTCTAGCTGCCCCTGGAGTATAGTAATTCCTTCCTGCCTCTTCCTGCTCTTCTCTCTACCAGTGGGATTCTTTCCCTGGCGTTTCTTTTGCTTCATTGATGTCTCTTCTCAAACAACATCTTTTTAAAGGGGTCTTTTCTGACCACTGTATTTATTAGGAGTGCCCACTCCTAGTCACTTACTTGCCCCTACCCCCACTCATAGCACTTAATCATTATCTGAAATTTTATATGACAACACCACCTTCATGATGGTAGGCAATTTATTGTCTTGATCACTTTTGTATCTGGAACACTGAGAACAAGTGCCTGGTTCCTAGTAGGCACTCAATAATGTTTGTTGAATGAATGCCTATCTTTAATAGATATAAAAAAGTTTGAATGAATGAATAAATGCATGCAGTCTTGTATATGAAACACAATACAATGTAAAAATGTTTGTGAGTACATAGAAGAGGATTCTTAAGTATTCCTGAAGAAAATGGTGCTGAGCTGAGTCTCGATAAAATAATAAAAGTTACTTAGGTTGAAATGAGTGAAAAAGACCTCTCAGTAGAAGTTAATAAGATACTCAAAGATTTGCAGGTGTGAAACAAAATATTATGTATAGAGAAATACTACTGTTGAGGTATTCTGGAGCCATAAAGTGTAAGGTATGAAGAAATAAAAATGATCTTGGAAATATAAGCAGGAGCTCCTTCATCTCTCTTTAACATTGAAATAAAAATGTGAAAACCACAATCAATCAAACAAAATTATCTTGTACCTATAAGTTAATAGACCGTATTAATGTATAATGTATACATTAATGGAATGTATTAATGTATTAATGTAGAATGTATTAATGGGATTTAATTACTAGTTCTCGTTCATCTCCCTCCCCACCCCCTTTTTTAACCCAGATACTCAGAGTTACTGACAGCATCCAGACAAAGAAAGAAAAAGGATATCTTGAGATGCAAGGGCAATAATCACAAGCTGTTAGTGCATGAGTGACTCAGGTTACTCCTGGATGTTGAAGCCATTTTGGAGCTGTCACCCTTTGAGGCCATGACTTACTCTATGGCACTGTCTAGAATGCACACATCTTCACTGGTGGGATATGGGGCTCTCATTCCAATTCTTATTTCACTGAGAAAAGATAAGTAACTTTTTATTATCTTGTTTGTTTTGCGGAGGGGCTTCATACAGCTTTTTTATCACTATACCTAGAACTAAATGAACATTTGTCGAATTAATGTATGAATATCCAAGTGGGGATGTGTAGTCAGTATTTGTATACATGAGTCTAGTTCACTGGACTAGAGGATAAATAAAAATTATAATTATTGAGATGGTCCTCAACATTGCCAGTGGCTTTGTAAATTATTTTATTTATGGACATTGAAATTACTTATAAAGGGGCAGAAATTAAATTAGAGGAAGGCCCAGACCAAATGAAGGGCAGTAGATAGATATCTGTAGATATAGCAGTAATCGGAGATAGAGAGTGGTGCAGACAGATATCAAAGTGGTAAGTGATTTAGTCTGAGTATGGAAAAGGAATGATGTTCAAAAGAATATAAAGGACCATTCTTCCCTCTCCCCTCCTGTGCCACCTGGAATCTGTGGTATTTGGAATTTGAGAAAATAGACAGCCTTGAGAGGATTTAGGAAAAGACAATTTCCCATGGGGGTGCCAGGTTTCTTGTAAGACCGGAAAGGTAAAGAAACATTTTATGACTAGGTTGGATATATTAAAAAAATTGTTGCAATGAAATCAAGAATTCTATAGAGCACTGAGAAGTAGGACACCTATGGAAAGAAGAATCACAGGTAAGGAAGGAGCACAGGATAGTATGCTTAAGACAGCATATCAGGGAATGGTGGATCACACAACCTTGCGCTTTGGCCAGTTACCAAAGATGGCAGAGATGAAGGGCACAGTTACATTGATTGTTCTCAAGGGAAGGACTATACTTAATCTGCAACTATCCCCCACAATGTTAATTAATTCTACGTGTATCTATTGAGGATTTGCCAGCTGCATTCTCGTCATTGTGAATAAACAGAAGAGTAAAATGGCTCTAGCCCTTTTCTGGTGGATGTTATAGTCTAGAAGAATAAATGGGTTGAAACATAGATATTTATGTAATTGCAAACATAATAGAGGCAATGAAAGAAACATATAGAACACAATGAGAATTAATAATAAGATAATTTATCTTAATCTAGAGATTCAGGGCAATTTATTCCTAAAACATGAGAACACTAGTCTCATGTTTCAGTTACCCAGAATCAATCACAGTGTGAAAATATTAAATAGAAAATCTCAGAAATAAACAATCCTTAAATTTTAATTTATGAACTATTTTGAGTAATATAATGAAATTTCACACCATCCTGCTCTGTCCTGCCTTGGACATAAATCATTCCTTTGTCTAGTGTATCCTACTACATATGCTCCCGCCTGCCCATAGTCATTTTGTAGCCATTTCACTTATCAGTCAGATTGATTGTTGGGGTATGGCAGTGCTTGTGTTCAAGTAACCCTTATTTTATTTAATAATGGCCTCAAAGTGCAAGAGTAGTGATGCTGGCAATTTGGATATGCCAAAGAGAAGCCACAAAGTGCTTCCTTTAAGTGAAAAAGTGAAAGTTCTCTTATTTAATAAGGAAAGAAAAAAATCATATGCTGAAGCTGCTAATATCTACAGTGAGAACAAGTCTTCTATCTGTGAAGTTGCCTAATTTATAAATTAAACTTTTCACACATGTGTATATATTAGAAAAATCACAATACATGTAAGGTTCAGTACTATCTGCAGTTTTCAGGTCTTGGAATGTATCCTCCAACTAAGTAGGACCATTGTAGTGATAAACCGGATCATAAGGGTAGACAAGGGCAAAGTCTCAGAAGCAAGAAGGAAAAATTGTCTGGCACTGTAAAACATAGAGTTTTGTAAACTTTAGTACTTACAGAACCTTTAGTACTCTGTCATGTTTTCTAACATGGAATAGTATTTCATGTCAAATGTGGCATTGGGGTAAGTCCCCAGGGCAAGCATTTAAAGTATTTGCACGTGCTGTTGTCTTTTATACATTCTCAATATGTTAGCTTTAACAATTTCCTTCAACACTGTAGGTCTTTCTGACTGATATAGAAAATTGAAAGAATTGTTTATTCTTTAACCAAATTTAATCAGCAATCTACTGACTGCAAAATGTTGCAGAAAACACAAAGGTGGTCAATGACTTCAATGAAATTACAATGTTTTGAAAATGCAATACACAAAAATGAGAAAAGAATGATGATATCATATAACAATATAGTAGATATTATAAGACATTGTATAACAAATGAAAGGTATAAACAAGATGTACTCTGAAGTCATAGGATGAAGATAATACTGTGTTCTGGAGTTGTCTGAAAATATTTTATAATGGAGTTGGAGCTTGCGATAGTCTTTGAATACCTTAAAGAGATACCAGAGGCAGATATTTTTATTTTGAAGTGATCCTCATAGAGTTTGTTTTAGTTAATATCATTTTGGTTACAAGTAACAGAAAATATAACCCAAAGTGGTTCAAATGAGAAAGAAAATATATTGGCTCACAAAACTAAAAATTTCATTAGTAATATAGACACCAAGTACAGTTTAATCAAGGACCTGGTTATATTTTCTTCTGTTTTCTTAGACCTCATCTTCTTCTTTGTCCTTAGGCCATTTTCCTTCATGTTTGGTAGATGGCTGCCATCAGCAATAAGGGATATATATGCCTCTTTGATAAAATTAGAGGGAGATAGTAAGTTGCTTATACAAGTCTCCTGAAGTTTGCTCTCACAATGTCATCTGATGTCACATCACTATGGTCATGGAGATATTCTATAATTGGTTGCCTCAGATTTGGGTCATATACCCATTCTTGAACTAAACAACAAGGAAAGTGAGTTAAAAACTATGCTTTAAAATCACTGAAGCTAGTAAGCCAGATGGCAATTAAGTTCATTGCAAAATGACCTATAATTCTAAGCAATAGCTACCCACAAACCAGTAATTTTGAACATTGGCTATTTGTCCAGTCCTTTGCTATTTTTTTATTCTCAGACTCATTTCTATTCAATAGATACATATTGAGTGTCTATCACGGCATTGTGCTAGGTGCTGAGGGATGTGATATCAAGTAGAATGAGCATTTATTCCTGCCCACAAGAAGTATATAGTATGGGTGGGAGAGCAATGAAGTGATGTGATAAGAGTAATGACTGTGGGAAGCAGAGAGTGCTAATGGGGGCAGAAAAGAGGTCCACACATGTCAGGTGCTGAAGGGGGCGAGGGGCATTGTCAGAAGGGGTACCAAGAATTAGGAAAAAAAGTTAAAACACATGTAATAGATTTTCTTGCTCAATATTAGTGTGACTTTTTTTCTCTTTAAAATAGAAGCAAAAATATGCTGAATATTAAGGATTCATCTAACAAAATGCATTTTGCTTTGAAATAATTTCTGATTCAGAGATAGCTTTATTCTTTCAGTCAATAGAAGTCAGTCAAAAGGATATCTTAGTTAAGTATTGCCAAATTTTGTTCTTTTAGTTAGAGAAAGAAGTTAAACTTCACTAGATCTTTAAGCACCTAGTAATACTTACTAGTTTATTAGTGTAGGGGAGGAAAGATAATTTTTACTCTCTTTCTGAGTTCTTGACTGAGACCACTATAACAAGACAGATTAACAGGAGAAAAGCAAACAAGTGTATTAACATATACACCTCATGTATACCTAAGAGATACACAGGGAAAAATAAGTAACTCCTTGAGGTGGCTTAGAATTCAGACTGAAATACCATCTTAATAGGGAAAGCAGAGGGTGAATATAGGCTCTTAGGGAGAGTAATTTTTAGGAAAGATGAATGGGCCCTTAGAACAACAGCTAGGAGGTATGATAGTTTGTGGCAAAGTTTTTATAGGTGTGGTCTCAACATTAGAGTCTTCTCCTGTGATAAGATGATTTAAGATAATTGAGGTTTTGGGGGGGGTGGGGGAGATTTGCCTATAAGCAAACAATGGGAGTTCAGAGAAAGCCTCCCTCTGCATTTACTGTTTTTCAAGTACTCACAGCTCAAAACAATCATTAAGCCAAAGTGACATATTTTGGGGTGGCATATTCTGCTACTTTTCATTAGTTAATTAAAAATAATCCTACCCCTTTCTGATATAATATCCTTGGAGAGATCAGTATCACTAAAGAAATGTCTTTGCTTTTGGCATTCTGTTCATGCTCTATTAGGATAGTGTGTGTGAACCAACTCCACTTTCTTGCTCCTGCTGGACTTGAAAAGATGCATACAAACAACAAAGCCCTTGTGATTTTGGGTTCTGTGAACATGACATTGCTCTTGAGGGAATAATATCCAGACCTAAGGACTATTCCACCCCAGGGTCAGGGCTGGGAAAATAGGGTTACATACGTGGATGGATGTTTATTTCATCCATCTTATGTCTGTTATTTTTGTTATGTAGTAAGCCATCCCAAAATTTGATGGCTCAGAACAGTAATTATGTTTGCTCTGAGTGGTCCCACTCATGCATTTGTTCATACATAACTTCAGTTACTTACTGGTGGTCAACTGTCATCAGGGGTCATTGGTGAACTCAGGCTTTTTCACATGGTGTGGTGATAGGATTCCTCAAAACAGCAAGAGAACGCAAACCCCGATCCAGAAATACTTTTCAGGCCTGTAGTGGTATCATGTTTGCTAAAACCTTTATGGCCACAGAGCCCAAATTTAGAGAGTTGAGAAGTAGACTCTACCTCAATAGGAGGGGCTGTACAATGCCATTGCAAAAGGGTGTGGATAATGGGGTAAGGAGAATTTCTTGCTGATTTCACCATACATTTACCACACATCCAACAAATAGTCTCTTTTCATTTTATTAAGTGTCTACTGTAAAAGCATGCATAGCTTAAATCCTGAGAGTTGACTAGAAGGAATAGATTCAGGCTGTCTGAAAACTCACCATTAGCTCAGAAGGTCTTCTGCAACAATTCATTCCTGAGCCAAGTTTACAATATTTTGAGGGAGAAAATGTGAACATAGAGGGGAAGAATAAATGGCAATATTCATGGATAAACACATATTTTTCTTTGTTTTAAGATTCAGTTAATTATATGTTATCCTAGAGGAATTGGAAAGATATGTGGAATCTTGTGTATGTTGATAACAAATGGTGCAGTTGTGAAAGGTGGGTCACTATACCCATTCCAGTGAAGAAACAACTTTGAACACAAGATATTGTAATCAAGAACCACCTTGCAATTGTGTACCTCACTGATAGTGAAAGAGCATTCTTGCTACTACAGGTAATAATAGAAATGAATTAATAGTCATTTGATTCTTATAAAGATTCACATATACAATTATCATTAGACAACAGTGGTAACATTCATTCATGGCTGGAAGTCGCTAATCTTTGATCTCTGGAATATTGAGGATATTCCCTGTCGGATATGCTAATTCCAAGCTATGAAACTAATTAAAGGGATTAATTTCTCTAACTCTGGCTCTTTTTACTTTAAGAATATTACTGAGCTCATGTGTGGTAGCTAAGGAGGTAAACGGTGGAATAGCAGACCCTTTTTGAGAGAGAGGAGGAGGAATTTTCTTAGCTAGTTAGAGCAAGCTGGCCACCCACGGGACACTTAAACATGTATTCAACAAAGAGAGTGGCCTTGGGGCTGTGTTTTGATCCTTGAGAAAAAAGGGTGGGGATAGGGAGAAGAGATATAGGAGAAAGAAGGTAATGTGCTCGTTGAAACTGGTTTGTCTTGCTTACAAAAAAGCCAATTAAAAATTTAGGTCCTCAGTCATACTAGCCACACTTAAAGTGCTCAGTAGGCATATGTGTGCAGTAATTATAACATCAAGCAATACAATGTAGAACAGTTCCATCATAGAAAGTTATCCTGATTTAGGCAGTACTTAGAACACATTGGTTGCTCAATAAATATTAGCTGACTGAAAGAGCTGAATAAACAGAATATATGCCTCGCCTACCTCATTTTGAGAATCAAATGCTCTTTTCAGATGATGAATGATCTGGGTATGTTGAAGAGCCTTCATTTTCATTATGGCTTCCAAACAAATACTTCGATGGAGGGCTTTTGTTCTAAGAATGTACAATGGATTTTTATTTTTGGTCATGTTTTAGGAATGATGTTTCCTCCTGATCCCTGTTCCTGCAGTTAAATAAACTTTCTTTTTTAACTATAGGAAACAAGGGTGAACTTGACATAACTGCGTGGCCTTGTTTCTTCTTTCTTTTTCCAACAGGCCTCCTCGACCTTCTGATTCTCTGTTCAAACCCCTTTGGGAGCGCTCCTAGGAACATTTTGTGAAGTGAGTCTGTGTTAGGGAAATGATGTGAAGAGTGTGTCTGTGTGTGTGTGTGTGTGTGTGTGTGTGTGTGTGTGTGTTGGTTGTGAGCAGAGCTGGCAGTCGAGGGATTTGTAATTCACTTGCAATGGTTTCCCAAGCAAACTATGGATGACAAAAAGCTGCTTTCAATAATAGGAGTAAAAGTCACTTTACTTTTTCTTTGGTATTTGCCTTTAATTTGAGTATTAAGTTGTTGTTTTTTTAAAATCTTCACCGCTAATTGATCCATTATTACTCTCTAACAGTTACATTTGAAAATTTCAGATGAGAGCATTTTATGTGAGAGGCTCACTTCCATTACATAGCTTATAAGAAACAAAACAGGGCTAGAACCCAGAGCTTCTGACTCTTACTCCTTTACACTCTGTTGCCTAATTTACTTTGAAGGGAGACAAAATTATTAATAGGTGTTAGGTCTGCAGGGGAGGCGGATGCCTTCCTGGAGGCTTCCTGGCTTGATATCGGAATCCAGACCTGCCAGCTTGACATAGGAATCTTTGAGCTTCCTGGGGTTGTCTATTTCCTTCACCAGGTTAGGGAAGTTTTCCATCATTATTTCTTCAAATAGCTCTTCAACTTCTTGCTCTTCTCCTTCTGGTACCCCATAACATAAATGTTGTTATGTTTGATGTTATCCCATAGGCTCTTTATATTATCTTCATTATTTTGGATTCTTTTTTCTTGTTGTTGTTCTGATTGGATGTCCTCTGCTACCCCATCCTCTATATCAGGAATTCTATCTTCCAATTCCTTCACTCTATTGATCCCTCTAATATACTCTTTATCTCAGATATTGTATTCTTTGTTTCTGACTGATTTCCTTTTGTGATTTCCATCTCTGTTTTTATCCTTTTTTTCTCTTTGTTAAAGTTCTCACTGAGTCCATCTACTCTTCCCCTAAGTTCCTTGAGCATCCTTATACTAGTGTTTTGAACTCTGCATCTGGTAATTGCTTCTCTCCATTAGGTAAATTCTTTCTCTAAAGCTTTGTTCTGTTATTTCAAGTGGGACATGTTTCTTTGTCTCCCCATTTTGGCTACCTCCCTCCATTTCTATGTTTTAGGTTGGGCTCTTAAGTCTCCCAGTCTTAATAGAGTGATGTTATGTAGTAGATGTGCTGTGGGGACCCTTGGCACATACCTGACAGGGGTCCAGCCACAGGCTAAGTTCAGCTGCAGAGCCTGTGGACCTCTGGGGACACCTGGTAAGAATCACCAAGCAAGCCACCCATGCTGGGCTTATAGGTACCTTGAGAGGCCAACTCCAAAAGAGAGGCTGGCTGCCACTAGTGCAGGACTTGGGCTGCTTGGCAAGAGGTACAGGGCACGCCAAGGCCAGATGCTGCTTCTTTGGGTTTGGTGATACTTTGAGAGATTTTATGAAAGTTTGCAGCAAGAGCCAAGACAGCCTGTTTGTAGGGAATAAATCACTGAAGCAGCTTGGGTGGGCCCACAAGTTGGGAGGGGCGGAGTCTCAGGGAATCCCATTGGCGAAGCAACTTGTGTTATCCAGGTTGATGGCACCTGTGTCTGCAGGCTGGGCTAGGAGAGGGCTCAGCAGAGGAACAATGGTTTTTGCCTGCATCTCTGTGCAGGAGCCAGCTATCTCTCTGGGCCTCTCACTGAAGCCCAATAGCTCAGCCCCTCCCCATATGTCCCTGGCACCCCTCAAGCAGCTGCACAAGGGCTGGAGCTCTTAGTGAATGAGCCCATCAGCGAGTAAGGCTGGGCGTGGCCCTTTAAGAGGAAGGTCTCGCTTCCCACGGCCCTGTGTCAGCCACAACCTCTGCTGGTTTTCATAGCCAGAGGTTGTGGGGACTTCTTTCCTGGCACTGGAATCCTGAGCTGACGAGCCTAGTGTGCATCTGGGATCCCTCGCTCCTCAGGTGGGTGAAGGGGCTCTGCAGCAAAGGTAACCTCCCCATTCTCCATCGCCGCTCATGGTTGTGAGACCCAGGTGTTTTGTGTCTCTGCCCCGCCTACCGTTTTGAGATGACCTGTTATTTGAGGTGACGTAGTTGTAAGGCTTCTCTGTTCAGCCAGACCTCTGTGAGTCCAAGTGCTGGTTGCTCTGTCGTTTTGTTATAATTTTGGTATGGTTGCTAGAGGAGGCATGTACAGCCTTTATCTTCTACGCCATCTTGAATCTCTCCTGAGGGCTACATTTCTGATTTACAAATCATACATGAGTAAAACTCTCTTTTAATTTCTTTTGGAACTTTTTGTTAACAGTTGTGTTTTTGCCCTTCTTTTATTTTTGCTTAATTTAGATGTGATGAAGAATGGTAGAAAAAGATGGACTTTGAGTTCTGATCTGTGCTCCACTATTTACTATAAATCAAATGAGCACATTTGGGCAAGGTACATTTTCTGAATTTTGGTTTACTTATTTAAAAAACAAAGAAGCAAATAAAAAAAATCAGGTATATTATCTAACTTGCCAGTATATGGTGATAATTAATTGCATCTTGAAACCTAGTAAGCTATGTATAAATGTAGTAGTCATTCTACCTCCTTAGTACTAAAAAGTGAATGACAAATATCAGATAATGTTAGGCAGTTCATATGCTCTTGAAGGATCTTACAGAGTGAACATTTATAATAAATTAAAGTCCATTGAAATCAATAAGCATTTATTAAGCATCTGCTTTGTGCCCAAAATATGCCATACAAGGCTTCTTAGAATGCAATCCTTGTTCTATCCTTTGAAGTTTTGAGTACAGCCTATCAATTTCTGAATAAATGCTATTTTTTGAGAATGTAAGTCTGGCAGTATATCAAGAGTGATATGAAAAAATAATAAGATGTGGCCTTTTTTAAAAAGATACTTTCTAAAGAGGGAAACAGGTATTTATCATTATTGTTCCCATTTTGTAGATGAAAGTATTAAATAAACTATCAAAGCTCGCAAAAAATATATGAAAGAATGTAGATTCTCATCTAGATTCATCTGACTCTAAAACCCTTTCTGCTGCTCGAGAGAAAATCTGATATGCCACGAAAACTCTCACCTCTACCCAACATTTATTCGGCACCTAGTTCCAGATACTGTATTTAACACTTTACATGCTTTCTCTTAATTCATACTCACAGTATGTAAACATGTGAAGTAGATACGTTCACTGGCCCCTTTCACCAGAACTAGCCCAGAAGTGGCAGAATCAGGATTCAAACCCAACTACATCCCCAAACCCTAACTCTTCACCACTCTCTAGAGAAGAAACTGCCCTAGTCTTCCCACCACTATCCACATGGAGAAACAGCAGCTTTACATCCTAGTGCACTGAAACTTTGTATGAATAATGACTTCTTTTCTCATTCATATTTTAGAGTATCATTCCTTCAGATAACCAAGGAAAGTTGTCTGTAGTTACTACGTAGGAGATTTAAATTATGTAGTTGGTGAAAGCATTCAACACAAAGCCAGGTTGTTGTTGTTGTGTTGTTTTTTAATATAATACCAACCACTCTAGCTTAAGAGGACTAAACATGCAAAACTATGTAAATCCCTTAGCATGGCACATATGAGAGCTCAGAAATGGTGACTATTTCAAATTGTATTCTTGCTATAGTTATTTGTGGCACTGTGCATTACAGTTATTCATGTATTACATATTCCAGGGATGGCCTCTAAGTGACCTCCATTCTACAATCCTCTACTGTTTTAGGGATTTTTAAAAATGATCTTCTCTAACTCAAATCTTTATTTATGTGTTTTTTTATTTTGTTTTTGTCGTTGATGATGATTTGTATTTCATTTAATAAATTTTTTGTTTTGCTTTTTCTGTTTATTTTGTCTTTGGCCCAGTGATGGGCCATGGTGATTTCTTAGAAGAGAATGCCTTCATAATTCATTTTTTACCTATATTCTCCTTGTGGGCAGAAGGACCATCTCTGCTCATTGGTGCTTGTTTCAGCAGCGAAAGTTATGCCATGTGATGAATGAATGTGAAATATTTTAAATACTGGGTCACATAAGAAGAATTTTATCTATTTAGTGCTTGTTTTCTCAAACACTAAACAGTATAGAGCAATTCCAAATGTCCTTTAATTCCATGAACAGTCCAAGAAAGATGAAAGAAAAATTAAGTTCAACTTCTTACCTGGTAGTAAGCTATGGTCCTGCACTCAGAATTACTTCTGGCAATCAAAGATAAAAGTAGATACAGTTTTAATAACATTATTATTAGAGAAAACATAATGATGTCTTCCTGGCTTTGTAAGAAAGAGGTGGAATTGAGAGGAGTCATTACATTTTTCTACTCAATCAGCTGAAATGTCAACTATAGTGTGGTTAAACTCATAGACTCTGGGACCAGATTGCTTTGGTACAAATCCAGTTTTTTTTTCTTTTTAACAATAATTGGACAGATTCATTAATCTTTCCCCATCTCAGTAGCCTTATTTGTAAATGCACTAGTACCTACTTCATTTAATAATTAGAATTTAATCATTAGAATTAAATGAGTTAATACTTAGAAAATGCTTAGAAGAGTGCTTAGCACATAGAAAGTGAGTGAATGAGTAAGTGAAGTGATGCCTACTTCAGGCTACCATTTGATTGGGATCCAGTGTCCAGCCTTGGAGTAAGACCATCATTTGCAACCATCATCAGCGAGGTTCAAGAGGGTGCCAATGTCCTCAAACTAAGACTGCCCTCCTGCAGGACTCCTCATCTCACTAGGAGCAAGGTATGAGGCCCTGAACAGTTCCTGCTTCTGGCAAGACACTCCCCTACCTCCCTCTCCTAAACTCACAACCTCTCAACTACTTTGTGCTTTTGGTGCATGAGAAATAATGTCTTGATGCCCTTCATCACTGTTCATGTATTCCCAGGCTTTTCTCATACTTGGGCCTGTAATTCAATAAGACTCTAAACATTGCCTTTTGTGTCCTTACCTCTCCCACTCTTATCTACTGAAATGCTAGAATTCTGTATCAATAAATCTTCTTTATCTTCAATCTCAGCTATAAACTTTCTCTTCTTTTTTTCTATAACCAAGACCTGGCATTCAAGCTTAAGTCTGCTACTATTTTCTTTTATACCACTGAAGTAATAACTCATGATCGATCATGGTTAAGAAGAATCTTCAAGTCTTTTCTACATTTCACATCAGCTTACCCATCATATCTAAGTTTTTAAATACTTATTCAACTCTGTTTAAATAGCTTCAGCCATAATGTATATTCTTTGCTTCTTCAGTTGGTTGATTATTAATAATCACATTACAAATGAACTTTCACATGATTCCCCAACATTTAGCAATGTTTCTGCTTTTAATGTGGGAAATCCTTTGATCCTAAATTCTTATTCCTGTCGCCTAATGAAAGGCTGCTCTCATAGATGGGAGATACCCCTTTGCTTTCCTTCTGGAAGGAGATAAAGATATGTCTGTGGATGAATCCACATTAAAAGAATTAGTGAGAATTAGTGAGTTTTGAGATTTCTGTTGTTAGCTTTTCGAACATATTTTATCATCTATCTAGTGTAATATTATGAACATATTAGAATAAGAAATGTCCATAAACATACTAGTCACAGAAATAGTGGATATAATTTCTTCATCTTTATTTTTTTTTCTTTTTCTTAAGTAAAATTCTTTTGTGTAACTTTAATGTAAGAATTGAAATAAAATTATTTGCTCTGGAGAAAAATTTAAAAGTTTATTTAAATCACAGACTTCTAGAGTAGGGGCTATGAGATTAGAGCTTTGTACATAATGTTGAAAACCAGAGTCTTAAACAGAGGTGCCCCAATTTTTTTTTTTTTTTTTTTTTTTTGGTTTACAAAGCATTTAGTGTCTCAGTAACCTAAAAGATATACCTAATGGCACTCCAAAAGATTAATGTTTCTGTTTATTACAAAATCCAAATGACATAATACATATCTTTGTTCTAACAGCCTGGTATCTTTTGGACATGAAGAACTTCTTAAACTTTGGAATCAAATTGGACACAGCCATTATCATATTGTGCTCCTCATAAATTTTGCATGGGACTTGCATTTTAACAGCAGTCACTGAAAACTTAGCCTTTTAGCATGTCATTAAAAGGAATGCAGTAATCTAATGTTGACATTGTGAATTATCTCATAGTAGTTCACAGTGTCTAACAGGTATAGATGGTATTTGGAATCTGATTTCCATTCTATGTATAAACTTAGCCAAGTTATTTAATTTTACTGAGCTCCAGTTTCCTCACCTGTGAAATAAGATCATCAAATCTACACACAGCATTTTAGAGGGACTGATTAATGGAATCCCTTGCATAGTAAATACTTGGTATATGGTAACTATTATTCAAGGAACATTTCAGCTCACTAATCATTAGTAAGAATTACTGAACAGTTGAAGATTTTATTTGCATCCAGAATTGATGACCAAGTAGTATGATAGTGGCTACTATCATACTATAATATGAGAGTAGATATTTGAAATAAAATTTTAAATTAGAAGCTATCAGAAACCAAATAGAATAGAAGCTATCAGAAACCAAAATTTCAGTAATGGAACTACTAGATTTAGATTTCGGTTTTAAGTTTTTCTGCTCATTAGTAACTTGGCCTCCCTTTTCTTATCTTTAAAATGGTGGAGATAGTATCATGATGGATGTAGTATTAGGAGTAATTCCCACTTTTTTTTTTAATAAAAGTAAAAGGTACTCAATAAGTATGAGTTTTCTTTTCCCTTGTCTTTCAGAGACTCTTTTTCCATTGAGATGTAATTTTACCACGTTTGGTGTTCCGTAGGGGATCCCAAAGGGGATATTTTCTCTATAATCCCAATCACTGATCATTCCTATTAGGTTAATAGAAGAAAACATTGCATTTTATTCTTCAGCCACACTGCAGGATGATGGAATAATAGTGCCACAAAATTATTGAAAGGTAGGCTAACTTTATTGTCTAGCAGTACTTTCTGGTTTAGAATACAGTAAGGAACTCTGTTTAGATTGTCCTCGTCAGGCAGTTATTAGCTAATAATTTACCTTTTAATATTGTCAAACATTGTATTATCCTTTCCTCTTGGCTGTGATAAATATAAGGTGCCCAAAATGGGAAAAAAATTGACTCCAAACAACTGATTCCAAGTTTATTTAAAAATAACTACTTATTAACAGGTTTATTTGTCTTAATTCAATTGATTTTTTTCCTTAATAAAGATTTATTTGTTTATAGATGGCACATAGTTCTCTAGATCCCCTCAAAGTTCTCTAGCTCTGATTCTTAGAAAGTGGGTTCCTTAATTTTTTCAGTCCGAATTCCTGTCACTCCCTCTTGCCTGACTTAAACTTCCTTATTTTAACTTAAGGTTTTAAAGCTCACGTTCCATCTCTGCACTTGAAAAGCAGCCCCTAAGCCTTTCTGGTATATTCTTGGCAATGACTGCATAGAGAATTCCAATTTTGGTGAAATAGTATTGGTAGAATGTTATTTTAGTCAGATCTGCCGCTCTCTCTTCTTAACACTATAATGATCTCCAGAGAGAATAGTTCTTAGAGTGGGGGGGGGATTCTACGCCAGGAGGAGAGATGGGCCACCAAACTACACGACTGCTTACGGAAAACTAATGGAAAGGAGGCAGGGCGTGATAGGCATGTGTAGGAAGTGGCAATTTTAGTTCTCTTAAATTTGGAGACTTTAATAACACTTAGTAATTGCTTAGTCATTTATTTGGCATTATAAAAATAAATGAATAAATAGTTTTTCTTTGTGGAATTATGTTCATGTTTCATGTCTAGAGATTAAAAAAAAAATGGACTGGTGTTCATCTATAGTCACATATTCCATGTTATTCTCTGGTAGTTTGCCTTTTCTTTTTTTGAGATTTCTAGTTCTATCCAGAAATTACCCACAAAGAAATAATGATTACATTAAAAATTCACAGGGGGGAAAATGATGAAAAAGACAAATACTCAAATCTAGTATTTCCACTTAGATGAATTCTGTTTAATTTTATTTTATAATTTCCACTTTTCTGTTAATTTTAGATTTTTAAAAGTGTATTTTAATATGTGTTTATATTAAAAAATAAATTTGCATTTTATCTAAATAAAGAGATCAAATGGAATGCATCAAGTACCCTGGTCAGTCTGTTCCTTCAAGCTATTTTTACCTAGTGAAACACAGTGTTGATCATTTTAAATACAATGATATGTAATACTTTTGAGCATAAAACAGATACCAGGGTTAATATATAGAATAAAAACTTTTGTCAATCTTCTTGTTTTCACAACATGTAGCACAGAAGAGAATAATTTTAAAAACAAAATTGCTTAAATTGCAGTAATATCCTAATGCTAAAGATTTAATATTTTCTCTTTGGTCAGGTGATTACACAGTGCTTAAATATAATTAAACAGAAGAGGCAACAAATTAAAACACCCAGTATTATCTCATACTCCAATTCTAAGTAGAAATTATATTTTTAAGTATTTTATCCTCTGTTTTTCAAAAAAAATTACAGATACTACTATATGTAGCTGCCTTGATGTTATATAAGGTTAAAAAAAGTAACTTAATCTCCAACATGTTATTTGGGTGAGCACCTTCAGTTGAGTGGAGATAGGTTTCCTCATTTAAAAATCAGAAATAGTAGTAATTGCTTATATTAAATGCAAAAAATGTTAAAGTTCATAAAGCTTGAGAATCTTTGAGTAGTAATATATATGTGCATACAATTATAGCAGTTACTCTAGATGATAGTTCCTTGGTTTGAAAAAGAGTTTGGTTTGACATTTAGTAACTAAGCCATTCTGCATGATACTGCCTTGACAGCAAAGCCTCATACAAATCAATATAGAAAAGTGTGGCTTTTAAATGTTAAAAAATTATTGGAACAGATAGGTACCTAAAATACACTTTTATGACAGGAATAAAAAGTTTAATAAATTCACATTCATTTTCTAATTGATTGCTAACCATACAGAATTCTTTAGTTATGATCTATATCACAGAGAGCCTGCTTTTCTAAACAGATACTTTTTTAAAACAGCAATTAATTGCTTGACTCTGTGCTTTTCATAAAATATTGCAAAATAGTGTACATCTGCAAGTGAAAACCATATCATACAGCAGGCTAAAACTGAACAGAACTTGATTGCAGACCTGACTATGTTTTTCTTGGTCTTGTCACTAAAAACATATCTTGCTCGAATGCGCTCAGGATTTTTTGAAGAGTCCATGAAAAGTGACAGGGATGTTAACTTCCACTTCAGCCCTGGCAACTTCACTCAAGTCCTTTGCGTTCAGAATCAGGAGATAAGCGGGCTTTTGTCCTGCCCCAGGGCTCACCACGACACTCAGAACTACACCTGTTAATCAGAAGTAAATAAGGCAATGCAGAATTTAAAAAATTGCCGAGGGCTATAGATTAAATGTTGCCGAGATAATATAGGAAGTATTATGTTGACAATTAAAAAAAATCTTATGCCTTAATATTTTCTCTGACTCCTCCACCACCTTATTGTGGTGACCACCTGTAAGTGGTCTTATAAATTCTTAATGTCTCCTAGACTATAACCTTTAGGAAAGGAGTGACCATATCTGTCTTGTCCCCTGTCATATCCTAGTAGCCTACTACAGTGATTAGGAAATAGAAGGTATTAATTAAATTCTTATTGAATAAATTAATTCATACTCTTATCTATAACATAAGATTTAGCATCTGCTCTACCTACTGCAAAAGAAAAAAAAAGTGTTGTGACAAATGAAAAATGTATACTAAAACACTTTAACAATAGCAAGGTATATAATTTCTATAATTTTCAAAACCTAGCTAGGAGCTTACTTCAAACAAAATAAGAACAAGACTTTTGTGTTTTGACTGGGTGAACTGTATGTGTACAATAATTTAGCATGAAATGGCTCTACAATTTTTTATTGCATTCATTCCTCTGTGGTTTTTTATATTTTAATCCCAGAAAGTGTAATCTACTTTCCTATTCCAGCTAACCAATAGTTAACTGAAATCGATGCATTGTACTGAATTGTTTTATATGCTGTGGCTCTGGTCCTGTTCTAGCCCAGCTTACCAAATGAAAAAACTAAAGACTAAAACTAGCATCATAAAGCCACATTCTTGTTCTCTTTGATCTGTTAGAATGCTCAATCAATTTCTCTCCTTAGAACTCTCTTGATTTTCAAAACATATGTAGGTCAGGAAAGGCAAAAATCTAGAATTCATGCTGCTGTTTCCTCACGATGTTCCATCATGACTCCAGATGGAACTTTAACGTTTTTTCCAGTGGTACTCAACGGGACCTGACCACAAGATGAAACTTCTTTTTGAATAAGTTTACATCTTTAGTGCTGTCCCACTCAGTAGTATTAAGGATCAATTTTGAACATTAGGGAATATTTACTGTGACTCCCTTCCTAGTGAACTAATGATATGAACACCAGTAAAAAGAGAATGTTCAGCTACATCCATTGCTTTCATTACCATCATCTTCTTCCAAGGCATCAGGGTGAGAAACAAAGATGGGTTCTGATGGGTATGAATCAGGCTCTTGCCATACCCAAGTTTCTTTAGTTCTGACATTCAGCTTACAGAGCTGTTTGTTAAGAAAGAAAAGTCAATTAATTAGTCAATATGCTTTACTTGACGAGCATGTGACTTAAAGTACTGTTCTAATATCAGTAAGATAGATTAATTACCCTGTCTGGAACAAAGTGATTCAAGCCAAGTCCATATGCGTATGTATAAGGTTTCCCACTATACTTCTGATAATTGATTTGAGGAAACTCAAAAGCTACAAAATAGAGCACATGCTTATGAAAACTCAGTTAATCTTTTTGAATGGAACATTTTGTTTCCTCTCATGTGAGGTTTTTCTCTAAATCATCTCACCTTGGCGAGGCCCCGAAAAGAGAACCTCAGGTTCCAGCCAGATGGTCTCATCACTGCACAGAATTGCAGTGGCAGTTGTGTTGGGCAGTGAGACTAAATTCTTTCCTGTGTCAGACTAAGAAAGAGGATAACAGAAACTTCAGTGACCAGAAAAGTGAAATCAAGCAGCCATATAGGCAGTCTTCCTGAGTTTTGTCTCCTGAGTTCTTTATTTCTTACGTTAACATGGAAGGAGGGGTAGTTCAGAAAACTCTAGAGGAGGGAGGCCAGGAACATGGCTTGGAAACTGTCTGTGCCTGTGTATATACCACCTGTGTATTGCTGGGAAGGTCACATAACCTCTTAGGCCCTCAACCTTCTCATTTGTAAAATGAGACTGTCCTCAAAGAAAGAGGCATCTGAGGAAGGACCTCTGGAAAAAAAGCAAACAAACAGTATTTTTCTGTAGAACAACCAAGACTTCAATCCCTAGGGATCCATTTATAGCATTTATCTCCCTTCTAGTTAGGATGTATTTTGATTTTGTTTGAAAAATATTATATGGTTATATTATCAAAAGAAAAAAAAATAGAAAAACTACTGTACCACATGTTTTCTAAAATCTCTTGTCATCCCCTGCCCTCATATGATTTTTTAGATTATTTATGAGAGGAATGGATATCGTGAACTTATTCATTTAGTAATACTTATATTAGATATTTGAGTACATATTTTATGGTAGATTCTATTCTAGGTATTTGGGATATTTTACAGAATAAAAGTTCCTGTCCTCATGAAGCTTACATTATACTTTAGGGACATAAATAATAAGTGTAATGAACAGATAAAGTGTATAGTATGTTATGAAAGTGGGGAGAAAAAATAGAGCAGGGTAAAGGAGATCAGAACCGTGAAGGGTGGTTGAGTTGTAATTTTTAATAGGTGGTCAGAGTAGACTTCATTAAAAGTGAGACAAAACTTGTAGGAGATAAGAAAGTTAGCAATTCAGATATCTAGGAAAGAACATTCAAGCAGAGAGGATAAACAGTGCAAATACCTGAGGTCGGATTGTGCCAAATAAGCTCGAAGAGTATGAAAGAGACTACTGTAGCTGCAGTTCACTAAAAGTGGGGAGAAGAGCAGTAGAGAAGGTTAGAAGGATAACTGGGCCAGTTTGTGCAGAGCCTTAGAGGCCATTGTGAAGACTTTTTCTGTGAGTGAAAAATGGGAAGCTATTGGAGGTTTTTAGAGAGAAGTGACATGTGATTTATTTTTAAAAGAATCACTCTAGCTGTCTGTCGAGACTTCCTTTGGGAGGAGAGGGGTGCAAAAGTGGAATCAGGGAAACCATTTGTATTGTAGTAGTCCAGTCAGAAGAAAACAATGATTCAGGCTAGGCTGATAGCATTGGAGTCAGTGAGAAGTGGAAGGAAGAGCCAAGAGGATTTCCTGATAGGATACGAATGGGAAAGAGTCATGAAATTAAGAGAGGAGTCAAAGATGACGTCAAAGGCTGGAATTGTCACAAAACTGCAGGTGAATTTTTTGGTGGAGGAAGAGGAGAAGTTTAGGTTTTGTCTTAATAAGCTTGAGATAGCTATTGGACATCCAAATGGAGACATAGAGTTGGCAGTAATATATGTGAATCTTTAGTTGAAAGGAAAGTTGAAAATGTAAATATTCTTTGAAGCATGAGTGTTACAAAGGGAGTGAATGTACAAATAGAAAATAGAACGAAGGACTGAGTTCTGGTGCCCCACTTACCAACACTAAGAGGTCTACAGAAAGAGAAAAGAGGACTAGTTGTTGAGGGCAAGAGGATCAAGGGAAGGATTTTGTAAGAGAGCAATGGTATGAGTGACTCAATGAAAAGGGGAGAAGAGTGATGATACAGGAGAGAGGGGAGAAGTGCAAGAGTGATGTCCTTGAGTGGGTGAGGGAAGATGAGAAAGGCTAGTTCTGGATAAGATGATGGATAATTCAATATGAGTACAGATGCTGGTGGGTGGGTAGGCGTGGTGGCAGAAGTCTACGTTCTTTCCTGATTTTTTTTTTTATTTGTTTCAGTGAAATAGGAAGCAGAGCCATCAGTTGCATGAGTGTGGAGGTGGGAGGTGTTAGAAGTTTGAAGAGAGGAGGGAGTGAAATATTTAACCAGGAAAGTGGGAGAGTAAATGAAGTTGGAAAATGCAACAGTAAGATTTGTGGTGATGATTTAAAAATGGGCCAATTAACATGGTTCTGTGTTTTCAACACAGAGGTTGGAGGTTCCTAGTGAGAATTTCAGATAAGCAAGTGATCTTGAAAGAGTCGTAGTCAGAGTGTCATGCATGAAACTAAGAGTATTGATGAAGCACATAGAATCGTAGGTAATGGCAAGATCAAGGGCATGACTATGGGAATGAGTGGCTGAATAGAATGGAAAATAGTATCAGTGGAAGAGGTCAAGGAACTGAGAGCCAGCTTGTTAGAATCACCTGTGATGTGTATCTTGAAATCACAGGAGTCAGGTATAGATCTGGAAAGTATGACATTGAGTCAGAGAGGGAGCAGTGGTTAGTAGAGAACAGCAACAATGAGGGTGTATATATGTATATGTGTAGATGCCACTGGCTACTTGATGAGCTAAAATAAAATTAAAATTGGGAGATTTAAAGGTGGATGGAAGGAGCAGTGATCTGAAAGCAGCAAAATAGAACAAAGAGGATACCTACCCAAACTCCATGCTCAGTGGTTACAAGGGTTATAGGAGGGGAAACTGTCTTCCCTGGAAACTGCTGCTGAAGAGACCAGTGTTTTGGGGAGAGAGTCAGATTTTTGTAAAAGAATGAAGGTAGACAGAACATTTGGATAAAGGAAATTTTCTGGTAATGCATTATGAATTAAGAGGAAATAGTGAAAGATTTTTAGGATAGGGAAGGGGTGAAAGGTAAGGAGAAAATGAAGTTGTGGATTTTGTGAGTTTTGTAAAATGGGGCTTGAAGTCACTTCGTGGTGATATTGGGAAGAAGAGAGTGGTGTGTATGTGTACATATGCTTATTTATATATGCATACTTATTATATGCAAATGTGATTATGTGATTATAAGTTTAATTATTTTACTCTGTTCTATCTTATTTTCTCTATTATTAAATTAGGTTTTTAATGTAAGAAATCTGTAGCATTATCTTTGCGTTCCTCCACAAACGGCTCCTCCTTTTGACCGACCTCTGTCCCACTTTTTTTTTTTTTTTAACAAATGCACTTATCCTTTACTTAGCAATGTCAGTTCTGAGAATCTATCCTATTCATTTATTTGTACATATGTGAAATAACATACATACAAAGTTAATCCTTGCGACATTATCTATAATAGGCAAAGACAGAAAACAACTCTTGCTCAGCAGTGAGAAATGTTCACAAAAAGAATACCATGCGGTTGAAAAAAGTGAGATCAGAATATATTAAGTGAAAAACAAAACAGGAACAAAACAGTGAATAGAGAAGGTTATTTTTTTTGTGTAAGAGAATGGGAAATAATAATTATATGTATATTTGTATTTTCTTATACTTACATAAACAAAGGAAAAGAAATGACATTAAAAGTTACACATAGAAGTGAAGGGGAATGGTATGGAATGGGTGCAGACAGAGGTTGGAGTGAAACTTCCCAGTGTATACCTTTATATCATTTGATTTTTTTGCCATTTAAATGTTTGCTCATTCAAAAATAATACTGACATTTTAAAGATATCACCATTATCTTAATCTTCAATTGTTTTGTACTCTTTCTTCTCCTTAGCCCTTCTCTCAATCTATTTATTCTCTCTCCTTCCCCTAATTTATGACCTTATTTTCCCCTCATGGCTAAATTTTAAAAAGTGTAGCATATAGTAACTGCTCCTCATTCTCATCAATTACTCACCTTTACTACCTTAAAACCTGATTTTTCTCTCTTTCACACTCATCCCCTAGAGATCACCAAATCTGGTGTTTTGTTCTGAGTCTTCATCCTTTTTAACTTGTCTACAGCAGTGGGGACTCATGAAACCTTCGCTTGTCCTCGCCTACGTATCATCACCTTCTTAGCTATAACTAGGCCTCTTTGGTGCCTTTTTTCCTTCCTTTTAACAAGACGTGTATCCTATTGGTGTACCCAGTGAAACAATTGGTATGATGCTGTGTTTTAGTGGTTACCTAATAACTATTGGAAGAAAGAGAAGACAATGTAGCGCGGTGACATTTTTCGTTATCACTGAAGTTCTCCTTTCTATAACTGGGTGGTTTTCTTCATCATGCAATGATGACTACACATTTAGAAAAATCCTTCCTTTTTCTTATTTTTGGAATGTGGAGAGAATGATATTGGAGAGACATATAAGGATAAATTGAGTGCTAAAGGTACTGAAACCAATCTCTCTCCTTGATTTCTCTTCTGAATGCCAGATCCACATATACCAGCTGACTAGTGAACATTTATGGTGGGACGACCAGTGGATATATCAAACTCAACATGTATAAAATAAATCTTACTCTTTTTTCCTGCAAACCAGCTTAGCTAATTGTACTATCATCCACTCAACTGCTGAAGGCAGAATTCTGGAAGTGGTTCTGATCTCCTTCTCTCATTTACCCCTCACAAATGATTAGATCAACTTCTGGTGATTTTACCTCCTAAATATTTCTCAATATTATATCTTTCTTTATTGCTTAGTTCCTATTTTCTTAATTCAGACATTTATCCTCTTTTATTGCCCTATTGCAGTAGTCCTCTAATAGAGCTTTTAGCTTTCAGATTGTTCAACTTCCAAACTGCCCTCCATAATACTGCTAGAGTGACCTTTCTAAAATATAAATTTAATCAGATCTCCTCCCCCCATGCACACTTGAAATACTACAATGCTTCCTTATCACTTACATAATACCCAAAGTCTATAAAGCCCCAAACAATACCACTCCAACCTATCTTTCCAGTCCCTCTGCCCAATGCCCATCTCCCCTATGCTCTGAATGAACATAGCAACTACTTTACATTTCCACATTGTTTGATTTTTTCACTCCTTCCTGCCTTTGTAGAAGCTCTTTAACCAAATTGGAATGCCCTACATCAACCTCCTTCCCCCTTTCTCATTCTTCATAGAGCTTTAAACTTGCTTAAAAGCAGTGGTGTCCGATTCTAAATTGGGTTTGTTCCCCACTACAGCTGATCTAAGCCTTGGTATAATGTTTTATCCTTGTAGCTGCCTCAACTACCTTTGTGTATATATTTCATATATACATAAGTGAGAGTATATATTCATGTATCAATTGTAAAAATGATGAATGTTTTTAAATTTTGACTGTCATTCTAGTACACTAAAAATTCTTGATGTTATTCTGATACTCTAAAAAGATAGTCACTGATTACAGGAAAGAAAAAGCAGAAGTAAGGAGAGATTACTGTTTAATACTATTAATTATTTTTATCGTCTAGTAATATTTTCAGAAGATTTGTAGAAAAATCAAACTAATGGGCTGATTTCCCTACCAGGGTACTTTTTGATGCTTTATCTCTCTAGTATTTCAAATTATTTAAATTAAATTACTTAAATTATTGACAAAGGATCCTAGAACCAGTGGTGTACAGTATTCACTGAGAAAGTATATTTTTAAAAGATTTTCTAAATGAAAGAATAACAGATTCAGAATCATAAATCCTGGTTCTCATTCTGGCTCTGCTGCAGTTGGCTTTTGCTAAGTCACATCACTCGTCTGAGCTTCAGTTTCCTCATTTGTAAACTGAGGGAGTTAAATTTGTTTATTTTTAAAGTTCCCCAGCTCTGAAATTTCCAGTCTTTATGTATAAACAGAAAGCAGATGAACATATCCTGGGAGAGATGAAACATTCTGGTTTTATCTGAAATCTATATACAGGGTGGTTACCTTGTCAATATTCATAGGAAGTACATATCTCCTAACTTCAGGCTGGGGAGCCTTTCTGGCATTTTTTTTCACTTCTTCCCAGTTCTCACGTAAATTGGCTAAATATAAGTAATTATAAACAAATTCAAATCTGCAAAAAATAAAAGTCAAACATTAGCATACACAATTACAAATAATTTTAGAGTGATGATTCAAGCCATTTAAAAGGCCAAGTGCCTGCTGTTCTTTATTCCCCAACCCAGAAACTGCTAAGGATCCTGGTATATTAGAGCCATTTCCTCCTGCCTACCTGGATGAAACAAAAAGAAGCCTGCTTCCTGGATATGTTTGAATAACAGCAGCCTTTCATGCTTTCTGTTCTTCTTCTCCATTACCATTCTGTCTGTGTCTTTAGTGGCTACTGTCTTTAGTAACTTGACTATTTTGAAGAAAATATGCCTTTCTCCCAAACCAAGAGGTTTGTCAATGTTTGTCAAGTTCATGAGAAGTTGAGTTTAATTTGAGTTTAAGTTCATTTATCAGGTCAGTTACCTTTTCAGTTCTGGTTAATAGACCTGATCAGTTTATAATCATTAACTATGGTTTTGATGTTCAGTTGGTGCGTGTTTCTGACTACCTAAACTCTACAGATTTCTCAATGGTATCTTGTGACTTACACATACTTCTTGCTTTTAAAAATGTAATTCAGGTTAAATATTGAGAGCGGCATCTCTGACAAAGGCCCCTAATTTTCAGAAGCAACTGAGGATGTAACATTTATCCACTGTCTTTTCTTACCCTTTCCAGCAACAGAGATCCACAATCAGAAACTCATTGTCTTCATAGGTATTGATGTGATGGAAAAGGTTAAAAGGAGAGGTCCTGTATTTATTATTGAGATACTTTCTTCTTTTTTTGTCAGCAACATGAAGCCAAACCTTGAAAATGAGAAAAATATTTTAATGCTTTTAAAAAGAAAAAAGTATGCATTATGAAACACATCTTCTTCAGGATCACTAACCTGACAAAATAAATGTAAGACTTACCCCCATGGTTTCATTGGACTCAAAACAATCCATGTAGTTGGCTCCCCAAAGACTCCATGAAGAAAGAAACTTGAACAGGTTAATTTTGACTGGTGTCTCCACAAAAACAATGTAGTTGGGAGTCAAACCAAAACTGTTTAAAACACAAATGGCCTTGTGAATGAAAAAAGCTGCTTCTCAAACCACAAAAATATGTGTATACATGAGGTATGCTCAGTTATATGAATCAACAGTGCCTACATGAAATTAATTATGTTTACATTTAAATTTCTGTAAGAAAATGTGATCAGAATTGATATCAAAGGTAGGCAAAGCAGATCATTAAAATTGAGTTTTCCTGAAGATTTATAACAGGCCTTCAAAGTTACCTATGGACGTAAGATGGCTTGAATCGGTCACTGCAGGGGAATTGTACAACGATCTCTGACTTGCTTATTGGATCTTCCTTGTCTGAAATAAAGTGGTTTTAAAAGGCTTTGGAAGAGCCCCCCCCCCCTGCCTTTTTTATTGCAAAAAACTTATAACAGCTTATGAAAGCAAAGAAATACATTTTCAGATTGTGATTTTTTTTCAGAGCTTATTTTCATTTTCTTAGTTATTGACATTTCTTAGCAAAATTTCATGTGAAGCTGCAATCACCCAGGAAAATCCAAATAGCAACAGATTTGGCAAAGTGCACTCATATAGGATTGTGGCAGGCAGAGAACAGTGTAGTCATATCTGCTAACTGGAGGTAAGTTAAAGTCAGGAGAGTAAGGCAAAACCTTAGTCTGCAAAAATGCCTTTTACAATCTCTTACGGCTTACAGAATACAGTGTACATAGGTTTGTGTCATTAGCCCTGCACAGCAATTCTTATGCACATTTAAATTTTAGTTGCTACT
Source organism: Eonycteris spelaea (assembly GCA_003508835.1). NCBI lineage: Eukaryota > Metazoa > Chordata > Mammalia > Chiroptera > Pteropodidae > Eonycteris > Eonycteris spelaea. Next base: position 15,072,396 of record PUFA01000016.1, read on the forward strand.
AAGTTAGTGGTCTTCAAAACCTTAGTGTGCATCAGAATCACATAAAGACCTTCTCAAAATGCTGATTGTTAGCCCACTCCCAGAATTACTCATTCAGTCAGCCTTAGGTGGAGCTCAAGATTCATATTTCTAACAGACTCCCAGGTGATGCTGCTGGTAGGACTACACTTCAGTGACTATACTAAGCAAGACTAAACAAAAATCCACGTATATTTAAATAATTCTGTCATCGAGGTGGTTATCAAATTTCTGACAGTGAGTGGTGGATAAATGGAGAATTCTAAAGAGTACTCTCTTCTGTTTTAATATTCGTTGTAATACGAATATGAGTTAATAGATTTGTTCGTAGTTTCACAATTAAACATACACTGTAATATATGAGTGTATGCTATTTTGTATGTGCATTGTGTTGTTTAAAAATTTAATTTTGCCTGGCACATGAATAAGTGCTCGCTCAATAAATGTTTACTAGATTTGAATCTACATCTTATGTGACGTAGATACTACATATTTGAAACATTGTGGACTAGAACTTGGGCACTTGCTTTCTCTATTTTCAAGTTGTCATTTACTGCCATTGTGTCCATAGGCCTTGATTCCATGGTAGGGTACGGGTAAGGACAATTGTCCTGAAATCTGAGAGTAATTTAACTGTGCATATAGTGCTATCTTGATATTTTGATTTGGTGTCTTATGTTTCTAGTAACTTTCTCACAATACAGATACTTATTTTAAAAGAGTCAAATAGGTAAACTGACCTGCTTGTAGTGGAGGAATCTTTATAATATTGTAGGCAAATGAAAAATTTTTCCCAAAGCAATTACCAATGTTGTAAACGGTTCCATCACTTTCAATGTGGGGGTGAGCTGTGGCTCCATTGACTGAGACATAGTTACAAAGATCAACCTATGGAAGAAGAGCAAATATCAATCATGTTGAGAGAAAGATTATTTACACCTTTGGTCCCTAGTTTTGACCTCACCATTACTGATTGCACCCTTACCCTAAATACACTTCTCTATTTCTTTCCCTCTCTCTGAGTCATACCCTCTTTGAAGTCTGCCCGAAGTCCCATATTCAATGCAAGGCTCTCCTGTGACCCCCATGCTGACCCCACATGCCTCTGAAATCTGAGTTCTTCTTGACTATGTTCTTTAACAGATGTATACCATATACTGCTTTGGTTAGTTATTTTACTTTTGCATATTGCAGTTTTTCCTCAAGCAACAATGAAGTTGAACCCTGGGACTTCTTTATATTCCCCTTTGTCATATTAGATGAATTGTACAAAATTGCTAATATTTAATAATTTTCATTTTACAAAAATAGCAATTTTGTATGGCACAACCTAAATACCAAGCCCAGTGTCTTCCATAAAGTATGAAGCTGGAACTGAAAGGAACCCCAACATTCATAGTATAGAATGTCTTAACCTAAATAGATTTCAGGGGAACCATAAACCTCCTGTTTATGTAAATGTAAATGTTTTTGGAGAGAGGATTTAATGCTTTAATTAAATTTGTAGTCACATAAGATATTCAGAACCACAAATCTAACACAAACCTCTTATTTACAGAGGAGAAATTGGGGTCCCAGAGAGTTCAAGTGTCTTGTTCAAGGACTCAGAGCCAGATACTGGCAAAATTGGCTCTTGAATTTCTACCTGGGACCTGCTCAGTAAAGATTTATTGAATGAGTAATTGATGGAGTATATATTTGTTTAAATAAAATATTTACTCTTTGATTAGGTGAATATGTTTTAAAGCATAGGGAATTTTTAGCATCCTATTTCAATAATAGCCAAGGTATCCATTTCAGCCATTCATCAAGTACTCATTGAGCTTCTATTGTATGTCAGGCTCTGTACTTGGGTCTAGAGAGACAGAGATGGTCTATGCTTTCAAGAACTTCAGTCTAGACTTGTGCTGTCCAATATTGTGACCGCATGTATCAATTTAAATATAAATTACTTATAATTAGATAAAACTTCAAATTCAGTTTCTCAGTCACATTAGCCACATTTCAAGTGCTCAATAGCATGTGGACAATGCAACTATAGAGCACTGTCATCATTTTACAAAGTTCTAATTGATAGTGCTGTGGTAGACTGGTAAGCTGGTATACAGACAGTGCTGTAAGTGTAAAATGGTATCTGTAGAGAAAAACCATCTAACCCAGACTGGGAAATTAGGCAGAGCTTCCCAAGGTGATTACTTCAACTATGGCTTGAAAAATGAGTAAAAGTTAGTCAAATGGAGAAGAACGACAGTGTATTCCAGAGAGTGGGAACGCTAATGTACAGGCCCAGAGTTGTGCAACAGCACATGCTGTTTCGGGACTATTAGTTGTTCAACATGGCTGCTGTGAAGGGCATGCAGGGAGGGGAACGAAGAATGGGCCAGCCACAAAAGCTCTTTTTTGAACTTTATCTCAGAAACTATGGGTGCCCTCGATGGAGTAACACATTCATACTTGCATTTTAGAAAAAGTGCTTCTACTTGGATTAAGGAAGTTATATTTAAGAGAATCAGACTGGAAACAGAGGCACTGATTAGAAGGCTATTTTAGTAATAGTAAACAAAAAAAAAACCCTCAACTTTTTAAAACTATATTTTTATATGAAGTCATGTACATTGCTGTTCTCAATGCAACCTGACTCCTAATAAAGTCTATTCTGGAGCCATACCATGAACTTTATATTTCCAATTAAATTACCATGGCAGTTAGAATACAGATTCACTATATCAGTCATCTGTAGTTCTTCTCTAAAATATATCTATACATACACTCATATGTGGTTACAAACTACATCAGAAAACAAAGAAAGAATGGTTGAGAATATGTTAAGCCTTAGTAAATAGTCTTGTTGAGAGTTGTAACTTGGCTTGTGTCATTGAGGACCAGTGTTGGAACTATTTTTTACTTTCTATTCCCACTACACTAAATTTCTAGTTCTAATCTTGAATTCTACCAAGCTGGTCCCTTAGATATCCCTTATCTCTTTTACCCTCCCTTACAGTTTATACATGGCATTTCAATATCCTAATGTGCAGTTCTGCTTATACCATTTCTCAAAGCAAAAACTTTCAGTAACTTCCCATTAGCTAAACAACTTATTCCAGATTTTTTTCTATTATTCAAGCTTTTAGTTTCACCCCGCCTTGTTTGTAACTATCCCCCTTGACATTGCATGTCCTAGATCCCTAGTTCTCAGCTGCAAGTGATGTTGACCCCTCGGGGTAGAGCTAGAACTGTTGGGGAACATTTGATTTTCCACAGTGATTGAGGGCATGATTGAGGGTATTTAGTGGGTGGGGCCAGGGATGCCAAACCTCTGCAATGTCTGAGACAGTCCCCACATAATGAATGATTCTGCCACTAGCACCTCCATTTAAAAATACTGCAAATCTAGCCAAATAAGTTATTCTTTAGTTTCCATGAGCATATCCTCTATTTTCCCACCTCTATACCTTTGATCATGTTACTACCTCTATCTGAATGTCCTTTCTCCAAATTCATTGAAGTTGTGCCTCTCCTTTAACTTCTAACTCAAATACAAGTCTTTTTAACCTTCCTTGACCTATCCCACTTTACATCCCCCAACTACTGCCAGAAGTAATCTCTTTCTCCTCTGTGCTTTCATACGTTTGCCTTCTGCTTAAAGAACTCATCATGTTATGTGTCTTATCATAGTTAAATTGTGTATTTGTTTGATTTCTCCATCTAGATGTTAAGCTTTCTGAAGACAAGGACAATGACTTCAAATGGTTAGATCTTAATAAGTATTATTAAAAAGGTGGTATCTATTTTATTGAATGCTGCATTGAGATTGCCTAAGTTCTCAGCAAAATTTGTCACTTTTTAATATTGCTGATATTTTTTCTATGCTATTTTATTTCAATAAATATTTGTGCCACAAATGAATAAATGTTAGGCATCTTATAAAGCTTTCCTCTAATTCATATAATGTGTTTACAATTTCATAGATGAATAAAGTCTACCCGATGTCACGTAACTAGTAGATGATGACACAACAAGAATTTGAAAATTTGGCTCTCATGTTCTTTCCACCAAATCGCACAGTTGATTTAATTCTAAGTTGCAGTTATAAATGTTTTTTTTAAATTTTATATATTTTAATTAGTTTCATACATTGGTTAGACATTATATAGTTCATAGAACGATCCCCCCAATTGCTCCCTCCCTTCCGGCCCTCCACCTAACCAACATATTAATGCTAACTGCATTCCCTATGCCGTCCTCCCCATCCCATTACCATATATCAACTACTAATTTGTACTTCTTTAACCCTTCACCCCGTTCTCTCAGCCCCCAACACCTCCTTCCCTCTGTCGTCACCAAATTGTCCACTGTATTTGTGAGTCTGTTTTTGATTAGTTTGTTCTTTTTGTTCCTTAGATTCTGCATATAAGTGAAATCATATGGTATTTATCTTTCTCTGTCTCATCTATTTCACTTATATAATAACCTCTAGATCCATCCATGTCATTGCAGTTCTAAATTTTTGAGCAATGTCACCTGGACACTGTGTCCTACCTGCTTAATTGTCTCCAAGGTCTCAGGATTAATTTTTGTAATGAAGTTAGTCTCTGTGCAGGCATAGTAATCGTCTCCCACTGGGTAGACATTAACAAGGGCATTGTCAGTAACCTCTACTCCTCGAAAGTAAGAAAAAAACCTGTAGAAGTAAATGGATTTTTCAGTCTAGTAACTTTCAAGCCACGAAAGAAAAAAGGCTAACGTAAATGTTTCAGTACATGCAGTTGAGATTCAGTAACCTGGAAAATATATTCTTGCAGGGATCTGGGAAAGCATAGGTGCCAAATTCTGTGATGACGATCCTTTTCTCAGTCATTGCCCGTACGTAAGCATCAGTGCGGATGAACCTGAAGTTACATTGAGACATAGGAAAGGGTCATGGACAGGGGCAATCAGTCCATATGGAGCTCAGAACGGTCATTCTGTGTGTCCCTGTCAAGTCAGAATCATAAATCCACAACACGAAGAATGAAGAGTATTGTCAGATCTCATTCTTGGGGTGACTAAGGGAGAAAGACACAATGTGCCATAAGCTTAAATTTATGTCTTATAAATCTCACAGTGACAGATGAGGAAACTGAGGCTCAGAAAAATTTAATGATTGGTATATAACTTAATTTGCTGAGTTGTAAAACAGACATATTCCATATCACACCACCCAGCCATGATAGTTTACATAGGACCTCTAATTTCTGGTAGCTTATAATCTATCAACCTACACTTAGCAGGAAATATAGAACATGGCATGCTGAATTAGATTCCTTTCAATCTCCCTTATGTCCTTCTTGTGTTTTCTTCAGCAACAATCTCCTATTTTTAGAAAACTTCTCTTTCTTGTATCATTATGACATATATGGTCGTTCCCTGTGGTCTCTGATTATATAAAAAAAAAAAGGAAGGAGTTAAGAGAGCCAATGGTTTAACAATATAGCAATAACTATTATTACTGAATGCCTCCCATGTGCTAGGTACTGTGTTGTTATTTAATCCTTGTAATGAGCCCTGAAGTAGATTCTATTATTTCTCATTTTAGAGATGACAGAACCAAGAATTAAATAACTAACATCTTGCCAAAGCTTACCCACTTATGCCAGTGGTGTCTGATGGATATAGGATTTGAAGCCAGGTATGTTGGACCCCAAAGCCCTAGTTCTTAGCTTCTTCTTTATCCCATGTCACAGTTCCCAGGTGTCCATGCAGATGCACTGGCCCAAGTGGATACTCAGAGAAGTGAGCATATAAGTCCCCTCTTAGGTTCAGGAGGTTGAAAAGCACAGGGGAAGAGGAGCTGAAAAAGGCCCCACTCACAGTAGGGGGAAATGGCCTAGTGTTTCTTTACCTTCTATAGTATGTGACATGTCCTTCTTTAAAGTCAAACTTGTGCAGGAGGGCTTGCCCATCAAACAGGTGGTAAAATGGCTCAGATCCAACTTCAAAGAGTCCTGGCCCACATCGAAGGAGACTGCCGGTGAGCCAGAGGGGAATCCTGCCTGTGATGAATGTGAGACACAGAACATTGCTTCTTTCCCCTGCCCGTGGCTGGGCTGTTCCTGGTACGGTGTAGTGATTATATTAGCAGCCGGATTGGGCAGCCTCTTCTTTATAAAGAGAGTAGTGATTTTTATTGCCTTCTCTTATACTGGGCAGCACTTAGCAAATGCCTGCTGATCAGCTCTCCTTTCACTAGGAGACCAAGTTGGGGGAAATGTGGCAATGCCTTAGAGTTTTGATATGTGGATTGAGAGACCAAAAAAAAGCATCTTGAGGGGAATTGGATTCTCTGTCTAATAGATTTCTCTGGATACCAATACATTTGCCTTTTTCTAAAATTTCACTATTAAGAAAAATTTCAAATTTCTTGACATTTATGGAGGGAGGGGAGAAGAGATGGATAAAGAGCAGGGATCAAGATGCTAAAAAAGATGTCTATAAAATAAATTATTTAAAAGAAACAACAAGGATATTGGCATTTAAAATGAGGAGCTATATTCTTTTGAGGGTGTGGGCTACTGTCCAGGTAAAAGCCAACCTGCTGTAGCAGAAAGTGCACAGGGCTGGGTATTAGGGATCTGGATTCTGGTTCAGGATTTGCCACGTGCCATCTCTTGGCCTCTGTCTCCTCAACTGCAAAATGAGGGGCACACGAGAAAGGCCTTATTCCTTTCAGTTTAATCAGCTCCATTTGTGCCCTTTTATCCTTTGAGAAGTGCAGTGTTTGTTTAATCTTTGCCTATGCTTTTTTTTTTTTTTTAAACAAATGGATTATTTTTCTACAGCTCAGTTTTAGCAAACCACTTGATAAGGGTTTGTATTTTAGACAAAAACTTTAAGAAGATATGGCTTAACTAAAAGGCATGGTACTAATTTGATTGCTAGAACTTAATTGTTAGCATCAGAATCTGGGTAAGAGCATTTGGCTCATCCCTTCTATTTTATAAAAGGGAAACTAGGAAGAAAGAGACTTGATCTGGCTTTGGTCCTTCCCATAACCTCATATCCAGGCAAGGATGCTGTATGAGTCATGTGATGTCTTTGGATAATGATAACAATATACTACCTACCACCTATTGATTACTTTGTGTCAGATACTGGGTAAAATTTTCTGTTTACATTATTTCATTTAATCTTTACAATATCCCCCTGAAGTAAAATTTGTTTTTTGGTAGGTGAGGAAATTGAAGCTCTGAAAGTTTAAATAACTTATAGGATTCACCGCAAGTAAAATAAAAGTGCTGTAATTAGCACCTGCACCTACCTGACTCCAGAATCGAGACTCTTCCAGTATAATGGTCATAAAACCTACTACCCTTCAATGTAATATTCTCAGATGCTTGTCACTGGGGCCCTCATTTATTCAGACATTAGTGGAAGAGATATTTATAGGAAATTTACTTTGTGTCAGACAATGAGCTAGGTACTGACAGTTTAAAGAGACAAAGTCCAGTTTTCAAGAAATTCAAGTTAGGTAGCATTTTTTTTTTACATTAGAGAAATAAAGAAAAGGTAAATGAAGAGAAATGAGTTATGGATATAAAAACCCCAACCTCCAGATTCCTGTCTGTAGCCCACAGCGGGAGCAAATATTGAGAGATGCCCACAAATAAAAAGACAGAGAAGAGAGGTGGCCAGGAAACAGAGAGGGTGGCTTCAAGATCTGTGAGACCCACCTGTAACATGAGCCGTGAGTGGTGAGGAGAGTTCCTCCACAGTTTCGAACAGTTTCTTGTAACACCAGCAGGATGCTCAACTCTGAAATGGTGGAATAATGGGTGAGAAGCCCATGTCGATACTCAGAGAAGTCCAGGGAGTCAGAGGCAGAGGCAGGGCTCCAGGAGAAGAGGTGCTCTGGCTTAATGCCAATGAGCCCCACCAGTCCAGCCTCACTCAAGAAGCACATAGTGCTTAGGGGAATCGAAAATTACTCAAAAGGGGTTAAGATAAGTTCTCCTTTAACATCAGAAAAAATGACCTCCCTTTTATTGTCACAGTGGACTTACACCTGCCATCTGCAGTTTTCCCATATTTCCGAAGATCAATCAGTGACTCCTGCTCCTATCACTTGCCTTCCTGACAGAGTCCTTCTCATAGAATTATGCTGCCTTGTCGTTACTCTCAGGTTACTGTATCTTGATTCTCTTGCCTCACAGGGAGTCTCATCTCTCTCCCTTCTATGAGTCTAGGAGATTTTATAGCCACTAATTCTCTCCCTTTCTCATTCTTTGTTATTCACCCATATTATACTATCATCTGTTCCTGTCATTTTGCTTCTTTTCCAATCTCCAAGAGCTACAGTATTTTTTTAGAAATAGTCAGATGAAAAGATTCAAGTTTCATGTTTTCACTTATTTCCTGCTTCTTCATTTCAGCTCCATTTTATAACCTCTTATAGTGGGAGCTCTGAGCAGATTCTCTAATTATGATAATTATCTTTTATTAAGCACTTACTATGTGCCATCTACCATTAACAAAAACCATTGCATGCTATCAGCTCACTTAAATCCCATACCAACACAATGAGGTAAGTACTATCATTATACATACTTTATATATAGAAAACCCTAGACTTTAAGACATTAAGTAATTTGCCCCAAATCACATAGCTAGGAAGTGGCTAGGCAAGAAGTGGAAGCCAGGTCTGCCTTACTGAAATCCTCATGCTCCCAGCTGCTTCCAAAGGCCAAACTAAGACAAACAGATCCCACTATAATTCAGACATAAACTCTATATATAGGAAGAAAATCCCTCATCAAGACCCAAGGCCTTCCCTAGACAGGCCATCAATTCTCTTCAGGAGCCTTTGAAATAGTCCACTTACCATCAACCTGTTAAGGCATTTAAAAGAAATCTTCTAGAGTTACTTACTGGATGGACATTTTCTTTCGGCAGAGGATTGAGAAGTCTGTCACCAAATCCAGAATGAGGAAGCAAGTCCTCAGCCAGGGACCTTTATATGCCTTTTAAATCCTCCTAAAAGGAATTATAGCTTTGAGAACCCTTTCCCACCCCCTTAGCTGATCCACCTGATACTTGAGCATTATTTGAACTTGCTGTTCCCATAACAGTTTCTTGGGCTGTTTTCCAGAGACCTCGAGCCTTCCCAAAGAGAATGAGAAGTGGATTAGAGAAGGAAGCTGTGAGGGAGTAGCTAGCATCAGGCCTGAGCTGGTCCAGGTCACCCCAGTGGAACCTGGCACCATTCTCTGGTGCCCAGCTCCCTGTATCACCTTTGTGCTCTTACCTTCACCCTCATTCATTTATTCAATTATTTATTTTTTAAAAATTTATTGCCTATGGAAAATATATTGCCTATGGAAAAGACAGAGATAGGCACAGTCCCTATTTGCACACATCTTGTAACTCTGCAAAGGTAACCGAAAACTAGTAAACTATTCAATAAAGTTGTGTAAGTGCTATTATTGGAGAAGTGTAAAGTACATTATAGGACCTGTAACCTCTCTGGTCACCTTATTGGCCCCATTCAGTGTCCCAGTTCCAACCAGGCTGAGGAATATAGCTTGGATTTGTCCTTTTGATTTGCTGAGGATGAAACCTGCTTTGTATTCTTGCTTATCATTAATGCTTGCCTGTTCTCCACCTCACTTTCCTGTCTACAGGTGTATATTCTGCACTCAGAGAATATATAGCACTATTTCATTCATATTTCTACACTCTTTTGTTAAACATGAATTCTTTCCTAGCACAGACATGGTACTGCCAAAAGGAGTCCCCAGAAACAAAGATACATACTATATCAGCTAATGAGAAACTCATTAACCATTTTAAAATTAATAACTAGCTTTGGCTACCCACCCTAGGGATCTTCAACAAAACTGTATAGCAATTATTCTCAGCACTCCTCAAGATAAAAGATGAGAGCTTACTTTCCCAGCCTGCCTTGCAGTGAGGGTGCAAGCATGTGACCTTAGCTCTACCAATCAGAGTCAGGTACAGAGGTTCTAGTGGTAGCACACCCAGTGCCAAGAATCAGGAGTGTCTCTGTTCAACTAAGGCAGTTGTGTCTCCACTGGAGCCATTCTACTGAGCCATGCTCTAGTGAAACATAGAGCATTATCACTGGCCTGGTAATCTCCAAGCCCCATTGTTTAGCCATTGAAGAAATTCTGTCAGCTACCTAATATTTAAAATATTTGTGTGCTGCTTTGATTAACAAAAATGGACATCTTGTTTGCAACTAAGAGCTCTGTCTTTATAAAATGATGATAATAAAGGGTGCTGTGTTATTGCACAGAAAGAACATCCTTGTTGGCATGTGGAGGTCTCAGAAAAAATTTTGAAGAAGTATCTATGCTAAGATAGGAAGACTATATAAAAGTTAGCCAGTCAGTAGGCAAGGAAAAGGGTATTCAGGCACAACTTGTAGAACTTAAAAAGTCTGGAAGTAAGCATGATTTTGAGAAAAGGTAAGTGATAAAGCTACTAGATCGGGACAGATTTTGCAGTCTTATAAACTATGTAAAGAAATCGTGACTCATCATGAGAACAAAGGGAATTACTAAAATGTTTTATTCAGAAGATTGATACAATCTAATGTGTGTTTTATTAAGGCCACTTTGATTACATTTTGGATAATATGTTGGAATGGGAAATCTGGGAAAGATAAATTAGGAAAAGACCAGATAAGTGAAGTAGCTGATATAGGAAAATGTATTGGGGGTGGATATGAATGGTGAGATTCAAGAGTTATTTCAGAGAAGATTGATCAAGCTTTGTGATTGGTGAATGTATTGGTGAAGTAAAAGGCAAAAAAAGGATGACCACTACATTTATGGCTTTATATATGCTACAATTCATTGAGATAGCACACTGTGTGAGTGTGTGTGTGTGTGTGTGTGTGTGTGTGTGTGTGTGTGTGAGTGAGAGAGAGAGAGAGAGAGAGATGTGTTAGTGATGCAGAATGAATTCTGATTTTGATTAAAGATAGACATAGACATCACTGGGGGCTGTATACTTTGAAGGCCTCATAGAGAAATGGATGAGTGGGAATATGAAAGATTGCCGGCGTGTGGACACAGAGAAGATGGAGAGGACAATCTTTGTGAAGTTTGCATAGTGAAAGAAGGCAGAGTAGGCAGTTTGAAAGGTCCATGTTAGAAGGCCTTTCCATCTCTGAGAATAGATAGCACTATTTCATTCATATTTTTACGCTGTTTTATTAGACATGAATTGTTCCCTAACACAGACATGGTATTTCCTTAAAGAAGTCCCCAGAAACAAGCCTTTGATAAAAACAGAAGCTGATTTTAGCAGATTTTCCATTTTATATTACATGTTTAGTGGCCTTTATTTTTCAACCTATTTAAATGCTGGAAGTCATCTGCTTGAGGGCTATTTGTTTTAAAAATACAAATTACAACAATTCATTCCTGGAAGGTTTACAGACTTATGGGTCATTTGAGTTGTCAAGTTAGTATGCTTGATTAAAGTCAGGATGAAAACTAATTACTGTTCACTCAACCTCAAAGAACTTTGAGTTCTTTAGGTATAAAATAGGAGAAATAGGTTAAAGCATTTTTTTTTTTTTAGCAAAAAGCACTCTATAAAAATATTAATACCAAGCAGTGCTCATTCTCAGGAAGTTTGATTTTATATATAATCACTAGCTAATACCTCCTACCTTACAGGTAGTCCACTTCCCTTCTTTCTCCTGTTGGTATGAAATCAGAGCAAAGCTGGGATATATCCTCTCTAATACATCTTTTCAACTTCTTGGCCCCTAAAGAAACTTTTTAAGATCTAAATGTAACCTTTTGTTGTTCCGCTGTGATACACCAGACCTGTTACTTTTGTATTGTTACTTTTTCTTTCATCCTTTCCTCTTATCTTCCACCTTAATTTTTCATTATTTTGTAAAATCAGATCTTCATGTTCGGTTTCTATGACTGCCAAAGAAACTTGCATTTTAATACATTTTGGTACATTTACCAAAATAAATTCTATGAATCAAAACAATTGAACACCTTCCTTCAAACAGAAATTTCTAAATAGGAATTGGTTTCACATTTCTTTGAAGAAAACACTTTTGAGAGTATAATATAAGCTAATTTTTTCATCCTAATATTAGGCAGATCATGCAGGGCCTAGAGGTCATGGTGAGGAGTTTGGATTGTATCCTGAGAGCAATGAGAAGATGTTAAAGGGTTTTAATCAGGGAATGACTGAAGTGATCTGATTTATATTTTGGGAGAAAATCAGTCTCCCTGATATTTGAAGAATGGATTATAAGTGTCTGATTTAGAAGCAGAGAAAGGAGTAGTTCAGGTGAGGTAATAATAATTGTTTTTAAACTAGAGTGGAGCAATGTGGATGGGAAAAAAAGTAGATTTGAGGTCTCTTTGGAAGGTAGAAGAATAGGACTTCTGTGATATAATTGATATGTCTGGGATATTAGAAAATGGGGTCATGGGATATGTAAATTACCTATAGCATAAAAATTAAATACCAAACCTCAGTGCCATACAACGAGTCTGGGGTGTTTGGCTAGGTAGATCTGCTGATATTGGTTGGACTTGCTCCCATAACTGGACTTCAGTCTCAGCTGCGATGAGTCGAATAACTTGATTTACGTTGTAAAAATAAAAATTGCCATAATTTGTATTTTTAGAACAAACAGCCTAACGTCTGCTGTTCAGTAGGGTAACCTGGGCATTTTCTCCTGACAATGGCAGAAATGAAAGAGAACAAGCAAAAATATGAAAGGCCACTTAAGGCCTAGGCTCAGAACTGATACACTGCCACTTACACATGCTCTATTAGCAAAACATATTTTAATGGGTGTGAAAATAGCCTTTGCCTTTTTACTCATTAATGAGAACTACAGTGTCACATGGCAAAGGTCATGGATACAGGAAAGGATAAAGAATTGGGGCCATTTTTGCAGCTTGGTACATAGGAGAACCAAATATGATTTTTATTTTTATTTTTTTTTTTTTTTGAGCAAGTGAATTGGGTCTCATATTATTCTTTATGACTAGAGGAGGAATTTTTGGGTGGAAGTGGTCCCAATTAAATTCGAGATGCTTGAAGACAGGGCTCCCCAACCCCCAGGCCACTACCAGTACTGGTCCATTATCTGTTAGGAACCAGGCCACAAACAGAAGGTGAGCAGCAGGCAGTGAGCAAAGCTTCATTTGTATTTCATCCGCTCCCCAGCACTAGCATCACCACCTCAGTCCACCTCAGATCATCAGTCATTCGATTCTCATAGGGGCACTGGTTTCTGATGCCAAAAAGGTTGGGGATTGCCGCTGTAAGATGTTTATCATCTCCATGAAGTTTAATTCTCCATCCTTCTCCTTCCCTCCTGTAGCACCCCAGATCCTCCTTACCCCAAAGGAATGTGCTTAGTGGAGGTGAAATTCAAACCAAAGCAGTCTTATTTCCAGAGTCTGCATTCTTATGAATTACTTCCATACACATACAGAACTTTTGGTAAATATTATTTTCTCTATTTCAGTACAAGCTGAATGGTATTTCAGTGCTCTTTGTAGACATATGCTCCTGGAAGATTCCCAGCTGACTTGTCCCTAATCTGTGTCTTCAACCATTCCCCAACCACAGTGTCAAAGTCATTCTCTTCAAGGAAAATCAGACCATGTCCCTTCTATCCTTAAACCCTTTCAAGAGGTTTGCATTTAACTGGATAAAGTCCAAGCACTTTGACATAGCTGTAAGATACTCTACACACTGACCCTTGTGTACTTCTCAGTGTCATCATCTACTGCTTTCCCCTTTCATTTGTACTCCAGCAATATCAAGCTGTTATTGCTTCTCATCAATTGTATACCATTTTGTGCTCCCTTTCTTCACATGGTCTAGTCCCTTTGCTAGGAACTCCCTTTTCCATATGATAGAGTATCACCTTCCTGTGATGTCTCAGATAGGATGCTCTCTTCTGCACTTCTTTGAAACATATATGTTTATTTTTGTCTATATCATGTTATTTCATTTGTTAGCATGTCTGTCTTTCACTTTAGATTCTGAGCTTATTGCTTATCGCAAGCAGATATAATTAAATCACCCTAGCACAATGGCATTTGGCTAGACCATTCAACACCTGTCAGTATAAAAACTGGCAGCCATCCCAACTGCTCCCCCAGGGTGACAAACAACAGAAAAAACTCTGCCGTCATATCTGTTGTATCATCATAAATCACATGTGAGGTAACCCCACCTGCCCCTCTGTCTCTCTACTTCTACCAGAACTGGCATCATTAAAAAATGTCACTGGGAAGAAATATATATATATATATATATACAGCCCCTGGGCCTGCACACTTTGACTCTCTTTCTTTCCAGTGGACATCAGAGTGCCTTCTTGCTGGTGGGTCCTACCCCTCACTCATGGAATCCTTCTTGCTTCGCACACAGCTGTGTGAATAATAGACATTTAAATTATTTGTGGTCTCTGGCTTGGATGTGGTATATTTTAATATTTGATATCTTAAAAGGGTAAAACTTGGCAGTAACCTTGCCATAACACTTATGCATCATCATTACACTCAGATATCATGCAAGAACTCAATAAGACTTGTTTATTCAGCTCAGTTAGTAGAGGCCACTAAAAGACTGCCTTAATTAACTGAGTACAAGAATGATTATAAAATTGTTTATAAATTCATGCTTAAGAATTTGTTTTCTAAAGAATTTGAAATATTTTACTTAAGATCTTGATTATACTCTTATTTTAATTAATCAGCTCTTGATTCTAAACCAAAACCAAAAAGGAAAAGCACAAAAGAGGATTTTGGGTTAGCCTTCTTGGATTAATATGCCTCAGCTTTTGAAGGACTCAATACACTTTTAAGTTCTCAGGTTCTGATATTGGTACAAATGCAAAGAGGAATGGGCAGCTGAAATCTTTTAGAACAGAGTTGGTTTTTTTTTTTTTTTTTTTTTACCTCCTGGGCCAGAGAACTGTTTATTAGACAAAAGAACCTCATATGTGAATTAAAAATGACTTATCCTCTTAACTACAGGCACATGGACAGCAGGAAAAGTGCTATTCTAATAGCATTAGGAATCCTGGTTGTGCCGATCCAGTCTTGGAGTTATTAGATTGCTAATGGGTTATTTTCAGACAGTGGGAGAATAGATTTTCTAATAGAATAAAGTTAATAGAATTGACTAAATATCCACACTTATCTCTATTCTTCTTCTTATCAGAGTATGTTATCAATTTTTATGTTTGTTTCCCCACATAGAGAGTTTCTTGAGAAGGGTACCCCTGTTTGTCACTTATCGCAGAGCCCAGCACTAAGTAATTATTAAATATTTTAGGCTATTATAAAATGTATTGTTTTTTAAAATTTTATATTCTGTTTGTTGGGTGATGGTGTATATAAATAAATTTGATTTGTGTATTAACATTTTATCTTACAATCTTTCTAAACTCATTTATTAGTTCTAGTACGTTTTAAAAATAGATTCCATCCTATTTTCTACCTAGAAAATCAGATTATCTATGAATTAAAAACAGTTTACGTCTTCCTTTCCAATTTGAATGCCTTTTAAAAAAATTTTTCTTGCCTTATTGCACTAGCTAGAACCTCCAATACAATGTCAAATAGATATGCAAAGAAAGGATATCCTTGTCTTGCTCCTGATCTTAATTAGAAAGTACTGAGTCTTTCACCATTAAATATGATGCTACTGTAGGTTTTTGATGGATGTCCTTTATCAAGTTGAGGAAATTTTCTATTGTTGAGGGTTTTTAATCAGGAATAGGTGCTAGATTATGTCAAATGCTTTTTCATATCCATTAAGATGATCATATGGATATTCTTTATAGTTTAATTTGGTGAACCATTGATTAAAATTCTAAAGCAACTTTGCATTTATCAAATAAACCAGAAAAATATGTTATCATTTTATCAACTTTTATATCCTTTTATATTTACTAAAATTCTAAGAATTCTTGCACCTATGTTCAAGTTGGATATTGGTCTATAGTGTTTTGTTTTTTTTTTTTTGTAATGTTTTCATCTGATTTTGATATCAAGGTAAAGATGGCTTTAAAAAATGAGTTGGAAATTATTATCAGCTGTTTGGTTTTCTGGAAAACTTTGTATAGAATTACTGTTATTTCTTCCTTAAATGTGTGTTAGAGTTCACCAGTCAAGCCATTTGAACATGGAGCTTTCTTTTTTGAAAGGGCTTTAACTACAAATTCTATTTCTAGCTTCTCTATTTCATCTCTGATAATTGTTAGTTTGTGCCTTTCAAATAATTCATCCTTTTAAGTTAGTGGGTATACTGGTATAAAGTTGTTCCTAATAATTCTGTATTATTTTTTAAAATATCTGTAGATTCTGTGATTATGTTGTATCTTTCATTCCTGGTATTGGTAATTGTACTCTTTTCCTTTTTTATTTTTTATTTTTTATTTTTTATGTTTTTTACTAATAAGTATGGCTAGAGGTTATCAAGTATACTGATTTTCTCAAAGAACCATTTTTTAATTTTCAACCTATTTGTGTCTTTATGTTTAAACTACATTTTTTGGAGGCAGAAGATAATTTGGACCTTTTTTAAAAAAATTAAATCTGAAAACCCGTGCTTCTAAAGGAAAATAGGTAAACAATTAACGTTTAATATGATTATTAATGTGGTTAAATTTGAATTTATCATCTTGTGTTTGTTTTCTGTTCATCTCTTCTGCTCTTTGTTCCACCTTTCCTCTTTCTTATGCCTTCTGTTTTTTAAATAATCTTTTTATTTCTTAATTATGGTTGACACACAATATTATATTAGTTTCAAGTGTACAACATAGTGATTAGACAGTTATATAATTTACAAAGTGATCACCCCAATCAATTTAGTATCCATCTGATACCACACATAGTTATTACAATATTGACTATATTCCCTATGCTATCTATACTTCACATTTCCATGACTATTTTGTAACTATCATTTTGGTTCTTAATAATTTCCCCTTCTTACCCATCCCCGCAATGTCCCTCCCATCTGACAACCATCAAAATGCTTTCTATATTTAAGAGTTTGTTTCTGTTTGTTTATTCATTTTGGTTTTTTTTTAGATTCCATGTATAAGTGAAATCATATGGTATTTGTCTCTCTCTGTCTAACTTATTTCCCTTTGAAAAATACTCTCTAAGTTCATCCATGCTGTTACAGATGGCAAGATTTTATTCTTTTTTATGGCTGAGTAATATTCTATCGTATATATGTACCACTTCTTTATCCGTTCATCTATTGATAGACACTTATGTTGCTTCCATATATTGGTTACTGTAAACAATGCTGCAGTGAACATATAGATATATATATATATCTTTTTAAATTAGTGTTTTAGTTTCTTCAGATAAATACCCAGAAGTAGAATTACTGGGCCCTTCTTTCCTTCTTTGTCTCTTGTTACAGCCTTTGTTCTATCTTTCATTATTTTTTTCCTTCCTTCCTTCCTTCCTCACTCCTTCCTTCCTTCCTTCCTTCCTTCCTTCCTTCCTTCCTTCCTTCCTTCCTTCCTTCCTTCTTTCTCTATATATTTATAAATATATATATTTATATACTATATATATATATAAAGAATATATATTAAAAGAATATATATATATAAAGAATACTATATATTCTGAAGTGAGTCTCTTGTAGGCAGCATATGTGAGGGTCTTGTTTTCTTACCCTATGTCTTTTGATTGGAGCATTTAATCCATTTATGTTTAAAGCAATCATTGATTAATATGTTTATTGTCATTTTATTTTTCCTATTTTTGATCTTTTGTCCTTCTTCTTAAAGAAGTTCCTTTAACATTTCTTATAATAGAGGTTTGGTGGTGATGAACTCCTTTAGCTTTTTCTTGTCTGGGAAGCTCTTAATTTGCCTTTTGATTCTAAATAATAGCTTTGCTGGGTAGAGTAATCGTAGGTCCTTGCTTTTCACCACTTTCAATTTTTCATGCCAAATTCCTCTGGCTTGCAAAATTTCTATTGAGAAGTCAGCTGACAGTCTTATGGAAGCAATCTTGTATGTAACCAATTGCTTTTCTCTTGCTCCTTTTAAGATTCTCTCTTTGTCTTTAACCTTTGGCATTTTAATTATGATATGTCTTGGTTTGGATGTCTTTGGGTTCATCTTGTTTAGGACTCTGTACTTTCTGGGTTGTATGTCTATTTCCTTCACCAGATTAAGGAAGTTTTTCAACATTATTTCTTGAAAAAAGTTTTCAATTGCTTGACCTCTCTCTTCTCCTTCTGGTACCCCTATAATGCCAATGTTGGTACATTTGATGTTTTCCCAGAGTTCCCTTAAACTACACTTCTTTTTCTGGTTGCTGTTCTGATTGGGTGTTTTCTGCTACCTTATTTTCCAAATCACTTATTCAATCCTCTGCTTCATCTAATCTACTGTTGATTCCCTTTTCTGTAGTCTTCATTTCAGTTATTGCATTCTTCATTTCTGACTTCATTTTTATGTTTTCTGTCTCCATTTTTATATTTCCTATTTCCTTTGTTGAAGTTCTCACTGTCAACTGAGCATCCTTAGAAACAGTGTTTTCAGCTCTGCATCTGGTAGATTGCTTGTATCCATTTAGTTTAGTTCTTTTCCTGGAGTTTTGTTCTGTTCTTTCATTTGGGACATGGTTCTTTGTCTCCTCATTTTGGCTACCACCCTGTGTTTGTGTCTATGCATTAGATAGATTTGCTATATATCCTGCTTTTAGTAGAGTGGCCTTATGTTGTAGGGGGTGTCCTGTGGGGCTTAGTGCCACAATTGCCCTGGTCACCTGAGCTGTGTGCTCCAGGTATGTTCCTTCTGTGGGTTGTGTGTACCCTCCTGTTATAGTTCAGTCTTGATTGCTTTTGACATGTCAATAGAAGGGATTGACCCTCATGCTGATTGGTTGTGAGGACTGGCTGTGACTACAGTGGAGGAGCTGACACTATGGAGCAGGATTCATTTTAGTGGGCTCTGGTGCCTGCCAAGTCTGCCCTTTAGGTGTTTGGGTGGTGCTCTGGTATGTTCTAAAGCTGGCCCTGGGTGTGTTGGTTCTGAGGCCTCCTGGGAGGGGCTTTGGTACAGGCCAAGTTTAACTGCTTCCTATGTCCCGCCTGGTTCTACTTGGTGTGAGCTACAAAATGATCTGCAAATGGTTGCGACTTATGCTGGCCTTGGAGATGCCTGGGAGAAGCTAAGCTGTGAACCGAAGCTGGCTGCTGCTAGTGCCAGGCTTGGGCCTGCTTAGCATAAGGTACATGGCATGCTGAGATCAGATGCTGCTTCTTTGGAGTTTGTGAACCTTAGATAGATTTTAGGAAAGTGTGTAGCATGAGTCAAGGCAGGCTGTTTGTATGAAAAAGCCATTGGAAGTGGCTTGGGTGGGCCCCAAAGTTGATTGGGGTGGAGTGTCAGGGAATGTGCAGGGCGGGACAAATAGTGTTAACCAGGATGATGGAGACTCAGATGTGGCACCTACCTTGGAGTGCAGGCTGGGTGAGGAGAGGATTCAAAAAAGAACAATGGTTTCTGCCAGCACTTCTGTTTGGGAGGAAGCAGACTCTTGAGCCATTTCCCTGAAACCAGACAATTTAGTTCCACCCTGTAAGTCTCTTTTGAGCTGTTGTTCCAGTGCTGGAGCTCAGAGAAAGTGAGTTTATCAGCAAGTAAGTTTGTGCACTGGCCCTTTAAGAGGAGCTCCTGGGCCTCCAGCAGCCCTGTGTCCCACCCAACTACAATCTCCTCTGGTTTTCACAGCCAAGAATTACAGGGACATCTCTCCCTGGCACTGGGAACCTGGGCTGAGGAGCCTGATGTGGGCCTGGGACCCCTCACTCCTCAGGAGGGATCACCACAGCTAAGATATCTCTCCTGATTTTTAACAACCACATGTGGGTGTGAGACTTGCCATTCTGAGTGTCTGGCTCTCCTCCAGTCTCCACATGTGTATCCTTCTGTATATCTTTCATTGTAGGACTTCTGTTTAGTTAGATTTAGGTGATTCTCAGTGATGGTTGTTCTGTAGTTTAGTTGTGATTTTGATGTGGCCTTGGGAGGAGGCAAACACAGCATCTTTTTTTTTTTTTTAATACTTTCTTTGGATTACTCATCTTTGTTGTTGTTGTTAATCCCATTCTTATAATTTTCATATCAGACTCTCTAGTTTTTATCTCCAGAATTTCTATTTGTGTCCTTTTTATATCTCCTATATCTCTACTTAACTTTTTGAATGCTTTAATATATTTGTCTGCTAATTATAACGTATGTGTCAATTCAAAGTCAGATTGATTTTTGTCTTAAGTATGTCTTTATATTTTTCTGCTGCTTTGCATGCCTAGTAATTGTTTGATTAGATGCCAGACATTTAAATTTTATCTCATTGAGTGCTGGGTTTATTTGTATCCTTTAATTATTCATGAGTTTTGTTCCAGAACTCATGTTATCAGAAACAATTTGATCCTTTTGAGTTTTGCTTTTAAGAATCGTTAGGCAAGATTAAAGCCATGCTCAGTGTAAGGCCAATTTTCTCCAATACTGTATTATACAGCATTACTATACAATATTGAGTTAACATTCCTTTGTGTATTCTACCAAATTCTTCATGAATTGAGGTTTTCTATTAGTAGGAAGTTTTGGATGGTGGAAATAGGTACTATTCTTAGCTCTGTGTGGGTGCCTGGCACTGTTACCTATAACCCATTTAGGTGGTTCTCTTGGCTTTGGGTAATTTCTTCATCCAGAAGAACCGATAAATATTTCAGCTGAATATTGAAGGGGGTTACTGAGCAAAGCTTCAGAGCTCTTTCTCTCTGTAGATTGTTCCTTCTGTCTTTTTATGAACTCTAATCACTTCATTCTCAAATTCTCAGTTCATGTCCTCAACTCAGGGAGTCATCCTAGATTTATTTAGGTTCATTTTCTGGGCATCACAGCCTAGAAACTTTTCAGAACATTAAGTTGGTGCAATCAGATGCTTACCTTGTTTAGGGATCATTGTTTTCTATTGACTGGTGTCCTGTATATTGAACACTGTTGTTTATTTATTTTTTATTATTTAGGCAAGAGGGTGAATTTGGTCCTTAGTGCTTGATTTTGGTTGAGAGCTGAAGTTCACCAGCTGGGAAATGTTTGTTTTGAAATAAATATCAGAGAACTGTCTGATCTTCAAATAGAATAACTTAGGGGACTTGTGCATCTTTGGAAGTGGGAAAATGAGATTATGGAGTTTCATAACTGAAAGGGTTAGGTGTGATGTGGTGGTATTGGAAGTTGGATATAGCAGGAGGCAAGAAACTTAAAACTACTGCTAAAACTTATAAGAAATAGTGTTATGTACTACACAAATGGCAGTAAATAAAAAAACGATGTCTTTCTTTGGCAAACTTTATTCAACGTATAGATACTATAACCCCCAAAATACACAACATATGACATATGTTACCTCATAGCTTTATAATTCTATTGTAGCACTCATTACATCGTAATTAGCAATTTATTCATATCTTTCTCTAACAAGTCTGTGAACTTCTCTACATCAGGACTAAGATGTCTTATTTAGTCTTTTATTCCCATTGTCTAGCACAATGCAGAGCACATAGCAGGTTTTTAGTGGAGTTGATATAAATGAATGAATTAGAAAGAAAAGCCCTTTTTTCAATTTAAATTGGTGCTGGAAAAACTGGAAAAGCTTACCTGCAAAAAAAAAGAACTGTTGTCTATCACCACACACCAAAATTAACTCAAAATGGATTAAGGACCTGAAACAATAAAATGCATAGAAGAAAACATAGGAACTAAACTCAAAGACCTTGGGCTTAAAGAGATTTTATGAATTTGACCTCAAAGGCGAGAGAAGTGAAAGCTAAAATAAATGAATGGGACTACATCAAACTAAAAAGCTTCTGCTCAGCAGAAGAAACCGTTAACAAGGTAAAGAGACAACCATCCAAATGGGAAAATATATTTGCAAGCGATGCCTCCGATAAAGGCCTAATATCCAAAACATACAGAACTCATACGACTGAATAACAACAAAAAACCAAACGATCCAATCAAAAAATTGGCAGAGGACCTGAACAGACACTTCTCCCTAGAGGACATATAAATGACCAACAGATATATGAAAAGATGTTCAACATCGCTAGCTATTAGGGAAATGCAAATCAAAGCCACAATGAGATACCATCTCACACCTGTCAGAATGGCTATAATCAACAGGACAAGTAATAACAAATGTTGGAGAAGATGTGGAGAAATAGAAACCCTCATACACTGCTGGTGGGACTGCAAATTGGTACAGCCACTATGAAAAGTGATATGGAGCTTCCTCAAACAACTAAGAATTGACCTACAATATGATCCAGTAATCCCTCTACTGGGTATTTACCACAAAGACTTGAAAAACCATATTCAAAAAGATATTTGCACACCAATGTTCATATTAGCATTAATCACGGTGGCCAGGATATGGAAGCAACTGAAGTGTCCTACAATAGATGATTGGCTAAAAAAGCTGTGGTACCTATAGACAATGGAGTATTACTCAGCCATAAGAAGAGATGAAATATTGCCATTTGCAACAACATAGATGGACTTTGAGATAATCATGCTAAGAGAAATAAGCCAGACAGAAAAAGTTGGAAATCACATGATATCACATATGTGGGATATAAACCTAAAAGCAACAAATGAGCAGGACAAACAAACAGAGACTCATTGACATGGACTATATAGGTTAGTGGTTACCAGAGGACTATAGACTAGTGGTTACTAGGGGGTGGGGGAGGAGGGGGAAGGTAGATGGGGTAAAGGAGGTCAAATATAGGGTTTAAGGGAGGGTGAAGTGGGTAAAGGGGATCAAATATATAGTAGCTAAAGAAAACTGGACTTTGGGTGGTAAACACACAATAGAATATATAAATGTCAAATGATAATGTACACCTGAAAATTATATAATTGTATTAACCAATGTTACCCTAATAAACTTAAAGAAAGAAAGAAAAGAAAGAAAGAAAGAAAGAAAGAAAGAAAGAAATGCACAAATGAATGCATGCATGAATGAATGATGTAAAATTTTTGTACTGAATTTGACTGTCAAAGGAGTTATTTTGGAGAAATAGGTCTTTTGGTCACTTTTAGATCACTGCCCTCATACCTATCTGTCAAAATGGCCTGCACATTTATTCTCAAGCCCAACTGAAGGTGGTGTGTAATAATGACAATAGGTTATGTGCTCAGTATATGTTTTCTAAAGTTTAAGTAATTATCTTCTATTGGTAACTTCAAGTTTTTGGCTTTCAAATTTAAACAAATGAGTCATAGTACAATCTAAATTCAAAAGAATGGGGAGCTAATTAGGTGTCCATTTGAGCATTACTCAGTACTTACTTCACAATATGACCTTCCCATGTAAAGCAAAAACAAACAAACAAACAAGAAACAACAAGAAATCAGTAGTTAATTGTGGACTGTGTCCATGGCAGCAGGATCCTTGTATGTTTTCTGGTGTCTAGAACAATACCTAGAAATGAATGAATGAATAAATAGATGAATGAACAACACCTCATCCTTCTCAAGGCCAATTCATTATCAGCAAAATGACTCAGAGAATAGCTGAAAAAGAGGAAAAGGTAAACCCACTTTCCAAGATAATATCTATATCTGATGAAGATACGATTATTGTGGTTTATGAAGAGAATTTCCATGTCCCAAAGGGCTTCTCCTAAAGCTGCCTATTCAATAAGTTAGATGTTTTACAACCAAATGGACGTGGGCTACTACACAAATGGGAAAGCAGATGGTTTTGTAGAATATCTGTGGAATATAATGCTTTAGTTCAGGCTAAGTGATTCAAGCCATGATTCAATACTCTGAATTCCAATCAAGTTTGTAAAATGAGATGTCAGATTGAAAACCTCTATCAGAATGAATTGTTTCTTAAAAGGTCTTTCTATGTAATCAGCAGAATGGTACAAGGGCACAAAGGGGTAGAGGAGAAAAGCCTCACACAAAAGAAAATGGTATGGTTGTGCATAAGTTATAGAGCTTTAATGATATTTTTAATTAAACATTTAGCCAAACATTTGATAAGACATCAAATATAATTATGAAAAGGTGAAACAGCAGAAAAATTCAAGTAAAGATGCCTAAATCCCACTTGTTGAATTACTTATTTCCAGACTCTGCTTATCTCGCATAAGAACATAAAGGAAAAAAGCTGAGGGGGTGAAAAGCAGATTATGAGATTCTAATAGCTTTCCTTGAATGCTTTCTCAATTAGTTTGCAACTATTGAAAATAGCACAAAATGTGCATTAGAGTTGTGAGATAGTCCATGAAACTGCTATAGTGTCTTCTCTTGGCATCAATTGTAAATGCAGAAATTCACATTCAGTCAGATTTGTTAGTGATATTTTTTCTCATTGTAAATTTTCATAATCTTTCTTTAGCTAAGTTAGCCATATCTACCCAGGTTGTGTGCAGTTGAAACAATTATTCAAAAATTCCTGGTCTTAAAAATCACTTTAATTTGTGATGTTCATACTTTTGAATGAACACTTAAAATTTTTTGTCTGAATTATCTATTGAGTCAAACTTCTCTTTTATTCTTTGCAAGAGGACAAGTTTTTGAGCACCTAATGTATTATTTTTTGTATTCATTAATTCGAGATGTTTTATTTAGGAATTTCTTTTCACAACTGGATTTAGAAAGGTTCCAATTGCACTGCAATTACATTTTAACTGTTACATTCAAAAGATCTCTCATATTTATTAGGATAAAGTCATATTCTTGAATATGATTTGGGTAAATTTTTATGATGTTGTTTCTCTCCAGTTGTATCTCTTTTAATTCCTGTCTCAAACATAGTTCAGCAATCTTGACCTGCTTCTATACCTATCCCTCAAGAATAAATCTGTTGTTTTTCACCCCTGTGATTTGCCCCGTCTCTAAGACTCTACTCTCCTATACTCCTTCCCTACATCTCTATACTCGGTGAAGGGCAAAATATCCAGGGTATCACCTTATCTGAGACATGGTGCTCCTCCTATTTGCTCCCCAAAGACCCTATGCCTATCTCTACCATGGGCTTTATCACACTATATTAGAACGATTCATTTATATGTTGGCTGTCTTGCTCCATTAGTCAAAAGCTCCTTGAAAATAGGGAGTGGCCATTCATTTTTCTAGCATGGTATCAGGCACACAGTACGGTCTTAAATGAGAAAAGAGTAAGTGTCACTGAAATTATTTATCTATGAGCTAATTGTGAGAGGAAGAAAGGAGAAAGGTGAAGTTGAAGGAGTTTTTATCTCGAGTTGTTAAGAAAGTTTGTGAAAGAACACATTTCTTTGCTAAGTGTGAAGAAGGAAGAGCAGACAGGGGAATGATGAGATGAGATATACATGACTCACAGGCAGTGATGATAACAAGAGCCGAAGGCACTGAAGCTTCAGGGCTGCTCTTCTCAGTTGGGGTGCTTTTGATGTGTGCCTGCTTTGATCCCTGCTGTGTAGCTACAGCCCAGGAATGTTCTGGAATGAAGAAAACCTACTTACTGTTTCTTGTTCCCAAGATCCAGGGTGTGTTAGAGAAGAACACTTGAGGGAGGAGGAGTTGGTTTTTCTGGTGGCAAAATAAAATCATTTCCCAAAGGGAACTAGTAGTCTCTCTAACATGGCTGAGAGCTGAAGCAGAAGAATAGATGATGTGCAGAGAGGATATTGCAGTGTGCAGGAAGGAAAAGCAAAATGCAACAAAATAGCAGAGACAAGAAAAAATAGAAAATGCAGAAGGGCAGCAGGTGGGTGAGGTCGGCTGTGCTAGTATGGCAGCTATGAGACACTGGGCTGGCCATATGTAGAAGTCTTTTCACAGCCTCTTAGACAACACATGTGAACATAGGTAGTGACATTTAAAGCACCCTTACACTAAGGAAGAGAATACTGTTGACAGATCATGACTTGGGAAAACGAGACACATTGCATGGGAGGCTGAGTGGAACTCCCATTTGTATAGTTTTTTAGAAGCACAAATTTGGTCATGAATTATGTCCAAGTTAAATTATCCACATTAAATTTACCTGAGATGTGGATTCCGCTCTTTTCAAAAACTGCTTTTTGAAATAGAGATTCTATTTTAGGAATTTTCTAAATTTGTACAATAGTCAGATTCAATTAACCATCTCAGACTAACCTAGAGTAAGTGTACTCTTACTTTAATTGTACCAGATCAGTAGAGAGAGGAGATATTGTGAACTCTCAAAAGAAGGGAGCAGCAGGTGGGGCAAGCTGTGGAGAGTTATTGTTAGAAGGAGAATCAAGTACTGTAGTGCCAAACATTAACAGTTTAAGGGACAAATAGCTGAGGTAGTACCCAAGCAAATATCTGACTTGATTAAAAACGTTAGTACTTTCTAGAGTATGCTGTATTTTAGGTTTAACTGTCCCAGTCTCCATACCCTAGTATTCAATGGGATATATAAATGGAGGCCAAAGTCAGTACAGTTCTCCTACGAAGGTCTAAATCTTGTGATTTAACACACCAGAAAGCGAGACATTGTTTTATTCACCATTAGCGTAGTTTCTGTACATTGTGGACACTCAAAATATAGTTGATAGAATGAATATAAGTGGAGAGAAGCTGAAGTATTGTCTAGAAAATTTGTGCTTGTGAATGGGGATAACAACTGGAATGAAATCATGATTTTCCAAAGACATGCAAGCCTCTGAGGCTTGAGCTTCTGTGTGATTTAGACTAAGGAGAAAATTAATATTAATAGTTACATTTTTATTGAGTTCCACTGTGTACCAGATATTGAGCTAGACAATTTAGATATACCATTTCTAGTCCTCAGAATAACTTCCCAAGGTACATAGTATTATCCCTGTTTTTGGATAGATGAGAACTTAAGTAAGTTTTCCAAAGTTACATAGTTAGTAAATGGCAGAACAGTAGCTCAAACCCAGATCTGACTGCTAAATCAATGTGTTTTTACTCATATTACTCTATCTCCAATAACGTATATATTATAAAAAGTTTTGTTCTTTGTAATAAAATTAGTGCATGTTTATGAGAATAAATTTGGGAAATAAAGAAATATATAGGGGGAAAAGTCAGTCATGATACCTTCACTGTTCATAAACATATGGCAATACAATTGATTCTCATTATTTGCAGTGATGTTCTTAAAAGTCACGACAAATGCTGAAATAGCAAATACTGAACTCTTGCTGCTAGAGGAATTATAGGATTAGGTTTCCTTTGTGCCTTTGGTCACAACATTTTATCATCCAATCAATCTATAACTTTGTTTCATGTGTTTCTGTTTAAAGACATTAATATATATTGTTGATTCATTAGCACTTAACTCACAGCTAACAGCACTATAACTCATGCCTGAATGAAGCTTACCTAACACACGCATTTGCTCCGTAAGACTCATCATGGCCTCGTTATGTTTAGGAACAAAAGGCAGCACTTCGACACTATGCTTGGGGTTAGTGAAATCACTTTTTAAAAAAACACAAAAATGAGAAAAACATGGCACTACATAGGTTATGAAAAGGCCACCTGTTTACAGCATGAAAGCTTAGACAAGAAAGCAGTCTCCCCCTGTTCAGCCTCCGCCAGAAACATTCACGTCAGGTGATTCAGGTATGATGACACTCTCAACCATGAAGTGGCTGTGAAAGTGATGAAAGTTTTGGTTTGAGAGTTACAAATCAGTTTCTGTGAGTAGAAGAGCTCACAAATATGGAATTGTGGATAATAAGGATTGACCTATTTTTTCCTGAGAATCAAGATACTGATTGGTTTTGTGAAAATCATAGACACTGTAAAAGAGTGCTTTTCAGAAATATTTGCAAAGCTTTCTTTTGTAGAGTCTTCGGTGCCCTAGGGCTGAGACGACAGATGCAGCCAGCCAACTAGCCATTTAGTCCACTTAACATCTCTCGAATACTTTGAAACTATTTACTAACCACCGAGATAGGTATTGAAGATGAAATGAACACAGTGGTACCTAGCTCCCAGAGCTCATGGTTTAATGAAAGGAGACAGACATACAGACAAATTACTTTAACAAAATGTAGTTAAGTAGTGGATACAGGCAGAGTCTTTGGGAGAACACAGAACTTCTTAATAGGAGCTGTCTCAGGAAATAAATAGTCTGATTTAGTCGGGTGAAAGGTGGGAGTAATTGGTGACCCTTACTGTGAATAAAACACAGTAACATTAGATATTAGCAAAGGCTAATTAATTTGACTTAGAAATCTTTGGAAACAAGAAGTAAAATGCTTACCAATTATTCCAGCCGGTATCTTCCAGATAGCAGATTTTACTGTATCTCCCAGCTCAACTTGGACTTTATAGCTCAATATAGTATAATTAATGCCTATAACATGTCTTAAATGTTTTTGTTACACAGGTAATGGATGTTGTCTTGGTGTAGTATTTGTTAAGGTAATGGTACTTATGTCAGCTTTCTACATAGATGATGAATTCCCCTAGGGCAAAGAGTTTTCTGGGTTCTTTGTATAAGAGTCTGCAAATAGAAATCATTGTCTACTACATAATCACAGAGCTAGTAGTTAAATAATATGTCTACCTCAGCCTCTGCTTCCCAAGAGGGGAGCTTAGGCAGTTTGTTCTTATCAATTTTGAGAAAAATTGTATAGTTTCCCTTAGAGCATGTAGATATGATTTCAGAGAAAGTCTAAACCAAAATCTGAATTGCTCAGTTAAACCTTCTCTTTTCTGTCTTGTACAATTTAGAGATGAAATTTTATTTTTTTGGTGGGGGAGGAGGGAATTATTCATTTTTTTGCATAAAAAATATTTTATACATTTTCCTTTTTCAGGTGTTTATTTATTAGTGTTTTTATTTGAAAAAAAAAAAAGCAATGCTGTACATGATAGAAATTAAAACAGTTCCAAGGACATATACATTAAAAAAATAATACTGCTCATATCCCCCAAATTCAGCAATTGCTTTTCATCAATTGCTTATAAATATCTTGCAGAGATATTCTATGTGGTTACCAGCATATATAAACATATTTAAATTTTAAAAGATTTCAAGATGAAAAGAGATTACAGGACAGGATGGATAATAAGGAACAGTTCCTTCAAACTTTTTTTCCAAAAAGATAATAAAATATTTTATAACTCTTACACCCACTGTGTACAAAGACAATAAATGTCCTTGATATTTTTCTTGTTTTGAATTTTAAGGAAAAGGGAACTATTACTAATTGGGGATATATGTATGTACATTGTATGCTAGGCATTTTGTACATTTTACCTAGTTTGACCTCATGAATGATATCACGTTGTATAAATAAGGAAACTACATATCAGAGAGGTTAAGAAAATCTTGTAATGTCACACAGCTGATAAATAATTAGAACCAGTTCTCCAGGATTCCAATATGCATATTCAGCCCATGTATATTCTAGATCCTATTCATGTTTAATATTTTTATTATAAGTATGGATATAGCAGTTGATATTACCTCAGTGTTTTAAAAAATCTTTTATGGGTATCAGTACCTATGACTATACCCTTCTTATATTGTGATTAATACCACTATGTACTTGGCATTATAAGCCACACATATTCAGTAGAGTCAAATCTCTTTTAAGATAAGGACCCCAGAAATTGAAGAGTTGCATCAGAGTAGACCTGGAGATGGCACTATGGCCTAGGAGCACCCAAATCTAATTTACTAATAGTTTTCTTAAAAAATAAATACACAACTAGGGTCATTTTTGGAATTATACAACACTGATTCTAAAAGTTAAATGTCAACCAAAATTTGAGTGATTTTTAAATTGTGTAACTCATTCCAGTTTATGGTTTGATGTCCAAATTTGATTTTCAGTTTAATGAACAATGAGTATCATGCTTAATAGTGTTGCAGCCTAGCAACAGGTAAACACAAATCTGAGCAGAGGGGACACATGAATATCAATTAAGCTCGGGAAGAAAAAGAAATGTGGACTTTTTGCTTGAGTGTAAGGTGTTGCCTGACTAATCAGGTCATCTAAGTCAGGAAACAGATTGGGACTGCTAAATCTAAAAATGTATGCAATCTTTAGAATTTCTAAATTACAAATTAGAAAGCTGATAAAAACCCACAAATACCAAAGCCTGAAACAGTGTACATAATGAACAAGAATGGAGGTCTTTTCATTGTATTTTTAGCTTCACTATAAATTTTTAAAAATTATCACTAATCTCTAATCCTAGCTAGTCATATCAGCTGTAGAAGAGAAAAAGAGAGCTACTTTCTCTTGAGTCATTAAGAGACATACAATTCTGGAGACAGAATACTCCAAGATTTCATAGGGTTGTAAGTGACTGAAAAGATTATAAATTAAACCTTCATTCCAAATCATCTATAATAAATAGACTACCTTTTAATAAGAGAAATCAGTAAGTACTAAAGTAAAAGATAACTCAAAACATTGTCATTACCTGTTTCTCAATACAAACCCTCTTTTTGGTGTGTTTGTTTTAGTGTTAGGGATCCCTTGTAATGAATATGAGGAGTTCTGCACAGATCACCATTCAGTACTGACTCATTCATTCCCCCAGCTACCAGGAATATTAGCTGCATTCCTCTTTAGGAAACCTTGTTGGCTAAATCCCCAGAACCAATCCATAATCAGTGACTGGTTTATATGAAGTATAAAGGTCCTGTCCCTTCCCACAATTTAGGACAGTTCTGAAGGAGCATCCCAGCTCCAGTTCCTTATGCGATTGGCTTAGGCTTCTGTTGCGATTGCATTGCAATTAGACTTTTCTTTTGCTCCATTTCAACTTCATCACTTTCTTACAAGTATTGTTCCCCAGTGTACTTCCCAGTAACCTCCAACACACAACATTTGTTTTAATATTATGGGAAACATAACCTAAGACAGAACGAAGACTAATCCTAGAAAGTTGATTAAAAAAAAGAATTTTAGAGCTCAATCAACCATTGGCTACCTCGTAATGATGGGACTATCACTGATGGCTGGTAGAACACCCATAGTTCCAGCCAAAACTTTTATTTGTGGTGAACTGGCACCAATCCCAGCCAAGACAGCAAATCTAAAATAACTTTTTATTTCTGTATTGCAGTTTT
This sequence comes from Eonycteris spelaea, assembly GCA_003508835.1. Lineage (NCBI taxonomy): Eukaryota > Metazoa > Chordata > Mammalia > Chiroptera > Pteropodidae > Eonycteris > Eonycteris spelaea. The sequence goes on from PUFA01000016.1 coordinate 15,103,562, forward strand.
TTACAAGTCTACTATAATTCTTATGTTTGTTTTTTTTCTCTGTATGCATTTAATATTTTACTCTTCATCACTAATAGTTTTCAGCAACTGGACTATATTTACTTTGGTAAAGTTTTACGTTTGTTTTGCTGGGGTTACTTGAACTTCTATCGGGTTTATGGTCTTTCATTATTTTTGGCCAATATTTATGTTCTCCCTTTTTCTTCTCTCATTCCTAGGCTCCTATTGCATACGTTACTCCGTTTCATAATTTCACACAGCTCACTAAAACTGTTCTTTTTTGGTTTGTTTCCTCCATACTTTATTTTGAGTAGTCCCTGTTGTTGTTTTTTCAAGTTCACAGGTCTTTTCCTCTGTTGTGTCTAATTTGCTCTAAATTTCATGTATTATTCATCTCTAGAATTTCTATTTACATCTTTTTTTATATTTTCCATTTCTATCACTATATTCATGGTTTTCCTTATATTCAAGCATATATGTTTAATAACTTTGTTAAAATGTCTGTCGTTTCTGGGTGTTTCTATTGATTGATTTGTTTTCTCTGGTTATGGGTTATATTTTTTTGTTTCTTTGCATGTCTGATACCAAACATTGTGATTTATACATTGTTAAATGCTGTATTTTGTTTGTATTTCTTTAAAGTATTGACCTTTGTTCTGGTACGCAGGAAGTTACTTGAAGATTAATTTGAATGTTTTGAGACTTGTTTTTAAGATTTATTAGGGTGAGTCCATAGCAGTTTTTGTTCTAGGGCTAATTTGGCCAAACTACTAAAGCACAACTCTTCCAAAGATGCTACTCAATGCCTCAGGTATTACAAGTCTCTCTATTGTGGTTGGTGGGAAAATGAACTATTCCTAGCTGAATTCCAGGGATTGTTTGGTTTACTGCTTTCCAGTCTGTCTTTCCTTAGTCTTGCTGATTAGTACTCAACTGACTTCCTTCCCCCTGCCCTATGCTAATAGTACTCAACAAATACTTCTAGACTGCTCTGCAGCTTTCTAGACTTTTGTTTTGTTTTTAAAAAGTTCCCTCAGTGAACAAGATTCAATAGTACTTACAGTTCTACTATACATTCTGTATTTCCTCCATGCACATTCTGAGATTTCAGGGGAAGAAAAAAAACGCTATTTCTATTTTTTTAGTCCTTAGAAAAAAAACTCTTAGTTAATAAAAAAGATAATCCTGAGTAAATAAGATTAATTGCTTTATTGCACTTAGAACTGTTAAGTTTACTCAAGTGAATTCTTTCTTTCAATTTAGAGGTAAAGATTAAAACAGGCAACCCTTCATTTCTCCCCTGGAAATGCTTCACTTCAACAACTAATGCCACATGCCCGTGTGTGTCACACACGTACACACACACACACTCTCTCTCTCTTTACCTTCAAAATCAAAGGGTGGTATATCTGCTGAAGAGGTACACAGATTACCAGGATATAAAATTTCAGAACTGGGGGGGCTCCATAGTGTAGTGGTTAGCACGTCTGTTTTACACGAAGAAGGGCCTGGGTTCGTGCCCCAGGTGGAGCCATGGACCATACCCTGGGTGCGCCAGGCCCTGGGTGCACATGAGCAGGTGGGAGACCCCCTGCCTTCAGAGATCCAGCTCTTAAGGGGAAACGGCATCCATAGGTCACCATAGGTCAGTGGTGGAAGTGTGTATGCGGGGTAATTGAAGAGGGGGAAAAAATTCCAGAATTATCATTAATTCTATCAAACCCAAGGTAAAATATATTACCACTGATAGAATAGAAAATATATTGTGAGATGTGGGGACAGAGATATGGTAGGGAAGGAGTTTTAATCAGCAGAGATCTTGTTAAGCTCAATATTAAGAGGAAAGGACTTAGAAATTGAGCACAGGCTTGTTACATTCAAGATATAAACATACTGCCTTTAGATTACTACAACTTAGGTAGATGTTATTATTCATATTTTATAGAGGAGGAAACTCAGAGTTTAAGTTTCTCAAGGACAGAAATGTAGTTAGTAAGATATTTCATGCGCTTTCCAGTACTGATTGCTACATAACTGCCCGGACGATTTGTGGGGAGACTGGGTCATGATCAATGTGTAACATACTCCCCACCTCACTTTACTCTTCTTGGCAGTTGACTGAGAAAGTAAAATCAATTAGAAGAGAATTTCTATAAGTACTCAACCTCAAATCAACCAATCAACCCATCTATATTTGAATTTAAAGTCTCTCTCTCTTTTTTTTTCTGTTAGAAGAAAATCTGTCTACGCTCCAGTTGAAGGTTAAACCGTCTACTGTGGACTGTATCCCATGTTTTCATATACTCAAGGATATCGCTTCTGAAGATATTCATACTTTCCTTCCTCATCACATTTTCCCTTTAGACTAGATAAAAAATTTTTAATGAGTGTGCACAATCAGAATCTTATTAAACTAAAAAATAGTTTAACAAGACAATTGTAAACCAATTGTTAACAATTTTGTTTTGGTTCATTTCTGCTCAAAGCAATTGAGAGTACTATGTTTTTACTAAATCTTGTTGAGTGATTTAATTCTAGGTAATTTTAATAATAATTGCTAATATTTATAGAGTGCTTATTCTACTATACACTGAGCTAAAGGCTTCACATGCATTATTCTATTTAATCCTCACAACAATCCTAAAGGGAGGAACTACTATAATCTTTATCTTACAGATAAGAAAACTGGGACTTAGAGAAGGTAAGTAACTTGTCTGAGGTAATATAGTAAATTGCGCAGAGGATTAAAAAACTGTCTTTAGAGTTCATATTATTAAAGTGTTACACTATATATTATGTAATCTCAACAATGATGCAGATGAAAATTTACTATATCTTTATAATATTTATATACTTAATATCAATCAATAAATACAAAAACAAAATTAAATTGTTACAATACCCATAATAATTTTTATCTCAACATAATTCACATTATTACACATCTTTAAACAGAAAGGTTTTAGCATACAAACACCTAGGAAAGAATTCTCATTTGGTCCAATAATTTTACAGCTAAAGTTTCTGGGCAAAAGATAAATATCATTTTCTGTCCAAATTCTTAATTAAAAATAGTGACTTCAAATGGAACGTTGTCATTTTATAGTATGACAATACACTGAGAAATCATAATGGTCATTGAAGGGTATCTATTACATCCCAGGCATTATGCATAACTTTACACTTAAGAGATGGATATTAAGCAATCTTGGAGTAAAATATGGAAGAAAAACTGCTTCAGGTTTGTGCCAAGTCAATCAAACCTAAATTTGGAGAACACTGTAGTAAGATGAGACATTTATACTGGCATTTTCTTCCAAAAAAAAGCCAGTGTGCCACCAGCTTGACATTTTACTTTATAAAAAGTGTTTTAGGCACTGATTCTCAAATTGGCTGAAGACCGGAATCCCTTAAAAAGTTGCCTATATACCATTCCTCAAATTTGGATTTAATTAGTATAGGTTAGGGCTTCAACATGATTATTTTAAAATTCTCCTGGTGATTCTAATATGCAAAATACTAGCGTAGAGAACTGTTCCATAATTAAAGAGGTAAGTCCGAAGAAACTTCCATGACTTGATTTCAGGGGAGTGTATTATTATTTTAAGTATTTGTTAGGTGTATCTCCCTTGATTAGAAAATACATACTTTAAGAGATTTTGTTTATTCATCATTGTTTTTCCATATCTGAAATCATAAAAAAGGCTCACAAGTTGCTAAATAAATAGCTTTTGAATGAATATGAAATTGCCTTATACTTCTTGTATATCTCTATCTTCTAGATTCATGAACATAAGAAGCAAAAATAAATGACTGAAAAAATGAATGACTGAAGAAGTTACGATAAATGTTTAAGGCAAACCAAAGTCATAATATATATATACATATTTTAAAAACACATACATATATAAATATATCAAAAGTAGAAAAAGAATATATAAGAGTGCAACATTTAGCAGTTGAGTTTTCAAATAGTTTTCACATTTTTACACTTAGAATCAAAAGTAACCCTAAACAACTAATTCTTTAAGCTAATATCCATAAGCACATATGCCAATAAGTTTTATTATTAAAAAAAATTACAGATTAATCTCGACGTACATGTCAGTTTTCAAAATTCAAGTAAATGCAATTTTTAGCACACATCATAATAGCTTTCCATGACAGCTGTATAAAAACAAAAGATTGTTTCCCGTTAAAATATCTGGCATTACCTATTTTTATTTTTTCTTAGTTGGGATCTCCACTAGTTTCTTAGCAGTCCCACATGATAAAAACTATTTTGGCAAACCTTATAAAAATGTTTTATTAGAAAACCTAATTAATAAATAGCTTCCTTTATAGCTAGCTGGATTCTTAGATATGGCTTCATTTACTAAAGTTCCACAAGTATTACATAATTTTTAATTCAGTTAGTATCGTATATTACGAAACTTTGGTTTTCTTAAAATTAGCATTGGCTGCTTGATTGTAGGTTTGTCAAAAAGTGCTGCTTCACTTTCTGTGGTTGGAAATCTTTTCTGATATATCAATGGATATTCCTTCTGAAACTTAAAAACAAAATGAGGACTTAGAAGGTATTACCCTAGCTGAAGCCAGTGTACAACGTTTTAAAAGAATTCAATCCCTTTCTCAAAAATGTACTATAGAGATGAGTATCCTTTCAGTTTACTCTTGTTTCTCCCTCTGCTTTCTCATATAGGACAGATATACTATAAGATTTCTTAGATCTCAATTAGCATTAACTTTCTAGGATTTTCTTGCTAACTCTTCCTCTGAATTCCAGGTTGTTATTTTTCCCACTGGTAAAGCCTATACAGGTCACAAAGATTTAGTGTATTTAATTATTTGAGTGTCTCAGACCTGGAATTGGACTTAATAAGTCTTGTGGCTACTGGTTTTCGAGCTAAAATTCTTAATGGTAATGATGAGCCACTAAAAGTTATGTGACATAATCCAAATTTTATTATTGTTTCCTCAGGCTAATCTAAACTATAAGCACACAAAACACTAAGAGTAAAGGAGTGTACCTATTATTATTGTTATTAAAATTTAAAGATAGAGAGTAAAACCAGGGTGGTAGTCATAGGTAGCCTATATATCCAATATTTAAAATCTAAAATATTAAAATGTGAAATTAAACTCTAAATGTTGTTGAATAATCAGCAACAGTATGTTAATAAATATTTACAGAATGATATTTTGTTCTCTTACCTGTTTTAGTTTTTTCCTTTTCTCCTTTAGAGGTAAACTCTTGTTTTTAATAATATTCTCTAAAAGTTCTGCAATTGCAGCTTGAGAGGTAGAAACTTTTTGTTCATCAAACTCTTGAGCACTAATCTGCATACAATATGAGTAAGTTGGCAAAGGAGCAATAAATTCGTCTCCAGGATTTTTGATCTATAGTAAACAAAATGATACAGTCCAAAGTTTTTGAATTCTGCTCATGTTCCTACTTGGTAAAGTGTTCTTTTGTTGGGTTTTAGTACCTATATTTTGCCACCAAACAGTCAACACTTTAAGAAGGGTCTAAATCCCAGCTCTACAATCTACTAGCTTTGTGTGGTCTGTAAAATGTTTCTGGATTAGACTAGACAGTGTATATGAAGTGCTCAGCATTGACTAAAGGTAGCCATCATTACTACTGTTAACCATGGACCACAAAACAATACCAATAAAAGTGGTATTTTAATTCATTCTAAAACATGACTGTTATAGTAATAGTTAAAGTATTCATCTACTGTTTTTGAAGTGTGGGGCATGGGCAGAGCACTTAACATCCTTTTTGATGAAAAAGAAATCATGGGGGTAGTTACAATTATAATAAGTCAGGACAATATTAGAATGGCATAAATAGTAAAAAACATGAATATATGCGCTGGTAAGCCAAAGATCGAATACAGTAGACATCTGCTCTTCCTGGCTGCGTAGTATTCCTTCTCTCCTTCTTATAAGTTCCCCCTTCTAATCTATGTAGAGTGAATCGGAGTATGGTTCTCCCTCCAACCCACTTACCCTCATCTACCCAAAGATGTGCATTTAACTTAGATTGGGCCAATTGGAGTCCATATCAAGAACTTTTAAAATTGGAGGTGGAAGGACGACTTGTTTTCCCTTTGGATTACAAACAAGAGCTTTAATAAGCCATATTCCCCATCATGTGAAAGGCCATTTGTCAAATATAGGACCAAAATGGAAATACGAGATGGAGGGATGGAAACAGTCCTATTGCTATTTGAGTCCCCAGATTCTTTCTATATTCCTGACTTTCGAGGTTATTTATGTGAGCTGATAAAGTGTCCCTTTTTGACTAGGCAAGTTTTAAATGAGTTTTCCACTTGCAACTGACTAATGTGGAGAATTTTAAGACTTATAATACGTACATGGCCCTTTTTTAAGTAGTCAAGATGTTTCTCTACTGCACTCTGTAAGTAAGAGGGTACTTGAAGAATTTCCTGATGATGATCCATTAAGAAAGAAACTAATCTTGCAGCAAGAAGCTCATCAAGATCCACTTCTTCAGAACAGCATAGCACACACCGAGAAAAAGTATGTATCATCTAGAAACATATTAAAAGATGTGAATTTTAAAACCTAAAGTTTTATATAAATCAGAATAAATCAGTAATTTCTGTGTAGTGTTATCCTGAACTATTGAGATTTTGTCACAATTTTATCAGTAAACACCATAGGTTCAATTAATACCATTTAGATATGTTGCTTAAAGGTTGTTAGACAACAATGACTTACCATATTAAATTAATTCCACAAAAACACAAACCAGGAGAACATATAACACATAAACATTAGTGGTGACGAGGTTGGCACCATTTATCTCTTGCAATTCTGGAAAATAGTTTTTAATGCTTATTCTACCAGTTTTTAAAAGCAATGAATACATGTATTTTTTAATTACATTGTAAGGAGTCTTCAAATTCTGAAATAAATTGTTTCAAAATGCATTTATTCTCATATTCATATAACCCATTAACTGTAAGATACACACACACACCATCATTTTAGATTATCAAAATTCTACTTTAAGTATTTTACACATAATATATGATGAGCAAACTGAATTATTTTTTGTTATTCCTACCTGTCAGGCAGGTTTTCCCATCTCCTTCCAAGGCTTAGTCCTCAGCTTTTTATTATTCTTTCTCAGCTTTGTAGAGCTAATTTAATAATTTACTCTCATAGCTTCAACTACCACCTCTCCAAAAAATCTGCCTTCTGCCCTTACCTTTCTTCACCAGGCTCACATTTGCAATATTCTGTTGGATAAATTTCACTTAGATGTCCTATAATCTCAAACCCAAAAAGTGTAAAACCAAAATTATCTCCTTTCTACTTATGTCTCTCAAAATATGTTCCCTCACAAACTTCCTAATGCTTTTTAATGGTGCTACAGTTACACAAGAATAGCTTTCCTCTTTATATTAGGCCTAGCATTGTTAAAGACCTGTCCTTAATGAGTGGAAAAATAGAGCTTAGCTCCAGATTCCTTGCTATGAAAACCTCTTATAAATTGAAGCTGCATTGTGAGGAAGAGGTAGCTCTTGGGAGAGAGAGAGACTCACATACACTCACACACACACAATATTCAAGGATTTATTTCCAATCTGTATCTGCATATAAATGCCTCTACCCTTGTTCTCATATGGAACCTGAGCCGGCTTCACAGTAGTTTCTTCGAACTTCTTGCTCACAATGATGTGCCATCCTAATTCAGGTAATTCATCAAATACAACTTCTCCTTACTGCAATTTCTGAAACACTTTTAGTACACATTTATTTTCCATTAATTCTCTGCATCAGAGGTATAGTGCCCTTAAGCTTTCGACAGTGCCTACATCTTCTTTTCCTTCTCTACCAAACAGAATTGGCACAAGGTGATATAATATGGTCTAACAATGAAGTGATATAGGATGAGTGAAGAAGCAAAGTCCTCAGACAAGATAAAGATCAAGATATGAAAGTATAACAGACTGGTTATAAAGGATTAACACAACAACATTTTTGCTAGTAGGAAAGGTTAGACTTTTAAGAGCCTTTCTAACTCAAGAAATTAGGATTTCAAGACCATGTCTTCACTCAGGTAGTACATCCTAGATGGTCTGTTTTTTTTTTTTTTTTTCTTTTTTGGTTTATGAAACAGGGCTTATACTTTCCTTAAGAAATCAACTTACCAGTGATCTTGTACCCATTGCATCATGTAGTTGAGGCATATCAACATTTTGACTCATTCGAGAAATCATGCGCATTAAAAGTTGAAGCTTTCTACGATTTGGTGGGGGAAGTAGCAAACAACATAACTGTAGTGCATCGATGGCAACCCGCTCTAAATGAGGTTGCAGCAAACCTAGAAGGCAAAGTTACCCACCCCCAGGAAAAACAAAACAAAACATCAATGACACTAGTTACTTTCATACAACCAGCATATGCAATTATACAAAGGAGGCAAAATAATTTTTAGTACTTCATTTAACCATTCCTAGAAATTTCCACATTCCTCAAAAGCATAGTAAGATTCTCATTTTCTTCATAACCTATTTGAGTATTAATATCCTACACTTATTACAAATAAAGTGAGTCAGAATAAGCAAAAGTGAAGGAAAAGAAAGTGAAGGAAAAGAAAGTGCTTTAGGTAAGTAGAATAAATCTTGGTTATGCCATGACAAGAGTCTTTTATAATAAGAAACTTTCCTTTTAGAGGGGGAAAAAGCGATATCAAAGAAAGGCCAGGTAAGCAAAACAGTTAGTAAACACTAAAAGTTAACATTACATGCATTGAACGCATCAACCTTACTTTGTGTGCCAGTCAACACAGAAGAAGCTGAAGGTAAAGAATTTTCTGAAAGTTCTATTGTACTTTTGCAGAGTCTTTTATTGATTGTGGTACTAGACTCTCCGAGTTCACCTTCCATAGATGTTTGCACACTTGTGCTGCCTTGTCCAAGATTTGGTTTCATGATAATTTCAGCCACTGGCATATTGATATAACTATTCCTTCTCGTACTACTTCTTAAGAGTAAACTCTGAGATCTACAAAGCTGCTTTGACTTGCTTTTCCCATTACATAACTCCTCTTGGTCTTGAACGGTCAAAGTAGAGGTTCTCTTAAAACCAACACAAAGTGGCTTTTGAATACTTTCCTCTGAATGAAGATTCATTATAGATTCCTGTTTGGTCTTAGACTCTAAACATTGTTTATTATTTTGTCCTTCTATGTTCAGAAACAGATTGATGGCAGGCACTGGAGACCTCTTTACTTGAACTCCCTGGTAAATCTACAATTCCTTCAAAGAATAGCACCTTGGATTGATGTTAGAGGCTAGGATGTGAGTACTACTTAAGCCTGTTAAATTATGGCAGCTTCCCCCTATTCTGTCATTAGCACTGGCTCTTCTGTTTTAAATTAACTAGCTGTATTTCTTAGCACATTTTTCTTGAAATCCATGATGGCTTATCTGCAGTCTCTCAGTAGTATTTGATTCTTCGTTTTTGTCTTACGAAGCAGACTGAGAAGAAGGCACTCAGTTGATTTGAAGGAATTCAAACTGTTTAAGTGAAGGCTTTTTGGAGACTGTGGATCATCTTGGATTTTATGTATCCCACTGGGTCTATCTGAAACTGTGATGTAGCCACAAACAACTACCAGGAAATGAAACAAAAATTAAGATGCAACTGTTTGACAGTGGACAAAAATAAAACAAAAACAATAGTAAAGTTAAAAAAATAAAGCATCACTATAGTATATATTGTTAGTATAGTACAACAATAGCCGTTGCTTAATTCAGAAGCCACTTAAACAGGACACATGCAACATTCAGGTACAAAGTGCAAGACTGACTAGAGGTTTTCCAGTTTCTGATATCAATAACTTTAAAATTTATTTCAACAATCTAATTAACTAGATTGAGTCAAATAAATTACATAAGTACCTGCTTGCAATCTACAACTATAAGAAAGCTATTAATTATAAGATAACTGTAGTATAATAAAACATATATTTGGTTTTTATCTCTAGTACTTGGCACAGAACTCCTAAAACCTTTGGAATTTCTGGAGTGATAGAAGTCTTCTGTTATTCATAATGAGCATGTCTGAGCACAAGTGAGTTTATGCTAATAAGGTGATCTGAAGCTGGACTTACTTAGAAGGTTACAATTTTCAGCCCTACCTCACCCTTCCCTACGACGAGGGTTGGAGATTTAATTCAGTTACCAATGACCAATGAATTAATCAATCTTGTCTATGTAAGGAAACCTCATTAATAAGGTTAAGGGAGCTTAAGGGTTGGTGAACAGAGGGGTATGCCTGCAAGGGTGGTGTTCCTGGAGAGGGCGTGAGAGCTCTGCAACAACCCGCACCTTCCCCTATGTACCTCTTCCATTTGTCTGTTCCCTTAACTTTGTACCCTTACAATAAACTGGTAATTAAGTAAAGCACTTTCCAGAGTTCTATGTTTTGCTGTAGTCAATTAATTAAAACCTGAGGGGTTTTGTGAGAACCCCTGATTGGTACTAAGCCAGGTGGAAGTGTGAGTAGCCTGAGGACCCCATTTGCAGCTGGTGGCTGAAGTGAGGGCAATCTTGTGGAACTGAGCCCCTAATATGTGGAGTCTGTGCTATACTGGGTAGTTTGTATCAGAATTGAAGGATCTCGTCCTTAACTTGTAGAGTCTGGGCTAGCTCTGGTTAGTTAGTGTCAGAAATAAACTGAATTTTAGGATACCCAATTAGTGTGGAGAATTGGTATTGCAATGATATGTTTAAATTACTGGAAATAGTCTACGGCCATGCCACCCTCGACAAACCCAATCCTGTCTGATCTCAGAAGCTAAGTAGGGCCTGGCCTGGTTAGTACTTGAATGGGAGACCACCTAGGAAGACCAGGTGCTGTAGGCATTAAAAAAAAAAAAAATTAAGGGATTGCAAACTAACAAGGTCCTTGCAATCTGTGAGGTCAACCAAGGGCTGCCTCACCTAAAAAAATAAACAAACAAACAAATAAATAAATGGAAAATACAATATCAACCATAGTATATCTAAATTTTAAAATAATTTATAGCCTGCCACCTTTGTATTTACCTATACTTTTAATCTCTTGAATTAAACCCTTAATAAAATAAATTTAAATAAGTAAAAATCCATACATACCCAAAATATTCACAAATAATTCATAATATTCAAAGGTAAGTAGAGGTTCAGGGAGATCTAGAAAATAATCTGCAATTGTTCTGAATACATCACGTTCAAATCCAACATAAGTTGGATTATTCATATCATTACTTCTTGGCCCTAAGAAATAGGAGAGAAAAAAATAAGCAAAAATATATTTTATTTTAAACACATTTTAAATATATACTTATAAAAAGTATAAAACCTATTATTTCATGAGCTACATTTAACAAAAAATTCTGTCACAGTTCAAAAATTTAAAGGGTTGTACACACTCCTCATTATCTTTTCTGTATTAATCACTGTAAACAATTACCGGCATTTTGTTTAATATTTATGTGCCTGAAAAACTGCATAGAAAGCAAAATTTGATATATATTTTAAAGGCATTAGGGAAATTTGTTTTAATGGAATTTTATCACAATTCATTTTACAAAGCAAAGAATATTTGGATAATACAAATAATTTTTACAAATTCTCTTTTGCAAATTTATATTTTCAGGAATAAATCTTGCTTGATAAGAAGCATACCTTTAATGAGTTTAAATAATACCTTTACATTCTGTTTTATTAGCTTAACATTATTGAAATACCCTGTCTATTTATTAGTGTTTTCCTCAGAAATAAGACCTGATCCTAGATTACAGATGAGGAAAATGAAGCTCAGAGCAACTTGCTCAAGATGAAGAAGTCCTTGGTGGCAAAACTTGTATTAGAACTCAGAGTAATGTAAGGTAAGAGCAATGCTCAGGACTTTGAGGTCCAACAACATTTAAAGTATGTTCCATGGACCACATAAACAGAATCATCCAATGTTCCTATTAAAAATATAGCCTCCTCTACACAGACCAGAATCTATGGAAGAGAAGCTTGGATTACTAGCCTAGAAATGTTTGCTTCTGCTTCACTAATAGTTGTTTCCAAACACTGATCTGGGCATCTCTGCCATAATCTTCTGAGGCATAGTAAAAAAAAAAAAAAAAAAAGATTCCTGACATATTGAATCAACTGAATTAGAATCTTTGGCGAGTTTCCCTAGTGACTGTGATATGCGTTCAGGTTGGAGAGTTACTATGCTATCTTTCAAGTTAAAACCTGTTTTCCCAAATCCAAATCATCTTACTTCTCTGTCTCGAAACTTTTTGTTATGCCCCACAAGTGTGAGCTGAAAAAGGATTAAAGCAAACAAATGACATACACACACATTTAATAGCTTTAAGTCTAATACGGGTCTTATGTAGAGCAAAATAAACATTTTTTCTACAGAGGATATAAAAAAGTACTCTTTAATATGCAGAATAAAAATCTTAAGTCATTGGAAAGTCTTGTCTGACAGAAAATACTTTACTGGAATTAAAAAATATAGAATTTATAGTTAGAAAATCTAGCTTTGAATACATAGCTCTTGTGTATTAGAAAGAAGACTTTCTAAGCTTTGTTTTTTCTCTAGAAAAAAAGTTATAGTGTACTGATTGATCACTGATTCTTACATGTCACAGGATTAATGTGGTGGTATAATAACAAGAAAAGTCTTAATACTTCTGGCTAGGTATATTGTCATTAAAGTGGAATCCAGTTAGCTGTATCTTTGGTGTCATTTAGGTATTTATAACATGGACTGGGATGAAAGTCACAAATCCCTAAAGATGGGGCATTAGAGCAATCCTTGGAAATATGCTTATCTGAATTGTTAACCATTAGCAAAGGGATGAGAGAGGGCAGTTAGGTAGGGGAAAAGTTTAGAGAAAATAAAAAATCTTAAGATTATGATCAAGATCTTTACCTTGATTTAATAAAAAAATCTTCTTTAACTTATATTATTACTTTATTGCTATTCATTCTGTTATTTGTGTCATATTGACACCCAGTGGACAACAAGGGAATATATACTTATCCTGAAACATTAATAAAATACTAATTTATAAGAACTAGAAAAATACTTTTGTAACAAAATTATTAAAATATAATTTAACTTTTGATGATTTGAAAACAACATACAATACATCTGCATATTTAATAAAAATTTATTTTGAAAGGAATTAGGGTTTTGTATTTGAATTGGGGCCTTAAATATATAAAAAAAATCAGTAATCAATCACTGGAAGTGATGAATAAAAGCTAAAAAATAATTTGCTGATTAGTAACAATACTTTTTTCAAAAAAGTACCATAATATCTCCTATAGAGTTAAAACAGGCCATGAAGCACTTGAATGTTGAAGCCATGTATGTACATTTATTGGCAAGGGTATAAAGTAGATTTTATGAGACTTCATTTTTGACTGAAGATTTTCTACTTCCAAGAGCTCTACTTACAAGCTGCTAATTTGAACTCTTTGGGCCTCACTGAAGCAACTGATGTAGATTATACCTAAAAAATTCTTTGAGACCTCTAGCCTATAATTTATATGATGTATGAGAAACTGAGCCACAAAATGATGTGCTTGAATTATAAAAATCACCACTTGCAAAGAAAAAGGGCTCAATAACATACTTGACATGTAAATAAATGTAATCAGTTCTAGATTTCATTTAAACATCAAGGGAAATAATGTAATTTTAATTTTATCAATACTTTAATAAGTCATTTAAAAAATTTTCTCAGTTCCTTTTAAACAGTATCAATATACTACACACACACATATATAATACTTTGACTTACAGTTTGCTAGGCACTTCATGGCAGATAATACCCAATGAGGAAGGTCATCTAGACACACACACAAAATAAGATTGTTTAGGAAATCACAATTTTTATGACGTATATTTAAAGCTTAGCATTTATTATATGTAATTATATACATGTATATATGCATGTATGTATATATGTTGTTAATATATATATGTTATTACATGTTTACAAGACATAAGGCCAAGGCAATAGTTTAAGACACAAGTGTAAAAAGTTATAAAGATTTGAGTTTGACTCTTGTCACAACACATAAAACAATTAGCTACTGCCAAATCAAGGATTAAATTATTTTAGGTGGATGTTTGAAATAAGTTAAACATTTATCTTTATTCACTACCACCATCTTTTCTTATATCCTCATTTCTGTTCTGACTATATCTAGGCTATTGGATTATTACTGATTTCGATCTACGTGTGAAAGCTGATTGAAACAAGTTATATTTAAATATAAGGTGCTTTCACAATGAGGCTTGCTTCAAATAATTATCTCTAATGGAAATATGTTGCATAAAATCTAGCATTTTGATACAAACACAAAAACCACACATATACTTGACTTAGAAAGTTTATAGTTATAAAGAATAGAAAGCTTGGATGAGAGCATGTATTGTTAATTATTTTAGGTAATGAAAAATAGAAATGATATAAAGCCGTTATACAACATATACAAAGCGTATACAACATAACTCTTAAGTTTTGACATTTACTCTTTGTTCCTACAATTAAAACCTCAAAGTTCTTGTCCACACAAAAAAACTGAAAGTAAAGTATGTCAATTAATTCTACCGACAGCAACTGATTACAAAAAAAAAATGACAACATTTTGAGATTGATATATTTTTTATAATCTAAGTTTTCTAATATATCTGGCTTAAATGATTTCTCTGATTTCCCTATCTTATATCTGATATCAATATATTATATAAATATCTAATCATTATAATATAAAAAAATGATATATATATCAAGCCCATGATCTTTAGAATACTGGTCGTGAGAGTTTGAGGTTATTTTATTGTTATTTTGGTTTTATCTATATCTTGACCCCTTTAAATTTATATATAACTACTCGTGTAAGTTCTATGAAGGGTGGACCATTTCCTTCTTTCTTGTTCATCACTAAATCTTTAGCACAATGACTGGCACATTATAGGTCTTCAATAAAATGTGGTTAATTAATAGCTTTAATTATATTTATATATGTTTTGGATGTTTAACTGTGCCATTTTAAAAAATATCGAGACCATCTTAAGAGCTAAAATAATAGTATGTATAATATTCACTTAAAAATCATTACACTGTGATTGCTAAAGCACTTATGATAAAACAATAGTCTCCCTGATATCCTCCCAATTAAAAGTATTCTGCTTTCTACACTGTGGTCTCTATGTATTTCTACAATAGTTACAAAAGTCGATAGCAAGTTTAAAAAGATTTCAGCTTCTTTTATTGATACCAACCTGATTTGTCTTGAAGTATAACTACTCCACGTTTACTTGTATTGGTCATGTTGTACATTACATATTGAGGAATTACTTGTTTTGGATTTATGACTTCTTCTAGGGATGACACACCTAAAATGGCTTGCAGGCTAAATAGAAGAAAGAATATAAACTTTTTTTCCCCCATAAAATAAGTGGAATAGAATATAAATGAGTTCGATTGGCAAACAAAGCCCTCAGAATATTTATTTTTTAACACCAAGCTTTGAAGGCTTATATTTAGTACTCACTTTCAAATAACCTTTGAAAGATTCCAATATAGACCTCAAACTATAGCTACAACTTTGATTCAAAAAAAGACAAATCACACTGAAAACATTCTATTTCTACTGTACTAGAACTATAGCAAGAACATTTATTAAATTTTAAGCTATGGCAACTAATCTGTTTTTTTTTTTCCCACTTGTATATCTTGCCAAAAATGTCAAATTAACATTCTAAACATCTCTGGAACTTGGTTATAGCTTAGTTTTAGCTTACTAGATCAGAATAATATATCTCCAAACTTCTTCAACATCTTTCTGGCTTATTTCTCTATTATCAATAGAGTTTTCTTGATCTTCTTTGATTACTTCACTGTTCACGTGTTCTATATTTTCCTGAAAAAAAGAATTACCTTGGTTTAATATATTATGTTCAAACTAAGGAAATATCAAAATGACACCATTTTTAATATTTAGTAATTCTATTACTATCAGTCCATTGTGGAGCTATAAGGTGTTACCTGAAGAAATAATGTAACATATTGTAATAAAGCTTTTGGTTTTGCACCTGCCCCTACCACCCTCAAATCACTCTAAAATAAAATATCCTTATATCATTACTGTTTCAAGTATGTCTCATTACTATTTTTATTATTGTTTATATGGGTTCCAAACAAATTTACACATACATTCTTAGAATATAAGTAGGTTAAGATATTTCAAGCATTGGCTTCAAATATTAACAAATCGTTTACTTTTTATGATTCTATTTTTAAGCACCTGGTAATTATATTTAGACTAGTGATTAGTAAAAAAGATGTTTTACCTGAGATAATTGTAATCCATGTGTTTTAGGAGTTCTACGGGATAAGTTTCGTAATTTAAAAATACCGTCTTTATCTTTGGAAAAGTTCTCTATGCTGTTTTTTCTCAATTCCAGGTGCCTTCGTGGAAGGGTTTTCAGGGGTGAATTTGCAGGAAATCTGGTTTAAGAATAATATGCAGTTAAATAATGTGAAATCAGAAACAAACTTTTAGTGTCTATCTTAAAAATCACCCCAAAAGTGGATTTATTATTTACATTACCAAGGAATGAACATTCTACATAAATTGATTTTCCCATTAAACCTGTTAAAAATTTTGATTTTCCTGCTTTCTTTAGTGCACTGTGCATATTTTGTTTGTTTCTGGATAATTCAGTGTTATTATTAGAATCAAATCTGTTATAGAGAAATCACTTACATACAAAATGTTATGTTTTCTAAATTTCTTGTATGAGTTATCTGATTTGTGTATATTGTTTGCTCTTTGTTTGACTGAGATTGTTCTAATTCCCAGAACTTGGTCTCTGCTACTTTTTTTGATTATGTTCCTTTCATTTTAATATAAATTATTTCAAAAATACAAAAAAGTACAGAAAATACAAAACATCTATGGATGTAACCATTAACCAATGCAATTAACATTTTATCAAAGACTTCATTATCTTTCTTTTAAATGAGAAATTCTTTGCTTATTCTATTTCTTTTTCTCTTTCTAAAGGAAATCACTAATCTTTATTGTTCATGTTTTTATACTTTTAATAAACAAACAAAAATAATGTTGTTACGTGTTTTTTCAATTTGTGGTATCTTTTATCATACATTAAATTTATGCATGTTTTTAGTGATCTCGGGAATTCTTTCTCATTCTACTATCCTAAAAATTTTTCTTATATTCTCTTGTAAAAATTTTATTTTCATATATACGTGTGTAATCCATATATGTTATACCAAGTTCCCATATCTGTATGGGTTTGTATTCTCAGTACTTGTTTTAATTTAAGCCCATACATATATCAGTTAAGGAAATTCTCCCCTCTTTGTTCTTTAAAATTATCTTGGACCTTTACATTACTATACAAACTTCAGAATCTGTCAAATTCTACAAAAATTATATAGTGCTTTTGAATGATAATGTACAGAATTTATCAATTTTGGAAGAAGTGACTTATTTATGATACTAAGTCTTCTTATTCATGAACAAGATATCCTTCTCCAATTATCTTTAATATAATTTAAAAGTTTCCCTAGTAAAGTCTTACACATTTTTGTTAAACTTTATTTTAAGTATTTTATACTTTATTTACTATTGTTAAAAACTAGAGGCAGAGAAACTAGTTGAAGAGTTCTGCAGAATTCCAGGAAAGAGAGAATAATGGTCTAACAAAAAGACAGATTAGAGAACTGTTGAGGCAACACAATAGAAATGGTTTAATTAAATCATATTTAAAGGGGAGGAAAATGGGAAAGAATCAGGGCAACTACAGGGAAGATAGTGCCATTCATTCAGATACGAATATAAAAAGACAAAAGTTAGGTTAAGAGATGATATTGATTATCTATATGCTATATATTAGAAGACTCTCTGACAGGCAAAAATGGGTCTAAAGCTCTCAGGAGAGATACTTGGATTGGAGGTTGGAAGTCATAAGAAAAGTAGGTGAAGATATGGCATGAGATTACCCATGGAAAGAGGTGAAATGAAGACAAGTCTAGGAGGACCTTGAGGACCAGTAACAACTACAGGCTGAGCAGCAGTAAAGGAGCCAAGGAAGGTTACTAAGGAGTAGTTGAGAGAGGAAAATTTCTAGAGTGTTATGTAAAATGAACTATTCATATGCTTGTTTTGGTTTACTTATATGGCATAAATCATCTGTGATAACATAGACAAGAATCAATTTCTAAGACATTCCATTTGAAAAGTACTAGTTCTGTAGAGAAAAAAAAAGCATAGATATTAGAATCCAAAGACCAAATTTAATGGAAATAAAACAAAGAACCCTGTGTGCATGAGAGAAAAAGCAATTATGTGGCCAGAGGGATTCAGGAAGGCTTCACAGAGGAGGATACAATACAGTCTGACAAATGGGTATAGTGTTTTAAAGTAGAAGAGCAGATTACAGACACAGTGAACATGCTTTGTTGAAGTATGGTCTCAGCTTCCTTATCTGTAAAAAGGAGCTAATACCTACCCTGCTTTGCTACTCTGGGAATTAAATAAGAGCATGTAAATCATAAAGCAGGGCCTTTGGTACATAAATATTTAATAGTCTCTTTAACCTGTATACTTCATCTGTTATTTATTATATAAAGTTTGGTATTATTTATCTTATCATGAGTATTCTTAAATTATATAAGATTACATGTTACTTGAAGGCAAAGACCCATGAAAATTTGTCTTGTAATTCTTGAATCTATGAAACTGAAGTTTAATATTGATCTGTCTTTGAAATGTTATAATTTTCCGAATATGCAGAAGGAATAATATCGCTTTCCTCCTAATTCCTATTTGGTGATATGTGCTACTTAACATTTATAAGTTTGAATTGTGTAGCTATTAAACTTAACTTCTAACAGGTTTTAATTGGACTAAAAGTAGTACAGTTCTCTACAAAAACATTACTTCTGAAGAAACTGCTGTTTTAGTAAAAGTATAGTATCTTCACCTACTTTTCTTATGACTTATCATTAAGTAATTTAGTTGTGCAGTTAGTTCTTTATTCAGTACCTGAATAGCTGACTGTTGTCATCAAGATTTTCTGATCCCCATCTGCCTTTGATATCTTCAATTACATGATTCTTAAGAAATTTTCTCAATAGTTGGATAGTCTGTTGCCTTGTAACTTCAGGACCAAAATTGCTATTATTTCTTAATAGGTCATAAAGCCAATCTACTGCTTCTCCTGCTGTAAAACAATTGCCATATTTTTTAAAGTGTTGCCTATGTTTTCTTAGAGGCATTCCTGCTCGAAAAGATGTGGTAACTTCATTCCACTGCAAAAAGAAAGAAATTATTTTTAAAAGAAATTAAAGAACAAATATAAAATCTTTTACTGATTTGCAATAGACAATTCTTTCATTCACATATGATTACATCAGAAAAACTCATGAAGAAATCATTCATCTTACTTGTGCTATAGAAAAATTGATATACTAATTTATTTTGATTAATTCTACTATTGCAATAATAATTCTATGTAAAAGTTGTTGACTCAAAGCACTTCATTGGCTGATTGTCTTCTTTAGGAAACCTAGGAATAATGAAGAACTGCAATGAAACCAGCTGTAGTCCTCAATAGAGAAAGCATTTAATCCTGTTTCTTTAAATCTCAACTAATATTAATACGCTGTTAGCATTTGTGTCAGACATTATGCTTTACATTAATTATTGCACTTTAATTCTCACAACTCAGTGAATCAGTATTATTATCCCATTTTTAGATGAGGAATATGAAGCACTGAGAGCTTTAGTAATTTGACCAAGGTTGCACAGCAAGTGATGAACCCTTCAAACACAGATTTGATTGACTCTAGAACTCCTACTAGTAACTGCTATGCTGACCAAAAAAAACGTATGCTGGCAGTGGTTTCACTGGTAAAATACCTTTAATATTAAAATCGTTTATATATTTACTATAGTATCTCTTATGTGAAGGCTCCAAAAGTGAACATAGAACAAATGAGGTAAATTAACTCCAACTAAGCCCCTGCTCCTTATGTTACCACCTATCTGACCTATGTGGCCCCAACATCACAACGCAAAATTTAACGTCCGAAAACACAATAACTGTATCATTTTCTTCCTACACCACATTTCGTATATTAATTTATTCAAGAAATATATTGAGCAGCAATTTATCCAGGGATAAAGTATTTTATATTCTACAAATTATAACATTTTCACATACAGTACCATCTCGGAAAATCTCTAAGGGTGGACATGTATTATCAGGCCTATTTTACCAATGCGTAAACTGAGGCTCATAGAAGTTAAGTGGCTCTCCTAATGTCACATGACCAGTGGCACAGGTCCTGGATGAAGATCTGAATGCGGGAGACACTGTATCCAAGTACAAAACCAGTGACTACCAACAGTGGTTCCTGATAGGTACCTCAAATATTCTGGGTTTAGTTTTGAAATAGCTGTTACCTAAGTGGCATTCGGTTGGTCCATCCTACATTAAATTCTGCAGGGCCAGCTAAACGAAGCTGTCACATTCGCGTTTGCCCCAGTCTGATCCTACAAAGCACTGGAATTCATTCTAAATTCTTCTCGAATCCTGATGGGGGTAGAAGATCGGGCATAGTTGCGGCTAAACTCGGAATATTCTGTGGAGTTACAGCGGACGCGGACAACGCGCGGAACAGGAGCCGCCTAACAAGGGATGAGTATGATGCACCTTCGCAGGGTGCCTGGAGCAAAGGCGAGGGACAGGACAGACTCGTTCCGCAAGGGTCCCGCGATATCAGTTAATTCCTTCAATCTCCTTTTCGGGGAACCAAGATGATGTGGGATCCATCCCTCCGCCCAAGGTAAAACTCGAACGGTCTCACGTTAAAATGGTGGCAGCCATCACCCCAGCTGGCTAGCCTCGTTGTTCTGCGCTGTCTTACCAGCTTAGTGGCCCGATAAGGCCCAGGAGGCACACTCCGAGTCTCCATTCCGCCCACTGGGCCTGGAGGTCTGTCAGCGCGCGGTGCTGTGCATGACGGCGGAAAGTTACACTCCGACCCCTGTTCAGACGTCCGCGTAGCTCTGCACAACTGTCGGCCCCCGCCGCGGATTTGAATACCACAGAAGCGGCGCTGATTGGCTACGCCGTCGAGTCACGTGACACGCCGCGGCCCAGCTGCAGTCGGCGTGGGCGGTGGAGACTCCCTCGGCGGTGGCTCGCGGCGCTGGTGGCTGGCACCGGCAGGTCTGCGCGGGGGCCGGGCTGGTGAGACAGGTTCCCGGCCTCGCCCGGCTTCCCTGGAGCTGCTTCTCCCTCTTGCGGTCGTTGGCGAGGCGGAGTCAAGTTTCCACACTCAGAATGGGTGAGACGGTTTAGTCCCAGACTTGATTGTTTAGAGTTCAGCTTTTGGTTAAGGGAATATGAAATTTGAAAAGAAAAAAACCCAAGCCTTTTTTGCCTGGCCCTAAGGATCTTTAACAGTGCTTAGCATATAAAACAACGCATCCCTGGGGCGTAGCTTTTACCGGACAAAGCCCCTGGTTCTGCTTTTATAAAGCTGCTTTGGTGTTTGTTGCAGTGCTGTCACTCTCGTACATTTTAGAGGGTGCCATAATTTGATTCTCCCTAGTGCAAAAATGTAGGTTAAACTCCCCTAAATTTGGTAGTAAAATGAAGCACGAGTAGATTTCCATAAGTACACACAGTAAGAGGCTTGGGAAAGGTTCCATAAAACTTGCCAAATTGCTTCCCTTAAGAAAATATACCATATCTTTATAAGAATCCTGGTTATGTTTAAATCATGATTATACACTTATGGGAATTTAGAAATCTGCAATTTTTCAATGACAAAAGAAATCTCATTTTTTTTTCAAATGACAAAAATTAAGTTTTGAGCTCTGAAGAGACTTGCTTGCCCAAAGTCTTAGGTCCTGTTAGTAGAGCTCAGACTTAATAATTGTGATAAATCCTCTATCATCAGTTTGAAACAATTGACGCTAAGAGTCCCTTAGCACAGAAGATTGAAAGGTTACTTGAGTGATATGAAGCTGTGGAAGAATTAATTTGGAAATTAGTAGTTTGAGAGGTTATGATTTAGTAAAAAGAAGAGGTAAGAGAAAATGTTCTAGGGAAGAGTGTTATAGTTGTCTGCACTGTGTGGCATGAAATTAGTTTTCCTCCCACCTTCTATGTTCTAGCTGGGCTAAATTTATATGAGACAGATTAACAGGAGAAAATGTTCAAAAGTTATTACAGATGTATATGCTTGGGTGCCATAAGAATATGAGACCTATGGAGGCATTGGGCAGTTGAGACTTATGTGCCATTTTGGACAAAGGCAGGGGTCTGGGATTTCAAAGGTAAAGTAGGCAATTTGAAGGTAGGTGAGAAAGAGCAAACATGTAAATTCTTCCTGGGCCTCCTAGAAATAACAGTATATAGAAGGAATTTCAACAAACAGGCCTTGCTAGATTTCTCCCATTCTGCCATATTTAATGTTATGATGCAAAGATGACGATCCCTTTCTTTAAGTAGGATTTTCTACCTGAATTCTTTAGGCAAGTAAGAGGGGGAGGGTCAAGGGTTCTTTCTGAGTCTTTTGTTTCTTAATAACCAGCTTAAATCAATATCGAAGGCATGTTTTGGGTTGGCAATATTTTGGTCCCTCTCTGTGTAGTTTACCTTAGCTGTTGAATTTAAGATGTAGATACATCTATTTTCTGATCAAGATCAATGGATAAAGCACTTAATAAACACCAACAATGATTTTAATTTTGCATTTGAGTTAAGGAAAAGAAGTACAGTGATAGATGTTATGAAATAGTTTTAATTCTTCTCCAGCTTTATGACACATTGTCTGTCCTAGGGTTTTCTTTTCTTTTGCTTCCCATTTCCCTTAAGAATAAAATGGAGATGAGAATATGGAAGCTAGAATTTATTTTATATTTTTGTCCAGCTCCCTAGTTCAAAATGATCTCATATTCAGACTTTCGTATGAGTAGTCATAGCTTACTGTTTCCAAGACATAACCTGGCAGGGCTATTATCTATAGAACAAAATTAATTTAAAATTATAAAGTATCATCAGAAACATTTTTAAGGGTAACAATGAAAGTAAATCCAAACTTTTCATAAAGTATGATTGGAGAAGTTCTATGAAAGTATTTCACAAGATGTCGGCGTCACATCTCGAGAAAGCCTCTGAGACTCCTAAAAGTGCTTCCGTGTTATCTGGGGATTCACTATGCATCATCTATCTTCACAGTGAGTTTTTTTTAGATAAGAAAATATCTAAGTCAGAGTTTTGTGAAACATGAGTATTCGGGTTTATTTGCAGTAACTTTGAGTATGTCTGCTCTTAGTAACTGTTTATTAATTCCATAGTTTATTTCTCTCATTAAGTTTTCAGGAGCTACTTTAGCATCCTTTCCTCATTCCCCTACATCAGTTATAAATGACCTGTAGTAGAATCACCCATAATACTTGTTAAAATCCTGATTCCTTGGGTTCCCCAAACAATTTTTTGGGAGGGTTCTTTCTTAAGAATGGAGGAGCCTGGGTCTCTGAAGACTTTGTTAAGCTGCTAGTTTTTTTATTGCTTTATTTCTAGCTTCTAAACAGGGAGGAGGCTGAAGGAAATTCTAGTCTTTATAGCATATGTCATTTCATAGACTTCTACTTTTCTTTGAATTTTAATGCCCATTTTTTATTCTTGTTTAACTCTGCTTAGGGCTTATACTGTCCTGTAGGGAGCAAAATTTATTAATGAATTATAGTCATTGTATATGGAAAATGTTATAATATACAGCCATCAAATGTCTGAGTTTGCCCCTGTTTAGTGTGATTTTTATGATTTTCAATAAAAGATGATTAATTAAAAATCAATTTGTCTTTAACTGTACAGTTATACTTGCCTAAGACATGGGTATGTATGTATGTATGGATTCCCAAATCAGAAAAAAAATCCCTTAGTGAACTGCTCTGTAACTATAGCATAGTTTGCACATGGGAAATGTGGTAACATTGGTAGAAGGGGATTTACAGATGAGGGGTTAATTTGTGAACTTTTCCATGAGAAGATTGTATGAAGTCTATATATGATGCTTTGCCTTGAAGGATATTGATAGAACAAGGGACATTATTTCCTTGTGTAGTGGACATTTATTGCTTTATTACATAGCATTTCTTTCCCTTACCTGCCTTATAGTACCCAGATTTTACTTAAGCATTTCACTCCTTTCATACATGGTCCATAAGTTCAGGGAGACACACTCTTGCCAGCTCTGGTGGTGGACCTGGATTGCCTTAAGCTAATAAGAACATTAAGTTCCCCTGGATGCAGTTAGTGTGGTTGGGTTTAAGCCAATGAAAACGTTCAGTCTTCCATATTTTATAAAAGTCCTTCCAGCTCCTATAGGAAGGTTTTGAAATTAGGTAGGCACACAGGTGAGGATGGCTAGGAACTACAAAATATCTGGCAGATACTATAAGCAAAAGGAAAAAAATCCCAAAATCACTTACAAAGTTAGAATGTGAAAGGAACTTGTGCCAGAATCACAATAAGACCTGATTAACAGGTCATCTTGCATTTTCAGCTAAAACAAGAATTAGTGGCATGTTCAGAGAACTTACCCTGTGAAGTTCAAAGATCTATATATAAAAATAGCCTTTCCTTTACCTTTTGTTCTTCCCCATTGTACAGACTGTTGAATTAAGGAACTATTAGTTCCCCAGAGCACCTTTCTTTGGAGACCAATTTAGGAATTCAATCCAACTTAAAAATTATTTCTAGGGGAAAAATTCATTCCCAGTTCTAACCACAAGTGATTTATAAATGAGTTTTTAAAATACAAGCCATTCTTAAATTTAGAATTTCTCATATCTATGAGAGACTTGGTAGTATTAGAAAGAGCACTGCTCTAGAAAGGACTCAAAGAATATTAATTCTAACTTAGCTGTGCCACTGATTAGCTATGAGACCTTTACAAGTCAGCTACCTGGTTCTTTATTTTCTTATATGTAAAATGAAGGAGTTGAAGTAGTTGTCTAAGATTCTTTCAGTTCCAGTAATTTATAATAAATTCATCAATGCCAGAATACTATTTAACATTAATACTAAATTTTATAAATGTGAGTCAGATTTTGTTCTGGATCATTAAATATTATTCATAAAAGTAATTTAACCTTTGGGCATTTAATTTAATACATCAGTTAAGATCATTCTAATAATGGGACTGAGATAAAACTAAATAAGATAATGTATTTGAGATCGTTTAAAAATGCAGTTTTTACTGATTCTTAATGATTTTAAA
Source organism: Eonycteris spelaea (assembly GCA_003508835.1). Lineage (NCBI taxonomy): Eukaryota > Metazoa > Chordata > Mammalia > Chiroptera > Pteropodidae > Eonycteris > Eonycteris spelaea. The sequence goes on from PUFA01000016.1 coordinate 15,128,946, forward strand.
TTTGTTCATTTATTTTCCAATTATTCTTGTTTTTTTTTTAATTTAAGAGGACTTTCATTATTGTTTAGTTTAACTGCTTTATAAGTTTATTATATTACTGATTTAATAGCATCCTTTAGAAATTTTAAACCAGATATTATATGTGTATGTAATATATGTGTATATAAATGACATTAGATACGTATGTAACATAATTTACATTACAAATAGTTCAAATATGTTTATATATGAAATACTGCTTACATTGTCATTCATTAGGCCTGCTTTATGCCAGGTACTATGCTAAGATCAAGGAGTAAAAAGCATACGGTTATTGGTTACAAGGAGCTTATGGTCTATTGAATGAAATTATTAGGTACAATGACAGTTTGCATGGTCTGGTAACCTATTAAAAGATGTGCATTCATTAATATTCAGGGAATTGATAAATAATGTATTTCAGTTTTTTCACATTAGATTATTGATAATATCACATGTAAAGCATCACAGCAAAAGGAACATGATTATAAATCCTAGTCCTTTTTGTCCCTTTATTCTGTTTTCTTTTTCTTCTTAGATCTTACCAGCTACCATACTATTTGTTTATTTGTATATCATCTGCTTTGATCCACTGGAATGTGAACTCCATGAGAGAAGAGATTTCAGATATATTTGTCCATTGATAAATTCTTAGTGCCTGGCACATAGTAGGTATTCATTAAATACTTGAGTAAATGAGTGGCATGGGGTTTTGATACACAGTATAGCAGAATTCATGCAAAATTGAAATCGCCTGCATTATGACTTAGAAATTCCACTTTTAGGAATAGTTTACAAGTATATGTGATTTTTTATGTACAGAGGTGTTCACTTGAGCATTCTTTAAATGGTGAAAAATATCAAAAGTAAGCTAAATTTTTATCAGATGGAGAACGGGTTACATAAAGTGTGTCATATCTATGCTTTGGAATATGTATATGTGTGCTGAAGTGGATAGATATTCAGCACATTTTTTTAAGTGAAAAAGTTGCAAAACAATGCATATAGTATTACCAAATTTGTGTGTGCGAGATTATAAATACACATGTATATGTGTATGTAAATTTATACTAAAAACCTGGAAGAACACACATCAATCTGGGAAAAGTCCTTATAAAGTTTTTATTCTTTGCATCTATAAAGATTTTTCCCCTTCTGTTTTTTGGAATTTTTGTATTGGTATACGTTAATGCATTATTTAAGTACCTATCTAAATAAATGGAAAATATATTTTCTTAAGCACCATGGCAACCATAATAAACTATGTGGAATCTATAGGAAAATCCTAACTTTGGTAGGACCTGTGTGAGCATGAATGGAATTAACTAGGTGAAAAAGGAAGAAAGGAAGTCTCAAGAGAAGCAGTAGCTTATACAGAGTCATGAAGATATGTAAGTATGGAATATTTGGGGAATGTCAAGTAATTTTTATATGACTAGAGTACAAGGAAAGGAAGAGTGACAGAAACCTGGAGAGGTAAGCATAGGTCAGATCATGAGAATGCTTATTTGCTTTCTAAGGATTTTGCATTACACTATTCCCTAATCTATTCCAGATTAATCTTGCTTCTCACTTTAAAAGTCATTGTCCTGCATACAGTTACATTGCAATCAGAATCTTTACATATACTTTTGTATCCCTATAGTTTATCCTCCATAACGTACCCAGTTATCATAGTTTCTTTTATTATCTCCCCTTATGTTGTAATTATCTTATGTATTATATCTACGTACATTCAAAACCCCATCAGACAGTGTTATAATTCTTGCTTTCAAATATCAAACATATTTTAAAGAACTGTAGAGGATAAGAAAAGTCCATTATATTTATCCAGGTACTTACCATTTCTATTGCTCTTTGTTCTCAATGCTCAGGCATCTTGTGGGTGTTATTTCCCCTCTGTCTGAAAAGTTCCTTTAACAATTCTTTTGGAACAAATCTGGCAGGATATTCTCTTTATTTGCCTTCATCTGAGAATATCTCTCTTTCACTTTCATTCCTAAAAGATATTTTCTCTGGAATGGAATTTAGATAATAATTATATTCTTTCAGCATTTATAAATATTGTTGCATTTTCTTCTGGCTTCCATGAGACTCTGTAGTCATTTGGATAAATGTTTCCCTGTAAGTAAAGCATTATTTTTCTCTAGTTGATTTATTGTTCCACTTCAGTGATATTTTATATTTTCTAAAGAGTGACTTCCTGGAAAAATTTTCATACTTTACTCTCAATGATATCAAGAACCTAATTAATATATAATTCCAATCAGATACAAATGAGTAAAAACAGTGATTGACTATAAGGAAGTGTTACCATGCATCATAATCAATTATTAATAAATAATTTTATATGTATACACGCTCCTGAACCAAACTTATTATAATGATTCTTGATGAAATCTGTCAGCAGCTTTTCTTTACTGTTTTCTCATCTGATAGTGATCCATGTATCTATTTGCTTGTCTTGCAGTATTATTTCCAGGACCCTTCATTTTTCTTATCCATTATGAATAAAAGATAAAAAATATCAGTTGTGAAATTTCCTTGTGAAATTTCAGTCTTATTTTTTTGTTACATTCATTATTTATTTTATTCTCAGTTTTCCAGATAAATCAGCATGACTTTCAAGTACAGGATATATTAATTTAATGCCTCCGCTAGCTTGTTCTCAGATATTTTTTGCTTTCTTTTCTTGTCACTGGGAGTTGCCTTTCTGAAATTATTCCTTCAAGTTAACTTCTCAGTACATGAATATAGCATGGTGAGAGGAAAATAAACAATATTGTTTGGCTGGACAACATGAAAAAAAGGAGAGGAAATAGGCTGTAGAGTCCAAAGTCTTCAGGGAAGATGGCGTGTGACTGAAAGGTGATGGCGAAATGAAGATTTCTATTTTCATGGACAAGAGGGTTTTGGGATGTCAAGATAATTTATTTCCAGGTTATTTACAGGTGAACTCTAGACCTCTGGAGGAGTAACAACACATGGGGACCTAGATCCTCTCTGGAGAACCTGGGTATTATAAAATATATGAGTAGATGAGCTTCTACTAAGCAGAATGCTTAGAGAAGAATAATTGAATGGCCTCATTCTGAATGGTTGTGCTTGAATGGCCACAGTTTCAAGGATGCAGTGAGCTCAACTGTTGGGATGTGCTTATTGGACTGGATTCTCTGAAGGAGTTGGTGACATATTGTGGCTATTCAGTGAAGGTGTGGACTGAGTCAAGGAACATGGCATGAACTTCAGTAGTTACCCAAAAAGCAATCTGGCTGTCCCTTTAGAGAGATCTAGGTTGTACTCTCATGTGAAATAAAATATAAGTTTTACCTATGGAAAGTCTTTATGTGTATTTGTGGTTGGGTCGGTATAGTTTGGAGCAGTGTTGGAGAGTGAAATGCATTAGGATAGCATTTGGTTCCTATAAGTATGGCCAGTTTTACAGAACAATCTAAGGATGTTTATCTGCTCTGAAATCAACAATCACTACAAAGAGATGAGTTTACATTTTTTTTATTATGAGGACCTCTATTAATATAAAGTGGTAAGCAAGAATATTCTATGATTAATGCTCTAAAACAAAAAATGAGATGACTAACTTCTCAAATTTCTATTATGTTGCTCCGTTGATTAGTTTCAATATTTTATTAAATATTAAATTATAATTAATATAGAAAATATACTTCCTAATCACTGCTTATCCAAGCACCCACCCCTTTTATAATCTTATTTTGTACTACTACCATATTTGTTTTATGAGAAGTATTAGATTTTCTATTTTAGTAGAGAATCTTATTATGGTAGTTAACATTAAGTCAAAGACTAGACTCTAATATATTGATACTAAAATATGGATATACTTTTGAAAATTTTAATGACAGCAATGCTAAAGAATACGAAATGCTTTTTACATTTATAAATTCAACATAGTAGAACATACACATTTGAAAAAATGCTTAAAATTTTCCTTAAAAAGCTTTTAGGAGCATTTTCTACTGTGATATGAAATATAGCAAGTATAAGCCAGAGATTTAAAATTTCCCAGAACATTACTCTCAGTTCAATTCAGTTCAGAAGACATGAACTGAAAAAATAATGTAAGATCTGGTACCTGTCTTTAAAGAGTTTACACTTTAATGGGGAAAACTGGAATAATTTCAATACAATGCCACGATAGGTGCTTTAATAAGGGCATGCACAGTGTGCTGTAGGTACACATAAGAGACACTTAACCTTAGTTGGAATGTATTGTTTTCTTTAGGAATCCCTTCCTGCCTTGTGAAATAGTACAATTTTGGGGGTCTTGATTTATGCTCTCAAGAAGCTGGAATAATAATAGCGAGGGATGACTGGTGTATCCTGGGATAAGAGTGCCTACACTGGAAGGTTGGGTGAATTGGAAAGCACTGGCAGATGCTTTCATGTCAGAGAAGTACTGAAGAATAGGGCACCATGATTACAATTAAGGGACTGTTATGCTAAGTACTGAGTGATTTATTATTTTCATCTTTATTAAAATTACTTTGGTGACACTGGTTAATAAAATCGAATAAGTTTTTCAAGTGTACAATTCAACAATACATCATATATATACACATATATACATATGTTTATATACGTGTGTATATATGAGTGTGTGTGTGTATATATGTATATGTATATGTATATGTATATATATATGTATATATATTGCATTGTGTGTTCACCACCCAAAGTTAAATTTTCTTCTGTCAGTAAATATTTGACCCCATTTACTCATACCTACCTCTCCTCTCCTTCTGGTAACTACTAAACTGTTGTCTGTATCTGTGAATTTTTGTTTGTCTTGTTCATATGTTGCTTTCAGTTTTATATCCCACACATGAGTGAAATCATATCTCAGTTTTCCGACTGACTTTTTTCGCTTAGCATGATTATCTCAAATCCATCTGTGTTGTTGTAAATGGCAGTATTTCATCTTTTCTTATGGCTGAATAGTAAACCATTGTGTATATGTCCCACATCTTCTTTATCCAATTCTAGTGATTTAGCATCTCTGTAGTGTTCCTGTTGAGGTTGGATCCTTAGATAGATATCCTTGTGGAGATGGTGGCTATATATCAGTTTTTCCTTTTCTCCTTCTCTCTCACTACACTAGTTATCAAAAGACAGGAGAAATAGAATCTGGGACAATGAAATAGTGGGAGTGGAAGCCCTGAGAAAATAGTGATGATATCTCGATCAACTAAGTTTCACTTAAGCTATGGAATGTTTGACATCAATTCTACTTGTGCCTAATATAGAGGAACTCCCTAGATACAAAGGAGAGAAGTTTTGGAGGAAAAAATAGTGAGCGGAGCTCCTGCTACAGCAACAGAAGAAAAAGAGCTGCTGATGTTGGGCTCTCTAACTCCATAGTTTACTTCACTGTGAGGTTTGTGAATAGCAGTCAGAAGTGTCCAGCACGATGTCCTCACAGTTGGCTTACATTTCTGGGCAGGGTAGACTTGTGCATTGGAAGCTTGTCCCATGGCCCAGTTCCAATCAGGTGTTAGGTAAAGGAGGAGAGAGAGACTTGGGCTTCTTAGGGCCAGAATGGAGACATTCCTTTTCTTCATTTCATGAGCCCTTGTCTCTTCAGAAAAAGAGATTTTCCTGAAACTGGGAGGTTTTGATTCCCTAAAACAAACTCTTAGTTTTCTGGAAATAATGCTATTGTGCATCCTGGAAAATACGATTCTGAAAGTGTTGGCCAATTGTCGCTGGTGTGAGACACAGTGTTGTGGAATATTGTAGATGTACAATACAGAATCAGGTTAATGGAGAAGTCGACAAGTTACATGAGGCACACATTGACATGGTGCTAATGGAAAGGTGAAACTTCACTTTGATATTTATGTTAAAACCTTTTCTACATTTGTGCCTTTAACTTTAATCAAAATTATTATAATAAAAATAAGCATATGAATGACATAAACCACACTGGAAGGACAGAAGAACTCAAGCGGCAATGAGATGGCTGATGAAGTTGGAGTCTGAGAAAGTTTCTTAAAGAAGGTGAATTAGTTCTTTCTTGAAGGAGGTTATAAATGCAGATTGATATTTGTGTTATAATTAGGATTTAACAGCTCATTTAACCTTATCAAAGGTTTTTCACATTTATCATCTCATTATGCAGACAAAAATTCTGTAGCAGATATCATACCATTTGAATTAATTAATTAAAAGAAACTACGCCATAAAGGAGTCAAGTATCATCTAAGGACACATTTTGTTAACTGAGTATCTGAGACTTGTGTACCCTGACAAAGAAGATACCTACTAAGAAGGCTCTTGGTGGCTAAATGAGCTCAAATATAAGAGCAGAGCCTAGCAGCCTTTTCTAAACAGAGGCCTCTCACGCAAACAACACTTCAGGGAGAATCCTGCACTAAGCTGCCTGCCGCCTGCACTGAACTGCCTTCCTGCACAATGTTCCTGTCATGTTCCTGAGCCTTTTATAAAGGAGTTCCTGGAACTATATTTCAACCAATAAGACTGATGCTTTTCCACTTGGAGCTGCACAGATATTTCTCATTAGCATCTTTACCAACCAATCAGAGCAGCTCTAGCTGCTCAATCAGGACAGTGCTTTTTGGACCAATCAAATGCAAGGATTTGGAGTCCTCATATACATGGTGATGGACCAATCAGGGACCATGCATAGGGACTTTTTTCTATATAAGTCAGCTCCCCACTGGGAGAGTGTGCCTTCCCTTTCCACCAAAGACGGAAGCCTGCATTTCCCTGAAACACCAAAGAAGACTCATAGGAACTGAGCAGAGCAGATAGAGCAGAGTGGAGCAGACCTGAGCGGAGCAGGACTGCCTTGCCCTCACAGCCATGCCGTCCCATAGCCATGCTGTCTCATAATCAAGCTTCAACATTATTGACCTATGTGTTGTTGGATTGGCACCAGTGACCATCAGTTGACAGACTTGAACCCCAAACCCCTGAGTTCTGATGCACGTTACTTCCATAGGATATAGTCTCTTTCCAATTTTATCCCTCATTTTATAAGTAACAATAAAATAGAAATCATGGATGTCCTAATTTTTGCTGACTATTCAAAGTATGAAATACAAGGACAACAAACTAAGGAAATAGTTAAGCTAATGTAGAATAGTTATTAAAAACTGAGTATGATATTTCTGAATTAGTCCCAAAAAGTTAGAGAAAAATGAATTCTCATCAAGGATCATGTCAACTTGGGCAGATAAGTACACTAAACAATTGATTTTTCTTAATGCAATGTAATAGTAACCTTTAAAATTATGCTCCTAAGACTTCATATAGACAATTGTTTTTGGTTATTAGTCTGCTCTAAGTGATGTGTTAAGGTCTGCCCCCCTCCCCCCTGCATCCTTTTTTCATGCCGCGTCTGGAAATAGAACTGGTTATGATGTTCTGGTCCTGGGCTCTCATTCTTGAGATCAAGAAATGTTAGAAGGCATTGGATTGTCAGAATAAGCCCAGATTGCTTTCTCAAAATGGAGGAGTTGGCTCACCACTCATTCTTCCTCATGTGGGTGTTGCCTTTGACAAGCTTCTACTTATGGGCTAATTAAAAATGGCCTGTGTGCTTACCAGAGTACTGTCACATTTTACACATTATCATCATTCAGATTGTTTTGTTTCCAGGATTTCAAACGCTGAATTGATCACAGCCTCTCTTCTCCTTCCCATATCTTCCAACATTTTGCTTCTCCTGAGCTTGTACTTTATTTTTGGCTTCTGACCTTACTTCCGATATTTTGATTATTAAATAATGAGGTTCCTGCTTTTGTAAAATAAAGGCAAATGATACAGTTTTAGCTCTCAAGGAGCTCATAGTGTAGTATGATAGGCAAAGGATCAGGTAATGACAGTGCTATATGGCAACAGTTGTTTCAGAGTTTGCTTATTTTTAGTAGTGTGGTCTTGGTCAATCATATGGCACACAAGCAGAGAGTCGAGACTAAATAGAAAAAAAAACAGGAAAAAGTAATGTATTTTATGTTGCTATGTAACAAATTATCTCAGAACTTAATGGCTTAAAACAACATTTATTATCTGGAAATTTCTGGGGGTCTAGAGCCTAAGTCTGGCCTACAGGGTCCTCTGACTAAGGGCCTCTTACAAGGCTATGATCAAGATTGGGCTGTACAGTTATCTCAAAGTTTGTCAGGGGTGGATCTGTGTATAGGCACACTGTTGTAGTTGTTGGCAGGATTCAGTTCCTTGTGAGTTGGGCTGAGGGCCTCAACTCTTTACTGCTATTGCCTGGAGGCCCCCTTCAGTTTCTCACCAGGTGGACCTCTCCATAGGGTAGTTCACACAGTATGTGAGCTGTCTTCAGTACAGTGAGCAAGTGAGAGGGCAAGAGAGAAGGATGCAGGCAAATGGGAGTCATAGTCTTTTATGATTTTATCTCAGACTTGACATCCATCACTTTCACCCTATTCTGTTTATTAGAAGCAAGTCGCAAGGTGGAGCCCCTACTCAAGGGAAAGAGATTAGCCAAAGGCTTAACTAGCACGAAGTGGGAATCATTGGGGGCCATGTTAGAAACTGCTACCACACTCAGAATAAAATACCTGTCAAAAAGTCATGAACTTTTCTTAGTAGGAGATAAGAGTAAATCCCTCAGACTAGAAAGGCCGAGAATTAATTATTTTGAATTGACAAGTTATCTCATTTCTCATTAGGTTCAGGGTACTAGATTAGGTGCAGCCAAAAGGACTAAAACAAACTGAAGTATGGAGAGGTGAAAAGCACTTAACATTTACCGAAAGACTATGCAAGAAATTGTATTGGCTGCCTCTACGTTCACTCAGCTTTCCAGAAATGTTGCATGCAATGGTGGCAGCCTTAGTCGCAGGGCTGTTTTACAGAACTGTGCAGGTCGTTTCCTTCATAACTCCTGGGTCATCAACAGTGTGAGCAGCACATATTGGAGTGTGCACATAGTGACAGTGTTTAGTGGTACATCCTTGCATTTTGGGGTTAGCACTATGGTTAAGATTTTGAATATTTAAGGTCTCTAAGCCTAGTTTCCTCATCTGCAAATAAGTAATCAGTATTAATTCTCAGGATTGCTATGAGGATTAAATGAGTTATCATTATCACTTACCTCAATGCTTACTAAGATCCAGGCACTCCTTTCTTTTGAAACATATTAACTTTACAATAACTCTATAAAGAAATTTTTTTATGATCTCATTTTTCCTTATGAGGAAACTAAGGCATGGAGAAGGTAAATAGTTTGCCTAATGCCACAGGGCCAGGAAATGGTTCAGCTTGAGTCTGTGTTTTTAATGCCTATGCTATACTGCGTCTCATTCTGGAATCAAGACCATAACGCTGTGGCTAGCACTCACTACATACTCAGTATTAGCTCTTTTTACTTCCGTTTGCTAGTGGGAAAACAAAGACTTATAAGTGGTTAATAACTTACCTAAATAGTAATCCAGCTCTCCAATGGATGAGTCAAGATTTTAATGCATGTATATGGCTGGATCTGAGGCACACTCTTTGTCTGTTCAAAATAATTATGCCAACTTTGAAGTGATCTTAGTCAAAAGGAAAACTACCTGAATAGCCCCTTAGGGCTATATTATAGTGCAGCACAAACACTGATGTTTATGATTCTAGACCATCAAGAAAAGGATAAATTTTATATAATGTACCTTCTGTGAGAAGGACTGGAAATATGTAATGTATTTCAGATTTCTGTTAAATTCAGTAAAATAGAATCAGTTTGATACTATACAGGGTATGCTTCAGCTACCTGGAAAAATTGATTTATGTGCACAACTCATTTCTGAATAGTGACAGTTAAGTGAAGTATGGCTATAAAATAAGAGGGATAGCGAATGCAATAGCTTTGGATATTTAGCTACAAAATGGACCTCAACAGTACTAGTTCAGTTTCCTGCATCTTACTGGAAATATAGAATGTTCTGTAACCTATGAAATTAATCATGTTAAAAGAATGTGATCCACACAATATACTTTCATTTTTAAAAAGGTATGTGTACCCATTCACTAGTTGTACCTTTTCACATAGATATTTTTGTGTTTGCTATGTGTGGTGTACATTATATATAAAATAAAGTTATTAATTATGTATTTTATTCTGTGCTACTGTTATGAAGGAATAGAGAATAGAACTGAGAGACGAAGTGTTATTTCTTAAGGAAAACAAGGATTTTACCTGTAAAGACATATCAATAGTAAAGTAGGTGCTATTATAAATTTATGTTCTCCATCCTAAATTGGCTTTCAGTACTGGTTGGGGAGGGAAACAAACCTTTTACGTTTCTGTAATCATGTCACTGTCCTCACATTCAAAATATCTAAATTGACCTTTCTCACCTTTTTATCCATTTTTTGGCTTCTCTGCTTTATGTTTTTCAGAGTTCTCCTTCCTTCTTTCTTTATGTATCTCTAATGATAACGTCTACTTTCATACTGTTGAAAATGTTCAGAAGGCAGTGTAGTTAAACTAAGCAAGTGACAATTGGAGTCAAAACTACTTTAGTTTAGATACCTGTTCTGTTTGCCAGCTGGAAACCAGGGTAAGTTCCTAAAATTCCCTAAATTCGCAAAAGTAGTACTCTTAGGTACATTAAGGATTAAATTACATAACCCATATAAAGCTTTCAGTAGAGTGCCTGACAAATCGTAAGAGGTTAATAAATGTTAATTGTTGTTATTATAATTATTGTTAATAGTACATATTTTTGTTAATATTCTTTATTGATACAATCATTTTAAAGTGCTGAGAGCTTGCCAATCTGTACCTTCAATTCAGATATCTTTTCTGGGATTCAGCCTGCATAAACCCCAGATCTAGCTTTCAGTGATCCATCTGCTTAACTCCATTTCTATTGCTGATAGTTTTGCTCGTTACTTGAGCCAACCTCTTGGGGAGAGCAAGGCCATTCACTTTGCCTAGTAGAACTGTGAATAGACTAATATTCCAGGCACTTTCAGTTATTGGAATAGTCCTATTTCAGCATTTAATATCCAGTCTTGTATATTTTAAGACGTGAGTCTTTAATTCTATTCAAAGCACTCTCTTGTCTTCAAAGCATAGCTAGGACTATCTGTCTTCAGCAGCTTGAGCAGAGTTTCTCCATCTGTTAGGTGCTAGCTTCTATCTTAGATTCCAGTGGAGAAGAAATAGAGGAAAAAATGCAAACCTCTCCTTGAACTGTGAGTGGAAGCAATCACTTGTTAATTGATGAGAGATCTCTCACTCACAATGGTCATTTTTGTCATGAGACACAGGAGAGTCCTGTTTAGATTTTCTACTGATTTCTTGATATGGGAGATCCAGTTCTGGCTTGGTATTTTCCACCTCCTATGCCCTTAGCTTGTGGCTTGTCCCACAGCAGCTGGCTGTCGGGGTTCCTCTTGGGAGAAACTCCTGCAAGGTAGCTCAAATCCAGCTGCTTTCTGAGGTGTTTACTATTTCAGCCTTAACAGTGTAAGTGTAGTTTCCTTGCTTACCACTCTTTTAGCCCTATCTTCTTTCTCTTTTCCCAGCTCATGGTGACCTATGATGGCAGGTTAGTAAGTCTGCTGGTTACACAAATATGTAACTGAGGAACAAATGTTTTTTTCTTTTCTTGTAGAAATTCCACTATTACATAAGCAATTTTCATGAAGCTTCTTATTTCTAGCAGATTTTAGAAAGAGAAGCATTCCTATAGACTTGTGTTGGGAAAGAAAGAAAACTCTTTTTGGACACCTGTAGTTCAGAAAAATCTCTCTTAACCTCCAGTTTTCTATGTTTTGACTGTCAGAGGTGATGGACATTGGGTGTAATGGAGAAGATTCTTGGATTTTTGCCTCTCATTAGGCCTTGAAGATAAGTGTTTGACACCCAACAGCTGATGAATCTTTGAGCTTAAAAGCAAGAACTTCGCATATTTTGTGTATAATTTTGAGCCTCTGAAGCAATTCCTGGAAAACAGGACAATATCTCATATGGACCTCTGTTACACTCCACTAAAAATTGTTAGTACCACACAGCTAGTACCATTATTCTTCTGTGCTCATTTTATATTTCCAGTGTCTAACATAGTATCTGCAACATGGTGGTATTCAATAAATATTTGTTGAATGAATGAAAAGCAAAAAGTAATGCATAGAAGAGCTGATCCTAAACACTATGGCACACAATAGATAGAAGAGACACAATCCCAGAAATAGGCACCCAGAGAAATTGCTGTCATCATCTTAATAACACCTAAAGTTCTTAAATTGGTCCCTTTGATACTATTGTGTTTATTGTGTGGATTTCTATACTTTTATGCTTTGGTTTCACTTTCTACTTATTAAGTAATTACTTTATGAGAACTATGAGATTAAATTAAAACCTTTGTTTCTGCAGTGAGTTTTGACCTAATCTCAAATTTAGTCAGGATTATTAAAAGGCACAGTCCAATAAATATTTTATTTTTGTTTATTCTTTCCCAAAGCACATTCAAATGGTTTCCATTGTACTTAAGTGATTTTTTTGAGTTTTATACTCATTTTAAAATGGAAGTTTTTTTTTAGCTTTTAAAATTTTTCTGATAACTTAATTTCCAAGCAAAGTATTTAAGAGAAAATTTAAGTCTGAATTTAGTCTGTCAGATAAGATGAATAAAATGTGATGAAAAGTACTGAATGGTATATTTTGTAATTCCTTAGAAATTTTGGGACGATTACTGGGTTCTCAAGTAAATTTACCTGAGACCAGCCATGAGTCATCTTGAGTTGCATTAGCCTGATCACTTGGTGTGAATTAATCGCTACACAGTCTTTGTTAAAAACACACATAAGAATAATCATAAGGTTCTGTTCCAGTGCATTTCAATGAAGTTTAAGAAGAGGAAAAAACAATCTTTTAAGATGTCCTGTTAAAAAAGTTGCTAGGAATTTACAGAGATTGCTAAAGAAGTAAATTGTATTCTCAACCAATTGCTTGGCTATTTCTGGTACCTGTGGGGAGTGGAGTTACTAAGGCAAGTTACCAGGGAAACCTTTTCCTCACTGGAAAAGGAAAATTGTGTACTAAGAGTCCATGCATAGCAAGGCTATAATCTTGCTATGCTTTCATTTCATCTAGTTAGCACAAAGGAGCAAACATTGTGGAAACTGGATACTAAGAATACAGAGGGCAAAAACAATTTTATGATCTTAAGTTGATTATTCATGCTAAAAATGTTCCTAACAGTAATACTATTAATAAAAATAATTATAGATATTTACAAAGCACTGTAAGGTTTAAAACCTGCACTCATTTAAATTATGTCTCTTGGGAGACATTATTGTTCTCAGCCTTATCTTAGAGGTGAGGAAACTTAAGTGAATGGCCCATGGTCAACAAGATTTAAGTCGGAACCTGCAAGTTGTTCCTCTTCTCCTTGACTCCAGAGCATTTGTGCTTTACATACCACCTATTTTTCTAGAGTAAAACTAATTCCTGGACTTGCTTGTGAGAAGATGCATAGGTAAGTTTAGCATGAATTAAAGAAAGCATAGTTTCAGGACCACTCACTTTGCATGGGCTAATTCCAAAGTCTTGGGAGAGCCATTAACAATCTATATATTTTTGTAAAATTTTGCAATATTTTTAAAAATCTTTAAATTATTTAAAAGATTTTTTTGATCTATAATCAGTCTTCCACTGCATCTTCATCTCTTACTTCCCCCTGTATTGACTTGGCATTCAAGTAGTTGTGGGCAGTTTTGCTATCTGGCTTAGAGGAGATTGATTTGGCACTATACTAATTTACTGAAATTTATTTATGTGGTTTGATTCTCTCTTCCATATTATTAAATTACTGCTAGCCATGCTGAAGCAGAGATGTTTTCTAGGAATATTACTATAGCCTGTTGTGTTGACTCTTATCAGGGTTGATATATAAAAATGCATCATAGACAATTGTTTATCAAATGAATTTATCCTATAGCTTTGGTATGTAAAATAGGTAGGAAGAGGAGAAAAGGGTTGAAAATGTTCAGAGGCAGAAGCTAATTTAAATGAAACGTGAGTAGAGAAGTAGATGTCCATCAACATCTAGTCAAAACTCTTCCTGAGGTTTTCCCAAATATGACACAATCCTAAAATTTTGCATGATGTTACCAATGACAGATTGTGGAACTAAAAGTTAATTTAGTAAAGGAAATTAATAGAAATATGCCATTTTTCAATTTTATGTTTTTTTGGTATTGTAACAATAAAATTTTTAATTTATTGTGATTTACTTTCTCATTCTAAATACTCTCTTAAAGGGATCAAGTATATGATGAAAGAAAGAAATTTAACTTTGGGTGATGAACACTCAATGCAATATACATATGATGTATTATTGAATTGTACACTCAAAACCTATATAATTTTATTAACCAGTGTCACCCCAATAAATTTAATAAAAATACTCTCCTAAATGACTTGGTGTGTGTGTGTATATATATATATTTGGGGTGTGTGTGTATGTGTATGTGTGTGTGTGTGTATGTGTATATGTGTGTGTGTGTGTGTGTGTGGCTTCTTTTCTCCCACATCATATGAGATTAAGACTTCATAACGCCTGGGTCCTCCACTGAAATATGTATGCCCAGGAAATAGTTCTTAAATAAATAACATCTTAAGCAATTATTTTTTGATGTCTGTGTAACTTGATACACTAAAGTTCTGACCTTAAGGAATTGTGGGTGGGTTTTCTTTTAAGGCTGGGAACCAGATCCTGTGTGAAGCTTGTGCTCAGTACAGATTTATTGTATATCTAGTACCTACCCCAAACTACCTGCATTCTGTGTTCAGAGTGTTCCTTTCTCTTTCAGCATCTTAGTCTCTTGCCTTCACAGGATATGAAACAGCACCTTTGTTTTTGAAATTCTAGGCTCATCAAGCTAATGGAAATTGATTGTTCCATTCTGGGCAGGATTCCAGTGGTCCATCCTGGGAGAGACAGTGTTGGAGTCGTTGAGCTTAGGTGTCACAGGTGATGGAAGGCTGTTGGGAGTAATAGAGACCAGCATCTTGTTCCTTCCGTACCCATAATTCTTGGAAGTCATGATTTTTCTGGAAGGTTGAGTGGATTATGACATTAGAAATCATTGCTTGGGACACTTATATTAATAATATCTGGAGTCCTAAGTGTTTACAGAGGGAGTAGAAACATTATAAAGGGGTGCATGGATGATCAGACAATTCATATCACAGGGACAATTCATATCACATCTAGAACTAAAGACTAGTCCCTTTTCTCTAATTTTATCACCTATGTAAACACCCCATCCCTTCCTTCAACCACCCTGCCTCATTACTTTAACCCAAGACTCTTGTATATATGACCCAAGGGTAGTAATTCTCAAAGTGTGGTCCTTGCCACATATCAGAATCACCTGTAAACATTTTAGAAATATGAATTCTCAGGCCTGCTAATCAGAAACTGTATGGAGTAGTGCTGTAGAACAAATTTATATACACTACCAATGGTCATCTGGGCCTCGTGAGGAATGAGAAACAAACAAAAACCATTAGGAGAGAAGGCAATGATGCAGACCCTTTCTAGATACAGGATGGCATGGTCTGTCCTGGGTTCACTCTGCAAATCTGAATTTTTCCTTACGTAAAGATTTTTTTTTTTCTGCTTATTTATACATTTGGTTGAAAAGTGATCTTCTCTTAGCTCTACAAGAGCTCAATTAACGGAGATTGATTGATCTGAAACAATTTTAGGAGAAAGATTTGATTGACTTGGTTTGGATGAGTTACAGCCAGGCTGACAAGATTGTATGGGACAAGCAGAGCTATTGGGGTCTCACACTTGTGTGTGGTAAGTCAATTCCCAGAAAAGGGGAACATTGGAACTCGTAAGACTCAAGACCACTAACATTATAAATTATATTTCTAATTTTTATTAAATTTCTTGTGCACATTTTGATTCTTTTGTACTTTAAGTTTGTACTCATATCTGTATGCCTTAGTATATGAAAATAAAACAGGTTTTTAAAGAAAGTTAAATTTCTACTGGAGTAAGAGGTAGCTGGAAGTTTGACTTTCATGCTGGAGTTTTTATTGCCTGCTTAAGATATAAAGTGCCATTCCTCCAAAGCTTTAAAATAGCTCAATAAATAACCACTAATATTGCTGTTCAGGCATTTTAATTAAGCATCTTTAACTTTCACTACCATGATAGTCTCAAATAATGTCTGACGCAATGAGTCTTTTTGGTTGCAAAAATGGAAGCCTCCAGTAATTTAAGCAACATTTTGAAGGAATTTAATTTTAACTCAGATTCTAGGTAACTAAGAATTATTTTTACTAATATCTAAAAATAATCACAGATTTGTTATACCTTTAATCTTCTTTTGGTTTTTTTTTTCATTGTTAATAAACAGTTATTTCCAAATCCAGGTTTTTGTACTTATTTCCTTACAGCTAATTATGCTGAATTCCCAGTGCCATAAAATAAGAGGAGACTTTCAGTCATAAAGATAATATTTGCATCCAGAGACTATGGAGACATTCCTTGATTTAAGAGATGAACTCATTCACCATGGAGAGTGGATGGTTTCATTCTCAAATCCTACTCTCCCAGGGACCCAAGGAGACTAGAACTTTGTGCATTTACTTCCCACCCAATTTTTTATTTTATTTTTTAAATGCATTCAAAATTGTGCTAGTCTTCTGTGCTGCATGGACTTCAAACTTCATGATATGCAATAAAACTCATTTTAGATTTAAAAAAAATCAAATATCACCCAGATATTTGGCAAATATCATCCAGAAGCTGGCAAATATTCTCATTTAAGGGCCAGAGAGTAAATAGGCATTATGGACTACATGTAGTCTGTCACGTGTCCTCCTCCTTCTCCTCACCTTCCCCTTACACCTTATTTTCTGCCTCTTTTACTTCTTTTATTTTTTGTCTTCTCCCTTCTTTTTCTTTGTAACCTATTCTCAGCTCATGGGAAATGCAAAAACAAGCTTCAGAGTTGGCCCATGAGCTTTTTTGATCCATCATTACAGTCCAGAAAAGAACCTGAAAGTGATTGAATTTTCTCTTGTCAAACTCCCATGAATTTTTCTATCATCTCTTGTGATTAAACCATATGATCAGATTGTGGTATAAGAGATGAAACATGCAGAGCAAAGGAAGTAAGGGACAACCAATTGATAAATGATTTCAGAATTAATAATAAGGTATTTATAAACATCTATGTCATGCCAAATCTAAATAAGTATATTTTTCACTGAATCCTTCAAATCACACTAGTAGATTTTATAATTCCCACGTTATAGATGACAAAATAGACATGAAGAGGTGACATTACCAAGTAACAAACTATTTGTTGAGTTCAAACTCAAGTTTATGTGGTACATAAAGCCCATCTTCTTCATGATATACCAACCACATTGTGATCTTTTGCAGAATAGAGGAGTACTGCATACCTCTCCACCGATTTGTAAACATTTAAAAAACTGCATTCTTTAAGTATATACTGAAATTGTTAATGTGCCAAAAGAATTTTTACAGGTACTTATTAAAGTCAGTAAGTGCAAATAAGTTTGAAGAGCTTAGAAATAACAGCATCTTTAATGATAACGTTGCCTTTTGCTATACATATGGTTTGAAAAGTTCCAAAGCTCTTATCCTAATAAATAGAAATAATGCATTGCCTAAAATGTTCAATATACCTTGTTCCCTGTTTCCATATCAGAGCACTTGTAATCACCATGTATTCATGAAATGTGTAAGATAAATGTGGGGCTATTTTTCCCCTCTCTTTTTCTAAGGCTCTAGAACTGAAATGAACTTGCTTAGTTAATGATGGAGCTAAGACTGCTTTTGGATTTATACATACCCTTAAGCTAATGAATATTTTATTGCATTGCTTCTTGTGTGGTGCCTTGTGTTTTAGGGAGAGCATTTTCTTTCTTTCTAATGGATATACAGCTGGACCTACTTTTCTCAGATTAGCTTACCATCAAGGCTATTATTCCATAAATGCACATCAGATGTTACTTAAATCTAGCTTGATTACAGATGGTCCCTACAGTTTTATTCAATTGCTTAATTCTAAGCATTATACCATCAAGCCATTTAATTTAGCCATCTCCAGAAGTTTTATTTAAATTGTTTAATGTTATGGTTATTAAATAACTCATTACTCAAACCATAAAAGAGAGGTCATAACACAGTAATAATGTTACTATCTGAATATTACTTTTTCTTCTAAGTCTCCAACATAGTAATAAAATATTGTATCAACTCAACATATTTTTTGTGAAATATAGTAGATGTCACATTATATATGGACTTTATAAATTAAGAACTCATAGTGTTGTATTGGTTTGCATTAAGTATAAAAATAACTCAAAAGTGTTTCATGGTTTAATCACCTTTCACAGAACAAGAGTGTCTTAGCTTGAGCTGCTATAACAGAATGCCATGAACTATGTGGCTGAAACAGTAAAGAAGTATGTCTCATAGTTCCAGAGGCTGGGAAATCCAAGATTGAGGCACTGGCTGGCAGCTTCGATGTCTGGTAAGAGCCATCTTCCTCATTCACAGACAGCCGTCTTTTTGTTGTGTCCTTATATGCAGAAGGGCAAAGGGTCTCTTTTATAAGGTCACTGTCCCTGTTCATCAGGGCTCCATCCTCATGACCTAATTATCCTCAAAGGCCTCCATCTTTTAATACTATCACATTAGGGGTTAGGATTTTAACCTGTGAATTTTGGGAGGCCATGAACATTCAGTCCATTGTAGAGAATATACATTATTATCTTACTCTTTAATTTAAACTTTCATGAACTTGCCCTGATGTGCTTGAGGCATTATGTAAGATTTCATAAGAAGTTTACATCTTCTGGGGGGGAAATACATAAATATAAGTTATAGCTGTGCTGTTTAATATTGTAGCCACTGGATATGTATGGCTATTTAAATTTATTAAAATAAAATACATGCAGGAATTCAGTTCCTGAGTCACACTAGCCACATTTCACCTGCTCAGTAGCCGCTTGTGGCTAGTGGTTGTCGTATGGGACAGTGCAAATACAGAACATTTTCATCATTGCAGAAACTTCTATTTGACAGTACTGTTAGAGACATAGGGACTAGCATTTTTGCATATGAGTTTATTATATATTTTATTGATTACTTTTACTTTGTGTATATGCAAATTTTATTTTAAAAATCTTATAAATAATAAATATGAGGTCAAAACAATATACCAAAGACAAAGAAATGGAGCTATAAACAAGGAAGGAATGAGAAAACTGTCCAGAGAACTATTCATGATAGAGTAGCAATTACTCTCAAAACTTAGCTCTAAATTTCTTAGTAGCCAGGACAAAGAGGGATAAACAATGACCAATATCAGTATTTTGGAGGGAAGGAAAAACATGTTCATAGATCTATAAAGTATATTTAAATTATCTGCCTTATAATGTTACTTAAATAGACCTGAAATAAAACTTATGAAGTATATACTTCTTATGTTTATACAACTTATAAAATATATAAAACTAGAAAAATAAGTGTATAAATTAAATATAATTCAAACAATAAAAAAGTATATTTGGAAGTTTACTGACATAAAGTGGCTGTTTTTAACATGGACATACAACTGATCGCTAAGACATTGGTTTTTCCGAGTTTGGCATGTATACATCTTTGTCAGACCTATTTTTTTCCCTCTTCCCGTCCTCCCTCCTTCAAAACAGGGCATGTGGTGAAAAGGCAAGAAGACACTGAGTGAGAGGACACTGAGTGCCTAAGTAAGTCTTTCACTGTGTGGATGATGCCTAATATTAGGGCTATTGTCATTAATTCCTTTGAGAATTTCAAAAGGATACGAGGAGCAAGAAGTATGATACATAGATTTGAACTAAAGTTTCATATTGTTCTTATTACAAAAATGTTGAGTGAAATAAGGGCTATGCATTCTCATAAGTAACACTATTTTGGAAAAATAATTTTAGTTAACACAGGAATTTGTTACTAATTTCTGTGTAGACTGAATTCTTTCATCATTTTTTTTTCTATTAACTCTGCCATTAAACCTTCCATTCTACATGGCACTAATGTAAATCTGACAGTAAATATATGCACATGGATCCTATTGTTATAAACTTTGAACTATATAATTCTCATTTACTATTAGGACATTGTATACTAGGTCATCATAAAATCATTTTTTCCCCTCCCTGGCCTCGAATCCTAGGATAAATTTATTATTAAAGATCTTTTGGAATATGGAGCATAAGTAGCATAAGAGAAAATGAAATTGAGAGCAGCTTTAATGTTGTTTCTCCACTTATTGTTCTTTATAGTGACTTTCAGTGAAAGCCAATGAAATAATGAGAAAGCACAGATCTGTGCAGAAATGGTTAGTAGTTGGTGAATAGATGGGGCAGAAGAAAACTAAAGAATGTAATGGTTCAGGAATGCTACTTTTAATAGAGCTTTGCTTGCATACCTGGATAAATTTTAGGAATATTAAGAAAAGAGAAACTAACATATGCCTTAACGCATGTCTCTTAAATGACACCTCTGAAAACTTGGCTTTTGAAGAGCAGGGAAATTAAAAAAAAAGAAAAAGAAAAAATCAGCAGGATACGGTTTTCCAAAATTGGTGACATAACCTGAAAGCAAGTGTCAGTCTCTTTTAAACAAGAGGAGTGGGGCAGTTGGGCTGATTGAAGATTTCCTGGATTCAGGTTAGCACAGAGAAGAATCACTCGAGGTGGAGCTGAAGGAGAAATCATATAGGTATTCTGTCTTTTAAGAAACCAGGAGATGAGGCGGAATGAGAAAGAGTATTGTCAACACCTCTAGGTCAATGGTATTGGCCATATTCTGGTTTTAAGATGGTGATTACTTCATGGATGTCCACTTGCTGTATTTCCTAACTTATAATATGTTATATATAAAATTAGGTATCTATTGCTGCATAAGAAATTATTCCCAAACTTGATGACTTAAAAAATATTATCCTCACCATTTCTATGAGTCCAGAGTTCATAAACCATTTAGTTACCTTGAAGTTTCTCATGAAGTTGCAGTGAAGATATCAGCCAGGGCTACAGTTATCTGAAGGCTTGAGGCTGGAAAATCTGCTTCAAGGTAACCTACTCTAATGGGTAGAAATTGGTGCTGGTTTTTAGAGGGAGGCCTTAATTTCGCTTCAAGTGAACCTCCTCTCAGGCTGCTTGAGTGCCTTCACAACACGGTGGTTGCTTTTCCCATGGTGGGTGATTCAAAGACTCAAGGCAAAAGCAGCAAGCTTTTTCATGACTTAGACTCATGTTATCTTGATGCCTTATTCTATTTGTTGGAAGTTAGTCAACAAGTCCAACCCACATTCAAAAGAAGGGAGATTAGGCCCCAACTTTTGATGGAATGAGAATCAAAGAATTTTCAAACATTGAAAAATAATCATATTGGTTTTTGAAGGTTTTAAATATATAACAATGAAAAAAAATCCATGAGCTCAGATCTTAAGAATATATCAATGAGAAAAATCTAAAATGAAGATCACAGATGAATAATAACAAAAGAGAATAGAAACTGTTGAAAATACGGTAAGAGTGGAAGACACTAGCAAAATGAATTGGAAATGAATAGGTAATTAAAAAGGATTTGTAGTAAATTGAATAATGGCCCCAAAGATATCCAGATTCTAATCCCTAGAACCTATGAATGTTACCTATATGACAAAGGTGACTTCTCAGATGTGATCAAGCATCTTGAGATGGGGAGATTATCCTGATGGTGCTACAAGTGTCTTTACACAAAGAAGACAGAGGGAGATCTGACTACAAAGACAGAAAAGGAGAAGGTGATATAATGACAATGCAGAGAAAAGATTTAAAGATGATATGTTGTTGACTTTGAAGATGGTTGATGGCCAAAGATTGCAAGGAATGCTCGTCTAGAATCTGGAAAAAGGCAAGAAAACAGGTTGTCTTTTAGAACTTCCAGGGAGAATGTCTAGTTGGTTTTGGCCCAGTGAAACCCACTTCAGACTTCCGACCTCTAAAACTGTAATAGAACAAGTGTGTATTGTTTTATACTACTGAGTTTTTGATAATTTTTTACAGAGTCTATAGGAAAATAATGCAGGATTGGAGAGAAATGTATAGGCATGGAAGAGAAACAAAGGAGATTCAATTACTTATACTTGACTGAGGAACAGTATTGAAAAAGATACATTGAGAATTGTTTCTAAAATTATTTTTCTGCCTATGTGACAGTGGAAGGATTGACTCCTAGCAGTATAATGAGTAAGTGTAATTTCAAAATTTTTTTCATTAAATCCTACCTGTTTGTCACTTTTGATATGTTTTGATCTTTCTCAAGAGCAAATGACTTTTAAATATGTGAAACTACTTCTCAGATACATCATTTGAAAAATTTAGTCTTATAATGCTCTTAACTTTGGAATTTCATATCTGTTGTATGTAAAGCTTTCTTCATATGAACTGCCTGCTACTTAAATATCAGACGAGATAAAATTTAAGACAAAACATTACTAGGGAAAAATAGTTTGCCTTCATAAAAATTTCTTTTGACTATGAAATATAGAATTATAAACTTGCAATATCTTTTGATACCAAACCAAATGAGAAAAAAATTATAGACCTTTTTCACTTATAGGAACATATAAAACAAATAAGTAAATATTAGTGAATAGAATTTATCAATAGTTAATGCAGCATTAGAAATTGTATTTATCCTATGAAGACAGCATTAGTTCACAATTATAAAATCAATGTATTTCACTCTATAACAATTTAAATGACAAGAATGATATAATTATCTCAAGATATAAAATATAATTAAAAATATGTAACACTATTTGATAATTAAAAAAAATCTTTTAGAAAGCAGATTATAGAAGATAATTTCTTTAGCCTGATAAAGATATTCACAAAAATTCATACCAAACATCACTCCAAAGAGAATTTTCTTAAAATTCAGAAGTAAGACTTAGATGAATGATATCACCACTTTAACATTTTCCTAGTTACTAGCCTTTCAATAAGTCAATTAAAAGAATAACATTTGGAATACATTGAAAAAACTAAATTATTTTGAACCAATATAATTGTCTATTGAAAAACCGAAAGGAATCTACAGAGAAATTATTCAGATTGAGAGTTTTTCAAAGCTGTAATATAAAATAATGATATTTAAGTCAATTTTATTTTTGTATCCTATTGCAACTAATTAGAAAATGTAACAATATATCATGTGTAATAGCAATACCATGTTCTCGAATATAACAAAAAAGCTTAAGATTACTATGAAGAAAAACACAACTTATTGAAAGACATTATTAAATAAGACCTAAATATATAAAATGATGTACCATATTTGTGGACTGAAAACAATATTATAAAGAAAGGTAAATATGATATTCCAAAATGACAGGTTAGTCAAGTGTCCTGACTAGGAGAGCTAACTGTAGAAACTCAATTCCTTATTTCCTATAAGATGCAACCTCTAAATATCACTGGTAATTATAAAACACTAATAGCAAATACAGTTATTAAAAATACAAAATTATTTTGTATTGATAATTATAATAAAAGGACAATGAGTTAGGAACTATCAGCTATGCAAAATGAAAAGAACACATCATTTTGCGAAAGATACCAACTTTCAAAAATTAAAACCAAAGGACAGAAAGTTAAAAATTTTATCCTGTAACAAGTAAACCTTCACGTTAGTAAGGGTCTCAATCGAATGACCAATGACCTCAATGACCAGATTTTGAATCATTTATAAGTAATTTAAATGAATTTATTGTGTAAAATATGTAGTAACTATTTAAATTCTTGAGACAAATTGCTTTTCAAAATTTGGTTAATGGGCATATAAGTTCAATACATCAAGCATTAAGCAGAGTACAAATAACAGTGACTGTGTCTCTCCGCATGTATAATTAGTTCTTATAACTAAAGAACTGACCAGTACTGATGCAGACGTGCACTGCCCAGATCCCTTCTACTAAACCAAATCTCTCTTTTTCCCAGCTGTTGGGAAGGATGGTTTACTGTCAGTCCCTCTCTAGAAATTACTCTTTGTAGAAGGGAGTTGTTTTGCCCAAGGTTATGTCCCTCCCTGGGGACAGCCTAAGTTTAGTGGTTGATGTGGAGGCACAGAGTCTCAGATCTCAATGTGGGACAGCACTGAAGGGCCATCCTGGCTCCAGAACTTTTTGTAGGATGTACTGAGGCCTCTCTTGCGCCAGCATCACCCTGTTACAGGTGTTGTTCCAAAGTAGTAAATTATTATCTTTGCATTCTAGTTTCCCCATGAATAAAATGGGGATATTAATAATGATATCAGAGGGTTGTTAGAATTAGTTAAGGTAATTCATGGTAATACATAATATTAAAAAATTAACTTTTATTCTTTGCTTGATTATCTTTCTAGAGTTCTTTGCATGCTTTTTTTTGTTTAAACATCTATGAATGTACTGTTGCAGTAAAATCAGTGGTAGTTTTCTGGCCTTTCACTTTTATCTTTTGTTTTACTGATAATGTACAAGGAAACAGGAAGCCACTATCAATAACCTAACTTAAATGAGAAAAATTAATCACAGTTTTCTTTTTTATATAAATTTTATTTTTATTACAAGTTGCAAATTATTTAATGAGAGACAGGAATGTTATCCAAATGATACAAGAATTAATTTGCATTTGGGTGGACTTTTGTTTGTGGATTTCAATTTTATCTCTAACCGGAACTTTAAAAAAAATAAATTTAATCTCTTTTGCCACACGATGGTAGTGTTGCTTCTTTTGTTAAGCCATAAAAATAGATTTTAGATACCAGTTAAAATTGTAAAAAATTATATTTCTCTAAGGAGACCTAACAATAAAATATTAGTTTCATAAAGAAAAAAGACTCCTACACATTTATGTTATTTTTAAAGAGCAGGAAACATCAATGCCAGTGTTTCCTGAGGAGAATTGCCATTTCTTCTTTAGGAAATATATCTTTGCACGTCAGGAACATTCTCATCATCTCCCTTCTTAAGGGAATCTTATTTTAACATTGTCTTTTAAACTCCTGTCCCTTTTAGTTCGGTTGACCAGTATAATTTGTTTCCTATTAAGTTGATATAGATATTTATCTTGAAGAGAAACTTTAAATGGAACTTATATTGATTGTATTATACATAATCTTTTATAGCAGATTTAGAATTAGAAGCCAACTTGGAACTTATGTAGTAATACCCTCTATTTGCATGCAGTAATTTCTTCTGTATCATCCAGAACAGATGGCCATGCAGTTTTTCAAGCATCTCTAAGGATGTCCTTCATGGCAGCCTCTATTTGTTGTAGGACCCCTAGAAAAGGAACTGGTTTGCTATTATGCTCAACATAATGTGGTGTTGCTTGGAATCTGTGAAGCTTCTATTTGCTTGAATTCAAAACCATTTCATTTGTCTGGAGGCAACCATCTTGTTGAGAGAATGAGTCATAGGATAAAATTATGAAATGCAGTTTGATGCATACTGTATTCAGTCACAATCTGTCCCATGGATCAAACAATATTGAAGAAATATAACAAGCTACATTTTGTACTCTGAGAGATCTGAGTTTAACATGTCAGAAATTATTTATTTTCCTCATGACCATTGCAGATTTACTGAAATATTTAGACAATTAAAATTTTCTCTTGCTCTGTCCCCAGAAGTGCAGTTTTCATTAAGACTAAATTTTACAATAAGCAGATTTAGTGGAGGAAATAAATTCCTTTGTTACCTTGTCAAATGGGATGGTGACATGTTGAGCAGGCACACCTGTCTTGGCAGGGTTTTTTTATGTTCTCAGGGAAGACTTTTTTCCTCATCCAGTAATTCAGTGACTGTAATCAATTGAAGGTAAAATGATAAGAGAGATTTGTAGAAAGATTCAGGCTGATCTTACAGGAGTCTGAATTACATTGGGGTCACCATGGGTCCATGGTGCATTCCTCAGCTTTGTAGATTTAGAAATGTCCTCTTATCAGTTCAGCAAGGGGCTGATTATACTCTGAGGGAACCTACCACACTAACTGATCTCAGAAGAGAATAAAATATAAACCCAAGTCCTTCTTTATTACATTTCCCATGCGAAGTTCATCTGGCAGATAATCTGCAGTGGTCACTGCCTATGTCATACCATTTTAGTGGGTTTATAATAACAGCTCCCCCAAAGGTACTATGCCAGGTAGATAGATGAACCAGAACCTTATGGGGTATGCTACTTCTGCAGATAGCTAATCACTTTCATTTTATATTCCTTCTTGTTGGTTATAGTTTCAGAGGTGATGTTTCTGACCTTGACCTTGAATTCTTATTTGGGTCCTAGAGCAACCTATGCATGACAACTGCATTCACTTTTGTGATTATAAAATTTGGGATGTCTAAATCTAGAAATTAAATATGAGTCATTTGTTTTTTAAATGCATGCCATTTGTAATGATTTTTCTCTGTTACTACATAGCGTTGTGATCAAGAGAAGGAAGGAAAAAAACATTTCAATTTCCAGCTATTTTGATTAGACATGGGAGATACTCTGGTTAAATAAGATGCAAAGGGTGAAAAAGTGGAATAGTAATATGAGAAAATGGAGTTATATAACAATTTGATGTTCAAATGGAAGGCCAAGTAAAGATTCATATAACATACATCTTTAAAAAAATCAATGCTGACTTTTTTTCACTTGATGAAGGGTGTTTACCATATGTATATTTATATACATATATATGTTTGCTCAAAAATTATTTCCTGCTTACTAAAGGACTGTATTTGTTCACTCAAAATTTATTTAATGCTTACTAAATGCGATGGACTGTGTTAGGCATGAAGGATACAAAGATAAATAAGACATAGTCTGTATCTCAAGATGCTCAGAGCCTAATTGGAGAAGCTAACAAGTAAATAGGCAATTCTAATCAAGTAGGTTATAAAGAAGCACAAGGTGTTACTGATAGAGAAGAAAATGTTAGTAACCTAGCTCTCTATTATATTTATCAATAATACAGTGAAAGCATGTTTAAGTCAGTATGTTTTTACACTTCTACATTGTTGTCCTTTTGTTGTAAAAGATTTAAGATAAAATAAATAATTGTTCATAAAGATGAGATACACTCATTATATATATTAGCAAATCAGTCTAATTAAGGTCTTGATTATGGAAGTAATGGTCCTCAAAAGGTAACATTTAAAAAAATCATTTGGATGGGGATGTAGCAGTATCTCCCAAATTTTTAATATACCCCCAAATCACCTCACATTAAACATTCAGTCTATATGAAAACAGTATGTGTGGGATGCTAGCACAGCTTCAGGCAAATCTCTTAGAATCTACCTTTTTCTCACCCTGTATATGAGCTCACCCAACCAAACTGCTGCTACAAAGCTCCTCCCATTCAGAAATTCAGAACCTGCTACTGTATGGAAGTCTATGATATAAAGCCAGTCACTGTAGCAAAAATAGAATATATGCTATTTCTGTATGATACATAAAGTATTTATCCAAGATGTTAGAGTCATGATTTTAAAATTCTTTGCTTTAACTGCAGCATTTTAATACCCTTAATATGAACCAACAGAACATACTCAGTTGGACCTTTCAGAACTTCAGAGAACAAATTTACTGAGCTGGTATGGATCCTTCTTCGGTGAGCTACAGAGTATCTGTGCTCTAAATCTTTATCATGACCCCGAACTAGTGAACTCCTATCAATTACTTCACTAGCATAAGTAATATTAAATAAAATTGTATCTATTATTTACCCACCCAAATGGCATTTGTTGTGCTCCTATTATGTGCTATAGTAGTTATTGGAGTTCCTTGTCATCCCTATCTCCAGGGAGTTTGCACTGTATGTTGGGATATAGATTTACTAATGATCTATCATGTGACAAGTATTCTAATTATTTCTCAAACATGGTGCCACAAAGATACTAGAGAGGAATAATGAATATTGTCTTTTGTTGTCAGAGAAAGGCTCTAGAGAGAAGAGGCCATACTTGTACTAATTCTTAAAGAATGAATAGAAATTTTCTAGGTGGTTAATGCAAAGACATTTTGAGAAAGTGTTTTGAGGTAAATTACATATGATTCATTTATTCTTTTCATTTTAAGTTCTATCTTTTAGTAAGTTAGATGACCAGAAATTTCTATGCTTAGGCTGTATTATCTTAATTTCCTGAAAAAAATGCCTTCATTGGATTGGTTTAATATTATGGTCATAGATTTTCCTAAGAAATAGCTATATGAAGATTATGGCTGCATTATTAACAAAATGTTTTTGATGGATATCACATGTTGGTTTTTAAATATGAGTAATGTTTAGCAAATATTTTCTTCACACTCTCCATAAGTAATTATTTTTTCTTGGTCTTAAATTGTTTGATCTTTTGTGCCATCTACCTTAATTAAGATATATGTACTTCCTCTTTTATCTCACTTCTTTATGGATAAAATAGATCCTATCATATATAAAAATTCTCAAAGTCCCTTTTATAGAACTACTAAGTTTTCTTTATCTTCATTTATTCTTCTTACTTTTTATAGACTGAATTTTCCATAAGAGTTTTCTAGCCACTCATTTTCCACTTCTTTCTTTATGTGATCAAATATTGCTTCTAAAATCATCATTTTTCTAACCAGGCTGTCATTCAACCTATGAAGCTGCTTAAGCCTTTTTACTGGGGGAGGGGGGGGGGAAGAGGGGGAGAAAAAGGATGTCCTTCAACTTTGGCTTATCCTATTTACCTTTCTCTATTCAGTGCCAGTTTACTTGGTCTATATCTGTATATTCATTTTCCTCATTTAATATTAAGTCCTTACTCCAGTTGAGTCTGGCTACCACCCCATCACTCTATTGAAGCTGCTTTCAGTAAGGAAACCAATGCTCTTTCAGTTATCACAACCAAAGTCTACTTTCAGTCTTGGGTATTGGTATGGCTTTGTAAACATAAGCATTAGAAACTGTCTCTTGTCAACATAAACCAAAAAGAAATTTATGAGAAGGATCTTAGGTAGTTCACAGAACCCACAAGGATGCTATAGAACCAGGACTAGACAATGGGCAAGAAGCAAAAGAAATTGAGTAACAGGTCCCATGGCCAAGACATAGTTCAATTAAATGCTGGGAACACTGGATACTTTCAGTCACTGAGTATGAATTATGAGCTGTCGCTCTATATTCCCATCCTCATGTGAGACTGAAAGTACTGGGCGGAATGTCCAATTGCCTGAACCTGGGTCATGTCTCAATAAACCCTGGCTGTACTTTACCGTCAAATATAAAAGTGCATTAGGTGTTGAGTAGCAAAATATAAACCTTCCCCCCATGATCACTCTGTGGCCTTTGGTACCATTATCCACTCCCTTCTTGAAATCTTTATCTGACTTCTAGATACCTCTGCTGATTTTCTAATCTTGGTGTCTCCCTATTACCAATAGGTTAGGTATGAAATATTTAACATGACATTCAGTGCCCTTCATAACAACTGCCCTTTGGATTTTGGGCATTATACTCCCTTTCCATTCCAGATCTCCCTTCTGCTGTCAGATATCCTAACTACTCTTAACTGCTTGTACTCTCTCAACACACACTTCACTTGGAGTCCGTGCCTCTGTGTCTTTGTATTCATCCTTCAAGGTTCAGATCAACTGTGTGAAGCTTTGCAGGATTAGCTCTGAGCAGAATTAATCTCTCTCTTCTCTGCCTTCCCTTGGTACTTTATCTAGTTTGTTTATGACTTGCCCGCCCAAATAGATTCTTCAAAGGAAGACCATATCATATTTATATTCAGCGCAATGCTAGTTGAATGAATTTTGTATCATCTTAAATTCTTTTTGGACATATCCTGGATATAAATTATATGGTAATAAAAGTAATGTTACAGTAACCGTTATTTCTTATCATCTAGGTTTTCAATTCAAAGTACCATTGTTTCCATGCATAATTAAAACACTGTTGAGGTAACTTTCTCACAAAAATCTGGACACACTTCAACAAACAAAGCTGGCATATTCTGTTGTGCTGAGGAGGCCACTGTGGTGAAATATGGAGAAGAGCATCTTTCTATTGTTTCTGTTATTTTCTAGGACAACAGAAAAATCTCCATGCTGCTAATAGCCTAATGTGATTGCTGGCATAAAGTTTGGTAGTGTCTCTTCAAAACCAGCATAGCAAAATCCTAGATGGGCAGCACTCTAGCAGCTGCTATAAAAGCCTCTGAATTGCTACTCATACATAACTTTTAGTGTTGCGCTGACATGTATTGGCCATGGTTTGCCCCTTTCCAGACTGTATAATAAGCTGCAGATGAACAGAAGGTCTTTCCATCATTCTGGGATTCTCCACCACCTACACAATTACTGCATTTCAAGTAGGAGGCAGGATTAGACCCACCATAGTAGGAACATTTATGCTAAGTAGGCGGATGCCATTTCATACTTAACCAGGTTCCTTGTCTATCAAACATGTCCTAAACCTAGGGGAAATATTTTCTGATGTTTGTTAATCATTCTTGGACAATAAATTGCTAAGCAGTGTTGAATATTCTAATGTACTACATACAGTACATAATATTCACTGTTGGACAAGGAAATATCTATGAATAGAGAGGTTAATGCAACATCCACAAAGGAAATTACATGAAAACAACCGGTAAGCTAGTGACAGTGAACTTGAAGAATTAAGTGGTTCTAAATCTTAGGCTCTAAGGTAATGATAAAAAAAATTGTGAAGGACCGAAATGGGCAAAAAAAAAAAAAGATTATTTGGTCTTTTGTTTAGTGTATCCTTCTAGGTTATCTCTGCCTTTCATCTGAGCTATTTTACAACTCTATAAAGTTGCATAATACAAATAGTAATGCAAATGGTTCTTGTCCATAGAAATGCAAATTGCATCTCCTGAAAATGCAGTTGATTATTGCTCTGTGGGCATTAACCAGTTTTGCAGCTATTCAGCAAAATCATTTCAGCATTTCTTTTGGTCTACATATGTATGGTTCTTTTAGGTCCCTTTGTACCATTTGTAACATCTTATTGGTTCCCTCATTTAAAGAGTTGAATAAAATCTTTGGCACTTGTTTGTTTTATAGTTATATGCTATATCTCTTAAAAATTATCTTTAACTGTTTACACTTAGGATTTTACTAAAAATAGTTCTATATTGAGAGGCAAGGTGGTTGGTACTCATCCTCTGTTCCTTCTTTTCTTTCTCTCCTTTCTACTCTCCCTTTCTTTTTTAACAAGTAATGATTGGGTAAATACTATGTACCAAGCATTTTACAAGGCACTGTATTACAGTGCCGTTCCAACCTGAATCTGCCTGTAACTTTTACATTTTTTATTATAATCTATAATGGCGTTCACAGGGACAAATAAGACTATATGAGATAACAAAATAATAAGGCCTATGGGTTTACGTAGACTTGTATTTAAATTTGGGTCTTACCTCTTTCCTACTGTGTGACTTTCAGCAGTTTCTTAACTTTTCCCATCTTTGTTTCCTTCGTTTAAAAGTAAGTTGTGCTAATACCAACCAGGCAGGATTGTTGGATAAATTAAGATTATGTGTGTAACTGCTTAATACTTAGATGGCACCCGGTTCTTGATAGGTACTAGTGATTCAGTGAATGTTAATTCTTTTTCTGTACTTCATACTTTCAACCTCCTTTTTCATTTTCTTTGAATTTTTTTTTTTTTTTTGCTACGGCTCCCAACAAGTTATTATTGCTGTTACTTTCTTTCTTTCTTTCTTTTTTTTTTTATAGATACTGGAATAACCAGACCAAATTCAGTAAATAGGAATCTAGAGTACTCAAAGTCTCTATTCAGTACCTAATGCTCTATGAGACATGCAAGGCTAAAAAAAGAAATAAGCTAACAACCAGGAAAACCTCTAAATGTTAAGAACCATGCTTATGGTTAAGGGACTATTAGTGTTAAAAAACATGATTTCAAGAGTGATCCCATTGTAGAAAGCATAATATTAGTCCACCTGGATAATTACAGATCAAAATTTGTGAAAGCCAAATTTGCCCTGTCAAATCCCTAAAATGGGATGTTCCCTTCCTGTCTTTGTGGGCCCGCATTACTTTTTTTTTTAACCCAATTAATGTCAAATGTTTCCTCTATTATTCTCTCCAACACCGCTTGTCAGTTCTCCTTTAGCAGCCAGACATGTTTGCACCCTTCTCTTTTAATCTTTTACTGGGTAGTTTAAAATTTTAAGTTATTTACAATCCAAATGAATATTTAATGGAATATTCATTATGCACCTTCTAGTTGCCACTTTTCTATTACTGCAGTGACACTGAAAGATGACAAAGATGCAAATGCCTATTTCTTGTGAGTTTAATCTTAGCTCCTTGTGTCCTGATATATCTTATCATTTTGTTTGGTAATTAGACTTCTCTGATGATGCTGTAAAATACATCTCAGTAGTGAAGGGAAGAGTCATTATTTATCATTAGGCGGTAGAGAATATGCTCATTTTTCACTGCCCTTACCTGGGTAGCAAGGACAGAGTGATGCAATTTCAACTTGGAGGCCTGTGCTTGATGTGATTCTGGGATGGAACAAATAGCCATGAAATTAATCTGAGAATGTTCAATCATTCTCTTGCTAGGGCTCGGCTGGCATCATCTTGGTATATGAAGTATAGTTTTCCAGGCTCTCAGTTTCCTCCTGAGCATGAGCAAATCAGGGGAAGATTTGTCCCTGTTACATATTGCCCCATAAAGGGTGAGGATTGGGACCAAAAGGAATCGAATTAATGAGGGGGGAAATGTCTTTTGAAGCCAAGGGACTATAAATAGTACAGTTCTGTCAGCGTTGTATTTATGAAGCAAGGCTGTTACCTAATATGAGTTGGAGAATAACTTGTGTAAGTGTAGTCCTGGGTAAAGGAAAAAAAACAAACAAACCTTGACTCACAGATTTTATATTATAGGGAAAATGAAAAAACTAAATGTTGAATGGAGGTCACTGATATCCAAGAGAGGACAGTCTCACTTTCTGTTCATTCAGCTAATACTTATTGAACCCCAACTAAATAGCAGATATTCTCCTGAAAAGTAAACATTATTCTGAAGTTTGGTAGGTTTAGAGAAAGACTTCAGTGCTTTCTAAGAGAGTCAGCTCATTAATTATAAACTTTATACATATATATTTAACCCCTTTGGTTATTTTATTGAATTTTGTATTTTCCTCTAAGTTTTAAAATATATTTATTTCTTCTGTATCAAAAAGAATCCATTGCATCACCATGTGGTGAATGTACTGCTGTAGAATTTACCTTTATTGTTTATAAATGATAAATATCATCCTTGATAACATCAGAAGACTTAAAGAGCGGATAGTTCTATACATGCTGTGAAGTGATGAATATCTTCTTTAGAGATGAACAGAAATCCCTCAGAAAGGTGTCCTTTGCCTATCCAAGGTTAAATGAGGAGAAACCATGATAATCTGCCTCTGAAGAAAACTCTATGGATTACCACAGAAAGAAAAGCCAATAATTACTACTTAGTGTTGTGATGGTTTATCATGCTTTGGATATTAAGTACATTATTCTTGTTTCTATGTCATTAAATGGGTGAATACATATCAAGTACCTGGATCAGGTCTGGGACTTTGTGATTATTGGTAATTGTAGACCCCCTTAGGCTCAATTTCATGCACCCTACTCTCTGATCAGTATCTACTTTCTGGGTTACTTCATCTAATTATCCTAATTTAACAATATTATAGACCCACTGGCACCTACGATCCTTTAATCCTACCACCTTTTTCAGTGTCCTTCATTCTTTCATCATGTCACTTTCCTTTTTATGAAGCTCAATTGCTCTTTTCATTCATATGGCCATCTCCCCTGCACATACCATAAGTTCTCTTGCCTTTTTCTTTGACATATATATTTTTGGAAGTCTTACACTGGCTAAATCTGACATAGGGCTGTTTGCTCCTATGTAGATGAACAGGGCAGGGAAAAAATCAAAGAGCATGGCTGACTGACTGCTTTCATGAAATTCATGATGCTGAACTTTAATGTTGCCTGTCAATCACTATGATTTCTGATCGAATCACTTACCACTTCCTTAGTTAACTATCTCATACCTTTTTTCCCCCTCGAATCTCCAAGCCTTCTTCAGCTATCTTCACTCTCAGCTGTTGACTTTCAGAAGATGGTTTTCAAAATCTCTCATGATCACGATCATTTCTTTACTCATATATTTTGCCTGCCACCTGTTACTATAGATGACTCTACCACTTATATCTAAGGACAATATCTCTTTGTGGGCTAGATTCTATTATTTCTTCCTATCAAAGACATGGTCTCAGCAGTTCTCTCCTCCTCCTGTACTAACAATTTTCTCCTCTTTGTCAGGTCATTCCTATCAACATAAAAACATGCTGTTTTTGTCCTATTTTAACAAGAAACTATTGACCTCACCTTTTCTTCTTTTCGTAGCAGAACTTCTAGCAAAAGTTTAATACCCTTTTATTCATTGCTTTTAGTCTGTCTTGAAGCCACTTCAGTCAGGCTTTTGTCCCTATCATTAGTTTACTAAAACTGTTCTTGCCAAGATCCCAATGACACTCAAATTACCAAAAATTCCATCTTCATTTTACTTGAACCATCAGCTGCATTTGCTAGACTCGCATTAAGTTCTCTTCCTTCAAATAGTTTTTTCACTCTTCGCTCACACCACCACTGATTCCTGGTTTTTCTATTACCTCCATGACTCTTCCATTTCCTGTGCCAGATTTTTGTTTTCTTTTTCCTTGACCTCTGAAAGTTGTTGTGTTCCAGGGCTCAGTCCTTGATCCTTCTTTCTTGTTTATTTATAGCAGCAATTAGCAAACTGAGGCCCATGACCCAAATCCAACCTGTACCTCTTTTAATAAAGTTTTTTTTTTTTAAAATACAACCATGCCCATTTGTTTATATATTATCTGTGACTGCTTTTGAGCTGCATAGAGTTCAGTAATTGTGACAGAAACCAAATGGCCTTCAAAACCTAAGATATTTCCTATCTAGCACTTAAGAGGAAAAGTGTTCATGATGTACACTTACTCTTTCTCCTTCTGTGAATACATTCAAATACATGGTTCAGATATTGTATGCTAATATTTCTTCATTGTGTTTCCAGATCAAACATCACTTCAGAATCTCAGACTTATAAATCCAATTACTGATGAGACATATACACTTGGATGTCTGATAGTAAAAGTAGTAAACGTGTGAATTTAACATGTGCAAAACAAAACTTCATCTTTAAATTTATTCCATCTACACTTGTCTTCATCTTAGTTAACATCAATTCTATTTTCCAGATGCTTAGAGCAAAATCTTGGAGTTACTTTTGTGTTTTTCTAATATTCCATGTCCAATTTGTTTGGAAATCCTGGTGACCCTTCAAAATATGTCCAGAATCTGGCCACTTTCCCCATTATATCATCAATAATCTCTTTCCTAAATTACTTTAATCACTTCCTATTTGCTGTTTCTGGGTTCTATCCTTGCTGTCTTTTTCTATTTGGGTTATTTGCAATATGGAAACAAGGGTATACTTTTAAAAACATAGCCAAATAATGTTATTTCTCTGTTCATAATCCTCCAATAGTCCTTTCATTTAGAATAACAGCTAAACTTCTTAAAGTGGCCAGCCAAGTCCTATAAGACCTTGCCCACTTACCACCTCTTTAAAATTATATATTTCTTCTTTCCCTTTTGCTCACTCAGCTTTAGCCTCACTGAGCTTGTTTTTACTTGACTATTTCAGGCACACTCTTTTTCAGAGCTTTTGTCCTAGCTTTTCCCTATATTACTAGGAAAGCTCTTCCCTCAGGTATTTGCAAGGGTTATTGATCAAAAATCAGTTTTTAACTAAGAAGAACTAACCAATCACCTATTTAAAATTGCACATCCTCTTCCTTTCTAGCATTCCCCATCACCCTTATTCTGCTGTATTTTTCTCCATAGCTCTTATCACCTTCCAATACTTTAAATAAAGTTAATCATCTTTTCTGTTTTTTAAATTTTTTAAATCATACCACTAATCCCTAGAACATAAGCACCATGAAGAATGCTTTTTTTGTTTGTTTGTTTGTTTTTGGTTAGCATTTTTAAATCTTGTCTTTAACCCTTATATAGTGCTTCACATACAGTGGATATCAATAAATATTCACTGCCTACACAAATAATAGTGTTAGCTATATTATTATTTATGTTATCCAAAGAACAAAGATATTTTTAATGTATCAATTTGGCATAATATTTTAATTTGAAATGTAATTTCTGTAGTGAACGGTAGATATTTCTGGGTTATTCTCTTGAGGAGTGAGGGTTAATGTATTGGCATTTGAAAGCTTCAGATATTTCCATTATTCTATAAAATTGGTATCAGAAGTTGCTTTAATATATCATGCTAGATAAAAAGTTAAATTGGAAGAATAAACATTGAAGAGTAAACCCCTTGCACTCTTCCATTTTATTCGCAACAGTGCTACCAAAATGTTCCTAAAACACAAAACTGTCTCTATTATGTCCTTGATAGAAAACTTTTTAAACCTTTTTACTACTCATAATTACCTAGAATAGAAGATAATATTCCTCAGGGTCTAATGTTTACTTGTATTTCTAGTTTTATCACTTTACCTTGTTTTATTATATCAACCCAATTGTAGTTTCTGGGATACTTCATAGCCTTTCATGCATGTTTTTAAATTCTTTTTGAAAATTTGAGCTTTCTTCTCCTATCAGCAATCTTTTATAATGTAATCTCAAATGTTATATACTTTCTCCTGAAACACACTTTGATCTGCTCAGTAGTTAGTCCTTGGCTTTTTATAATACCTTGTATCTCTATTTACACTATAGAGTGTAAATTATAATATTGTTTTGTGTGTTTTATTTCACAATAGACTATGAATTCATTGAGATCAGTACTCACTAATAACCCATTTTTTTTTTTACTTTTATAATTCTGAGATGTATTTAGATTACAGAAAAGTTACAACTTCTATAGCTCCCCTTTATATTAACATCTAACATAACCAAAAACATGTGCCAAAACTAAGAAATTAAACTTGGTAAAGTTTTAACTGCATAAGTCATTTAACTTTATCAGTTGTTTCTCTGGTGTTCCTTTTCTCTTCCAAGATCCAATCCAGTATTTAATGTTCATGTTTCCTTATTTCAGTATTGAGTTTTCCAGTCTTTGTCTTTTATGACTCTCACTTTTAAGGAGCACTAGCCAGTTATGTTGCACAATGTCTCTTAATTTGGGTTTGTCTGATGTTTTCTCATGAATAGGATAGGGTTATGCACTGTTGGGAAAGAGACCAGAAAGGAAATATATGGTTCTCAGTGTATCATAACAGGTGTTTTACAGTGTTGAAATGTGTCAGCAATAATGTTAACCTTAGTTAAGTGCTATCTGCCAGGATTCTCCAAACATTACTGTTTTCCCCTTTATAATTTTCAAGTATTGTGATGGAGATTTCTTTGAAACTGTAGATACCCTGTTTCTCTTAAAACTTTGCCCACTAATTTAGCTATCAGTGGATTTTTCTTGAAAATAGAGTATTGTGGTATTCTAATGGTTTCTCTTTCCTTTATTCATTACACATTTCTTAATTCAAATTATTTTATATGGAATAGTTTTCAATCTGCTGTTTATTCATTCAGTTATTTGGTTACAGCAGTATGGATTTATGGATTTTTAAAATTATTTTTTATAATCCAGTACACTCGTTATATATTTTATTGTTCTAGTATTTCCAAAACTTGTCTTTGCTTGTTTGTTTATTTTTATGGTAAAATTTGTTAACAAAATACAGTGTTTCAGGTGTACAATTTAACAGTAGGCATATAAACGTGTATATATATGTATTTGTATTGTGTATTCACCTCCCATAATTAGATTTCTTTTTCTCACTACATATTTAACCCGTTTTACTCCGTCTACCTCTGTCCTCTCCCTGCCCCCTATCCTTGTTAAAATTTGCCTTTGAAAGCTCCTTCAATTGGCTCCTTTATACTAGATAATACATGATTTGCATCTGCGTTTGGTTCTACGTTTATACATCTCTGTGTGTGTGTGTGTGTTTTTGAAAACTGTCACTTCCTATTGAGAGTTCTGACTGCATCATACCCCACAACATTCATTTTAGCCCTCTATTATTCCTTATTTTAATGTCTTTTATTCAACATGGCTCTCATTATATATAATATATTTGCTTATTTGTTCAACCATAGTATACAATAAAGAACCTTGAGAATTGGTAACATATACCCTTGTGAAAAACAAATTTATCACTATAGGATGATGTTAGTTTCTTTTGCCTTTAGCCTTGCAGTATCCTGTCAAAAAGCTGTTTCCCAAAATATTTGGTTCAGCAGCTTTTTTTTTTCCTATTATTTTTGTAGTTATGAGATTCATCTGTCATACAGTTAGATTCATTTGTCACAGTCGTGCATTTCATTTTTTCTTGATATCCTTTCAAATAATGTTACATCACTTGATGTATCCCTTTTATTTTTTGTGCTTTGTTGTCATACATTTTATTTTTACATATGCTATGAAGACACAATATATTGCAACTATTTTTTGCTTTGGACAATCACATTTTTTAGAGCAACTAAAAATAAGAAAAATATTTTACCTTTATTTTTACCAGTGTTCTAGTTTTATTTTATTTGTGTAGATCCCATATTTAGTGTGACATCATAATCATTTTGCCTGGAGAACTTTAACATTTCTTGTAAAGTAGTGTTTTGAGGATGAGTTTCCTAGTTTTGGTTTGTTGGAGAAAAAATTTTTTTCTTTTATTTTTAAAAAGAATAGAATTGTAGATTGACAGTTTTTTTTTTTTTCTTTTTAAAGCTTTAAAGATGTCGTTTTTGCGTGTGTGTTCTGGGTGGTTTGACTTCTGATGAGAAATTTTTATGATACTTAACCTTGTTTTTCTCTATATAACCTCTCTGTTGAAATTTCCTTAAACAACCCAGAAATGTATATCTCTAACTGTAGAAAATGCATATAAATTTTTTTTCTCTCTAGCAGAGATTTTTCTCTTTGTCTTGGTTTTCAGTAGTTTGAATATATGGTTGTTGTTGTTGTTGTTATTATTATTATTATTATTATTATTTGTTATTTTTTTATTCTGCTTGGTAGTCTGAGTTTTTTTCAATCTGTGGTTTGGTGGTATTTGTCATTAATTTTAGAAAATTCTTGGACATTATATCTTTAAATATTTTTTCTGCCCAGTTTTCTCTCTCCTGTCTCTCTTCTTCAAGGACACTGATTACTTATATATTAGACTATTTGGTATTGTTCCACAATTTCTTGGATCTTCAGTTATGGATTCCACCCCACTCCTTTTTCTTTTTGTATTTCAGTATGGATAACGTCTGTTGGTCAAATTTCTTTTCTTTCTTCTTTTTTTTTTTTTTCGGGCCCCTGTCTGAAAACAGTAGAGACTTTCTTTCTTTTCTTTCTTCCTTCCTTCTTTCTTCTTCCTTCCTTCTTCCTTCCTTCTTCTTCTTCCTTCTCTCTTTCTCTCTCCCTTCCTTCCTTCCTTCCTTGCTTCCTCCTCTCTTCTCTCTCTCTCTCTTTCTTTTCTTCCTCCTTCCTTCCTTCCTTCCTTCCTTCCTTCCTTCCTTCCTTCCTACCTTCCTCCTTTCCTTTCCTTTCCTTTCCTTTCCTTTCCTTTCCTTTCCTTTCCTTTCCTTTCCTTTCCTTCCTTTCCTTTCCTTTCCTTCCTTTCCTTCCTTTCCTTTCCTTTCCTTCATCATTTTAACATTTACTTTTTAAAGTTTTTCTCCCCTCCTCCTGTCCCACCTCTGGTAACCACTAGTCCCATGTCCATGAGTCTCTGTTTGTCCTGTTCATTTGTTACTTTTGGGTTTATATCCACATATGATTGATATGATGTGCTTTTCAACTTCTGGCTATTTTCGCATAGTATGATTATCTCAAGGTCCCTTCATATTGTTGCAAATGACAGTATTTCATCTCTTCTTATGACTGAGTAATATTCCATTGTATATTACATTGTATAGTACCATAGCTCTTTAGCTAATCATCTATCACAAGACACTTTGATTGTTTCCATTGTTGGCCGAACTTCTAGTTCACTGAGTTTTTCTTCAGTTGTGTTGAATCTGCTGTTAAACTAATCAAAAGCATTCTTTATCTGTTTTTTTTAATTTCAGGTATTGCCTTTGATTCTCCTTACAGTCTTCATTTCTCTGCTGAAATTTCCCATTTGATCTTGCATGTGTTTAACCTTTTCTAGTAGAATCTTTAACATATTAATCTTAGATAATTTCAATATCTGTGTCATATCTGAATCCGATACTGATGATGTCTCTTGGGAGCTTTTTCTTGCCTCTCTCTCCTTCCCTCCCTCCCCCCTCTTTTGATTAAAAGCTAAAGATCTTATGTAGGATAAAAAAAATTGATTGAATTAAATAGTTTTTGTTTGGAAGTAGACATGCCATTTTTCTCTCTGGCTTTTAGTTTGCCAATATGAGTTAATATAATCTAGGTTGAGGTTAGTTGTTTCTGAGGCTGCTCGCATGGCACCACAGGCTTTAGATCCTCTAATGATCTTTATGTTTAGGCTGGATTACTAGAGCATGTCTGTTAGACCTTAAGCTGTTGGTTGTCCTTTATTTTGTGCCTCAGAAAGAGTTCTTTGACTGCTCTTGTTTCTCTCCTGTCCCTCTCCCAGCAGTATCGGGCTATAGTTACTCAAAAGCTTAGCAGCAGGGAATATTCTCTATTTGAATTAAGCCTTATTCATAGACTGTCACGGGGTCTCTGGTTCTTGGAGTTATGGACTTCATAGTTCTATTCATTCTTTAATAGCATGTATAAGTTTCCTCTGTCCCTTCCTCTAACTACAGTGGATTTTTACCACAGTCCTAAGGTGGCAGTGTTTGCCGCCCTACTTTTCACAGAGTAAGGTTTTGTTCCATAAGGGAGATTGGGGAGAGGGTCTTTTTGGAGTTTCTTGCCTTTTAGCATGGCTGCTGTTCCTCTTCTCTGCATCTGAACCACAGTAGACACTCTTAGGGATCTTTCTGATTGACTCGGTGAGCTGCTCCATGGGGTTCAGGAGAAAGAGCCTGCAAGAGAGTATAGACTCCTTCAGTTTCTGTAGTCTCTACAAGCCTATAGTGTTCACCAATTTTGTACATAACTTTCCCTTACCTACCAGTTATTCTAGATAAACTGTTCTTTTCGATATCTAATTGTATTTACCCTAGGTAATTACTGCTCATTTTCCTCTTTTCCTACAGGTTCCCATATCTCTACAGAGTTTGGATCAGGTGATTGTTCTGAAAACTTTATCTCTGTTGGATTGGAAAAGTCATAAAATTTGAAGTTAATCCAATATTTCTACTATAATGATGGGGGAAACATTTCAGATTCTTTATATCACAATGCAGAAGCTAGAAGTCTCTCTATAATTTTTTTTATATTGCTAGTGCCTTGTAAAGTACTTGGCACATATCAGAAATCAATAATTAAAATACTTAATACATGTAATGTACAAGTATGCATATGCATATTTCTCTATGGTTCAGCAGTCCCCAACCTTTTTGGCACCAGGGATTGGTGCTTCTATGAGAATCTAATGCCTGATGATCTGAGGTGGAGCTGAGGTGGGTGATGCTAGTGCTGGGAGCAGCTACAAATACAGATGAAGCTCACTTGCTTGCCTGCAGCTCAACGTCCTGCTGTGTGGCCTGGTTTCTAACA
Source organism: Eonycteris spelaea (assembly GCA_003508835.1). Lineage (NCBI taxonomy): Eukaryota > Metazoa > Chordata > Mammalia > Chiroptera > Pteropodidae > Eonycteris > Eonycteris spelaea. The sequence goes on from PUFA01000016.1 coordinate 15,170,788, forward strand.
GGCCACAGACGGTACTGGTCTACAGCCCAGGGAATGGGGACCCTTGCTATGACTGACTAGGACAACAGGAACAGCAGCACAATGAGTACATCATGACACTATATATATTACTTCCATCATTAAGAGTGTGTTATTGAATTATACTTTTTCTAAGCTATAATCTTTTCTATCATTGTGAGAAAGAACCTGGATTAGATTTAAAAATATTGTGTGCTTCTAAGCTTTTTGATAAATTTTATATACAAGCAACACATTTTTTTGTATACGATTTTTGAAGATATTAATTAAGATCTCCCCACCCCGGTGTGTGTGTGTGTGTGTTGTTGTGTGTTGTGTGTGTGTGTGTGTGTATTTTAATTCCCCAGGCCTTTACCCCACCCAAACAGCTAAGGAATTCTGCTTTCTCAACTTTGGAAAAGGGAAAACACAATAGAGTAAAGTTAACAAAGAATAAAACACTTATCTATAATCCAGGCTCTTGATAAAACAGCACATATGGAAGAATATGTTATCATTGAGAATCAGTATTTCTCCTGCCTGAAGACTAGAGAAGTTTTCTTGGGTTGCTGGTGGTCTCTGTGAAGTGCCTTTGTGCTCTACTTGCTTAAACCCTGAACTGAGATCTGGAGATTGGACTGGTATAATAGGCAGAAAAGAGGGCCCTCATCTCGGGGTGGGGTGGGGAGGGGTACAGTGCAAGGAGCTAACAAAATCTTATAATGCCTATTATCTAGCAGATAGAGTGTGCAGTATATTTGAAATAGCTGCCTGGTGGTTTAACAGAAAACTTTAGACAGCCTCTTGAGTTTCTTTTTGCTCCAGAGCAGTGAGGAAACTGGAGAAGGGCAGGGAAGCCACTGAGAGAGAGCAGACAGGACTGGGAAAAGCTTTGTGACCTGGACATGGAGGAAAAAAAATCTTGTTTCTTAGAATATCTGCAACAGGCATCAATAAGTTATTAAATGTAATACCATTTGAAAATATTCTCTTGGTCCCATTGATATGTAAATGGATTTTAATTTGAAAGTAAAGATGACTTCTCATATGAAGTATATTTTAGTTCACAGTCTGACTGCAGACACACCAGTTATTCTGTAACATTGTACCATGACAGCCTTAGATCAACCTCAATCAGAATATAAGCCAAAGCAAGATGTGCAGATGAGCTGTATATACAACATACAGCAGCATGTGATAACTGCCTCTAACTGCCTCTGCGGTCAGACATTCTTGGCTTGAAATTTGGCACTGTCATTTATTTAGCTGTGAGAACTGGGCAAGGCATTTCTAAGTTTCAGTTTCTCGTCTATAAACATGGATAGTAATAGTAACCTCATGGGGGTTTTTGCAAGGACTAAATTTGATAATACACATAAAGCATCTAGCATAGAAATAAGAAGTGTTCAATACTTCTTTATAGCCATAATTATGTTCTGTTCTAAAAGGTCCCCAAATGATCAAACACACTGAATCATGAGCCAACCAAATGTTTTCATGATATAGTCCGCTTTTTTAGAAGATATTTTCTTATTGTCTCTTTTCTTTTTCTCCCTTTCCATTATAATGTTTCTCTTTTTTGTCTCTCCTTTCTTCTTCCTTTATGATTTACCTGCCTGCTTTTTCTTCCTTGATTTCCTTCCTTCCTATCTGCTTACCTACCTACCGACCTTCTTTGCTTCCTTTATTCCCTCACTTCCTTTCTCCTTTAAACTTTATTATGGAAAAATTTATACACGAAAGTAGAGAGAATGGTATAACGGCCCTCACATATTCTTTACCTCGCTTTTATAGTTGCCAGTCTTTTGTCAATCTCTAGCCTCTTTCCTTGTCTTCAGGTTTATTTTCCCTCATTTATACAATGTCCTTTTCTTTGTCTTCACTGGTATGTAAATATCTTTCTGTAAATATTCTCTATTTTTTAGATCCCATTCACCAGAATGACTATAATAGATTTACGTAAAATTATAATCATATATAATCTATAAAAATTAGCATATTTACTGTTGTTAATGTAAAAAATAACTTAGCTCCCCTACTTCTCAACCTATTGACAAATGATGTCGGCTGCATTTAGCCTCATAAACCTATAAAATATCAAAAGGTGAACATTTATAACACGGAGTTTATGGTAATGATAAGATAAAGCAATTTTACTGTATATTTGTTTTCTAGGATCAGATAGTTTATAATTTAACTTCAGCTTTTAATTGCTATTTTTCTTTAATTTCCATGTAACATAAATTTTTAAAACTCTTGCAAATTAGTACTTCATGTACAATTAAGTACATGATAGGTGTACCTGCAATTTTCATGAAACAGCTATGATAAGTTAGATAAAATTTAGAAAAAGATACTTATAAGCGTCTCCTTGAGAAATACATTATTATTTTTGTGCTAAAATAACTATTACAAAAATATATTTCAATTTAGAATTTTAAACCAATTTCTTAAATATTAAATAAGTAATTTTAATATCTTGTCATTTATTCATTTATTAACTTACTCTCCGTTTATTGGGTAGAATTATGTGTCAAGTACAGTGCTAGGCATAGGAAAATAAAAATGAATGAAATACTCTCCATGGTCAAGGAACTCATAAGTTAGCGTGCAAGCAGCTGAAGAATGAGGAGGAGTTTGTCAGGAGAAGACGGGAGCAGGGCATTCCAGTTAGCAGGCATGGTATGTGCAAAGCGTGGAGAAATAAAAAATTCATAATTTTAGAAACTGTAGATACCTGAGGACAGCAACCATGTCTAGTTACTCACCAGTGTATCCTTAACATATAACATTGCAGCTGTTTAGTAAATATTTTTTGTATTTGTTAATTGATAAATACAGCAGCAGATAAATGACTGCTATGAATGACTTTACAGGCCATATTATTTTATAGTCCAACATTCACTGGGATATTTTTATTGAACACTAACTCTGTGGAAAATTAAAAGAGATATTAAGTGGTCAAAGAAAAGATAGCTGAGAATCACTAACTGCATAAATTTAAACAATTTTTTTTTTTACTGAAAGACTGCAGACTTTAGTATGCTTAATGTTGATTGTGATCACGAAGAGTGGTTTTGATTAAACTGTTTCCCAAACTTGTATACCTGAGACGCTCCTACCCACAACTCAAACCCTGTCCATGGGACTATGCTTGAAACCATGTGCCTCGGGAAAGTCTATTCTAGGAACAGAGATCCATACGAGAGTTTTCAGTAGAGAACAGCCCTGTGGTTACAGTTGCTGTTTAGAAAATTCCCTTGACATGTTAAGGGAGCAGAATGAAGAACATTTTGTAAATAAGTTGATGTGGAGGTACTAGAGAGAGTTAGTATGTTGAATGATTTCAAGATTTCTGTCTTGGTGGCTAAGATGGAGATGCCAATGAAAAAGGATATGAATTGCAATATGAGAAGGAGCTTTGGAAGGAAAATTAGTTTTAGGCAACTGTGTTTAAAGTTCAAGTGGACAACCTAGATTAACTATATATATTATATATATATATATATATATATATATATATATATATGGTTTATATGTATATAATTAGATTTATTTGTATGTATCTCAGAAGAGACTAGATATCATAGTGAAAGCCCTGGAAGTGGACTATTCTAGAGCTACTCACAATGTATTTTCTCTTTCTTCTTTAAGTATTTGAAGTCATCTATCATGGCACCCCTAAGCCTTCTCTTCTCCAGTCTAAATAAACACAGCCATTCCCACTTTCCTAGTGTGAAACCATATTCTGGATCATTTTACTTATGTGGTTACTATATCATATTGTTTTGCCTAAGATGTGGTGCCTTATTGAACCATATATTATAGTTCTAAAATTTCACATATTATTACTTTATTGGATGTGTTTTCTTTCATTTCCATAATCTGCTCCTTCTTCAAACTGACTCTAAGCCATTTACTACTTCCTCCTACCCAACCCTCAAGCAGCCATGCCCCTTGAATTATAACCCCTCTTTAGCAGACGATCACCACATAAGACCTCTCCAGTGTCTGCCTCTGGAATCCTTACTTTGTCTTGCTTAAGTGTTATGCCTTCCTGTTGTAACTATTTCTTGTTCTCTAGTTGCCCTTGTGCATTTGATGTGTCTGACTGTTCCCTATTTCCCAGCAGCCTCACTCTGGGGCTCAGTGGAGTTTGACTTGGGTTATATCATGCTTGGTTTGTAGCAAGCAGCCTATTCCATGTACCCCACCTTCTGACCTTAGTTTCTGTGTATCCATCCAGGATCTTCCACTTCGAATAAACCAGCATCTAAGATTGATACAGAAAAAGTTAGACATGATTATATGCTAATTTCATGGAGGGTAGGAGGCATTTTATCTTATTCTTTGTATTTCCAGTGTTTAGCACAATGCCTGACACCAATGGTATTTAGTGCGTGAATGGATGGATAGGTGGTGGGTGGTTGAAAGAAGCAGCTCTGCTTCTGACCACATTTTAGCATATAACGTTTTTGTGCTTCTACTGTTGTGCTTGGATAAAGAAAAGGAGTTCTTATAACAAACTACTGGAAAACTAGTGCTCTACTACATATGCCCTGATTAACTGAATTAATTTTCCTTCTTAAGACTAGGGAAGGGGAGATAACTGCAGGATTGTTTAGGCATTAACTTTTTTTTTTTTTCCCTCAGAATCTACTTCATGAAAGCATGGAGTTTGTATTTTACATTTCATTTTCACGTTACTTTGTGAGGGACATATTATTATTCTTATTTTACAGATGGGAAAACTGAAGCTTAGAGAGTTTAAGTGGCTGAAGCTGATGAGTGGTAAAAGTGGGATTGAATCCTAGATATTTTGATTCTGATTCAGATTTTTTTTTTTCATACTCTGGAGCATGTTCTCAGTATCTTGAATGAGCACTATGTAATGTAGAATTATTGTCTACTTTTATTTTCATGTTTTTTTTTTAACTCGAAAGGTAGAAAATGAAAGACTATGAAACATCAGAGAATTTGCTTATAGGAACATATATATTTTTTAGTAGCTACATACTCTAATTATTTTCCTAGAAAAGAACGTTTTAAGATCAAGCATGGTTTTGGTTCCATCCATAATATATTAAGAAAGTACAATGATAGAGTGACTCAGAAACAATTATCAATTAGCTACAATTTTGTAATCTGGGGAAGAGACAATGTTGACACATACATTTAACTAGAAAGAAATTTGAGGCTCAAAGATTAAGTACTTACCCAGATTTCACCAACTGAAGTTGGGATTTGAACCAGGATCTAACTGAATGTACACACTTAATCTGCATTCTCTACTGTTTCTTGAGCATTACTCAATTTTGGACATGGAGCTCTACATCTCCAAATTCTCTTTTTCATGAATGCTAATGGCCATGTTACCAACAAAAATATATTTTTTAAACCAAGAGCTTAAAGTATACATTTTTAAATTAAATGTTTAAACTCTTCTACCTCATTACTGTAGGTCTCTATGCAATATATTTATTACTATTATGTACTGAGGCTCGAATAAAGTGGTTTTGTATGTGTGTGCAGGAAAGTAAAGGTGGCCTGAGGAAGTTTCTCTAGATTGCTCAGTGGGTTCTGAAAAGAAGAAGAAAAAAAAAACTTTTCATAATTGGGGAAAATATCTTTCCTGAGATATCCCTGTATATTTTTTGAAGTGTTCCTTTTCTGCGTGCTGTCTTCATTTTAATTACTTTCTTTTTGAATTTCTATTGGACTTTTTTCCTGTGATTCCCACGTGGTATCTCATTGATTTGTGTCTCTTGGTTCCTGAATCAAGTATGGTAACATTTAAGGGATGGTTTAAGGGAGAGAGTTTATGGGTGAAATAAGTGTTCCTCTCTTGTCCTCCTATATCCATAGGAGGATATAGTGAAACTGAGCCTGGTTCTCATTTCTCAGAGTTATGACTCTCAGTTGCATGGCTTATCAGATGGGAGTTAGGATATGTATCAGAAACTGAATTTTGGGAGGCAAGTTCATTTAGGGATGTTAAAACTTAGAACTGTTTCTGGTGGGTGATATCCCATCTGGATAGAAAAAAAAAATCCTGATTTGGGAGATGATCTTGATTAGGGCCTCTAACTAATGGAGTGACATTGATAGGAAATGGGATTATTTTCTGGGGCCCTTTCAAGATCACCTGGGAACCACAACTTACTTGGAGGAATCTGGCCTTGATAGATATAGGGGATTGTTTCTCTATTTCTCCATTCAGGGAAACTTTGCTCATGGAGCTCAAAGAGCATTTGCTAGATGCAAAGTGTCCAGGACTGAGAGAGTGTCTTGGTGGGTTTTCTAGGGAGTGGGAATGGACTGTTTTAGAGCCAGGTCAGGCTCACCCACAGAAGTCAGAGCCTTTCAGGTCTCTGGTTTGGATTGGAATTGCCAGCTACTAGTATGACTGGGATGGCTTCAGTTCTCTTAGGTTCTCTTTACCTATTTATCTGTTTGTCCATCTGTTCATCTGTCTGTCCATCTATCGTACCATTTATCATCCATCCATCCATCATCTATCAATGAATGAATGAATGAATGAATGAATAAATTATTCATCATACTTATATGCCAGGATAGATAGAATAAAAAATAATGATTATGGTTATGTATGTCAGGGAAACTAGAATGTAAGTTTAATCATAAGGAAGTGGTGGAATTTAGCAGAAATAAGGAATAGAGAAATATAGGGGTTTATATTAATTATATTAAGCATGCATTCTAAGGCTGAAAGGAGAAAAAAGTTTACAGATTTATTGCAAAGCCAATGGTGAAGCAAGAAATATTAAAAAGGGTTTCACCTAGGACACTTTAGATATCAGAGCTGTTGCTTCCAGGCTAAAGGAAAACACACTTAGCCTGAGAATTTGGTTTGAGAATGAAAGCTACTGCTTAAGCTTTGGAGGGAGAATGTTTAGCAACCCTGAGTAGAAGTGTCTTAGCTTAGACAAATTTTTTATTTTGGAATAAAGTAAGGAATTACGAGAGGATTAAAAGGGGGAAAGAATACACTTGAATGCAACAAATAATCCTAATTCTTACATCTGTTTCTCATTTTTTTTTTTTTTTTTGTTGTGGGGGAACTGCCTTAATACCAGGCCATATGATGCTAGTTGGCTGGTAATCACAAGGGCCTTACCTTCTCTATGATGAGTCCAGGGCTGAAAGAGGGAATTGGAGGTGGGTACAGGAGATCTAGGCTGGTCAATAGACACTTTTCTTTTCCTCAGGTACTGTATTTGGCTCATGGGTGGACATATGCCTGATATAAGGGCAACTGGTATCCTTTTCTGATATGAATATTGAAAAAAGGTCCCACTGCTTCTAAAATCACAGATGCTAAGGACCACATCTATTGATACATGGAGAGAATTTGCCTCAGAACAGGCCAGTACAGGAAAATGGTTATCTGAAAAATGAAGAGAGAAAGAGGGGAGGGAGGGAGGCAAAGATGTGTGTGTATGTGTGTGTGTTGGGGTGGGGTGGAGGCAGAGAGAGGAGAGAGAGGGGAGGGAAGGAGGGAAGGAGGGAAGGAGAGAAAGAGAAAATTAGAATATTAGGAATTGGAAAGATATGGAGGTAGGGATTGAGAGGGGTTGGATAGAAGAAGATACTCAAAGGAAGAAGAGAATCTCAATAAAGACCTTAGGACCAAGAGTGCACCATTATCTTTCTAAATTTTATTAGAGGTTATAAGGGTATTCCAGATGCCATTCTCAAATAATAGAGTCAACCAATATGTATATGGGGCAGTGGGACAATGGTTTTAAACTTTTTAGAGCAGAACCCTCGTCAAGAAAAATCTTGGACAAAATTTAAATACATAAACCAATAAAATATTGAGTAGTTCAATCAGGGGTGGGAGCTGGGACATCAGCCTGCTCAGTGTCCCATTCTATGGGTCTTTTTGAGAACTCTGGGGCTCCAGTACACTGTAGTATGAAAATCACTGATCTCCACTAAAGGCATGTTTTGTGGTTTAGTTAATTTCTATAGGGTAGGAAAATACTGATTGATCTGGAGCTATAGCCTTGACATTTAGTAAATACCATGCATTTTGCAGGTATAACAATCTGTACAACCGATATTTCCAAGATCTGTATTTCTGAATGATTTGTATTTCCAAGAACTTTGCTGGAGTGACTGAGACCACAGCAGGTAGCTGATTGTAGATTTGGGATCCTATTACCTCTTCTATTTTTATTGGTCACTGTGATCAACAAAAAAGTGCTTTGTAAACCTGCAAGAAGATAAGAACACAATGGATTATTATATTTTTATAGTACTTTTCTCAGTGATTGTACAAAATGCTTGCGACCTTTTCCTCTAACCACATAAACCTTCCACCCTCTATACACACACTCTAGATTTCTATCTATCTTTTAAGCTTCAATTGAGCAACATTTCTTCCAGGAAGCTTCTTATTTCTTTTTCTTCCCTGCTTTGCATACAAAACTATACCCGTTTGCTTCCTTTACACATACTTTGTTTCTGATGCCACAGATTTTATCTTTTTATATTGTGTTTCATGAACTCTGAGGAAGAAAAGAGTAGCTTCCTGCTCCCTGCCACCTGCCACCTCCCAACATCCCAAATTTAATCTCGGGGAGAACCTCTGATTGGTGTTTTATTTTAAAAAAATTACTTATTTATTTTTAATTCTTAATGTCTCCCCTCTTTTACCCAATCTACTCCTCCCCATCCTCTGGTAACCAGTAGCGTATTGTCCATGTCCATGATTGGTGGTGATTGTGATGAAGGCCCAATCCTTGAAGTAATCACTGTAATCAGGGAATAGGACCTCATCTGGATATGACTTTATTACATGCTGATCTCTGCAATTAGGGGTTGGCAAAGGAATTTCGTGTGTCATTTCCTCAGAACCATGTAGGAAAGGAAAGAGGAAGTTTCTCCTTAGGAAGGGAGATACAGGCCAGAAAAATAGAGCAGGTAGCCACTACAGGTGTATAGTGTTACAGTCTATAGACATGAATAAATATGCAGCCTAACTGGTAATCAAAGAAATGCAAAATAAAGATAGAGTGTTCTTTGCTCATCAAGTTGACAAATAATAGAGGAATGATAACATTAGGTGATGGACAGAAATAATAACTCTTTGATCTTCTGTTTTATATGTATTTTCTGAAGAAAATAATCATCTTATAAAATATTATATAAAATGTTTAATTGTTATATCAAAGAAAGCAGGACATAGTATAGTGAGGCCTCATTTTTATAAAACTATCTATGAGAATCATTATATATATTTAAAGTACATATACAAGGTACAATTTTATCTCTTGATGGTAGCATTATGGGTAATTTTAGTTTTCTTTTATGTTTTTATATATACCCAGTTATCTTTAGTGAACATATATAATTATATTTCTTTTTAATTTTAATTTAGAGTATTAAAAATATAGCATATTACAAAGAATAGTATAAAAAATACTCATGTACCCATAACCCAAATTAGTAGCTATTATCATGTTGTTATATTTGCTTCAAGTCTTTATTAATAGAAGAAATAATCCCTTTTGTATAACATCCTTAGCATCAGTCCCTCTACTTTTCCACTGTGATCAATGTGTTGTATAAACTGCCAATCTATTTATATACCTTTGCATACATTTTTATTGTATTCATCTTGTGACTGAAAAGTAACATATCAATGTGCTCTAGAGCAAGCAAACCCCCCAAATTTCAGTGTCTTACAAGAAAAAGGTTTATTCCTTGGTACTTCTCCTGATTCCCATATTGTTGTAGATGTTGTTTTCCTAATTTTTATGTTTCTTTGATCCTTTCAAAAGAGAATGAAGGAAAGCGGGTGTTACCTACATAGACTCATCTGATTACCCTATACTATAAGCTGCTTATTTAAGTCCATTGCTTTCTAAAAATAGTGTGACTTATTTTCACATTCCAACTCCTTTAAATGGTATGGATAAACTCATGGGGAATGTGCTAAGACAGTTAAAAAACACTTTAATGGGCATTAACAACTGTCTGCCAAATTCGTTTAGCTCAGCTTTTGTGCATGTGCTTCCTTTTCATCTCAATTCCAGGTGTTCTCCTTAGGTTGCTCTTGTTGGACTTTATTTTTTATTTTTATTTTTTTTTTACATCATGAGTTTATTAAGGGAACTTACATAATAGGTATGTCTTGGGTGGCAGCAAGATAACGATGTGCATATCTTCCACGCCACATCGCGGATACTAAATCGGACTCTCTTTTTGATATGCTTATTTGAGTTAGCATTGGAAATCAGCTTCACACACCACACCATATTCCATAGACAGCTTCTAGTCTCATTATATGTGGGTGGGGCCACAATAAATGAGCGCTTACTATTTGTTGAAAGGTGTGCTTTACTTTCTTCATGCCAGCTGTGCAAGATAGACTAGCCAGGCCTGCTTTCTACATGACCTCCAAGTAATGGGAGGAGGCGGCATGGCCAAACTTAATCCTGAGCTCACATTCTTAAGTAATATATTACCATTTAAAATTATGTATGCCACTTAATAAAATTAGTATAGAAAGAAAATATCTTAACATAATAGGCTATATATGACAAATCCTCAGCCAACATTATACTTAATGATGAAAAACTAAAAACCTTCCAAGATTAGGAACAAGGCAAGGCTGTCCACTATGGCCACTCTTATTCAGTATAACACTGGAGATGATAGTGAGTGTAGTTAGACAAGAGAAAGTATAAAAAACATACAAATAAGAAACAAAAGGTCACTATTTGCAGATGACATGATTCTGTATATAGAAAACCCTAAAGACTCCACAAGAACACTACTAGAAATAATAAGCAAATACAGTAGAGTCTCTAGATAAAAATCAATGTTCAAAAATCCATAGCGTCAGAAAAAGAAGTGGGAAAATAATTCCCTTTGCAATTGCAACAAAAAGAATAAAATACCTAGGAGTAAATTTAATGACAATATGAAGGACCATATAATGAAAACTACAAGACCTAGTAAAAGAAATCAAAGAAGATACAAAGAAATGGAAAGATATTCCATGTTCTTGGATTGGAAGAATCAACATAGTTAAAATCCGTATTACCTAAAGCATTATACAGATTTAATGCAATCCCCATCAAAACCCATCAGCATTTTTTAAAAAATAGAACAAAAATCATCAGATTTGTATGGAAGCACAAAAGACCTCGAATTGCCAAAGCCATCCTGAGAAAAAAGAATGAGGCTGGAGGCATCACTCTGCCGACTTCAAATTATACTACAAAGTGACAGTAATCAAAACAGCATGGTTGGCAGCAAAACAGACACAGGACCAGTGGAACAGAATCAAGAGTCCAGAAGTAAACCCATATTTATATGGGCAAATAATTTTGACAAAAAGCCAAAACATACAGTGGAGAAAGGAAAGCCTCTTCAATAAATGGTGCTGGAAAACTGGAAAGCCACTGCAAAAGAATGAAACTAGACTGTTGTCTATCATCACACACCAAAATTAACTCAAAATGGATTAAAACCTGAATATAAGACTGAATCAATAAAATGCATAAAAAAAATAGGACGTCGACTTAAAGAGATCTTATGAATTTGACCTCAAAGGCAAGGAAAGTAAAAGCAAAAATAAATGAATGGGACTACATCAAACTAAAAAGCTTCTGCTCAGCAATAGAAATCATCAGCAAAGTAAAGAGACAACCATCTGAATAGGAAAATATATTTGCAAGCAATGCTTCCGATAAAGGCCTAATATCCAAAATATACAAAGAACTCATACTTCTCAATAACAACAAACAAAACAAACATTCCAATCAAAAAGTGGGCAGACCTGAACAGATACTTCTCCTTAGAGGACATACAATGGCCAACAAATATATGGAAAGATGCTCAACATCGCTAACTATTAGGGAAATGCAAATCAAAACCACAATGAAATACCATCTTACACCTGTTAGAATGGCTATAATCAACGGGACTAGTAATACCAAATGTCGTAGAGGATGTGAAGAAAAAGAAACCCTTATACGCTGCTGGTGGGACTGCGAATTATTATAGCCACTATGGGAACAGTATGGAGGTTCCTTAAAAAACTAATGATCTACCATATGATCTAGAAGTCTACTGGGTATTTACTCCAAAGACTTGAAAACCTATATCTGAAAAGATATTTGCACATCAATGTTCATAGCAGCACTATTCACAGTGGCCAGGGCATGGAAGCAATTGAAGTGTCCTACGATAGATGATTGGCTAAAGAAGCTATGGTACATATATACAATGGAATATTACTCAGCCATAACAAGAGAGTAAAATACTACCATTTGTGACAACATGGATGAACCTCGAGATAATAATGCTAAGCAAAATAAGCCAGACAGAAAAAGTTGAAAATCACATGATATCACTTATATGTGGATATAAACCTAAAAGCAACAAATGAACAGGATAAACAAACAGAGACTCATGGACATGGACTATAGACTAGTGGTTACCAGAAGGTAGGGAGTGAGGGTGGAGAGGGGAGGTAGATGGGGTAAAGTGGGTCAAATATGTGGTGACAGAAATCTAACTATGGAATGTGAACACACAGTGTGTGTGTGTGTGTGTGTGTGTGTGTACTTAAAGTGTACAGCTGAAACTTATTGGATTTTGTTAACCAATGTCACCATAAAAATAATTAAATCTAAAAATAAATAAAATGGTGTATGCAATACTCTATAATTTAGTAAAGATGTCATTTTATGTGGAAAAATTTCAGGTGCACAGGGAGCACAGTTCTCTGTATGGTGGATGTAGTAATGACTTGGTTCTCCACTTGGTATGGTAATGACTTTTAAACCAGAATTACTTCTATGCTTTTCAGCACTTTCAGTTTAATGTGTTTGAACAGGGAAATCTGTTTGTCCAGATTTAGGTGGGGCTTGTCTACATCTGTCTTCTGAATACAGAGTTGTCCATTTTGGGGTCAGGTCATGCTGTCCTTCATTCCAGAGCATGGCAGGACTCAGTCGTGCTGTGGGATTTGGCACCCTCAGCTCCCTACCCATCCCCACTGTTATCTCAAGGGAATGTGGTTCTAAGTCCTGCTGAATTTTGACTAGATTTCTCTGTTTCTCTCAGAAGTGTATTATAAACATTTTAGTTCTTCTTGTCTAGCACCATTACTTCTCTCCTTTTTCGTGCTCAGCTCCTCCTCTTGTTTTATTTATTGCCAAACAAGACTATATTCCTACCATGTTTCGGCAAGTAAAATAGTAGTTTTCCTGGATTCTCACCAAGAGAAAGGGAATGTTGCAACTAAACACTTTGTGACTCTAATTGAAATTTATTCAAAAAAGTTGTTTCCAAAATCTGTTAAAGGCCTCTTTTTAAACACTGTTTTCCGAGATTCAGGATTTAAACCTTAGGTTTGCAAATGGCTTTTCTGTAACTTAAAGTGGATGGATTTATGGGGTTGGGTGGGAAATATAAGCTAATGAAGTCCCTCTATGCTATGAAAAGTGACAGTGATAATGCATGCAGTTTTCCATAATGCCAGAAAGGCACAGCAAATTACTGCAGCTGCTCCATTGACGGGAGTTTTGTTTTTCCTAATGAGTAGGTTCTTTTGTATTCTCACCAGAACACATGTGACTCTGATGAACTTTTTTGTTTTCATATTCCTCGAGCTGTGAGATATTACAGGTACATGTAAAGTTATTTTTACTATGGCACGAGTACTGGATAAATTAACACACATTTTAAAAGAGTGATAGAAACAAAATGGATGAGTTCTACAGTAGCCCAGTTTAGCCCTTGTCTTACCAAAATTAGAAGCTTTAATCAAAAACATAATAGGCTTTTGTACATGAACATGCCTGAACCAAAAGAAAGAGATACAAAAGAACCCTCGTTTTTGTTATTTGGGCTTGGTTGTCTAAAACTTATTGATCTAGGAGGAAGCAGTATGTGTCATGTTTTATTTTTGAATCATATGGTTTGTATAGCCATGATGGTCAGAGGGGTACCCCATGAAGCATGGGTCCATCATACTGAGACTCTGGTTAGAGGTTTGTGTGAAGTTCTGTTAGCAGTCAGTGGAGCTAAGAGAGAAATAACTCTTGGAATTATGTAACACAAAATTTCCCTGAAGAGCATGTTCAAAAATTAAAAGTTCAGCTGTACTTGGGAGATGTAATTATTCCAAACTCAGATTTTGACACCATTATTTCAAACCCTGATTCTGCCCTTGAGTGAATCAGTAGGTCCTTCTTTGCAGTTCTGAATGCCTAGATTTACTCCAACATCAACTAATACCAAGGGATAGCATCAATGGATAACAAATGAGCATGAGTAAAGGGATGGTTGTCTAGTAAGGAGATGAGGGGTGATTTTTACAAAATCACAATTTATAAAGCTACTGAAAAACTAATGTGTGTAACTAATATTTTGAAGTCAAATTTGGAGATGGTAATATAAGTTCCTTGACATTCCTTTGACTCAAGTGTTTTCCATCTATAAAGAAAGAAAAATAGTATCTACTTCTTAGAGCAATGATTAAGAACAAGGCTCTAGCATGAGATAGACCTAAATTTCAATGCTAGCATTATAACTTGCCAGCTCCTTGAGTTGGGGCAAATTACTTAACTTCTGTAGGGCTTAGTTTCTCATTTAATTGGGGATACCAGTACTACCCACCTCAGAGAGTTGTTGTTAGCATGAAATTAAATAAATATTAAATAAATTAGATAATATATGATGTATAGTGCTTGGTCCACATTAAAGGCTCAAAAATTTTAGCTCTTTTATGAATATGAAATATAATAAATTAAAAATACTTTGTATTTTGTCTGACATTAATACATGTTCAAAAAATGTTAATTTCTTTTTCTTCCTTTTTTCTTTTGCCCTTATGGTGGGAGAGGTGGTTGTGAAGTTGGTGAAAGGTGGGGGTCAAATGACAGTGAGGATATCTTACTAAAATTTTTTTCTTTAGCTTTTGAAAAGTGTTAAGTCACCCTCCCCACCCCTTACCCACCACTCCCCATGTGCCCATGCTAGACTCGATGTCTGTAGGGCCGGGTGTCATGAAGATTTGCCTTGTCTTTCCTGTCATAACATTGGTCTGTGCTGAGGACATTTACTCAACCTCATCTTTCCCATTCTTTGGGCAAAGGAGTAAGTAAAAGATCAGATTAGATCAGATTATTTCTGAGAATCTGAATGTGATCTTATGCCTCTTTTTACCTCTCTTCTCCTATTCATGTATAATCCTCCCTTTTGCTTTCTAATCTGTCTCCCTTTTCCTTTACTTCTTTTACTAATTTAATCAAAGAGATTTCAAGTAAGCTTTAGATCTTCTTGTATTCTGCTGCAGTTGAGGGAACACACGATTCCATATGAGTAATATTGAAGGAAGTATGGTTTGTCAAATATATTACTTTTATAGCATTTAATATTTTGCTATTTTTCAATTATAGCATTATTTGACTGAAAAACATGACATTTAGTTTTACCACAGTTCTTTATTCATAAACATTTTCTATATGAGTCTTATGGATTATGAGACCTGAATGGATTTTAGTCACACAAGACAAGTGACTCCAACTATGAAGATCTGAGTAGGTTTTAATAACTTATTTCTCAGATGATTATGGGATGAGTTACAGTCTTTGATTTTCTATATTGACATTGAAACATCCAGCAGGATGAAACAATTAGCTGGAACATTTTCTTTCAGTAACTGAGGAAAAGAATTAATGGATAATAATTAAGATGATGAGAGACCACTTTAATTGAAGTACTCTAATTTCTTATGTCAAATTAAATATTAAACAATGAGATTTCAGGATTTCTTTTTCTCTTGGAAAAAGTGTTTATTGCCTATTGGTGCTATAAAATGATCACAAATATAGTGGCTTAAAACAGCACAGATTTATTATCTTACAGTCAGAAGTCTAAAATGGGTCCATAGGGCCATATTCCTCCTGGAAGTTCTAGGGAGAATTTGCTTCCTTGCTTTTTCCAGCTTCTAGAAGCTGACTACATTCTTGACTTGGGGCCCTTTGCTTCATTTTCAAACCAGCAGCATAGCATAGTCTCTCCTCTCTGATCTCTGTTTTCTGTTGTCTCCATCTCTCTCTAATGCCTCTCTCTTTCCCTTATAAGGACGCTTGTGATTATGTCTGGCGCGCCAGGATAATCTAAGGTAATCTTCCCATCTCAAGATCTTTAATCAAATTTGCCAAGGCCGTTTTACCATGTAAAGTAACATATCCACAAGTTCTGGGCAGTAAGGCATAGACATCTTTGGTGGGCCATTATTTAGCCTATGAAGGCCAATATCAGAATTCTGAGCTCTGTGGTAAAGAGAAAAAACTTGGTAAAAAAGTTCTAAGAATCAAGGTCGCCAAAGGCAATCAAAGATTGGAAAAATGGGCATGATGAGAACTGATGGATGAATAACAGCAATAAATAACATGTCATAATATAGCAGCAGATGTTTCAGATATATAACAGGGATGGCCACCCAAAGATACTTTGTGTAGCTTGCGAGCAGCAATACAAAGGGAATAGAAAGCAGGCAAAGAGTGAGAGATGGATGGGGTCGAGAAAAACCTGTCAGAAAGGTGACAGTTTAAAGAGTACATTACCATTACTATGAGACAAAACAGAGCAGCACTTTTCTGTTCTCAATTTTCTATGGCGACCACATAGTTGACCTCAATGAGACAAAAAAAGAATCAGGGTTATTATTGTAGGAAATACAGTATTGATATTTATTTTTTTATGGAAATGTTTCTTTATCTTTTGTGATGGGAATTTAGAAAGTTAAATGATCTGATGTGGGTGTAAAAACTTGGATTTTTATTTGGAAATTATGATTTTTATCTATAAAGCCTAGTTAAATGTACACTAATTTACTGTTTAAGAGGTACATACATATTAGAAAGCCGTTAAGTTTTCCTTTGGTAATAAACCAGAGAAATGAATTTCCTGCTCCTATTTTTACCTGCTCCTAACCCTTCCCCCTTGTATAAAGCAATATGCCTCTCAGTTTTCTCACTGCTGGCTTCAGTTCAGTCTTTATTATTTCCTGGACTATTCTGTTAACCTAACCAGTTTGAATATTTTTCCTCCCTCTCCAATCTACTTCATGTTACACTGTTATATTCATTGGTTACGCCATTCCATGCTTAAAACCTTTAAATTTATTGCTGGAGAATAAATTTCACACCCTTCGGCCTGCCTTTCAAACCTCTGCGAAATTAGGTGGCCTGGTATAAACAAGGGATATGGTGCTGCTAAAAGAGGTGAGTAGTCAGTGGGCCTTGGCTTCTGCCCTGCTGTAACATGAACTTGGGCAAGGCAATTAATTTCTGTGAGCCATAGCTATTTCATCTTTAAATTGGAGAGTACTGTAATACCTGGATTAAAATGTTGCTATGAAAATCATACTTTTAAAACAATGAATATGAAAGCACTTTAAGCAAAAAGCAAAATATTATTCTTGTCTATGATTCTTCTCATCTTTTCCTCCATTGACTGTTCCTATGCACCATCTACTCTGAAGTATTTAATGATCTTTACAAATAGCACACATTTCCCACTTGCCTTTGCATATTAGTTGCCTATTGTTCCTGTAAGAAATAATCACAAACTAGCACCCTAAAACAACACAAGTTTACTATTTTGTAATTCTAGAGGGCAGAAATGTGAAATGGGTCTCAGTAGGCTATGAAAAAAAAAGGTGTTGCAGAGCTCTATTCCTTCTGGATGTTCTGGGGAATCTATTACCTTGCCTTGCATCTTCTAGAGACTGTGCACTCTGACCTTTCTTTGCTTCTCCTCACATCTCTGACTCACATTCCTGCCTCCCTCTTATAAGCACACTTGTGACATTTAGGGTCAATTTGGATAATCTGGGATAATTTCCCCATCTCAAAATTCAGTTTAATCACCTCTGCAAAATCCCCTTTGCCATACTAAGGTAACATAGTTACCTTCTGGGAATTAAGTGTGGATATCATTGGGAACCATTTTCTGTCCACCACACTTCGCTTGTCTTTCTATCCACCTTGGGTTGCTACTCTCTAACACATGCACACATTATGTTTAAGTATCTTTCGGCCATAAAATCTTTTCATTACTCTTAACAATAATAATCCCTTCTTTAATAAACTACCTGTGATAGGAGAAACATTTTTAATGTGTTCACAGCTTTTCTCCATCAATCAGATTATTTTGAGTTTTGCCTTCTTGTACCTCACTTCTCAACCCTGGGAAGAGAGAAGGGATGAAAAGCTATATAGGCAGGTTCACAAGGGAAGACAGTTGAGTCAGTTGATGAGCTGTTCTTCCCAGGGTTCTCATTCAGCCTGGTAGTGATGTGTCAGAATACTCCTGAGGAGAGACCTGAGAGTTTGGGGCAATGTGGTAGAGGCCAAAAGCTGGAGTGAAAGACTTCATTTTCTAGAATAGAATCAGAGCCTCCCAGTGTTCATCACAGTGTTATAATAGAAGAGGAGACATTTTTAATGTGTTGGCTATACACAGCTACCTGACCCCTCTTAAATGTTTTTGAAAAAGGAGATAAGCAAAAAGGAATGTGAGTAGCAATTCTGTTTCTGTGTCTGTGGGAAACTTTGGAGAGATTTGGAAGCTGGCCTTCCATTATGAACTTGATTCATGAGGGCAATGAATGTTATAGGGTGAAACTTGAGTTTGCTGGTTCGGAGTCTTAAGCTTAGAAAAACAATACATATTTCCTGTTGCATCTCATTGGACTGATAGGGTGGAGCATAGGATGTTTCTCTTAGACAAAAAATGTATAATATACATTATTTATATATATGTTTTAACATTACAAATATTTTTTCTAGCCAAATACCATTCTTTTTAGCATTAGACTTTATGGTTAATACAATTGTGATTCAAATGACAATTTAGCAATAGAAAGATGTGAGCAGACATTTTCTTCTTTACGTATTTCTTTTAAAAAGATTTTAATTACATTTCACAGGTTAGATTTTTTCAAATGGAAACAATTTTTAATGAAAATCTGGAATATTTTCCTCTGATAATGTCATAGATAATTATAAAGACAATTAGGTAGAGAATACTAAGGCTTTTAAGAAGTGATTATGGACAAGGACAGATATTGCAATGCTTTAAAATAAAACAAAACAAAAAACCCTCAAGTAATAGAATTATACAGGTTATAAGCTGATCAGAATTCATTAGCAGCAGAGTTTAATTCTGTAGTACTGTACTGTTATCTGTCAAACATTCTTACAATTAAGAGAAAATATCTCCCAGCGTTTCCATGGTGCTAGAGCATTCCAGTAGAACAGTCAGCCCACACAGGGCCGAGAAGCTATAAAATATTAATTCAGTACAAGTATGCATCCGACAAATTTAACATTTATTATAGGTTACAGTAATTTTGCCCTAACAAGTGATTCAGTTAAAATGAACACTGCCAAAAATTGCAGAACAGGGCATACCTTCCCACTTTCTTAAAAGGTGTTTTTATCTTAAGATAATAAGGACCATTTGCATGATACAGAGCTCTCCACAATCACCATTTATATATAATGGGAGATAAAGAACAGTGAAGGTTGAATAACACTCATTAGTAATGCAGCTATGGCATGCAACTATGGGACAGGGAGGGAGCTTTTGAGGGCACAGATGAAATAAGTGATTTCCTTAAGAACTCATCTGTTCGAGAATCAGAGAACTGCTGCATTTTGGTAGTAGAAAAAAGCTCTCTGTTCTAACCAGTTTCAGAGGAGAAAACATCCAAAAGTGAAGAAGGGAGCCCAGATTGTTTTTGACCAATCTTAGCAGTGGCTCATTGGGTGCCAGAAATAATACCACTCAGACAGGAATCATACTGCACATTGAACAAACTAAAAATGTCATTTCTATTCCCAGTTAGAGGAATAGTTTCATATATGGTTTTGTAAATTAAGCTGTTCCTATATTAGGACAGGAGTATTTATAACTTGTGAATGAGAGAATTCATTTAGTGTTTATCCCCCAAACTTATCTTTATTTTAAAAATATTTATTGTAATAAGAGGCTGACATAATTATTTGAGGAATTTATAAAAAGTCTGACTAGTAACATTTATCATATATGATTCCAGATGTCTTTGGGGTGACACATTTTGGCATTAGTCATGTCATTTGCTATCGCTGCTGGCATTTTTGTCTGAAATGCTACACTGAAGAAAGTCCAGTGTTCTATAGATTCCAAGGAACTATAACTCAAGTGTCTTGTATGCAAGGTGTCTTGG
This sequence comes from Eonycteris spelaea, assembly GCA_003508835.1. Taxonomy (NCBI): domain Eukaryota; kingdom Metazoa; phylum Chordata; class Mammalia; order Chiroptera; family Pteropodidae; genus Eonycteris; species Eonycteris spelaea. The sequence continues at coordinate 15,191,054 of PUFA01000016.1, forward strand.
AGGTGAAAGAGGGTATACCAAAATTTTCTCACACTCTCATCAATGATGGATTTTCCACTCTTTCTAAAGTGACTGCTTTTTTAGTTTTTAGCTATTCATGGTCACTGTCTATGGGTTGTGCCATTTAACTAGTGAAAAAAAAATGTGGATACCTATGTCTTAAATGAGGAAGCACCCATTTCAAACAATAAAATGGCTACTCCTAATAGAAGAATGAGTACAAGAAATGGATAAGTAATCACAGAAGTGAGGGGGAGCAGAGTTTGCCACCCTAAGCCTTTTTTAAGATATCGATTATTTTAAGTTGGTTATTTTTAAGAATTAAAGACTCAGGAAAAGCTTTTCACTTTCCCCTAAGTGCCTAAAAGAATTTAGATAGAGAACCTGCTCCAGGAAGGGAGATACCATCCTAGATAACTGTAGTTTAATATGAACTAAATGTGATAGACAGGGAGGAACCTAGCAGGGCCCATTTAATCAAAGTCCCCTCTGTGTCCCATTGTTAAATATGGCCCAGCAAACATTTGCTTTTCCATCTCCATGTAAATAGCTTTCCTCTCTTTTGATGTCCACCTCCTGCCCCCCTTTGCCCCACAGTCCCTAACCCTTCTCCTTAGCTCAAGATGGCTTATTAGCCATAACACCCAATCTGTACTCAGGTCTCACATTCTTATGAAACCTCACAGGTACCCATAAAATAAATTTGGTCATTTTCTTCTCTCAATCTGTTCATGTTAATTTGATTATTAGTTCAACCAGAAGAACTGAGGAAGGTAGGAGGAAAGTTATCTTTCTCTCCTTCCCAACAGTTAAGTAATAAAAATTATACAATAGTTATGAATAAAAATGAACATTTACTAGGTTTTTAAAATTTATTTTATTTTCATAAGAGCTCAAGAGGGAGTTTCTTTTAATATTATTCTTGTTTTTCAGGTAATTTCCCTAACTTTCTTAAGGAGAACCAACTCTACCTAGCAGAGAAACAAAATACAAATATAGATCATCTAATTTTAGAGCTCAAGCTTTCACAATTAATAAGTCCAAACTGATAATAAAGAAAAGAAAAAAGAGAAGAAAGAAAAAAGAATAATGGCCTATTGTTTTTACTTGTCAAGTTGGCAGCTTTTGATATTATTATGATCTTTTTTTAACAGTTAAAATAATTCTCAATATGTGTGAAGGCTGGAGGAAACCTGAACTCATGCTATTTTTGCAAATATAAATTGATAACATCTAACCTTCCCTCTGCCAAAGCAGTTGGCTCAAGAATGGGCACATGACCCTAATAGATCTAGAGTGAAGTTTAGGACTTCTGTTTGAGGTTTGGGGAAGATGTGTTCTTTATCTGAAGCTAAAACAAGAAAAATGTATTTTCAGGAGTTGTTGGCAGACATTTGCATCTGTGAGAAAAATGCCATCAAGAAGCAGGGTTCTTTGATGGCATTGGGAGCTACTAGAGCAAAGCAGTTCTGTGACTCGCACTATCTCTGAACTCTAGTTATGAGATCCATTATAAATCCTGTGTCATTTAAGCCATTTTAACAATAACTTAAATATCGATTGGGTTTTTGTTGTTGTTGTTGTTAATAGCAGTTGAAGGCGTCATAATTGATACACATGTTGAGTTTTTTGACCAAGTAATTCCAACAGAAGGATTTTATAGTAATGATATAATCAGGGAATGGAGCTTTGTTTTAAATAATAATACAATATTAAAAAACAAAACTAAATTACTTTGTTTTAAAAAACAGAACATTGAGGAAAACAAAATTAAATTATGATACATCCATAAAGTAAAATAGCATGACAATTAAATATAATTCCAAAGTCAGCTTCCTATCATGGAAATATTTACAATAATTAAATGAAAAAAAGCATATATGTAAATACAATATGAAAGTTTAAAAAATATGTATCTAAATATATTAAATATATTAAGCTAATTAATTAAATATGTTATGCTAAACACATATAAACATGTGTGCAGGTACACACATTAAACTGGTAGAAAACTTTCAAAAATATTTCTGATTGTTAAAATATGGGCAATTAAAAATTTTTTTATTTGCATTTTTCAGTTTTTAAGGTATGTATTTTTATCGAAAACCTGTATAAGTATTTGTTAAACAGCTAGAATTTATATCGACTTGGAGTATACAGTGTTTAAACCCTTAACAAGAGTTTGTAATAAATTCTCCGCATACTTCTATGCATGCATGCCTAACACTACTTTTCAGTGAAGCCCTCAGAGCATGCTGTTTTCAGAAGTAGAGACGTTCTCACTGTATCAAGATTCAAGATTGTAGTCACTGCTGACCATCTAACTTCCCCTTGGCTCCTCTGCTCATCTTTAGGAGTTGCTGTGATTTTTTCCCCTATTTTGGAGGGGGAGGTGAGAAGGGGTTAGTTCTACAATTTCATTTATTTTCCTCCCAGATTCTGTCACCTCAGTCACGTCTTTAATATTATTTTATTTTTTTTTTTTTTTAATCTGTGTGAAAGTCTAACTGACACTTTGATTTTCTTTCCACTTTTACCATTTCTGACTTCACAAGCTTCCAATAAGCACCTTTATTCTTTTTTTTCCATGCCTTCATTTATATTTTTCACTTTTTCATTCACTTTAATTTATTAAGCCATGCATCCATATAAGAATCCATCTATCCATCCCTCTCTTTCTTATTATAGTCTCCATATGGATCAGACACTGAGAGGCACAGCAGATCCATAGAGAGAAAATATATATGGCATTGCTTATTCTTTCCTCATCCGCTATTGACTGGAGGCATGTGAAAGAATGGTTGGTACGGAAGAGTAGGAAAGAGAGAGCTAAGTGATTAGGTGAGGGTCACAATAGAAAGGTGGAGAAGAGTATTAAAAGACAAATTTCTGGTCAGATTTTAGCATGGACTTACCTTATCTTTTTCCATTTCCATGATCTAGGATAGCTTAGGCTCTCTAAGCCTTCTTTTTATTCAAGGATATCTGCCATTCAGTCCTTGTCATCCTCTCTCTGGATGCCCAATTTCATTTTTCATTTCCCCTGAATATTAAGGCAGGAGGAAAAGAGAAACTTATTTAGACTTTGTATATATGCCTACTTATTCATTAGAATGTGTGCTCCATGAAACAAGAATTTTTGTTTATTTAACTTACTTATATATCCTGTACAAATATTAATTGGATCTTAAATACATAAATGCCTTAAATTTTGCTCTCTTAAATCAGAACTCAGAAAAGTGAACTTTTCCCCTGATACTTTCTGTTCTCCTCTCTCCTTTTCTTCACTTGCTGCAGTATTTTTGGCCTATGATGACTGAAGAATAATAATTCTAGAGCAATGGGGTTAAGATCAGCTATGTGCAGATACATATCTGTGGAAATCCCTCACATTATACAAGGTCTTACATTTTTCAACGTAGCAGTTCTCCTTTAAATTATATATTTATTGGTAGAACCAATAAATTTAGTTATATTTTAACTATTTTATTATTAAATTCAGTTGAGATGATTTGTCCTATAGCCCAGTGTACACACATTTTCATGTAGGCCAGACCAACTTTTGCTCTTTAAATTAATTACATGAAAGTTGAAGCTACATAGTGCATTTGGAGCTGCATATAGTGCAATTTCGGGGCCATTTCATTTGCGCAGAGTATAAATATGAGTATTTGTGTCTCTTCTCAAAAGAGGGTTCCTCAGGGATTTGGAATGACCTCTTGGGAGATCTGATATTTCTATGTTTATCCTAAGGCTCTTCCCCAGAGTGGGAGAGTCATATGCCTAAAGTCAGCATATTGGGTCTCAGGTGGGCTAATGCTGTATAACTAAAGGGTGGCTGTATGCTGGTGCTCCTCCAGGGATAAAACAGAAATTATTTAGAGATTTCATTCCTAGAGCTCTGCTTTTGTGCAGGTTTCCTCTAAACCTTCAGCTGGGAATTCTTAGAATGCTCCACTAACACATTCTTAAAATCACAGTTGCCTTTGAATCCTTTTTAAAACGTGTATTTGTTTTATTATTTCTTTTAAATTAAACAAGATTTTTTTCATTACTGGAATAATTAGTAAGCATGAAAAAAAAATTACAAAATGCAGAAAGTTATGAAAAAGAAATAAAGTGATCTATAATTTCTTCAGAGATAATTATTTATATTTTGATATAGTTAAGTCTTTTTCAATGAATACATAACATGTATATTATTTTACAAAAATAAGGTAACCTCAAGACTTCTGGATCTCTTAAAACAGAATATTCAAAGTTTAAAAATAACCAACATGGACTATTCTTTTGGTTTTAATCATTTAACAATGTATCTTGAGCAGTTTTACATGTCAATAAACATCCAACTACACTATTATATTTAAAGGCTGTATTATATACCATTATATTCATGTTATCATAATTTATTTAACTAAATTTCCATTGTTGGATGTTAACTTTTGGCTATTCTAAAACAACATAATAGATATGTCTGTTTTTAACCATGATTATTCCTTTAGGATAAATTTTTTTTAACTAAGTTTGTTGGGGTAAGATTGGTTAATAAGATTTATATAATTTTCAGGTGTACATTATAATTTGACATCTGTATATTCTATTGTGTGTTTACCACCCAAAGTTCAGTTTCCTTCAGTTACCATATATTTGATCCCTTTACCCATTACACCCCCCTACCCCCCTATATTTGACCCCCTTCAACTATGCCTACTCCCCAGCCCCTATTCTCTAGTAACCACTAGTCCATTGTCCATGTCAATGAGTCTCTGTTTGTCCTGTTCAATTGTTGCTTTTAGTTTATATCCCACATGTAGTGAGATCATGTGATTTTCAACTTTTTCTGTCTGGCTTATTTTGCTTAGCATGATATCTCGAGGTCCATCCATGTTGTTGCAAATGGCAGTATTTACTCTCTTCTTATGCCTGAGTAATATTCCATTGTATATATGTACCATACCTTCTTTAGCCAATCATCTATTGTAGGACACTTCAGTTGCTTCCATGTCCTGGCCCTGTGAATAGCGCTGCTATGAACATCAATGTGCAAATATCTTTTCGGATATGGGTTTTCAAGTCTTTTGGAGTAAATACTCAGTAGGAGGGATTGCTGGATCATAGGTAGATCAATTCTTAGTGTTTGAGGACCCTCTGTACCACTCTCCATGATGGGTGTTCCAATTTGCAGTCCTACCAGCAGCATATGAGGGTTCCTTTTTCTCCACATCCTCTCCAACATATGTTATTACTAGTTCTGTTGATCATAGCTATTCTAACAGGTCTGAGATGATATCTCATTGTGGTTTTGATTTGTATTTCCCTAATAGCTAGCGATGTTGAGCATCTTTCCATATATTTGTTGGCCATCTGTATGTCCTTTAGGGAGAAGTGTCTGTTTAGGTCCTTAGGCCATTTTTTGATTGGGTTGTTTGTCTTTTTTTGTTGTTATTGAGTCACATGAGTTCTTTGTATATTTTGGATATTAGGCTCTTATTGGAGGTTTTGCTTGCAAATATATTTTGCCATTCAGATAGTTGCCTCTTTACCTTGTTGACGTTTTCTTTTGCTGAGCAGAAGTTTGATGTAGTTTCATTCATTTATTTTAGCTTTTACTTCCCTTGTTTTTGAGGTCAAATTCATAAAATCCTTTTTAAGTTCAAGATCATTGAGTTTAGTTCCATTAGGATAAATTCCTGGTATTCTGGAACAAATATGGTAAATAAATATTTAAGACTTTGATATTTATAGTCCATTTTTTAGATAAGTATTTAAATAATTTATTGCTCCTTCCACTGGGCCTAAGCTTGTTTCTCTGTACAACTTCACTGCAGCTTATCTCTCCCTCTTCACCATTATGTAGCAGCTACATGACATAAAGAGACTTTATCCCAACTTGAACACCAAGAATGGGCTCTGAATGCTTTAAGTCAATTATCAAACTATCCTCTCCCTTGCCACAGTGATTATTTTATGCATGGACATTTAAAGCAGGCCTAATTCAATTGGAAGGTGTCATTTCCCTGGCCATGGGGATTGGTTAAGGAATTGAACACATGACATCAATTTATCCAATCAAAATTAATGCCAGAAATTAGCTGGTTGATAGAAGAGATGCTCTTTATTTTTCTGAATGGTGCAGTGTAGAGACAACTCCTGAAATTTCTGTACCATTTTGCTTCCATGAGGGTAGCCAGCTTTAGTGCAATGCTGATAAGTAGACTAGATTCAAAGAATTATAGAGAATTGGAACTTGATCGCTGATTAAACCATACCTGAAGGAAAACCAATCTCTGGATTTTAAAAAAATTTTGAGAGTACACTAATTTTTTACTGCTTAAGTTATTTTGAATTGGTTTTCTGTTATTTGCTTCCAAAAATATTTGAGCTACTATATCTGTGTACTATTTAAAATATATATATATCTTTGTTCTCATACAGGCCAAAAAAGTAGTTTATTGCTGTTTTAGTTTATATTTATTTGATTACATACAAGGCTGGGAATTTTTTATATATATTATTCATTTTTATTTCTTTTTATAAATATCCTCATAGTTTATGCTCATTTTGAAATGTTACATTTCATGTTTTTTCCTTACAGAAAAAAGGATGAAACTTCTAGTTTTACCCATTTAAACCTTTTTCATTTATGTTACTGGTTTTTAAATTTTGAATATTCTGTTTTAAGATATGTAGACATCTTAAGTTTTTATGTATTGAAACCTGTACTTTGTCTTCCAGATCCTGCTTTTCCTCTTATTCTTAAAGAATTCTCCACTCTAAAGTCAGGAAGATATTTACTTACATTTTCTTTTTGTTCTATATTTTTGTGTTTGTCTTCACACTTAAATCTTTGATTAATTCAAAAAATATTTTGGTGTATGGCAGGGCTAAACTTTACTTTCTCTCAAATGGTGTCAGCAAACAGCAACTAAGTATTTGAGGCAAATAATCTTCAAATATAAAAGTAGCCATAAATTGTTTATTATCTCATTTTCCTTAAATTTATTTCATGGAAGGTAGGAAAGTTTTCCTCATTGGTTTGTTATCCAGGTTTGATGTTTAAAAATAAAATTTTTATAGGTAACTTTTAAAATGTCTTTTTTTGCTCATCTGAGCATGCTGTTGCTATGACTAAGATTAGATGTTTCTATGGCTACAGATGATTTTTTTTTTTTTTTTTTTTTGGTAAAGAAAGGAGCTTGCCATTATCTTTCAAATCCTGATAAATACATTTCACCAACACTTTGTAGTGTATATTCAAACAGTAAGTTGAGAACCAGGAACTGAAAAAAACAAGTCACCCTAAATTTACTGTTCAGAGAGTAACACCAGCAAAAAGGACCATGACAGTTCTTCACTTTTTCTTTGAATTGCAATCTTTTATGTTCTGACCACACAGAGAAGGGAAAAGAAATTTCAGGCTTTATGGAGACTTTTCAGATGAAAAGTTTTTAGAGGACTCTTGCTCAGAGCAGCTTAATGAGGTGAAAAACATTTAGGCCATCTCTAAAGACCTGCAGTGAAAACAAGAACATTGTAATAATGTAAAGGTTGGGAGCTTTTTAGATTTATATAAGAAGCCCCAGGGATGATACTGTCCCATTGCTTTAGAACAAGCTTAGTTTAAGTGGACCAAATGGGATACTGCTTCTGCTTTGGATTTGTAGGCCTGTGTGTTGAGTGGACTCCAGTGTGTTTTTCAGAGTGTAAGGATCTCTATGGAAATGATAGTTTAGTTTAAATTTGACAGAGTAAGTAGGAATTGTCAAAAGATGCTTTGGAACACTTGCAAGCTTTTTATATATGTATAATCTGGCCCCTAATGTATACATAATATCAAGAAATAGAACTAGGAGCAATGAGTAGTGGCTGCTGCAATTGATTTTGCCTCCTAAATATCATTTGCATCCTTACTACCTATTCCTTTATATGTCTTTGCTTCTGTTTAGTCTAGGGTCAGCCAACCTTTTTTGTAAAGAGCCAGACACTAAATATTTTAGGTTTTATAGGCCACAGGTCTCTGTTTCAGTTACTGAACTCTGTTGTTGTAGCACAGATACAATCATAGACAATTGTAAACAAATTGTTCTTGCTGTGTTCGAAGAGAACTTTATTTACAAAAAGAGGTGGTGGGCAGGATTAAGCCTGTGTGCCATTTTTGGTTTGCTGACTCCTGATTTAGACTTTTAACATCTCTCATCTGAGCTGTTGTAATGACTTTTCTTTCTTATGATCAGTTAACTTCATTTCAGTTCCAAAAAATGTATTTTTGTAGGCATTCACAATATAAAGATAAGTAAGGCAAGATTTCTGTCCTTAAAGAACTGACAGTCCAGAAGAAATAGATATGAGAGCCCATAGCAGTAATATAATGAGCTAGGGTTGCTCTCTGCATTCTGCCAGAATGGGCTCTCTACAAGATGATTGTTTCTCTTTTCTGCTAAAATACATTCAGTGATATCTTAAAACAGCATCATAAGTCCTCAATGAGGAAAGTAGATTTCTTATGATCTGGATTATCTGGCCTATGCCCATCTTCCTAGACTCATCTTTTTCTCTTTCTACTTCTACACCTTAAATTGTAACTGCTAGTACTAATAAATCTTAGTACTAGCTATGGCAACAACAAATACCATTATGCTCTTTTTGTATTCGCGCTATCTGCATATGTTGTCCTGGAATTACTTCCATTTACTCCCCTTCATTCAATGAGAGGAAGACTTTTCTATTCAAGTTGTCCAAAGATTGTAATGGGCTGCCTTGTTAGATGGCAAAGGGGTTGTAATGCTGGAGGTATCTAAGCAGGGATTGGCCAAACACATGGCAGATGTATTAGATGCTGTTGAAACCCTGTCCAGATTCCCTTTAACAGGCTTTGCATTTTATCTTCTGGCTACTAGAGGTGTTGCCTTTTAACATCACATATCTACATCCTTTTTCTGAGGAATTCCCTAACCTGATGGAAGCCACCTGCTGGAGATGCCAGGAAAGTTATGCCCTTTCACCTTTCTTCCTCTGCCAGGCCTCAGTTTACAGTCAGTTACTGTCTAATGTGGGAGTATAACAGCCCAGTGCCCTAGCCTTTGTGTGAAACAAATTCCATGGTATAATACTTGCACTAGAGGCCTCAGGGGTCAGGTTGAGACTAGATTGCTGAAACATCATGTTAGTTGTGCATTTCCTCAATAAATTACTTGGAAAAGAATCTTTAGAAAGGCAGAGATTAAATGACTTTTAAACTCTCTTAGTCTGCATGATTCTGTGTATGAAAAGAACTATTCATACTCTAGCCATATCTCTGTTAATTCTCTATCATTCCAATCCTATTCCTATCACTTAGTGTATCACCTTAGGCAACTTTTGTAGTCTCTCTAATTCTCGATTTTCTCATCAGGAAATTGGAATAATAATAGTATCTACCTTAAAGAGTCGATGATTAAAAGAGATCATGAATATAAATTTAGCACAATGACATATAAAGTATAGTCAATAATATTAGATATTTTTATTATATTATCTTCATTATATTTTCCAAAAGAGAATATTTGAAGACATTGTTTTAAGACAGTAAGAATTACCTTTGTAAAGTGATGGGATCCATAAAAAATTTGTTTGATGAACATATTTATTTTTACTTTGAATTTGGCTTTGTCTATGTAATTTTAGTGTAACTCATAATAAGTGTCTATTAAATATTTGTGGATGAATATAAAGATATATTGGACTAAAAAGAGATTCAAATTTTGGGTGGTCAGTAAGTCTTAAAAGATTAAACTAAAGATAATTTAAGAAATTAGAAAGATATTCATGATTTATTAAAAGAATAGTCCATTTCATTGTTTATTCTAGTTATGTTATATCTATGTGACCTATAAGTCATAGACTTGGCTGTAGTCTAGATCACATTTCCCTTGAACACCCTAATAACAATAGTCTGATGCTCAGACCCACTTAAAATCGGACGTCCAGCCATTTCCCCAGATTCCTACTCCCAGTCATTTCCTGGGATCCTCGGGAACTCACTCACAAGTTACACAAAGCTGCTCTGTATGTTGTTTACTATTTTGTCCAACTGCTTGACTGTGGACCTGTGTACCAATCTTCTGTAAGTTATTTACTGAGATCTTGGGAATGGTCCTTCCTATGCAGCTTCTCTCTCCTTAACTGCTGTGTCCAACTCAGGTTTATTGAAGGTTTAGTAAAAAATTGAGGGAGATTATATTTTCCAAAAACGTCACACTGTTCTCCCAAATGGCCATATCATCCCACATGCTCTTCTTACAAAGTGATTGTATTGGTTTTCTATTCCTGTGTAATAATTTGCCAGAAATTTAGTGGTGTAAATATTATTATTTTAGTTTCCCTTGATCAAATGTCCAGGAAAGGCTTAGCTGGGTTTCTAATTGAGGTCAAAACAGGCTATACAATCAAGGTGTTGACTGGACTTCATTCTTTTGTGGAGGTTTGGCTGGAAAGGATACACTTTTAGGTTTGCTTAGTTGTTTTCAAACTACCTTATAACTATAGCACTAAGGCCTTCAATTCCTATAAGCTGCCTGCAGTTATTTGTCACGTGGACCTATCCTTAGGCAGTTTACATCCTGTCAGCTTCCTTCCTTAAGACCAGCAGGATAATCTCTCTTTCCTGTCTGCTAATATGAAGTCTTATGTAGGTAGCATAATATAATCCTGGAGTGATATTCCATCACCTTTGTCATATAACATAATGTATTAGTCTGCTCAAGTTGCCATAACAAAACACCATAGGCTGGGCAGCTTAGACACCAGAAATTGTTTTTCTCACAATTCTGGAATCTGGAAATCTAAGATCAGGGTGCCAGTCTGGTAAGTCTGATAAGGACTTTCTTCCTGGCTTGCAGATAGCCATTTTCTTGCTGTGTCCTCACATGGTATCTCTTCTTAAAAGGCTACTAATCCCATCACAGGGGCCCCACCCTAATACCTAATTACCTCCCAAATGCCTGTCTTAGAATACCATCACATTGTGGGCCAGGGCTTCAGTATACGAATTTTGGAGAAACACAAACATTCTGTCCATAATATATTTAAACAATACTTTCTGTGGAGCAATGTAACACCACCTTTGCCCTATAACATAATTTTAATCAAAAGAGTGCTATTTTAGGGTCACGTTCAAGGAGGGAGAATTATATATATACATGTCTCTTTGGGGCCACCTTAGAGTATGTCTATTATAGTGTGTTGACATCTCTTTCATCTAGAGATGGAGACCATTATGTTTCTTCCCTTTGACTATGAGTCATTTTTTTTGTGAATTATTTCTACTACATTAGAATGGCATAGAATGATGCTTTGTGAATTCTGGAATTAAGTTATAGAGGACAATATGTATGGCCTTTCGCTCTTTCTCTTTCCTTATCCCTATCTCTCAAAGGCATGTATCCTTGGAGTCATGAATTGCTGTGAAAGAAGTCTAGTGAATGTGAAGCTATTATGTAGAGAGACTTCATGGAGAGCCCCGTTTAGAGAGGAGAGGCTGATAGCCAATAGCATACATCAAATGCCTGACATGTAAGCATACCAGCCATTAGCTATGAGTTTCCTGTCTTTGAGACCTCTGTCTGATCCCTGAGACAGCAGCATAGATAAGTCATCTCTGTTGTGCTCTATTTGAATTCCTGTTCTGTAAAACCATGAACAAAATAAATGGTTGTTTCTTGCTACTAAGTTTTGGGGTAATGTGTTATGTGGTCATAGTAACTGGAACAACAACGAAGAAAAGTAAAGTAAAACTAGCTACTCTGCTGTATATAATGGTTCCCAGACTCATCTACCAAGATTCTCCACAGGAAGACTCCTACTGGCCATTTGTTGTCTTAGTTTTTAACTTTCTACCATGTTGTAGAGAGAGTTTATTTCTTCTTGGTTAGAATGCTTTGAAGAGGTCCAATCACTTCTTACTGGAAGTTCAGGCTCAACTTCTCAGGGCTCTCAGAAAAGAAAAAACATCCTAAAGAAGAAACACATTCTAGATATTTGTCATATCACCAGCAGTGGGTACATAGCCTTTGACATTTTATGAGGAGTACTCAAGTACCTCAATATCTCATCTTTCCATGCTATTATGGGTTTTTTGCTCACTTTTTTCCTAGTTAAATTGTCTTAAATTGTGTTATCTTAAAACAAAGCTCCAGTCTTTTAAAGGTGAATCAAATCCTGATATCTAGGGAATGAGAAAAACTACTTCCTGCTTTTTAAAATGACATTTTTTTCTTATGTTTAAAAAATATGACAACCAAAGCTCAAATGAAAGACCTGATAATTTTTATTATATTCAAGAGGATAGATTTGGAAGAGGTCAAGGAATTATCTCTCTTTAAGGCAAGTAGCCTTTCTTTCTTGCTATCATTCTGAGAGTTTGGTAATAAGAAGAGGTGGGATAAGTTCAGAAGAGACTTTCCTTATCCTTATTAAAATAAATTTCTGACAGTCTGAATGCAACACTACCCTCAAATTAAGAGGAAGTTGTGATTTGCCTTGTAATAAACTAAGAATGATGAAATTCAGCAAGCAATCCGTATTCTTCAGCTAAATTACTCTTGAAGGACATTTGCCATTAGCAAAGCTTAAAGTTAAAATGGAGTTTCCTGGGAATTTTTCTTCATTTTTTCAGTAGTGGATTTTTACCTTGTCATGTGTTTCTTAGACCACTTTTCTTAAGTAGTTTCTAACACCATAGAGAGTAGTGTTTATATTACTTTGTTTATATTATTCTCAAAAATAGGAACCTAGGGGCAGTTGGAAGGAAAGAGAAGAAAAAATATATATATTCTAATGAATCACTGGGTCATCTCTTTTTGGCAACAATAATGCCATCTGGTCAGTTAGAATTGGGTTTAATAAAATGTCCTATGTGACACCAGCTGCCTATCCATATTTTCTCAAGGGACTAATGCTCAGAGTTTCAGGACCTTTACAAGACTCATTAATATGAATTTGATGGAGGGATGCTCAGTGATTTCATGATGTGCATAGGGAATTTGCATGCTGTGGAGTTGAGGTGCTGTCCTCAGGGAATTAGTCTTGTCCTGTTCTTCAATATTGATTTCCTTCTAGGTTCACTGCCAAACAGGACCTTTCCAGGCCACCTCTCTTCCTCCTTCATTTTCTTCTTTTCTTCTTGTTTTTTTTTTTTTTCTTTTTCTTTTTTTGCAGAATGTGAGCCGTTTTGATTAAGTATGCAGCCCTCTGTTTTGGAGAGACCTCTCTCTCCAATCCTTGTTAGGAAATCGGTCCTATCATTTATCAAAAAAAATGAGATTCTGACCAGTTCAGACGCAGGAGCTCTTACAATAAGGGTGGAATTGTGACTTGCATCACATTAAAGAATAGCATTTAGTATACTCATTGCAGATAATTTCTAGCCAAATTCAGTACTTTTAAATGTTAAATTTCTATTTTATCAGTCCATTTGCGAATTTTACCTATGGAGCATTTTTACAAGGAAGGGTGCTGCTGGTGGCAGTGGTGGCATCCTTTCCATTTCCTAACACACTAAATTTTGACTAATCTGAAATCCTTGAGAGAGAGGTTTAAGATTTTTGCAAAGGCAGAAGCTGTTTTAGTTAAGATTAGCCAGAATTAATCAGCTCTCCAGGAGAGATTTTTCTTATTAAGAGGAAAAATCTCACCCATTTTGGTCACTTAGAAATAAACTTTCTCCTGTATGGTAGAAAAGTGGTGTCATTCCAGGGTTTTATTTTTCCTACCTTTCTGTTTCCCATGTAGTCATTTCTTACTCGAGCTTTAATATGCCATACATACTCATTCTTCATTTATGCCTTTCCTAATTTCTCCATAGTGTTAGTTGCTTTTTCCTAAATTCTCGCACATTCCCATAGGGTGGACTAATCCCCATAGTTATGTTTAACACAGTGTATTGTAATTATCTCTTTCTGTGTTTGTTTTTCTCAATTGAATTTGAACCTAAATGTCTAGGACTATGTTTTCCCCCCACATTTTTATATAGCACCTAGCATAATGGTAAGTGTTTCTTAAATGTTTCTTATGTGAAAAAAAGTCCCGTGGAATAAAAACTATCAGATTATTTGCCTCCTGACACAGAAGTTTCTCCTATAAGCTTCTACCTTTTACAGTAAATTTCCATGCCCCAAAAAGAGGCATTTAAGATTTTTTTTGTCATTATGGTTAAACTTTTTTTTTCTATGTACATTGTTGTTTATTATCCAAATAAATAACCTGTAGCACAAGTAACACGAATATCAAAATGACTAATAAGGACAACATTTACTAATGATATTTAATGATGCAATTGGCACCCCTTTTTAATTTGTGTTTCTAACGAGCCTTGTATTTATCATGTAAATACTGTCAACCCCATCAAGAGGAGAATACTGCAAGAGAACACAGGTACTTCTACATTCTTCACCCAGAAGGGAAGGAATAGGCTAAGATTGCAGTTTTTTTTTTTTTTTTGGACATTGCAAAGTGCTTTATATTATCATCAGTACAGCAGAGGTAAAGTGCTGATCTTTTTAAGAAGTACTGTAGTATATTGTGTTATCTGGCAACTAAGTATTTCATTTAATGGTGTAAACAATTCTTCAGTAATCAGATGTTTAAAAGGGTTTAGGTCTGTGTAAAATATAGCATTTTTCACCTCTCATTCTTTCTCTGTTGCTCCAAATATTGATCTAAAATACAAAGTAATATAATTTCAAAGAAAAAATAGGATTGATGAGGTTTAGGGTAAATTATTATTAAAACATGCTTTTTGTATTCTCTCTGAAAAGGATCCTGTTTTCATAAATATCCACCCTTATTTTCATTTTGGTTTAAGCTGCAATAGGATGTTCCTGTTCATGGTTTATTTTTTAGGTTTTATAGTCTATGTATTAGCAGTTTTCTATAGCATATATTATCCATATTACACATTTGATATTTATATTGTATCTGAATCAATAAACATTGATTGTCCCAATTTTGTTGAAGGTTTACTTTGTGTATGTAGACCTGTTCTCCCCAACTAGACTGTAAACTCATTTCGAGAGCAAGGCTATATCTTATATATGCTTATATTCTCAGCAGTGCTTAATATAATGCCTGTCCAAAGCAAACATTCAATAAATATGTGATTGATTTATTTACCTCACCTTCAAAATTGTGTTTCAAATTAGAACTACTATTTTAAATCTATGGTTTATTTCTTTTTATTTCTTTTTAAAAAGAAGCTTTTAGGATTGACTTTTTCCCATGAAGCCATATAATGTAATGATTAAGAGTACAGTTTCTGGTGTATGTATATCTATAAAGTATAGATAATAGAACCCAGCCTATATGATGATTGCAAGGATTTAGTGAGTTAATACACAAAAAGGTAGAGCAAAATGACTCTAGATATTTTGTGGTAATAAGAGTTTGCCACATAATAAGAATTTATTATTTTTTTACTCATCCAATAATTATTTTGATGCCATAATAGTTTGTGCTTATTTATTTACAGTGGTATGTGGAGGTATTTTTAAAAAGTGACCCTGCTGCTAAAAATTTTGATTGGTGGTTTTAGGATAGGTCTGAGAGGGTAAATAAGAAAAATGTCTGTCAAAATTTCCAGCTCAGTTTTCCTATATTGATATACTACTGTAAATTTCTTACTGTACATTTAGACTTATTTTGGATTATGTTAGTTTTCTTGTTTTACATGTACTTTTTCAATGTTCTATGTAAACGAAAAAAACAAAGAACATTCCTTGTACAGACAAAGACATAAATATAAATTTAGCATGTATCATATTTTTTTTTTCCACTGAGGGAATATCTTATTGTAATTTGCTTCTATAGGGAAGAACTGTGTAGCATGTAAACACTTAAGGCAGTTTTATTAGTTCAAAATGGTTTCCTGTTTTATCCTCAAATATATCTTCACAGGGATTGTGGTATTACTTGAACAGTCTAAACTCTAAACCAATAATTTTCTAGGTGTTAGGAGCTACCAGTTTTGAGAGATTTCTGTATGAGTGGCATACGAGATTGCTTTATATTTTTAATAAGAACAATGAGGCTAATTCTTCTCTTTCAAAAGGTCTAATTTAAGCCTTTTCTTTCACTTGCCCTCTCAACGTTGAATCATTCTTATTCTCAAAACATGGAGAATTTGGCAGAATTCATGACTAGCTTATAAGTTATAGGAACTTGAATATAGAAGTCATATCTACTTTAAACATGGCCTTGGTAGAAGTATTTGCAGGTGATTTAGCAATCCAAAGTTCTTTGATTCATCTTTGTATTCTCGGGATAATGTGTCTGGTAACTATTAAACCCCCAGTAAATATTTGATGAAGAATAATAAGGTTTATATTGTATTAGACATTTTGCTAAGTGTTTTACTTGCTTTAGCTCAATCTTCACCTGATGACGTAGACCCTGTTATTTTCTTAATTTTACAAAAGAGAAAACTGAGGTATAGAAAGCTTGAGTAACTTGCTCAACTTCTAAGAGCAAGTGAGTGGCAGAGATATTGGGTCTCTTTAATTCCAGAGACCAGCTCTAAAAATCTGCCTTTCATTAACCTATAAATGAGAAATGAATGAATAAATGTTACCAAGTTAAGTTTGGGTTTTCTGGTGATATCATTCCAAGTTAACTCCACTGGCTCTGCTGAATCTGTAATTTGAATATATCTGCTCTAATGATTGATTCTGTCTATTGGCTTTATATATCATCTCTCTGCTAAATTATAAATAATTCTAGTGTAGGACAATGACTTTAGTTATTTTATCCCCTTACAGCTCCTAATGTGGTAGACTCACCATAGCTGTTCATTAAAAATTATTGACTGTACGCCAGCTGACTAGAACATACTAAAAATAAGCAGCAGATAAATGCAGGTAACAGGCTGCAATGCTCTTTGTTTGCAAGGTTATAAGGATGACTAATAATTCTTTGACTTCTTTGGTAAAACTTGATACAGCTTAAAATTTTTTTCAGCATTATTTAGGTATAATTGACAGACAAAATTTCACATATTTAAATTGTAAAATGTGATGATTTGATATATGTATACTTTGTGAAATGATTACCACAATCAGATTAACACATCCATCACCTTGCCTTTTGTGTATGTGTGTGTGTGTGTGTATGTGTGTCTTGAGAACATTTAAGATCTACTCAGCAAATTTCAAGCACGCAATGCATTATTAACAGTAGTCACCATGTTGTACATTAGAACTTACACATTTTATAACTGAAGGCTGGTACCCTTTGACCAGCATTTCCCCATCTCCCCAACACTGCAGCCCCTGGTGACTACCATTCTACTCTGTTTCTGTTAGTCTTTTTTTTTTTTAATACTCCACATATGAGATCACATTAATATATATGTAAAAAGTATTCATCTTTCTCTGACTTATTTTACTTGGCATAATGTTCTCTCGTTTCATCTGTGTTGTTGCAAATGGCAGAAAATCCTTCTTTCTCATGGCTGAATTACACACACACACACACACACACACACACATATACATTCAATGTATTATATATAGAATATGTTATATATAATATATATGTTATATATATGACATAATCTTCTTTATTCATCAGATGAAGAATGCTTAGATTGTTTCATTGTCTTGGCTATTGTGAATAATGTTTTAATGAATGTAAGTGTGCAGGTATCTTCTCAAGATATTGATTTACTTTCTTTGGGTAAATATCCAGAAGTGGGAATGCTGGGTCATATAGTTCTATTTTTAATTTTTTGAGGAACCTCCATGCTGTTTTTCATGATGGTGCCGATTTACATTCCTACCAACAGTGCTCAGAGATTCCCTTTCTTCCACATCCTCGACAACACTTGTTATCTTTTGTCTTTATGATAACAGCCATCCAAACAAGTATCAGGTGACATCTTACTTTGGTTTTCATTTGCATTTTCCTAATGATTAGTGACATCCAGCACCTTTTCATATACCTGTTGGCCATTTGTATGTTTTCTTTAGAAAAATGTCTACTCAATTTCTTTGCCCATTTTTTTAATTGGGTTATTTATTTCTTTTACTGTTGAGTTGTATGAGTTCCTTATATATTGATTCAATATAAGTCTCAGTGCTGGTGTTGTGAGAATTAAAGGGAAAGTGCATTGTAAATGGTAGGAATCTAAGCAGAGCTTGACTGTCATTAAGTCATAATACAGACCAGCTACTGCAGGACTCTCTTTGTTCTATAAGCTTCACTGCTTTCCTACAATAGCTCCAAGCCTGTTTATGAGGTTAGGGCATGGACTTTGGAGTAGAACTGACATGGAGTTTTCACATATTAGTTAGATATACTTGGATGTCACTTGTCATTTCATATCCATGTACCTTTTTCTCTATTTATTATTATTTTCTTTACTGAAAAAACTGCCTGCATCTAGAGCAAGTTGCATTTCAAACGGAACCCCCTTGAAGCTGTCATGACTTAACCTCTGCCCTCAGGCATAGTTCATCATTCCCTCCTCTGGGCTACCACTGTACCCCTGTCCCAGCAACTCCACCCCTGTATTCCACACTTCTGTGAAATGTGTTTCATGTAATTCCTTAAATCTGAGATGTTCTCTCTTGTACCTGGGCCTTCATACATGCTGTGCCTCTGACTAGAGCATTATTTTCTGCCTCTTTACATATAATTTCCTCATTCTTAAGTATCTTAATTAAATGTTTCTTCCCTGAGAAATAATTTTTCTTAAGCCTGTCATAACCTGATCACAATTACTTGTTTAATTTTCTAATTTTTTTTTTCCTGATAGACTGTAAGCTCCATAAAGACAATGACACATTTGTTGTTGTTGTTGTTGTTGTTTGCTATATCTTCAGTGCCTGTCCAAGTGTTAGGCACATTATGATCACTTAAATATTTGTTTGAGAAATTAATGTATTGGATTTAATATGTAGTCTTTTGGGAAAATTATTGGGTGCGATATGATATGAACTTTATGTTTGTGGGACTATTAGAAAGTAATATACACACATATATATACACATAAACACATGCACACATATTTGTATATGTGTATTTATATACACATTCATATCTCCTAGCAATTACAAAAGGGATGGATCTTACTAGCCAAATGCTAAATTCTCTCCTTTTCAAATGTTCTATTATCCAAGAAAGGGAAAATAGGTAGTAGTTTAAGGCAAGGGAGACATTTCTGAAACATGCTCCATAAAACATATAGGAAAGGCTCAGAGAATAGCGTTGTTTTGGAGTAGACCGCTATTACATGCTAAAGAGAAAGTCTTCTAAATAAACCAAAAAGTCAGATAGATAAAATATATATATATAATCTTTCATAGTCAGTCTCACGTTAGTATTAGGATAGCTATATTTTAAAACAGAAACAAAGCTGCTGAATCTCAAAGAATAGGTGAGAAGAGACTGAGGATTAAGCATTGCTTTGTTAATGGCCATCTTCAGTCATTAAAAATGGCTTGAGAATATTCACCAAAACTCAGCAAGACAACAGCACAGAAGAGGGAGAGACAAATTTATATACTTGCCAAGCACAAGGTTTCTTTGCAGTATATACTCTGCTGAAATAAATATTGTAGAATTTTTTCTTTGAAAATTAGAAAACTTCAAAGGAATTTTGTTAAGAAGAACAAGTTTCTGACTGAGCAGAGATATTTGAATTTGTTGACACCATGTCTCTGAATGGTTATATAAACACTGATGTCAGGCATTTTTTTTCCCATAGGTCCACCAAATCACAAACTCAAAGATTATTGCATTTGTTTACTTAACTATCTGACATATATGCTATAAAGAACTGTCATAGGTCACAGTACATTCTCTCACCAGCATTTTTGGGAAAATTAAAACAGATATGAAATAAATACATGGCATATTTTGTGTATTTATATAATAAAAAAATTGAATATGGAAGTTGCATGTAAGTAGCAAATATTTCTCAAAATCTCTGTTCTCAGTAAGTATCTACCAAATTAACCAATCAGGGTTGAAAGGAAAATCTGAGAAAGAGAAGAACAGTAATTTCAAAGCCAGAGATCTGAGTTTAAATGTCTGGTTTTCCTGTCTTCCCGTGTCATTATCCAGTTTTGGTGGGTGCCTTCATTATTTTGTCTTTAATGATTAGTTCCTCCCCAGTTATAATGTGTTTTCCATTATGATCTCTATTCTAGTTCTTTCTTCTTCTGTAATGCAACATCTTGGCCCTCATCCAAAGGTTTTTTTTCTTTCTTTTTCTCGATTTATAGAAATAAATTCACTTTCAGATGCTGGAGGCAGGACGGCAAATGAGGAGTTAAAGTACTCACTAGTATTTGATTCTACCCTTTTTTTCTGGATCCTCTACTTTCCTAGCCCCCTCACACCAAGTAGGTGATAGTTCTGGCCAGTGGAATACAGACAGTGATGAATGACATCTTTAGGCTGGTCCCTAAAGGTTCTGATGAAGCCCCTCCACTATTACTTTAACTTCCCTGATCTGGTGGCTGGTCCTGTAGCAGTGGTGTCCAATAGAAGTATAAAGCGAGCATGTATGTAATTTATAATTTTTCAGGAGCCATGTTAAAAATAAAAATTCGCTGATATATTTGTTAAACACAATATGTCCAATATAATATCATTTCAAAATATAATGAGTATAAAATGATTAAAATGATAGTTTATTTTCTTTTTTTATACCACATGTTCAAAATTCAGTATTTATTTTATACTTGTAGCTCTTCTCAATCCAGACTAAGTACTAAGTGTCAACATATTATTGGATGTGATGTGAATTTTATGTCTGTGCCTTTTCTATTGGATGGGCCATTTCTGGCAGATGACATGGAGAAAGTGGCATAGCTATTAGATGGAAAAACTCTGGGTTGCTGAATGACTGTGGATAAGTGTCATATACCACTGATCTACACTGAGATATATGCAATATGAGTAAGAAATAAACTTTTGTTAAGCTATTAACATTTTGGGGGTTGTTTATTATCAGCTAGTGTATTGTGGAAGATTAGGTTATGGTGCAACAAATATCCACTTCCTTTCCTCTTCTCTTGAAACTCCAAGAAGAGCATGCTTTCTTGCCTCATTGATGTTGGACTTGGCCATGTAATTTTCTTTGGCCATCGGAATGCTGAAAGAAAAAAGAATGCCGGTTCTAAGTCTAGGCCTTAAGACTTTTATGTGACTTTAATTAATATTCTTTGAGATTTTTATCTCTCCTCTTTAAAAAAATGTGAACCAGATGCTGCACTGGTCCCAGAATAATAAGAAACACATTAAGAAGTCATGAACTGAACTTGAGGTCAGTACTTAAGCTCAGCTGAGTCCAGTCTAGATCAGTTGAGCATCAGCCAACCTGCAGATGTGAGATCAAGTAATAAATGCTTATTATTATATGCAGCTGTATTTGGGGGTGGATTTTTGTCTAGCATTATTGTGATTATAGCTGACTGATAAACTACCCTAATAGAATTTTCCTTCCCATGGAAAAATCTCCACCCCACTGTCAATTCATAGTCCTCCCTCCTTGTTTTTTTTTTCCCCCCAAGTTGCACCTTTTCCATTCTTCCTTTTCATAATCCTCTATTCCATACCCTTCTAAGTTAGCAGCTGGTGTTGATTTACTTTTTCTCTTGTAATTATTTACATGTGTCACTCAGTTAGCCAGTGTTTTCTTACAACCTGAGATATGGGTGGGTATACAATCATTCATTACTTTTTTTTTTAACTCTTGATATGTTCCAGACACTCTTATAGTCAAGGCCACAGAAGTGAACAAGAACTGTTCTCATAATATGTACATTTTGGGGACAGGGTGTTCATAAATGATACACAAATAAAACCACATAGGGATATAGTATTGCTATAAAGAAAAATCAAGAGATGGTTAGAGGTTAGAGATGGAGGATGGTTATTGCTATTGCAATGGTTTTATAAACCCTTTGTTCTGTACCCTACAGAAATCTAAACCCTTTCTGGGATCTTTGCCTATTGCCAGGGGCTTATATTCTTATACTTCTCTGTTGCTTCCAACTGCTTTCACTGAATTAGTTCAGTTTAAGGATTATTTTTGTTGTTTTGTTTATTTCTGCTCTACCTTGCATTATTTGAGTTAATTAAATTAGTATCACACAAACTATTCACAAAGGCATTTATGTGTACATAAGACTTATGATGTTGAGAATATAGAATTATTTTCATCATAACACAATTTAAAATTCAATATTAGCTATTCCTGATTCTAAAAGTGTTAAAGCTAGACCTTAGCCTCCTGCCGTAATATTTCTTTGCCTATATTTTTCTCTATATATATTTTTTACTTCAACAGGGCAATGTAGCTAGTGCTCGCCTATCCTTGGTTATAACAACCCAGGCCCAACAGTTTCAATATTATATTAAATAGCTTACATTTTCTTGTATTACATTTTTGCTATACAAGAAAATGTCGAGGTTTAGAGGCATTGCATTATATGCTCAAGGTCACACACTAGAATATGTTGGAGCTGAGATTTTGTTATAGTCTATCTGACTTTAGAACTAATGTTTGCAAAGTGAAAACAAATTTCATAGTCACCTCATTTAGGTGAACTAACATGTAGTTTATTTGTTTATTTTATGTTTTTGATATGCTTACTTGCTACCTAGCATTTGCCCAATGGAAAGTTGCTTAATCTGGTCACTTCCATATAAACTCAGTTATTCCATGATGAACTCAGCGAAATAAGAATTTACACAGGGACATATCTTAAAGTCAATTAAGTGGGTTGTGCATTACTGGACACAGTGGAGGGATATCTTGTCTTTTGCTATCTTCTGTCTGTTGCTGCTATCCATTGAGTTATAAATCATTTAGCCTGGTCATGAGGCAATGGACTCCTTCTTTGATATGTTATTGTTTATGTCCATTGACTTTCCGTGGTCATTGACAGAAAGTGCTATACTACACACAATGACTTGCTTCTTCATTATACTCTTGTCTGTTTCAGTCAGCCTACTCTCAGTCATTTTCATGCCCTCTGGGAAGAAAATAAATATATGCTTTTTTAACTAACTAATATGTGGGGTACTTAAAGATTCCATTCAGGCCCATCTCCTTATACATCTCTGTCAGGCATTGCCTGGCAGTCAGGATAATATCCCCAAACATGCCCACATCCTAATCTCCGGAAGGTATAAATTACCTTACATGGCACAAAGAACTTTGTATGTGTGATGAAGCTAAGGATCTTGAGATGGGAAGATTATATTAGATTATTCAGGTGGACCAAATGTAATCACACAGGTCCCTAAAAGCAGAAAAACCTTTCCCAGCTGAGGTCAGAGGGAGATGCAACCATGAAAGAATTGTCAGAGGTGTAACAATGCTGGTTTTGAAGATGGAGGGAAGGAATCATGAGCCAAAGAATGAAGCTGGCTTATCGATTTTGGAGAAGGTAAGGAGATCAATTCTCCCTAGAGCCTCCGGAGAGGAACAGAGCCTTGCCAACACCTTGATTTTATCCCAGTGAAACCTGTGTTGGATTTCTAACCTATAGAACTCCAAGGCAATATATGTGTGTTATTTTAAGCCACTAAATCTGTGGTAGTTTATTTCAGTAGCTATAGAAAACAAATACACCTGACAATATACTGGGCCAAGACTTCTCTGTGAAGCGTGCCAACTCTCAGAGTTCTAAGATTCTCTTGAGGTTTTCTGAGGATTCTAAGATCCCTCATCCTGGGAATCATCTTCAGAGGGGCAGGATCCCAAAACCTTCCCTACTCACAACACTGCCTACATTCCCATATATTCTCCACTAATGAAAAATATCTCTCTGCTTTCTTCAGTTAATTGAATTTTTCTGTGCTTTTACAGCACCGTGCAGTTTTCCTAGCACTGTCGATTTTAGTACACTTATGTCTTATGCTTTTCATGGTTTTAGCACTTAAAAAATAAAAAACTAAAATATTGTTTTCTATATAGAAGTTTACTGTCTTAGTCTGGGCTTTCAATACGATAGATTCTATACTGAGTTTCAAGAACATATTTTATAAATTAAAAATTTAAATGGTAATGTTCAGTTTTGCTCTGGTTTTGCAAAACAATCCAACTTACTGCTTATGGAGCAAATTCAGCTGTTGCCTGAGTGAAGGCAAGGATGGGACACCTTACAGTGCTCACAGGATTCCCTGTTAATTTCCATTGAATCAGTAGTAATAACTCCTCTTTTATTTCCGATATTGGTAACTTGTTTTCTCTCCATCTCTCTGTCTCTCTCTGTTCCTGTCTGTATTATCTCTTATTAGTCTGGTTAGTGGTTATCATCTTTTATTTTAAAAACCAGCTTTAGAGTTTCTTTTCTTCGTTATTTTTCTATTTTCATTTTCATTGATTTCTATTCTAATGTTTATTATTTTTCTTCTGCTTACTGTAGACTTGAATAGCTATTCTTTTGCTAATTTTCTATTGTTCAAGCTTTTGTTATTGATTTAAGATCTTT
The DNA here is from genome assembly GCA_003508835.1 of Eonycteris spelaea. Taxonomy (NCBI): domain Eukaryota; kingdom Metazoa; phylum Chordata; class Mammalia; order Chiroptera; family Pteropodidae; genus Eonycteris; species Eonycteris spelaea. The sequence goes on from PUFA01000016.1 coordinate 15,215,533, forward strand.
ATTCTTTTATTAAATATGTACTTAATCCTGTGAATTTCTCTCTAAGTACTGTTTTAGTTATAAGCCACTGTTATGTGAGAGCCCTGTTGGTGTGGTGGTGATATATGAGCGAGAGGAATGTTCTATAATCTATTTAAATCTCATTCTTTCAATGCGCCATGTCGCTGGCATTTGACTTTCCCAGGTTTCTTCTAGTATGGACACTTCATCCTCGTTAGTTGGGATGGGAAGGCTAGACACTGCAATGAGAGGAATGCTCTTCCCTTCTGGCTCTAGGACAAATATATGGTAATTCTGCTCCCTTCCCTCCCTGACCTCTCCTCTACCCTCCCGCAACCCCAAGGAGAGTAGTCTTTTGTTACGGAGAAGACTCTGGGCATCTATCACAAGGATTGCTTGTTGCCTGTTAAAACCATAAGGTGATCTTTTTTAGGATCTTCACTCTGAGAATCTTCTGAGTTTCTTGGAGGTAGAACCTATAAAAATTTAGATGCCTGCCTATGACCACGGCCCCCAGGAGTTTCTCACATTCACGTTAGTCAGTAGTCATTCCCTAGACATTTGTCAGAATTACTGTTTCAGTGTTCCTTCCAGTTTATAGCTGCAGTGGTTTTTGCTTCAGACAAGGATATCTTGTCTGTGTCTCTCTGGGCTTGCTTGTTTCTCCAGATTTCAGAGTGGCAGTCTGCTCTGAAACTCTGTTCTTTGATAGGTCCAAGAAAAGTCATTGATTTGTCCAGATTTTTCTTGTTGTAAAGATGAGAGCAGCAACTTCTAAGCTCTTTACATGTCAGAGCTGGAATCTTTTTAACTCTCTTCACCTTTGTCTTCACTTTCACTTAGGTCTCTCCTTATAGCAATACCTCCTGAATTTGTCATCATTATAATTTCCCCTCCTCAGCAATTTAGACTTCAGTAGCCCTTTTATTCTCTGCCCATAACCTCTGACCTGGTGCCCCAGCTAACTTTTTCCATCTTTTCTTTCAATTCTAAAGCATACACTTCATGAAATGCCTCCAGTTTCTCATTCTAAGAGCCTCCTGTAGACCTCTGTTCCTTGTTCACTTGAATTTTCTATACCCATCTAACTGTTGTTCTCATCTGGTGAAGCATAACCATATTCATTTTGCCTTCTCCTTTCTCACCCAAGCTGATTTAGAAGAATGCATATTTATGTTCCCTAACCCAAGCTGAGTCTTTAGGACCACTTTCAACCCCTGTACTTGTCTTGCTTCACTCACTGTCCCATTGCATCACTGACTATTGTAAACGTGTACCTCTCTAATTCCTTGTTCTCAAGCTCAAGAGATAGCATGTCACTCCTTTCAACAAAAATGGAGGCCATTAAAACTTCTTCGACTTGTCTTTTTTTCTCTATGATTGCTTCAGAAATGACATAAGAACTGTATGCATTGACAAGGAAGAATAAGCTGTACCCTGCGTCTAAGGAGTTTTAAAAATTTACATGCTTAAGTACAAAGTGAGTGCTACATGCAGGAAGTGCTTAAGTTTGTAATAACAACAAAAATTTGAAGCCTTAAATGCATTATTTCATTTTACTACAACCACTTGGAAGGTGAGTTTGATTATTACCCCATTACGTAGATCAGTGAATTGAGGCTCAGAGATATAATGTAATTTGATTTAAGATGGCTGAGTGAATAAATGGTAGAATCAGGGCTTGTATTCATGTTTGACTTATTAAAAAATAATAGTCTCCCTTATAAACTAGGTATAATATTTTACTAATATTTTGTTGCCTTTGTTCAATGCGCCCTCTCTGGGTTGTCCCAAACATCTGGAGGAATGAAAGCGCTCCCAACAAAGGGCTACAGATATTGCCTTGAACCTTGTTCAAAGCTTTAGTTAAATATGTGTTTATTTTTCTCTCAGGCCCTGGATTCTTGATTTCTAGGGTTTTCTTTTAAGCATGAAAGTGGAAATAGGTCAGGTGAGACAACACGGATATATAATTATGCGATTTATCATTAACCCTGCCTCTGACTAGTAGCAGGGGAAACCAAATGTAAGCGGTGCTGGAAACTTCAAGCAAACATATTAAAATTCATCCTTTTTTTCTTACACGAATAGTATTCATTTGTTTTACGCCATTCTTCTTTGTTAGGAGTACAAACTCTTTCCCATTCCTTCCCATGGTTGGAGCCTACTTGATTATGTGAAGTCTTCCTGCTTTTTACTTCTTATTTCAATTTGCATGTATTTTTTTCTTATTTTATTTGCATTATCATAAAGGGGGCTCCCCTTTCACAGATATCCAAAAAAGGAATATGCTCAACGAAGCTGTGACCATGCCTTTATATCTATGTAATTCAAATCCCCTTATACTCTTGGCTAACCTCACTCCTGCCATTAAATACAAACAAACAAACAAACAAACAAAAACTAAGCCACTGGACAATGCATCTGTATTCTTTTTATGTTTTAATTCTTTCTTCCCTAAAGTTTGTCTAAACTGGTTCTTCCTAAATTTACTATATAATGTCTTCTATTTCTACTAGCTTACTTGATGCCTTTCTCTCAACTTCTCCTGTAGATTATCCGTCCCTCTGACCAATACTTCCCACTTAGCGTTCTTATCCAAATGTAGTCTCAGAGTACGTAAACCATCCTTTAATTTAAAGTTATACCTTTATGAGAGCTACTACATTTCTTTTAGACCTGACAGCTTAATATTTTGTTTCAAGTTGTTTTTTTGCACTCAGTACCAGACACCTGAGTTTTCTTCAGCAGCTTTCAAAGGACTTACCTTTTAATCAGGGACTTTCTTACATAATGGGACAAGGGACTATTAGCTTCAACATGCTATTCAGATATACCACAATTTTCGTCAGCCACCTCTGTGACAATTTTAAACAGTGGTCTCTGTTTTACTTATTGCTCATATGTCACCTGCCTAGAATGGTTTCAAGCTTGTGCCTCCTGGGCATAAAAAGAATAGAGATGCCACACATTAAATCTCAAATAAATTCCTCTGAGCTCATCAGAGTTGTCTTTTGGAAAAAAGTAATTATGAGTCCTTGAATTATTGTAAACATAATTATAAATTTACAAAATATTATGGTGTACTCATTGGGCCTATAATTTTCTTTGTTAAAGAGATTCAGAAATATGTTACCCAAATACTTAATCTTTTTCTATGTATATATGTGAAGAGTTCTCCTTCAGCTCTTTTTGAAATGTGAGTCACCCGTGAGACCTTCAGAATCAAAAATAATTTTTAAACACAGAAATTATCCAGTTTATTGTCATTCCTATTATCTGCTTTCTACTTTAAGCAAAATATATTCTGAGTAGAAAATGCCTAAAACAGTATCTATAAAATGACCATTATAGGAAAACTAATTTTGAAGGAATCAAGGAAACAGGATCTTATGCAAACTCCCTGAACTCCCAAAACAACTTTTACAAATAGCAATTTTCAACTAAAAGAATCTCATTGGCTAGGAGAAAAAATCCTTTAATGTGAGTAATCAACAGGTGTCAAAACTAGATTTTTTTTATACCAAACTCTTCTATATGAAATTGTTTTGTGCAATAAGAATGGACTCAGCAGTTTATTAGTTATAATGAGAGGCAAATCCAGGGAAAACATATACTTAAGATTGGGTGAGGGATTGAAAGACTAATTGCTTTGCGATAGGGAACAAATATTCCAAAGAACACCAAAAAATCATCAGGACACCCTACGTGCACATTTTACTTCAGGTGACTTTACCGATGGGGTGTAGTCTAAGCAGTCCAGTGTCTCAGTTCCTGGAGCCTGTCAACAGAGGGCAACCATAGTTTGCTCTGGCAAGTCTGTACATAGTGTATGTGTGTGTATAACATTCTTATTTTTGTTGATTTGTGACAGATAGTAAATAGTTTAGGCATTGTAGGCCACAGAGTCTCTGACACAACTAATTTATTCTGGTACTATAGTGTGAGAGCAGCCATAAAAAAAATGAATAAACAAATAAGCATGACGTTATTTCAAAAAGAGGTGGTGTGCCATATTTGGCTTTGGAGCCATAGTTTGCTAGCTTGGCCATATGTGACACATGAAGACTCAAATATATAATCATCTGGCTTTCAGGTCTTACACTTAGACCAAAGCAGAAACTAAGTTTGTTAGTCCTCTGCTGAGAAAATTTGGGTAGGTCCCCAAGGTGCAATTTTCCTGACATGGTTGACAATGTATTATGAGAATGCATGACTTGGTATTCCTTCATGTAGGCACAGTTATCTTCCATGGAAGTTAGGCACAGGAATAAAGAAAGGGGCTGAGAGTGTGTAGCATAAAATTAAATGGATCAAATTAATTAGGGGTAGGAACAAGTTGAAAAGGAAAAGTATAATATTCTTGAAGGACATCTAGCATCTTGAGACTTGCCTGAACCAGCTGTATAATATGCCTAATTCACATTCAAGAGTTAATAGAAGAGATCTGGTAGGACATAAGACTTGGAACCAGAGAGGCCTGAGCTGGAATACCAATTCTTCTACTTATCAATAAAGAGACTCTGAACAAGGTAACTAGTTTTTCTGAGCACCAACACCCTTGTCTGTAGGGAAAGAAAATAATGAATACTTCCTTGAGATTTTGTATGGAACATAATAATACATGCAAAATTCCAACTGCCTATTTCACAGTAGCCACATAGAAATATTACTTACATTTCCTCAAGTGTCAGAAAAAAACAGGGTTATGTGTGGTATTGCTTCGTTTCAGCATTACAGTTTTAAGGCTCTTAAAGGTATGTAATTTTAAGGCAATTGAAGTCTTAAAATGCAGTTCTCTAGAATGATGTTGGAATAGTCAAGTTAACAGCATGCACCTAAGGTGCACCTAAGTTTAAATCTTCTAACACATTCCCCCAAACTGTAATAGTCAAGTATGATCTACTCAACCTTACTTATTGATCAGGGTCAGCAAACTTATTCTGTAAAGGGACAGATAGTAAATATTTTGGGCATGGTAGGCTGCGGATTCTCTGTCACAACTAATTTATTTGGTTTTTGTAGTATGAGAGAAGCCATGAAAATGAATAAAACAATAAGCATGACTTTGTTTAAAAAAACAGATGATGTGCCAGATTTGAGCCTGGGAGCCATAGTTTGCCAGCTCTTGAAGTAGAATATAACCACAAAATCCCATACTTTTAGTATAATTATAAATCAGAAATTACATACTTCAAAATATCCATAAGTAGAAAAATAAACATCAATTTTCGGTGGAGCTATTTCTCAGATCTCCACCACAATACTTTGAAGAAAGCAAGATGGGTCCAGAAAAACTGTGGAACAGAGAAGAGGGAACGGAAGGGACTAAAATAGAACTAAAATTAACAGCAGAAAGAGAAAGTCATTCTATGTAAGGAAATGCTGAAAAAAGAGTCCTGGTAATTTTGAGCACTAAGTTAAAGAAAGGTGAGGGACACTTCTAAGGACGCAAACTTGGAAAGGCAACATTTGGGAAATGGAGAGTACAAAGGAAAGAAGAACATTTTGGTGACTGCATGGCGGATAGAAAAAGCAGGAGAGGGAAATTTATGATTTTGTAGGATGAAATTTAAAATAATTGAAGAATGTAACACATCACCACTCCTCCTCAAAAAAGAATTATCTATTAAAGAAACTGTATGTTGTAACACTGAGAAAAAATGGTCTTGAACTAGAAATCCTTTAACTACTCCACACAGTCATCTTGTTCACAGAAATGCAAGCGTATAGGCAGTTATATATATATATATAAGTTCTAAAAAATATAGAACACATGAATATAAATGTTCTGGATGAAGGAAATCTTACTCTTCCCACCCCTAATCAACCAAGAAGCAGAAGAGAACTGTAATGTATAATTCCATAATGAGGCATATATCATCAAACAAGCATGTGAAGAAAGAACTTATATTAGATATTTAAAAACTTAGTACAAAAATGAACATAAAACAACAGGAAGAAATAAATAAAAATGAATTTAGGAAAAAAACAAATGACAAAACCATATCAGAAATGAAACCTAACTTACAAGATGCCCAGAAGGAATAAGCTTAAATAAGGACTAAATAAGTTACTCTAAATAAATTTAGAAAAAAAAGTAAAAAGTGAGAGTTATAATTTTTAAATTGATAGTCAAGGAAGGTCCAATATGCTTACAATTGAAATCCCTGAAGATGAAAAAAAAAATACTGAAACAAGATTAATATTTAAAATTCCAGTAGAAGAAAAGTTGTTTAAAAAAAAAAAAATTAAAAGGACTTAACCAGTACCTTGGAAAATTGTCCCAGAATTGTCAACTCATATATATTCAAGTAAAACTAGTAGTTATAGAGAGAGAATTCTCAGGGCCTCTAGAAAATCAAGTCATCAAAGGAGTAGCATTTTCAAGAAACTCAAAGAAAGAATATGTGAACCAAGGATTTTATATTCAGTGAAGTTGACTTTTAAATGGCATGGATATAAAAAAATAGTTGTGAACAGGTAATAACTCAAGGAATATTGTATCCTTGAACACTCCTTGGGCCAAACTACAAGAGAATGGACTTCATTCAACCAAGAGATGACAGGAAATTTTAGCAAAAGGAGTTATTTACTTTAAATTTAAGATTAATAAAGATAAGGATGGATAGAAGAATAATGTGCAAATATTATATGCTCTTAGAAAGTAGAAATAATGCAGCCATAAGAGGAGAAGGGAGGAATGATGTGAAAGTAGAATAATTCTATTGATTATTATATATTTAGTATGTGGGAATCAAAGATTTTAAAGATTGACAGATAGTAAAAGCTTTAATAAGGAAATAGGAGTCTGTGTGCATTTGACAATTATACAAGTACAAAAGTAACTAATGCAACTAAAATATAAATCTTTCTAAATATGAAAAGAAAATTAAAAATAAGAAAAACACACAACATAGGTAAAGAAATGTGGGAAATAAACATAGTACATGTAATATTTATAACATTAAAATTATCTATTATATCAAGAAATGTGAATGGGCTTAGCCAATAAAAAGGAAGTGATTTTAAATTTGGCTTACAGAGTAGATCTGGCTATGTGCTTTGTACAAGAGACAAAACTAAAATAAGTGATTTATAAAGAATGGCGTATAGGAAGAGACAAAGATATCCAGGCAAATGGGAGCAATAGAAAATATTTCAATAATGATGTCAAATATAGGGCAAAATTCAAGGGAAAAACAGTATTGAACATGAAAAAGAATAGTTAAAAATTCTAAAAACCATAAATCATAACAAAGATATAACATTTATGGAAAGAGTAATTAGACACAGTAAGAAACACACTAATAAAGAAGACTTTAAGACACCAATCTCAGTATAAGATGGGTCAAATAACAAAAAAATAAGATCTAACAAAATAATAAATAATTTAAAATTTATGAAAATATGTTTACTAATACCATAGAATACAACTTTTCAAGTGTATGTTGAATATTCACAAAAATCAACTACATATTAGATCATAAAGAGAGTATCAGAAAATTGAGGAAATAACACTCTGTGGTTATAATGAAATAAACTAAAAATAACAAAATAAACAAGTCTTTTTATTTAAATATTTAAAATTACTTCTATTCAGCAACTCCTAGGCAAAAAACTAAATGCAAACAAATTATGAAAAATTTAAAAATCTGTGGTGAAAACACTACATTTCAGCATCTGTGGGTTTCATGACAGGCGTGAGCTAAGAAAAATCTTACAGCATTGAAACAAAAATAAAAGAATGAAAATAAATGTGTTAAATTGCCAATTCAAAAGTTATACAAAAAAAGGTTATACAAAGAATTAAAAAATAAAAACAAATGAAAGCTTAGGGAAGGAAATTACAAAGATAAAAGCAGAAATTTGAGAGTCAGTTTATCTAAGTAATAAATCCTTGCTTTGGAGAAAAATTAAGTAAATAGAGAAAACACTAGTTAATCCAGAAAAAAATGGGAGAAGTCACAAGTATGCAAAATAAGAAATGAAAAAAAGAGAAAGTAGCCATGGAAAAAAACAGAAGAAATCTAAAAACAATCAAGGAATGTATAGCTGATTTTATGCAAATGCTTTGAAGATCTAGATGACATGGATGATTTCCTAGAGAGATGAAGTTTACTTGTTTAATTGAACTCGTCAGAGACAGAAAGTTTAAACAGACTAATTCTTATGGAAGAAATATCAAAAGTTATCGAGAAGCAACTTTATGAGGGAATTTTATCAACCGCTTAAAGTCTAGATAGCTCTAATGCTATATAATTGCTTCAGTACACCAGATATCGAGGGAAATATCCAATTCTTTTTATGAAGCAAATACAACATTAAATCTGTTAAGGAGAGTATAAAAAATAAAATTACTGGCTAGTGTAACATTTAAAAATCAATGCAAAAATACTAAATAAAATATTAACAGTTAGATCCAATACCACAGTAAGAAAATAAAACACCATGACCCAATAGGATTTATTCCAGAAATGCATTATTTTAAATAATTTGAAAATCTATCAATTACAATATACTGTATTGATAGTTCTAAGGAAGAAAAATAAGACTAACATAGACATTATTTTCTCATATTTCATACTAATCAGTATCAATATTATTGGGGAAATAGTAGAGGCATATTCACCTCATGATAATCACAACAGCATGTCTACAATATTTACTAATAATTACCATTATGCTGGCAGTATTAGCAAATTCAATTGGACAAGAAAAACCGTTTAGAGTTAATAAAAATTGGAGAACAAGTAAAACTATCTTTATTTGCAGATTATATAATACTGTATCTGAGAAATGCTAGATGGACAATGATAAAATCTAAACAATAAAGTAATTCAGTAAGATAGCAGATATAGAATTAACATACAGAAAACAATAAGTAGGTAGGGGATATAATAGTAACATAATAATAACAAAGAAGATAAAGTATTAGAAGCAAACTTAAAAAGGAATATGCCAAACTTTATATACATATATATACACAAACATATATAAATATAAAACTTTATAACAACCCAAAAGATACAAAAATAGACTTAAACAAATAAAAAAATTTTATTTCAAATAGGATGTCATCATAATGCAGATATAAATACCTGATTCCCAGGTATTTTATTGTTTTTGATGCAATTGTAAATGAGATGAACTTTCTCTTTCTGAAAGTTCATCATTGGTTTATAAGAATCCACTGAATTTTGAATATTAATTTTGTATCCTGCTACTTTACTGAATTCATTGATCAGTTCTAACTGTTTTTTAGTGGAATATCTCTATATAGTATAGGGTTCTCTCTATATAGTATCATGTTATCGAAGCCTGAGGAGAGAAAGAGCAATTAGGGGAATCATTTTATAAACTATATAAATGTCTAACCAATGTACTGTATACTTGAAACTAACAATAAAATAAAATTTAAAAAGTAAAAAAATCAATTTTATATGGAGCTAGACAAATTAATAATAAAGGTGATTTGAAAAATAAAGATACAAGAATAACTAGAAAAACAGTGAAAAAGAAAAATCATAGGAGAGGATTAGCCCTGCCAGTTATTAATGTATGCCATTAGCCTCTTTTGTTAGACGTATGCTACTGTTACATTAACAGGTACACAAATCAGTGGAATAGAATAGGAAGTCCAGAAAGAAACCAAAGTGAATATGGAAATTCGATTTGCTTCTGGTAAAATTGAATAGACATTTGAGCAAAAAACCAGTAAAACAAAATTTATATCTGGTTTACATAAGAATCAACTCCAAATGGACAAGAGATAAAAGATGTAAGAGATGTTGGTTTAATAAAAGTTTTTTCCTTATAGACAGATGCAAAAAGACTTAGCCAATATCTCTTTTTCTTATAGTTCTTCCTTAATCCTTTCCAATTTCTTCCTTCTGGAATTCTGGTTATACATCATTGGACTTTTTCAGTTTTTCCTTGATGTATCTTAATTTCCATATTCACTTTCTGTGTTGAATTCTTTATTTTTTAAGGTCCATTAGTTTATGAATTCTGTCTTTAGCTGGTTAGCCTGTCTATGGAGTTTTAAATTTCCGTTAATATATTGGCTATTTCTAGGGTGTTTGTTTAGTCCTTTTTTCAAATCTTCCTTGGTAATATTTGAGGATCTTTTATTTCTTTTGTCATTCTTTAGTCTTTTTTATTTCTTGAAACATTTTGTACTTTGAATTAATATTCCTAATATCTTCAGATTTTTGTGGCTCTGATTCTTCAGTTTTTTTTTTCTTTCTGTAGAAGTCTCATTCTGAATGATTTATTATCTTGATGTTGTGTGATTTTCATCTATTGTTAGAAAATTTCCTTGGAACTCCACCTGTGGGGATTCCTTTATTTACACAGGGCATTTTCATTTCCCTTTGCCTGGAATTTGTGGCAGACCAAACTAGCTCTTCTTCATAACAATATTATTGACCTTTTGGGAGAAGGCATGGCTTACAGATAGTGTCAGTTCAAGCCACAAAACTTCATGAGTGCTGGTTAGGAATTTTAGGGAAGAGTTCCCCCTCCCCTATCCAAATTTTTCTTACTTTTTATCTTTGTGTGTTTTGTTTATTTAGTTTGTTTTAGTTTACCACCTGATAATGTGGTAAACAACAAAAAAACCCTCTTTTGGGGTTTTTGCTTCATTGAAGGTTATTGGTGTGACCTCTCACAATGATTAAACAGCAAGCCTTTTCTGTCATTCCTGATAGCTATGAATGGCTGACCTGTTAATACTAGACTCCTGAGTACTCAGGATTGGATGCCCTCAACCTGCTGAAAGAACAAGACCACAGAGCTCACCTATATTTAAAAATCATACCCTTTTGACATTTTGGGACTCAGATGAAAAAATGTAGCAATGTTTTTTGTTTGTTTGTTTGCACTGAAAGAGTTTGTATTACAAATCTAGTCTACCATCTACTCTCTAATATTGCTAGAAACAGAGTCTCTCCATCTATATGTCATACTACTGTCGTCCATGCTCAATTGCAAATATTAGGTCTTTCACATATTCAGAATGTTTAGTTCTTCTAAATGTCTTCAGAATGAAAGACACATTCCTTATGAAGGTTCCTGATTTGATTTCCTTCATAATTTGATCCCCATGTAGAATTTTAGCTTGAAATTTTATAACTCTTCCTTCCTATTTTTTATTCTATTAAAATACTTACATTTCCTATACAACATCATTTATCTTGACTCTGTGCCTTTGCCTGTTTAACTCTCAGCCAGAGATTTAGTTTTAGTTATAGTTTTTGTCGATTTGCCTGACCCATCTCTCAGGACTAAGGTGATACTTTGACATAATGTCTCATAGGAAGCACCCTTTGTCCTACCCTCGTATTCATCATTTTCTATCTGCCTTCTGATTGTATCCTGTCTTTATCAAACTTCTAGCACTTATCATACTGAGAAAAAATTGAGTTAAAACTTGCTTATTTATCTCATTCCTAGTGCCTACTGTTACCTTCCATGTAACACAAAATGCTGACTATTGAATACATTTGTTTAAAATCTCATTACATGATCTAGCAGATTTAATTGTTATTTTTTTCATTACCATGTTTTACAGAGAGCGTGTAAAGAATGTTATTTATACTTTAGTTTGTGTGTGTGTGCTCCCATATAAAACACTTTCCCATATATGACCACATTAAGTAACTTCTCCAAAGTTTAAAAAAAACTCTAAAATATCCTGGATTTAAAAGAAGTGGGTTTTGTTTTGTTTTTTTTTTGTTTTGTTTTTTAATTTCAAGGCCAGATTTAGCCCTGCTGCACACTTGCCATGAACATCATAATCCTCAATGTGTTAATGTCAAGATGAAAATAATGGTATAATAGAGTTTGTTGACATGATTAATATTTCTAAATTGCTTCAATTTTCCACATTGTACCTCTTATTTTACAGTTGCAAAAGTTTTGGTTAAATAAAAATTAACTTTTCTTAGTTTTTCCGTGGTGCAGTTTGAATGCTAACAAAATAAATTTTGTAATGTTTTTCTCTTGGAGGATCATTTTCTCAGTGTTCTGAAGAAATGAAAAGAGATTTGAATATTAAAGCTTTCCTAATGATATCTGTGGAGAAAAGTTTAGAATTTAAAAATATCTAGATTAAAAGACTGAAGATATAAAGACATTTTATTAGGTAAAGGTATATTTTGGTCATTACTTAAACATACAGATCTAAAATGGAGTGGTGTGTCTGATCTCCATGAGATCTGGCAGTAGTGGTGAAAATGAAATACATGAAAGTTAGGAATTAAGATACGGAATGTGATCATACACAGTTATAAAATAACAGAAATATTTGAGCTCATGACTGAGCTTCTCACTTGTTTTTATTGGAGTGAAATTCATAAAACATAGTTAACCTTTTTAAAGTATACAATTGTCATTTAGTACATTCAGTGTTGTGAAACTGCCACCTTCTCTTTCTCTATTTTGAAATTATTTTTGATCACATCAGAACATTTCTACCTCACATTCAATAAGTAATCACTCTCTGTTTCACCCTATGCACATCCTTGGATACCCCCAATTACTTTATGGATTTTCATATTCTACATAAGGAGTCATAGCTATGATCTTTTGTGCCTTGCTTTTTAAATTTAGCATAATTTTGCCAAGGCTCATTCAAGTTGTAGTGTATGTCAGTGTTTCATTCTTTTTTCTGCCTGAGTACTAATCCATTTTATATACACCACAATTTGCTTCCCCATTCAACTGTCGGTGAACATTTTGGTTGCTTCCACCCTTTGTCTATTGTAAATAGTGCTGCTCCGAACACAGGAACAGATATTTGTTTGAGTACTTGTTTCAGTTCTTTGGGATATATACCTAGGAGTGGAATTGCTGGGTCTTATTTTAATTCTATGTTTAACCTTTTGAGGAAACAAAACTTTTCCACAGTTAGCTACTTCATTTTAAATTTCATTAGGAATATATGAAAGGTCCAATTTCTCCACACTCTCATTAATTTATTTTCTGTTTTTTTTTCTTTTTGTTATTATAACCATCATAATGGGTATGAAGTAGTTTATCATTGTGATTTTGATTTGAATTTCTTTAATGGTCAATTATATTGAACATCTTTCATATGCTTGTTAGCCATTTGTATATCTCTTTAGAAATGTCTACTCAAGTAGTTTGCCTATTGTTTAATTGGGTTGTTTGCCTTTTTGTTGTTCAGTTCAAGTGTTTGTCATGTATTCTGGATACTAGACTATTATAGATATATAATTTACATGTATTTTCTCCAATGTATAGGTTGTCTTTTTACTTTCTTGATAATGTATTTTCATGCACCTAAGTATTTAATTTTTAAAAAGTCCAATTTATTTTTTCTTTTGTTGTCTGTACCTTTGGTGTCAAATCTCAGAATCCATTGATGAATCCAAAGTTATGAGGATTTATCTCTATGTTTTCTTCTTATAATAGTTTTATAGTTTTAGCTTTTATATTTAACTCTTTGATCCATTTTGAGTTAATTTTTTAATGTAGTATGAAGTTGAAGTCCAAATTAATTATTTTGCTTGTGGTAATTCAGCTATCCCTGCATAATTTGTCAAAGAGACTGTCATTTTCCCAAAAATCTCGGGACCTCTGTTAAAATCAATTGGCTATACATAAATGGGTTTACTTCTAGACTCTCCATTGTATTCCATTGGCCTGTAAGTCTATTCCTGTGCCGGTACTATATTGTGCAGATGATGCTTTGTTTACTTTCTGTGCATGAGTACCTCCCAAAAGCAAGAGTCTTTCCCTTCTTCCTACTATCAAATGACAGAAAAGGACATAACAAGGTATCTCCACCCTTCCTAATTTAATGCCTGCCAAATATCTGTATACAAGATAGGAAAAGATGGGTTATCGCAACTATAAAATCAAATCTGGGTACATTAATGTAATAGAAAGGAAGTTTGACTTCATAGTCCAGTATACTTAGACTGGAGTCCCAGTTACCAGGTAATGCATGTAATTTCAACCTTTTCAAAACTTAGTTTATACTTCTGTTAAAGATGGGTAAAAATGCCTATCTTGTTGTATTTTTGTAATAAGTATATGTAAATTTCCCTACTTCAGTGCCAAACACAAAATTGTTATAGAAAAAAATTAAAGCTATTAATAGTAACTCTTGTTTTTGTTTTTGTTAAAAAAAAAAAACAACAGAACCTTATATGGAGAAGTCAGAAACCTTGAGAAATGGTCTCCTGATTCCCTTGGAAAAGCAGTCCATTTTACACATTTTAGAAGATGCTTCCTAGGCATCTTATCTACTAACAATTACATTTGGCTTTGAGTATCAGGAGTTAGCTTCTTTTCATTCAGATGCCAGCATTGTGTGTGTGTGTGTGTGTGTGTGTGTGTGTGTGTTTGTATCTCTGTGAGTACATATCTACTCAGTTTACTTTTGTTTTACATGCTAAATCTGTAATCCTTGGTTCAGGCACTGTCTTTTATTAATGTGCTGTGTTAATGTTTGAGTTCTGTAAAAGAGTATGCTGCATTATCAATAAAAAATAAAGAGAAGTAGTGCCATTCCTGGAGATTGAACGGGGTCTTCTGATTACTACATTCCTTTCTTAGATTTATAACCAAAATACTTTCTTAATGTACTTGAATTTTAGGTAAGGAAACTTAGAGCCAATTTTCTTTCTTTGAAAGAATTATTTGATCTTTATTGCTACTCTGGTACCAGACATAATGTTACTAGGATATGGTCTCATCAGAGAGCCAGAGATTTGCATATAGTGGGAACCTGGTTTCAAATCCATTTGCCACCACTCACTGATTGTGTAAACTTTCAGAGTCACTTCACCTCTTCAAATCTCAGTTTTGAATGAATCATTAAAGAATAATTACTTCATAGGGCTGATTGTACAAATAAAATGCAATCATTGAAGTGAAAGTGCTTTTTCAACCATGTGAGCTCTCATAATCATCAACATTTAGTACCATTTATGAAACTGTGGAATCTTAAATTAGGAAGGCACCTTACAGGCCACTTGGACAGTTACCTACCACTATATTTGCCTCACTAGCAAGATTTGTATTCTACTTTGTTGAGTAGTAATACTCCTTGCAATGGTTACTTGAACATGGTGCCATTGTAGTGTGAAGTGGCATATCCAATTGAAAATGTGAACCATTCAAAACAAGGACACTCTCCTCAATGGTCTGTGTAAGTGAATTTTTAACTTTTAGAGACAGTTAAAAGGTCTTTAGAGAACCCAAGGAAGATCTGATTCTTTAGGCTCTGCTTCCTCAATAGTCCAGTGCCAGGCTCTCTGTGAGGGTATTGAGAATGTCAATTGATGTAAATGATAACTTGGCCACCTTCCATTCCTTGTGTTTCCATTCTCATGCTTAGCTAAGACAGACTTCTGCATTTTGAGTACAGGGAATATGCAAGTAGAGCATCTTTAAAAAAGAATCTTAAATACTGTACAGATAACTAAGAGCTCATTAAGTTACTTATAACAAAAATTTGGATTTATATTTTGTTCATCTCTCTAATTTGTAAAATATTGAGAACAAGGGGAAGATTTACAAGTTATATTTTCCCCTTGATCTCAAGTATTCTCCAAGAAATATCTCTAAGAAAGATTATATTCTTCAGTGTAGAATTTGTCTATTTTTCCAAAGTGTAATTAAGGACTATACATTTCAGAACTTGAGCAGTTCCAGGATTGCCATTGATAGAGGAAACACAAATCATATTTGTTTTCTCAAATCTTTGATGATAAACTATAAATGTGAAACAACAACCTCTAATAACAGGAGTAAGGAAGATTTGCCCCTCTGTTAGATAGTTGTGTTTGCACACAGCATTTATTTTCTATCCTTCTGGTAATACCACTTTAATTTCTTCACAAGTCATTTTTCCTTTACTCTTAGTCCATGTGATTTAGGGGCTCCACCACACCCACTATATCAACTATACTTTATTTATTTGAAATAATTTTAAAATTTTTGAGATAATTATAGATTTACATGCAGTAGTAAGAAATAATACAAAGAGATCCTATAAATACTTTACCCAGTTTTTCCTAATGATAATATTTTGCAAAACCATGGTACAGTGTCACAATGTGGATCGTGCCACTGATACAGTTAAGATATGGAACATTTCAATCACCACAAAGATCACTCAGGTTGCCCTTTTATAGTCGCATCTACTTTCCTTCTGCCCTATTCCCTCCTTAACTCCTGACAAAAACTAATTTGTTCTCCACTTCTATAATTTTGTCATTTCAAGATAGCTATATAAGTAGGATCATACGTATCCTTTTAGATTTTTTTTTTTCTACTGTTGTTCTCTGGAGATCATCCAGATTGTTGTGTGAATCAATATTTGTTCCTTTTTATTTATGTGTAGTATTCCATGACATGGATGTACCCAAGTTTGTTTAACCAGTCACCTACAGAAGACAACTGGCAGTTTCCAGTTTGGGCTTTTACAGGTAAGGCTGCTACAAACATTTGTGCACAGGTATTTTTCGTGGACATAAATTTTCATTTTCTTTTTTTTTTTTTTTTTTTTTTTTTTTGGATACATGCCTAAGCACAATTGCTGGTTAGTATTGTCATTACATGTTGAGTATATTGCAGAGAATAGGGTTAATTTTTTAAAAAAATGTTTGGTGGAATTCTCATAAAACCATTTGGGCCTGGTGATTTCTTTTTTTGGAATTTTAAAATTATGAATTCGTTTTTTCTTAATAGTTATAGAACTGTTCGAATGATCTATTTCATATGTTATTTTAATGGTTCGTGTTTTTTGAAATTGATCCAATTATTTTATCTAAGTTATCAAATTTATAGTTGCTTGTAGTATTCCCCCATTATCCTTTTGATATTCATGGCATCAGTACTGATCTTCCCTGTTTAACTCCTGGTATTGCTAACTTATGTCTTCTTCTTCCTTTGTCAGTCATGCAAAAAGGTTTTCAGTTTTTTTGACCTTTTTAAAGAACCAGCTTTTTGTTTAATTGATTTTATTGATTTTAATATTTTTTTCTTTCTGCTTGCTTTAGGTTTTTTTGCTCTTCTTTTTGTAGGTTCTTGAGATGGGAACTTACATTATTGATTCAATACTTTTTTCTTTTCTAATATAAGCGTTTAGGGCTATAAATTACTCACTCCATTGAAGCATTAGATTATTGATTTAATACATTTTTATTTTCTAATATAAGCATTTAGGGCTATAAATTACCCACTCCATTGCATTATAATTAACTGGCGTTAGTGCTTTATTTGTGTCTCACAAGATGTTATGATGTATTTCACTTTTAATCATTTTAACTCATGGATTATTTAGAGTTACCAGGTGTTTGGAGATTTTTTTTATATGTTTGTTATAGATTTCTCATATAATTCCTTTGTGGCCAGAGAAAAAACTGTGTATAATTTCAAGTCTTTTAAATTCATTGAGGTTTGTTTTACGATCTAGAACATAGCCTGTCATGGCACACGTTTTCTGGGTGTTTAAGACGAATCTGCTGTTGTTGAATAGTGTATTTTATAAATATCAATTAGATCAAGTGACAGGAGTGACAAGTTCTAAGCTTTTTTTGTATCTATTTATTTTTAAAAATTTTATTTATTTAAATTAGTTTCAAGTATACAGTACATTGGTTAGACATCTATATAGTTCATAAAATGATCCCCTGAATTGCTCCCCTCTGCTGCTGACCCTCCACCTAGCCAAAGTATTAATGCTAACTGCATTTCCTCTGCCGTGCTCCTCATCCCCATGACCATCAGCCACTAATTTGTACTTCTTTAACCCTTCACCCCATTCTCCAAGATGAAATTGACTAGTCTTTTAAATTCCTGGTAATTTTTCTATTTTTTCACTTACTTTATAGCTATTTCATAGGTATAGCTACTTTATAGGTATAGCTATTCAGGGGTATCAGCTGAAAGCCTGGCTTGTTTACTGTATTTCTTTACCTTTGTAGATTCTAAAGTCTAATGTTTGTCTCTCAGTTTTGTAACATTCTGAAATGTTGCCTCAGTTTCTCAACCTTAGCTTCTATTTGTGAATTGGCAAGTAACTTGAGAAAAATGTTAACCAAATGTTACATCTATCTTTGCCCTTCTCTCCTCTATGGGATCATGTCCATTGAAGTATCTTGGAAACTCTCTAGTGGTGTGTGTGTGTGTGTGTGTGAGAGAGAGAGAGAGAGAGAGAGAGAGAGAGAGAGAGAGAGAGAAAGAGAGAGAGAGGGGTGGGGGGTGGGGGTAGAGATAGATAGAGAGAGAGAGAGAGAGAGAGAGAGAGAGAGAGAGAGAGAGAAGCTATTTTCAATTTCTCCAGTTTTTTCCTAGTTTTAATTATTGGTAAAATTGTTTTGATAACAAGATAATCTGCCATAGCCAAAGCTGGAACCTCAATAATTATTTTACTGAGTACCTATTATCTGTCAGGTACCATTCTAGGATCTCTATTCTAGATTCTGTCCCCTAATAGAGCTTATATTCAAGTGGAACAGTCAGCACAATGAGGGCATATCACTAAAACCCAGTTAATCAGTAGTCTCTCAATGGTAAGTGGTTGTTCCAGTGATAGGCTTTATGAAAAAAGTCAGGCCAATTAGACCTGATAGGCCTCAATTAGAGGATGTCTGGAGGCACTGAAATGAAAAGAAATTTATTTCTGCAGAAGTTGGAATTGAGAGAATATAAGCCTGAAGATACTGGGATGAAAGAGAAAAGAGACTTTTTTTTTTTTTTTTTTTTTCCAGTAAGCAAAGGCACGAAATCAACATAGAGAAAAAGCAGGGCCAAGAGATGGTGAGAGTCACTATACTCATTAAATTGTTTAGGTTTCCAGCACTACTTCTGGATGTATCAGCTAGGTAAATTATACTGGCTTTGCTTAAGCCTATCTGATATGGATTTGTCACTTAAAACCTTATTAATACTCATTTTAACTAGCAAATTCAGTGGATAACTTTTGGTATTTTAGTGGCTTCTCTTTGCATTTAATTTTGATTTTTTTTCTTAAATATTTATTTTACTTTGCCTTAATACTAGCATTATTTATTGGTATTTCTTCTAAAATTCATACTGGTTTTCCTCAGACTCCTTCCCAGGCTTTTTGTCTCCTTCTGTCTCTCTTAACTAACTTGTATCCCTCACGATTATATCCTTGGTCCTTTGTCCTATCTTATATAAATGAATGTCTTTGTATGTCTTAACTAAATGAATATCAACTAAAATTTATATAGAAACCAGAGAGTGAGTCTTGACTCATTGATTCTACCTCTTATTTTCTCCCTTGATTACAATGAATACTATTGCTCTATATTAGTCAGTCCTTTATAAGTTCTCACTTGTACTAATTAAGAGTAACCTCCTAACTTATCTCTCTCCTTTTAGGCTCATCATTTTCTAAATGTCACCAGAGTGGTAGAACTTCATTGCAAAACTCAATTTATCATTTCCTTACATTACGCATAAAGTGAAGTTAGTACCTATGGTGTGATCCTAGGTCTTCTCCTCCATATTTCTTGAACTTACTTTCTGCTATTTGCTCTTGTTATAGAAAATTACTTGGACATCTATCAAAAAAGTCATGCTGTCTTATGCTTTGGTTCCATTGCTCTAGCTATTCCCTATGAAATGTATTTTTCTGTGTGCCCGTCTGCTGAACTCACGGTTATACTTCAAATCACAGCTCAAATTTTTATCTCCTTTTTGAAATATTCCCCAAACTCAGACAAATTCGGGTAGGTCACTCCACTTATATTTTAGATTAGTATTATTCTGTGGTATCACATTATATTACAAATGACATATTTACTTTCCTAAATTTTAAATGATGTAAGAAAGGAGAAATTTTAATTATTCTTTGAAATTCTAGAATCTCAAACAGTATCTGACAGACAAAAGGCATTCAGTAATTTAAGTGAATGCATTATAAAATTGGGTAAAACATTATTTTTTATCTTATATCACAGTTAGGTAGGCTGTGATATAACTTTATTTACTTTTTCCACTAGTAACTTTATTTATTTATTATTATGTTTCCCATTTTTTAATCCTGAAAATATTTTCAGGAACATTAAAGAAATAAAAAAACCATACACAATATACATCTACTTAATATATAAAACTGATCATACTCCAAATTATATGAAAACGGATTATCACACTAATTTTTTACACATGGGGAAATTAAAGTGAAGAGTCGAGAAGCTTGCCTAGGAATATGGGACTAGTAAATTTTGAAAGTAAGACAAGAATTTAAGTCTTTACTTTTTTTTACTACAGCACAATTCATTCTTTAGGACTAAGGGGATAAGCATACATCATCATGCTTATCCTTTTAAAATGTTTGGCATTTTAGACATTTTGTTTAATGTAAACACAGTCAGTAAGAGGGTATGCAACATATTCGGTGACAACTTAGAAATAAGAGATAGAACTAGAGCTAGACATATAAAGTGAATTTGAGAATGAATGAGTAAAAGAATGAATAAAAAGACAAGCAATGCAAGAGTAATAAACACTGACAAATATATCTGCAACTTTTCTTCAAAAAACTCAGTTAATGAAACCTTTGAAAAGCTTGGATATTTAGAGCTGTTTGACAATAATGCTTGCCAAATACAAGTAAGTTCTTACAAATTTAGAATCTTTGTGAGCAAACAAAATATAAACAAAACATTTACTTATCCCTACCTGTGATTACCAACTGAGGAAACAAAAAGAGCCAAATCAAAAATCTCAGTCGAATTAAGTGGTGGTGGATTGTGAGAACGGCAGTATTTTTTATATTCAGGTTTGATGTTTTCCTCAATTTCTTCTAAAGAAATGAGAGTAAGTAAGAAAAATAAGGGTATAGCTCAGTTTTTCTTTCTGATGCAATTATTTAGGGCAGTTAACATGTATGGCCTGAGTTGTTTAATTCAATAGGTTTCAGGTGAAGACTCAAAGTGGCTAGCCTAATAATAGTTGACAAAAAGCGCAAGAAAATTAATGATAGAAGACTAAATTGATCGTACTTTCGTTCGAGTTTTTACTTTTGTTTTGTGTTTTAAATATTTTGGAAAAACAAAAAGAATGTTTATGAATAGGGGTAAGTCACAATATCTTTTCTACAAGTTTAAGCTATCTGGAATTGATTTTTGTGTATGGTACAACGTAGGATCCAGTTTCATTTCTTCTCCATGTGGTTAACTCATATATGTTTTCTGTGTACAGTAAGTCCTCACTTAATGTTGTCAATAGTTTCTGTGACTTTATTTGAAATGACATGTAATGAAACTAATTTACCATAGGCTGGTTTATATAAACAAGAGTTAAGTACCTATGACATCTCATCGATGTTATAGAAAAATAATGTTAAATAAAAGGATTTTATTAAAGGACCTGCTGTATTTAATATACAGATACATGTGTTGCATATATACATATATATTTATATATTTTCTGTTTTTTAACATAACATATGTGCGTGTATATGTGTGTGTATCCCTTACATTTATGTTATACTGGTCAGTTTATCCCTATGCCTTTATCACACTGCATTACCGTGCCATAAAACCTTAGTATTTTCTTCTTCAGGAGTATTTTGGCTAACCGTGACTTTTAGTTTTCAATAGATGTTACAGTATCATTTTATAAATTTCTTGTTGAAGATCGTATTTTTCAGAGATAGCTCCACTAAATCATCCCTTCCTATGTGCTCCTTTTGACATATGACATTGACATTACTCCATAGAGTGTGGTCTTGAATCCGGGTGGCTCTGTGATTATGGCAGAAGTGATACATGTCTTTCAAGGCTGAGTAGTAAAAATGTTTTAAGCTTCTACCAGGCTATTCTGTGTCGTGCACCTCAGGAATTCTGAGTAGACTTTTGTAATGTCTGGCTACCCTAAAGCAACTATGCCGGAGAGATCGCATGAGATGGATACATATATAAAGACAGAGTCACCAAGGAGCCCCAGCTATTCCAACTTCAACTGTTCTGGCCCCTAACTTTGGTGCTAAACATATGAGAAAGCAAATCTTTAGATAATTCTAACCTCTGCTTCAAACAGTCCCAACTTCTTGAATGTTTAGTTAAGTAGAAACTAGAAATTTCTTCTGAGTTGTAGAATTAAGAGTAAAGTAAATATTGCTTTCATTTTAAGCCACTGAGTTTTCAAGTGGATTGTCACATAGCCGCAATTCAATGCATACCACACCCACGCCACACACATACCCCTAAATGTTACAACTTTAATAATAATTGCATTGAATCTATAGCTAAATTTGGGGGAGAATTGGCATATAATTGATATTGACAAGAGCTTTCCAATCCATGAATATGATATAAATTTTTATTTATTGGGACTCTTAAAAGTCTTTCAATAAAGTTTTTAAATTTTCTCTACAAAGGTATCATATAACTTTTTAAGTTTATTTTTTCCTAAGTATCTTTATTTTATACTATTTATATGTAAGCTTATTTTGATTTTTCTGAGTAGTTAATGCTGCTATAGACATATAATTGTCTTGTTAATATTGATTTTGTGTCTAATACCTTGTTAAACTATTAATTCTAAAAACTTACTATTAATCATTTCATTTTGTAAATAGAAACTTTTTCAAATATTTCTGAATATTTATAATTTCTTTCTTTCTAAGAGGAACATATTTTAGCATCCTTCCTTCATTCTAAGATGCCCTTGATTACAATATGCACAAAAATACATTTATTTGATTTAATAAAGTTTTATTTTTCAAAATGTATAGTTGGTGGGACCTGTTGCTGGTGTAAGTTACTTGAGCTTTGTGCTTTGAAACTAGTTTATAAGCCTTTTACTAAGGGCTACCCTGGCTAAGGAACCTTGAATCTTCAGTCTCTCAGAGACAATAGCTGAGGTTATAAGCTTACTGTTGGGAACTTTCTGACAGAGTTTTTCATATGTTGCTTTGTCAACCAAGACTAGGTTATTAAGCTTCTCCTGAACTTTGCCTTTGGAGCATTTCTTCTTATTGGCCTTACCCCAGGTGTGTTCACTGAGTCTTCGTCTTTCTTGGTCGACTTTCCGGCATCTTCTTGTCCTTCGGTGGGATAGGGAAGCTCCGAGGGCAGCTGCTACCACTGCAGCCTTGCTAACATGTCAGAGAAAAAGCAAAAATACATTTTACATTCACGTAGCATGTAAAAAAAACTTGCCCTTTATAATTAATAAAAACAATATTTTTCTTGCCTTCTTGGCTGATTTGGACCTCCCCTATAATGTTAAATAGAAGTCATGAAATGGAGCAACATTGTTTTACTCACATTGTAATAGAAAATGCAGGTTTTGGAAAGGCACATCTATTTTTGAATTTTATCGAATGCTTTTTCTGCTTCAATTGAGGTAATAATTTGGTTTTTCTCCTGATGTGATGAATTGTTAGTTCATTTTCTAGTGATAAACTAATCTTGCATTTCCAATATAAGCCCAACTTAATTACACACACACACACACACACACACACACACGCACACACATTTTATGCATTACTGGATTCAGTTTGCTATTATTTAGTTTAGGATATTTACATTTTTTTTTTTGATGAGATTGCTGTTTACTTTTCCTCTCGAACTGTTTTAATATTAAATTTAGGATAGTTGCATCTATGTCCATGAGCAATTTTAGTCTTTAATCTTTCTTTTCTGTTCTGTCCTTTTAAAGTTTTGGTATAAAAATTGACCTGGATTCATAACATGGAATGTAACTGTTTCCACTTTGACTCTATAATCTGGAATATTTTGTGAGATATTAGGTTTATTTGCTTGTTTGAAAGCGAAGTCATTTGGGCCTGTAATTTTATCAGCAAAGAGATTTTGAAATACTGACTAAGCTGCTTATTGGCTGTCATTAATCCTAGTTGGGCTATTTCTTGTCAAATAGTTTTTGTTGCATTTTAAAAAGAAGTATCTATTTCATCCATGTTTTCGAATGTGTAGCTAAAGTTGTTCAGAGTATTTACTTATCTTTTAAATAACTGCTAAGTGTGTAGTTGTCTCTTTCACTTATAATATTGCTGATTTTGCTTTCCCTTTTGTGCTTTATCAGTAGTAGCAGAGAATTGTCAGCTCTTAAGAAATTGACAGTTCTTAAAATATCTAACATTTTTGAGCTTCAATATTTTGCTCTTTTTAAAATATTTTTTTCTTTCATCTTAGATTTTTTCAACTTTTATTTTTGTAACAGAATGGATGTTTTGCTATTTAACTCTTGACATTCTTCTTCTCTAAGTTTTAAATTTCTACATATTTCATTCGTAGAATAGTTTTGGCTATACTCTTATAAGTTTTTAATTGTGGTATTTTTCACTATTTTGAAGTCCTCAATATTTTTTATTTTTTCATTATGACTCTTTAAATCATAAATTTAGAAGTGTATTTAATAATTTATAAACTTATGTTTTTTTTTCTAGTTAACATTTTACTATTGATTTGGAGTTAATTGTATTGTGATCCTAGAATGGCATATATAATAGTAATCCTTTGAAATATATTTAGGCTTGACTTTTCGTATAGCATAGGACCAATTTTCATCAGTTTTTATTGTGTTTGAAAAAATGTATATTCCTTTGACATTGGCTTCAGTGTTCTGTATATTGCCATTAGATTCAATTTATTAATAAATGAACTTTATTTTTTCTGCTTAATCTATCAGTTACTGAACATGCCATACAATATATGTTAATATCCTACTATGATGGTAGATATGTCAATTTTTTATTATTCTTATGTAAGTTCTCAAATTTGTACTTTATATATATTTAACATTGCATATATGATTTCAGAATTATGTCTTCATGATGAATTAAACCTTTTATTATTACGTAGTGCTCTTCTATCTCTTGCAATGTTTTTCCCCCCCTTAAATATGCTTTTCTTTTGTGTAGTTACACTGGTGTAATCTAATTTACTCTTTGTGTGATAGAATTTTTCCATTCCTTTGCTTTCACTTTTTAATATTCTAATGTTTCTAATACATGTAGTATTTAGTTGGACTTTTAAATTTCAATGTGACTAACTTCCTGTTATAATTAAGAAACTGTATTTTTTATTGAGGTACACTTTAGAGACAGTAAAAGACACAGATTTTAAGTATAATACACAATATAATTGCAGATTTACTTAGGCTTAAATTCATTATCTTCCTTTGTTCTTTCTGTTGCTCCTCCTTGTTCTATTTTTTTCTCTATCTTTTCTTGCATTTTTAAAAATTCATTTGGTATTTTTTGTCTATTATTTTATTTCACCTTTAATAGTTTGAATTTACATATCGTTAATGATTTTTATGATTATCTGAGAAAATACAACATGCATTCATATCTTAGAAATCTTAAAAACATTTTACTTGCAATTTATATTCAAAATATTTAATATTAGCACATGATGAGCATAGTCATTCCAAATGTATACTTAACAGTCAGAACTGATACCAGCCAAAACATCTGATGATAGCTCTATCTACCTGCTTACAAAATATATGTATACCTTAGGATATACTATATCTCGTTCATCCTCTCCCAACTTATTGTTGCCATGTAATTTAATATTATTTAAAAATATCATGTCTTATTTACTGTTGTATTTTTAAGTCTGTTTAGAATTATTATGATATCTAATTTTTTTTCCTGTTCATTCTTGAAATTTAGACCTGTTTTGAGATCACATTTATTCATCTGAAATAGGTTCATAATTTCTTTTAGTGAAAGTTTGTTGGTGGAAAGCTTAAAACTTTTCATTTTCTTATAATGTCTTTATATTCCTCCTATTCAGGAAAGTTACTTTGCTGTAACGACCTGGGATGAGAGTTTTTCTTTCTTTATAATGTAAATATCTTCCACTGTCTTGCTTCCATTATTACTGAAGCAAAACCAACCAACAGCCTGATTGGTGCTCCTTTGAATGCGATCTGTCTTTTCTAAGTTTAAGACATTTTTTCCTTAATATTTGATAGCTTCAACATTCCTCTTGTTTGGGATTTTTGGGGCCCTCGAATTTGTGATATTACGTTTGCCTTGTTCTGGAAAGTTCCCAAACATTTATTGAAATACTGTGTTTGTCCTATTCCCTCTCATCCTTTCTGTAGGAACTCCACTAGATTATGTTAGCTTTTGTCACTTTATCCATGTCTCTTGACACCTATTTATCTCTCTCTCCATGTTGCATGCTGAATAATTTCTTAAATGTTGTCATTCAGTTTACTGATTAGCTGTTCTCAAGTTAACTTAATCTGTATGCCCATTCAATTTTTACTTTCTGTTATATTTTAATTTCTGGAAGTTCTTTTTAGTTACTTTTCAAATAATTTGACTCTTTACTCATGATATTAAACCTCTATTTTATTTCTTAAAACATATGAGACAGGACTGATCAGTGTATGAGTTTTGCTAAATTTAGTTTTTAAATTCTGTGTGGATCCAGTTCTGTTTGTTTGTTTGTTTTCTGTTTGTTTCTACCTCACTACACATTTTGTCCTTTACTGTTTATTAACTCTTGATGGTCAGGTACATTATTTCTGTGGAAACTCTTTAGAGTATTAATAAAAGAGGGTTGCTCCAGATAGATTTAGTGTTTGTTTCTGCCGGTTATCTGAGGGCCTTACTATATTAAGACTGTTTCCAGCAAATTCTTGGCTTGAGGCTTTTTGACCGCCAATGCAGTATGAATTCAATTGCAAACCATATGAGGTTTAGCTTGTGATTATTTTTGAAGATAGTTTTTATTTACTGACAAAGATTTAAGATTAATTTTTTGTGTGTGGGCCATCAGTATAGAGATGGTAGAGTTGTCCTTTGGTGACTACTTTTTTAAGTAGGGTGATCTTCTATTTGACTCTCCTTTGAGTGGGCCCTAGAATTTTATTCCTGTGTCTTAAGCTATATAAGGATGAAAAATCAGGCATAATTTTCCTTGGTTATGTAAATATTCTCAAAAAACTATTTTAATCATCTTAACCTCCCTAGGTTCTTGTCTTCATCTTGTTTTTGACCTACTATTTCTAATGTTTTTGTAAATTTAAGATGTGTTAAAATGATTTTCTGTCTTTATAAACTGATTTAAATAAGGTAGTTTATCCAGTTCCCTAGTGTACCGTATTCCTGAAAATAGAAATTTAATATCTTTTCTTTTCAACCATCTTATGAGCATTTATTAGCTACTTGTTTTGTGCCAATCATTGTGGAAAGAGCTTGGGATACAGAATTAAATAAGTTGTAGGTAGGTCCTAACTTCAAGTTAATCATGGCCTGAAGAGAGGTAAGAATTCACATAAGAATTCACAACTTATATGAAAAACAATGAAAGAATTTTACCTAGAACATTATGATGTCAGAGAGCAGATACACAATCCTGTTTTCAGTTAAAGTAGATGGTATGAGAGAATGAGTTTTGAAGAGTTAATGTCTGAGGAATATAACTTGCTAAATATTTTATTCCTTATGTCTACAACAGAAACTTAAATATTTGGTAAATTAACACATGTTTGAATAGGATGTAATTAAAATCTGTTTACTTTTATTGCCTTTGCCTGAAAGCATTATGACTGTTGATGAATCACACTTATCTTTGTTTTTCTAATTTTCAGTCTATCCTTCCCCATACTAAAAATCATGTGTCTGCTTTATCACGTCTTTTATATGTATACAAGAATAGAATAATGGGAAGTGGCTCTAGAGTTCGGAGGGCCCAAGGCCTATGACAGATGAGTTATTTGTCTAGTTCATTATTTTTCGTAATATTTCCATTTATCCTACCTTTCTTTGAAATACAAGGAAAGAGTTCATTCTGACTCTTGAATATGCATTTAAATAGTTATGTCATAACAGAAAGAACTTTGGATACAGAGCTCTTCATTTAAATCTTAGCTCTAGAACTTGTTAGCTATATGAACTATCTAAGCCTCATTTTCCTTATTTATAAAATAGAGTTAATAAAACTTCTATGCAGTATTTCAACATTTAGAAGTAATGTATATTATATGTAACATACTAAATATATAAAATATTAATAATATATGTAAATTAAATATGATAATGATGTATATAATATGAATAATACATTATATGTACAATTTATATATAAACTTCCAAGCAGTATCAATATATACAGCAGTGTTATATTTTTTGTCATTATTATTCTTATAATATAGCTGAACATTTTATAGCTACTTTCCTCTGATTATTCCTATTAAATAATGGGAGATTATTAATCAAAAATTAACTAATAAATTAAAAATTTTAATAAGTCAATATGCTTTAGGAGGTTGTCTATTACACTTTCCTCAAATATAGTTACTATAAGTTTTTGGTGAGTAGATCATACAATTTGGAGTTAAAAAGGTTGATGGAAATCCTTCTCTTCTTTTTTATCTCTCCAGTCCTAATCTGGACAAATAGAAACAAGTTCATCTCATTAGATACATAGGGTGATGAAAGAAATTCATAGGAGAGGAATCTGGGCACATGAAGTATGATTATGTTTAAATCCACATTATAAATTTCCAAATGGTTTTTGGAAAATATTTTTTTATATTCCCAATTTATTTTATTAAGTGGACTTCTGATATATTCAATAACAAAATATAATTTAGATTAGGGTATATTCTCTGTCCTCTCCATAGTGTACATTTTTATCCTACATTATATATCCTGCTTTTAATAATGCACAGACATTTCTTCCCAAAGGTAAAGTCAGACAATAAATGACCATGGAAAGAACACAATACCATTTCCTTCCTTTTTAGTACATTAAAGAAAAGAAACACAAAATTCTGATTGATCAGAACCTCCTGATATATTTTTGTTAATATAAGAAATTCAATGGATCAAGAAATATGTACTACAGTTGATATATATTAATAATAACAACGATCTTTTATTTTTCTTTTTTATTTTATTTTTTTAAATTAATTAATCTATTTTTTATGTGACATTGGTTAACGAAATCCAAGAAGTTTCAGCTGTACATTTTAACAGTAAGGCATATATATGTTTACATTGTGTGTTTATCTCCCATAGTTAGATTTCTTTCTTTTATCATATATTTGACCCTCTTTACCTCATCTACCTCCCTGTGCCTCCCTACCCTCTGGCAAACTAGTCTATTGTCCATGTTCATGTATCTCTGTTTGTTTGTCCTGTTCATTTGTTTCCTTTAGGTTTATATTCCACATACAAGTGATATCATGTGATTTACACCTTTTTCTATCTGGCTTATTTCACTTAGCATGATTATCTTGAGGTCCATCCAAGTTGTTGCAAATGGCAGTATTTCATCTCTTCTTATGGCTGAGTAATATTCCATTGTATATACGTACCACTGTTTCTTTAGACAATCATCTATAGCAGGACACTTCGGTTGCTTCCATGTCCTGGTTACTGTGAATAATGTTGCTATGAACGTTGATGTGGAAATATCTTTTTGGATACGAGTTTTCAGGCTTTTGGGGTAAATGCCGAGTAGAGGGATTGTTGGATCATATGGTAGATCAATTCTTAGTTTTTTTGAGGACCCTCCATACTGTTTTCCATAGTGGCTGTACCAATTTGCAGTCCCACCAGCAGTGTATGAGGGCTCCTTTTCCTCTGCATCCTCTCTAACATTTGTTATTACTTGTTCTGTTGATTATGGCTATTCTAACAGGTATGAGATAATATCTCATTGTGGTTTTGATTTACATTTCTCTAATAACTAGAGATGTTGAGTATCTTTTCATATATTTGTTGCCATTTGTATATCCTCTAGGGAGAAGTGTCTGTTCAGGTCTTCTGCCCATTTTTTGATTGGGTCATTTGTCTTTTTTTGTTGTTATTGAGCCTATGGGTTCTTTGTGTATTTTGGATATTAGGCCCTTACCAAAGGTGTTGCTTCCAAATATATTTCCCTATTAGGATGGTTCTCTCTTTACCTTGTTGATGATTTTCTTTTGCTGGGCAGAAGCTTTTTAGTTTGATGTAATCCCATTTATTTATGTTTGCTTTTATTTCCCTTGCCTTTGAGGTCAAATTCATAAAATCCTCTTAAGTCCCAGGTTTTTGAGTTTCATTCCTATGTTTTCTTCTATGTATTTTATTGATTCTGGTCTTATATTTAGGTCCTTAATCCATTTTGAGTTAATTTTGGGGTGTGGTGATAGACAACAGTCTAGTTTCATTCTTTTGCATGTGGTTTTTCAGTTTTCCTAGCACCATTTATTGAAAAGGATTTTCTTTTTCCACCGTATATTTTTGGCTTTTTGTTGAAAATCATTTGCCCATCTAAACATGGGTTTACTTCTGTCTCGATTCTGTTCCACTGGTCCCTGTGTGTGTTTTGCTGCCAATACCATGCTGTTTTGATAACTGTTGCTTTGTAGTATAATTTGAAGTGTGATGCCTCCAGCCTCAAACGACTTTCTTTTTAAGTGAATGCCTAGACTATTTCTTTCTGTACTACCAAAATTATGACTATTGGAATACTAGGGAACTGTGGAAATATAACTCTGACTTTGTATAATATTTAGGTACCTTTTTGGTCACCTATTCTAATAATTAATTTTCCTCTTTTAAGTACCTTCTCAGTTTGGAACATACTTTCAAGTGTTGACATTAGTAGAAGCACATTGAAATGTCATCAGGTCAGTGTGGCAGTGTCCAGGTTTACGTTCTCCTTTTATGGGAGTACAGTCATCCGAGTACTTTTGGCAGGCTTCACCAAAAGTTTAATAATCTTTATTCATGTTTTCCAACACCGTCTTTCTATTTTTCTCTCAGGATTAGCAAGTCAAAATTCAAGTACTTCATGGGAAAAAAAGAAAGAAAACTAAGGGACTTTTTTTATTCTCCAGAAACTTGATGGAAAAAAGTTACTATGTTTAAGACAACAAATATTTACTGAGTGACTTTTATGTTAAACATTTTGTTACATCTGCAGGAGATATGAAAATAAGACTTTTTTTTTTAACTTCAAATAGCTTCCAATCTATTGAGTAATTGGACAAATAAGTAATGATCTATTAAATAAGGTACACAACAAACTCTAAGAGCATTTGGATGAGGAAAAGTTTGTATCGCCTTATAGGTAGAAGAATAAAGAATGAGATCATAAATTTGATGGCTTAAGAGTTAAGCTTTAAGGGCAAATATAATTTTGACAGCTGAGGATATGAGAGGTTTCAGAAATGGCAGTTTAGGGTAGGAGCATATGATGACAAAGGACAAGGAATTCTGGGCATATTTAAAGAATAGCAAATATAAGTTTAATACATAAGGGATCTTGAGAAGCTTAAAATGTGGGCTTCATCTGGTAATCAAGAAATTTAGGCTATATTAAATGTTCTCGGGTCAACCTGCAGAGATTTTTTAGCAGGATAGTGACATCATACAAGCTATTCTTTCTGTATACATTTAGCATTATGTCAAAAGATCTAGAGAATGTAATGGCCTGATGTACTCTGAGAATTGCAAAGGCTGTGACACAAAAAGATTGAAAGAGGCACTTTGGGGAAATTCTAGAGAAGTGGTAAGAACCTTAGGTTTTAGGAAGCATTAAATTAATCTTAATAGTGAAAGGGAATCAAGGAACATCTTTAACTAGAGTTAAAACAGTGCACATTAGAGATTTGAGAGTGGGTGCCTGTATCCATCTCTCCCTCATCTTGTGCTTCTGACCATGAACTATTCTCTTTTGTCTCCTTTCCTCAAGCTTTCTTTTCTTTTCTTTTCTTTTCTTTTCTTTTCTTTCTTTTTTCTTTTCTTTCTTTTCTCTTTTCTTTTCTTTTTCTTTTCTTTTTTCTTTCTTTCCTTTCCTTTCCTCTTCTTTTATTTTTTCTTTTTTCCTTCCCTTCCCTCCCCTCTCTTTCCCTTCCCTTCCCTCCCCTCTCCCCTCCCCTTCCCTCTCTTGTCCCAGGAAGATCTACTGTCAGGACATCTGTCCTTCCCCATGTTTCTATTCTCAACATATTAAGACCTCACATTTGCGGACAACAAGCCACAATAAGGAAATAGCCTCAAGCTGATTCTAACCTTCACAAATGACATTTCATGGCACAAAGGAGAAGTTGAAACTATTTCTTGAGTGAGACTGTCAAGGGAGACAATGCAAACAGAGGAGAGAAGAAAGTCAAGAACAGGGCCTTTGGGAATGCTTATTTTTAAATGATTAGCCCCTGAGAAAGAGAAGGAAGGACAGATCAGAAAAGTAGGAGTAGAACCAAGGACAGGAATGCAATGGAATAGAAAAGAGAGGTGTCAAAGGGGTCATAGTGGACAGGATCGATGGCATAAGACAGTGATAAGGAGACCCCTTAGGTTAAACAGGTGAATTAAGAGTAGATTTAGAATGTTGTAAAGTGGGGCTGGGAAACAAATTCTAGATTGCAACAAGTCAGGGAATGGATTTAGAGTGAAGATTGAAAGAATCAAAGATGGTTGGATAGAGAACACATGGAAATAAGACATGTCATTCAGAAAACAATGGAAGCAGATAGCCTGGGAAGAGAGAACAGAGACCAGAAAGAAATAAGAGAGGGACAACCAAGACAGAGAGAGATTTTAGGTATGTTACTTGACAACCTAAAACCTCAGTTTTCTTTTTTCCTTTTCCCCCAAATAGGGATGATGACAGTACTTACAGAATTGGAGTGAGGGCTAAATAAGTTAAAACTTAAAATGTACTTGCCCATAGTCATTACTACCATGTGGAACAGTGTGATATTCTCTGTAGAGTTTCTGGTGAGAACTATCATGGAAAAGTGAAGGTGTAGAGGTAGAGCTAGGGAATGAGGACCTTTTGAAATGGTTAATGTAAGTGAGTAAGCAAGTCAGGTGGAACCAGAGCATCATTGAGATAGACTTGAGAATATGGGAAGAAGTGGAAAGGAATTGAAGACTAAATGAGAAAAAAAGAGTCTTAAACCTTATATAATTATATATGTGAAAGAAATATAAAAATGAGGAACAGATCATCTACAAGAGTAAAGTTTGGGTTTTTACATGTCAGGTAGGCATAACCCTGCTATCCTCTGTATTACTGGTGGTTTGGGGCTTGTCCATGCGAAGCTTCTCAGATTTCTTGCATCCTGGCTATTTTTTTGAAGCAGCTTGAATAAAATGAACAGAGAGAACCAGGTAACATCTGGTCTATCATGTAAGTATAATATTAGAATTCCCTCTCCCCTAAAGTACGGAAGAAAAGATCATAGAACCTCAGGGTTAGAGGGTGCTTGAAAGTTATTCAACAGAATCAACTAACAGAGTGTCAAATTCTATGTCATTGGAGCAAGTAATTATTTTCTGTTTTTGGTTTTTTGTTTGTTTGCTTGTTTTATAATCTTTGTTTTAAACTACCAGCTGCTCTAATCATTAGAAGGAAAGGGCTAAAACTTCCCTTTTTAAGTCAAATTATTTTTCTGTAACATGCGCTCATGGTCACAGAGTTACCAGTTGGCACTCAATAGAATATGTGTAATGTTTTTTATCCTTACCAATGTGTTTGATATTTGAACATAGCCATTTTGTTCTTTCTGTAACTTTCCAAGTAGAGGGAGATGGTGTGGTAAAACAGGTTTAGCTTACCCTATCACTCCTTCCCTAATATGTTTTGGAGTTACTGTGTTGCCTTGACTACTTTGGACGTCAGTTTGCTCCCGTGTTCCAGAAAAGTTGGTTCCCAGGAAGGGGAGGATAAGAGCAAGACAGTGAACTAGGTAGGTTTGATCAGTGGAAGGGAGAGAACTGGAATCTAAATTTGTATTATTTTATATACACTTGCCTACTGACCAAGCAGAAACAGGGTAAACAGGAAGTTCATAAGAGAGTTTCAGTTATCTTCCCTGTGAAGTGGGAGTGACAGTACCTACCTATTAAGGTTTCTGTAAGGATTAAATGAGCCTGTCACCAGAGACATCTTAGAGGTACTCATTAAAGAGTACCTGTAATGGTTGTTATCATTATTATCAAATGGTGTCACCAATAATGGTAATAAAATCTATATTTTGTGTGTGCGCATGGGATAAATTTTAATTTTCTTCTAAGTTTTCAGTATGGAGACTATGTACATAGAAATTCTTAATACCTTTTATGGAGCCACCTATTTGGCACTGTAATTTTTTCATTTAAAGTGGAGATTATTTAAAAAGTAATTATCATGTATCATCAGGCTTCTTGTTGATCTTTATGTCCAGAATTTAAATCCATGAGATAGATCACTTCACAATTTACACTGGTATACAGAAGGAAATGGCAGTCCTGTATTCATGACAGTCTATTTAAAATGTCAGGAAAGAGTTTCTTATAACAAAGTTCTGTTGTATTGATTTGCCTTTCAAGTATTTATTTATTTATTATATGTGCCATTTATGAAAAATGAAAAGTGCAACAAAAATTCATGGCTGTTTCCAGCTTCCAGCGAGCTGAATAGATGTAAGGGTATATTTATGGGATATTTATTTCCTAATATATGCAATAGAGTTGATTCCAAATGATTCGACTTAGAAGCAGAATATAAATCTCTACAGGCACAAGTAGAGTTAAGGTTTTGTACTAAATCTTTGCCTAAAATATGGCAAACCAAGTTATGAAAAGTTCCTTTTTATGTATCGAATTAAATGTAACCTTACTGGGAAGCCAGTGATGAAGCAGGACCCCTGGATGACTTTGTATTTATCACAACATCCATCACTAACTTAATATTTGATTTATGGGGGAAATATCTTATTTCTGCTGCTATAATGTACATTCTTTAAAGAAAGACCTTGGCTATTTGTGCTTTGGCCATTTGTGCTTTGCATATAATTGAAGATTTAGGGGGAGGAAACTACTTACCCTGCTTCTCCTGTATGCCAGGTACTGTCCTGGGCATTTTGACAGTAGTTAGCATTTATG
The DNA here is from genome assembly GCA_003508835.1 of Eonycteris spelaea. NCBI lineage: Eukaryota > Metazoa > Chordata > Mammalia > Chiroptera > Pteropodidae > Eonycteris > Eonycteris spelaea. Next base: position 15,250,409 of record PUFA01000016.1, read on the forward strand.
TACCATGGGCTGGGTATTGTATCCCAAAAACTTTATATACATTATGAATTTATCCTTACAATAACCATGTGACTAGATATTATCATCTCCATTTTCCAGGTGAGGAAACTCAGATTCTGAGAGATTAAATAACTTGCCCAGAGTTAGCCAGTTCTTAAATGGTCAATCCAGGCCGAGAACTCAAGTTTGATTAATTGAGAAGCCCATCTTCTTTTTCATTATTTCTCAAATAATATTTAATATCTTTTGATCTAGGAATGAATGCATAAATGAGAATTTTTTAACTAAATCATTTTTTTAGACTTAGACTATTGCTAAAACAAAAATTCTCACTCACCTTTGAGAAAGAAAAATAAAGAATATAATACTTATTCATTTATTTAATAAATACTTACTGCCAGTTTACTTTATGCCAAGCATTTCACTAGGAGTTGAATACATAGAGGTAAAAGATTGTCCCTGATGACCACTGACTCTGAGTCTTTAGGGGCTTCAGACAATAAAAAAGATATCTTTGAATATGCAGCTAACAGAGAAACTTTCACAGCTTGGGGGTACAGAGAGGTTATTAAAGACTTTCCAGAGTGGCTGACAGCCAAGCTGAGTCTTACAGACTAGGAGCACTGAACCAAGAGAAGAGAGAAGTTGGGATGAAAGAAAAGCAAATATAAAAACCTTTTTTTAACCTCTTATTTCAGTCAAAAGCTGTTTTTAAACTCATTTACTTGCAACTCATGGCAGCAGTTTGATGTGAGAAAACTCTTGGCAGAGGAGAGAGAGGAGAGAGGAGAAAATAGAGGGGAGAGGAGAGAAGGGGAAGGAGGTTGGGGGAGGAGGATGGGAGAGAGGGAGCAAGAGGGACACAGAGACAGAGACAGAGAGCCATGAGAGCCTTCTGAGATTTCACTGCAGTTTGCACCTTGGGTTGTCTTTTTATCTGGTTTGGGAAATTATACCCTTTCTCAGGAACTGATTGTCATTTTTGATTTTCTGTAAAGGAGGTTGACAGTTGAAAGACTGCTGAACTTTTCTGAGATTCTGCACTGTAACTTGCTTCCCTTCTCCTGTAGTCCTTTTCTTTCATAGACTGACATCATCAGCCACTGCAAAGGAGGATGCTGGTTTTCTTGATAGCCAGACTGGGCTTTGAACACAAAGGCTCCTCTGGACCAGGGAGGGTGGGGATAAAGGAGTGGCTACTTAAACAACAAACTAGGTAGTTGGAGAATGAAAACAGTGTTGCTCCAAGTGCCGCAAGAGTGCATTACAAGAGTGCATTCCAGCCCTTACAGACTACAAAGATGGCGACTGTCAATCATTTCAGTCACAGTGCAGTCATCAAGGAGACCCTTTCCCTTGGAATGTTGTACTTTCCCCCACTGCTATGCATTCGCAGTCAACAGTACAGCGTTTAACATACCATGTGAGCTCAAGAAATATATGCCCTGATGAATATTACACCTAAGCGAAGAATGATAAGGCTTTCTCTGGTTCGTTCCCCACTTAATCCAGCACTATGGCAGATTTTCTTGTTTTTACGTTTTCTATGCCTGGGCTTTTTTTAGCACTCTCATGACAGGCTAAGTATTGTTTTCTTTTAGTTCTATTCTTGTTGACTTGCATATTGTCTAATGCAAACCTTATCCTCTTAGGAAACTGTAGTCCATCTTATTGCCGCCCCTCAGCAGTTCCCTTTCTCTCTATTTATACACCTTTGATGGTGAGCAGTTTTCCTATCCTGTCACAGTTCCATGTAGAGGCAAATCAACTGCAGCATCTGTGTGGATGACTTTCTCTTTTGTGAAGACTTGAATTGCTTGGGATTCTGTTCTTTGAAACTTAATGATTTTCCCCGTTTAAGATTTTACAATTGGCAAGATTTTCTCCTCTTCGCTATGATTTTATTTATTCCTGTTTCCCTCCCTTGAAGTGATCCTAGTGGGTGTTTACTGATGGTTTGCTACAACTGTAAAATAGAAAGAGAAGGTTGGTTAAATCATTCTTCCCTTTAGGCAGCCCTTCTGTCACCCAAATACTTTTTTCCCAGAAAAAATGTTTGGCTAAAAAAGGAGAAAACAATCCAGTGAAGAAATATCTTAGATCTGGGGTGCTATTAATTTTGAAGGCACCTGATAACAGGTAAATGTGAAATTTTCTATATTTTTCATACCTCAATCACACCTCGTATCAGATTGTGTGTCAGTGATTAGTGTAAATTCCTCTCTTATTAAATAGTGTGTATTTTAAGAATAGAGGTTTCCCCTACTCATTTTTATGTTCCTAGTATCTAGCATAATGGCTGGCTAATAGCAGGCCCTACAGAAAGGTTCTTGAATATATATTTTATTGTTGTTATCTCCTAGGAGTACCAGAGTTTTAATTTTCTCAGTGAATATTATATAAAATCCATACAGTTCAAATTCACATCATTCTTGTTGATTTACACTGTTGTGTCAGAATTTAAGCAACTGTTCTACACATCCAAATGCCCTTTTAAATTGTGAATACATTTTGCACAAACACATATTAGAACATTAAATTATGCAACCAACTTGAGAGAATACTTTTGAAAATATGAACATATGTGATTTAAAAAACAGAAAGGTGAAAATTAGCATCTCCAAATAAAAGTTCTAAGGAAACATAAAGGATTTAAGAGATAGGCTATATTATACCATATAAAATGTTAAGAAGAGAGTTAATGTTACATCCAGATGTATAATTGTTAAGTCAAATGTTTAGATGTTATACTGTCCTCACCCAGATTTCTATTATATGTCAAAAGCCAAGCCTGCTAAGCCAGTATAGATAGATTGACTAGATTTCTGATTGTAATCAACCATAAAGGAAACAAAATGCCCAAATGTATTTATTTCCATTGATTCATCTGGGGCAGAATAGAAGATTTAAAAAAATGTACAAAGTGCTGCATATCAAGCACAAATACAAAGGTACCACCCTTGAAGCAGAGAAGTAAAAAACCTGAATAAGAATCCCCAAATACCATTTTCATGAAGACAAAAATGCTGCAGTCTGAGGGGGAGGCATTCAAATTGGAATGAGCTAGCTGAGTTGCTGTGCCATGGAAACTCCTCAGCTTCTGCGTGGAAGAAATCTTCAAAAGCCCTAAAAAGGAAGAAAAAGCATCTTCTGTATGAATACGATGAAAAAAATAGAGAGGGAGAGAAATTTAGAAGCTTGTTTGTAGATAGGCATGAATGTTTCCAAGATACTCCAACTAGGAAAAGGAGAAGCGTTGGAAAAAGTAAACCCTGGGTGAAGTGCTTTTGGGGAAGACTAAAATATCTCAATGTCAGGGTATTCTTTTGACTAGACTGGGGTTATATTGTCAGCTTCTTAATACATGTTGCTTGAAGTAGTTCTCTCTAGGTATGTTTCATGGTTTTATATCTTATAAGAAAAGTTAGTTGCTATCTAGCCCCTTCATGTTTCATTAGAGTTTTGTTTACATGACAGGGAAAAAAAGTCAATGAAAATTTAAAGATAAACCTGAATAATTATCTATGCCTTGCTGAAAATAAAGATATGCTGAAAATGTAACTGGATGGATTTTTGAAATTCGTGATGGCAGGAATAGTTTGTGGAAGAGAATGGAGTTAGAGGGGAAAGCACGGGTTATGGAGTCAGTCAAACCTTTAGTCATTCATTCAGTAAATATTTATTGAGCACCTACTATAGGTCAAATACTGTACTGGCTTCTAAGTGAATAGTAGAGAACAAGAGAAGGTCCCTGTCCCCTTGACTGTGAAGTAAACAGTCACACAGTGAATCTATGATGCATTTTTTCAACAGATACAAAAGAAAAAAAATATTACAAGAGAAAGAAATTAAAGTGTTTAAGGAGCTAAAAGAAGTGTTTTAGTTCTAATTTTGAGTTCCTTGTGTTTTGACTGTGCGGAAAAGTACTTTATCTCTTTGAAGCTCAGTTTTCTTATCTATAAAATGGATTTCAAAATATCTGCTAAGTTATGTGTGAATAAAATTTAATGAAATGGGTAAAGTGTCTAACACATCCACTTTGGATCATTTGCACAACTAAGAATTAACTAGAAAACACTGTTCTAGTTATATGGCTAATGATTTAATCATTCAATCAGTGTTTACTCTTCCCCAAGTAAATCCCAAAGAACCTGACCCCAGACCTAGAGCAATATAGATTACTGAAAATTGACCTTCAAGGTCAAATCCAGTACATTCCCTGTGCTCTTGTTACCATTTGGGGCAATCTGAACTCCAGCTCCTGGTAACATGTGATTCTCGATTATTTTCACTAACAGAGATAATTCCAGCACAGCAAGATTTATGAGAGGTAAGATTTATTAAAAGTATATTTTAGAAGGAGACAGGCCACTCTAAGAAGCCTGCAGCCCTGTGGAATTTGGGAGGTGAAAAGATAAAAGGTAGAGTATGCTCCAAGGGAGGAGTGGGTTCTCAGTGAATAGGTCTGTAACCCCACAGAAGTGGAAAGATCTGTATTATATTAGGGCTGCAATGAGTTGCTATAAAGGCGTTCCTAGATGATTGGCACATGAGGTCAGTTTGATTGTAATTTGGCTGCTATATAACCCTTTGCCTGGTACTCATGTGCTTACCCAGAATCTAGTCTAATTAGGTTCATGAACTTCCGGGCATAGGCATGGTATTATAATAATGGTATAATGAAGTTAGGATTATGGGCAGGTTAGGGTAGTACTTTTGCTCAAGTGTCTGGGGCTGGGTAAACCTGTTATAGGTTTATAGCCCTCTAGTCTTTTGTCTCTCAGAATGCGGAAGTTATTATTATTATTTTTAACTATAAATGGAGTGTTCTTTGGGCAGTCTCTGGGCCTTCACTCTTTTGTTCCCCTGTCACTTATGTCTGATTGACTACCTAATATTCTCAAGGAGGATCCTTTTCTTTCTTGGCCAGTTAGCAATAGATAGAACTTCTATATCAAAATGTGTCCAAAATCTTCTTCCTAATTACTCTATTACCAACAAACAATCCATACCTTATTTTTTAAAGAAGTAGAAAGGAACTTAGCTCTTTATTTTTTACACTGGTGTTCTGATCAATTTATTGTTGGCCTATGGATTTCATATTTTAAACAGCCTTCAGGGGACTGTGTGTAGGAGGTTCATTCTTGGTGCTGGGCATTCAGGAAGGCCTGAAGTCCAAGGTTGTCTGACATAAAGAAAAGTGTTAACATTTCAGGCTAACAGCACAGTGGGGTGATATAACTGGATAGTACTTAGAAGATGCAGAGTCCTTTAATATCCTAGGGTTAACACACTAATGAATTGATAATCCAGCATGCTAGGATCTAAAAGTGAATGAGTCACAAACCCTGGCCCACACCCCAGAAACTGATTTATTTAAAATGAAATCTTTATATGCCCTTATTTTTTAATGTTCTGCTTCTTTTTCTTAAAGGAATGAATTTTGTTCATCAAATGATATGGAAAATATATTTCTGGTTATTTCATTTTTGTTTTTTAATGTCTACAGCACCTGGTCTTCCTAGGTGGTCTCCCATCCAAGTACTAAGCAGGCCTGACCTGCTTAGCTTCCGAAATCAGATGAGATCAGGCGTGTCAAATTTTAAGAAATGAATTTGGGAGAATCTTAGCATTTAAAGTGAAAATTGTTGATGTGTAGATAGATTTTCTCCATCTATTCTTCAGCCACATATTTTATAGCATATGCCATAGATTCATAGTGAATTTTTCCTAATCTGAAAGTCATTTCTAGTTCAGGCAATATAATACATAACTCAATTTAGGGAAGCAATGACTGCCAAATCTTATTACACATCTACAGGAAGGGCTTTTAACAATACTGCTTCCTAGGCCTTATCTCTGATACACAGACTGAGAAATTCTAGGGGTGGAGCCTCAAAATCTGTAATTAAAAAAAAATCCAGGTGATTTTGGTGCATGAGGTTCATGAGTATGCCTTTGAGAACTGACTGAGAGCAAGTAGCTGTGTGTGTTTTGTGCTAATGTGAATCCCTTTCTGCCCACAGGCACATCTCTGACAGTCATTACAGGTGTAATCAGTGATTCTGCTGATTGCAGTTGTTCCTCTTTTTCTCTAGTTATGTCCCAGATGTGTTGTAATTCAAAATGAAGATCCATTTCAAGTATTGGGAGGGAAGGTAACATTGCTCACAGAAGGGAATCCTTGCTCACTTATAAATATTCTCTCTTTCTTTCTTGATAGTTACTCTATTGAGAAAACACTGAAAATAAGGTGTGTTTATATGTGTTTGTGTACATATATGAGCATGTTTTTTTTTCCTGGAATAATAACAGCCTTGATGAGAAGCCCTTTCATTAGGATCATAGCGTAAGAGGCTATAAAAACATTCCTAGGTAAATTGCCATTTTGTAAACTCCTCGGTTTGAATTATTCAGCTGTGGTTACTATGGAACCGCAAGCCTTGTTCACTTTGCAGAGGAAAATTTAATGGTCCCCCAGTGTCCCCAGACTGTGGAAGAGCTCATTAAAGGAAAAGTACTGCTCTTGCTGTTAAAGACACACGAGCCAAATGCAGAACATCCACATCAGGGTTTTAGGTGTACCTTTAGGTGTACATTTGGTAGAGCGTGTGTTTTCAGACAGGGCTCATTCTTTGAATTGATGGAAATCGTTATTATGCTTAGGTTAACTCAGTTTTAGAGATGTGGCGTTTTGGAATACTGAAACTAGCTTGGTCTTCTTCTTGGATATGATGAGTGAACTAATTCTTTACCATTTATTTACTTAACACTTAATATTTTCCTTTTATAATGCTAGTGGTTTATGTATGTAAGTTAATATAATTCTCCTGGTGATTCTAAGAGAGGATTACTCCATTTACAAAGGAAGAAGAAGCAGATTCAGAGTAGTTGGGTAAATCGCTCAAGTATGTATAAGAGCCTAGGTTTGAAATTCTAACTCTAAATCCTGGACTTAATCACTGAGTTAGAATATACAGTATAGACTCCGTGGCATAGAAGACCTTGATTGCTACCCAATTGCTCTCCCAAGAACTAGCGGTATAATAACTGCTGTCCCAGGGGCGATTCTGAGCAAGTTGCAGTCAGCAAAGCCCACACCCTCATCCCAGTACTGCTGCCAAAAATTTGCACCCTACTGTTACTGCAAATCTACCCTTCATATGGAGTTATGAGGTCCTGTGATGTAAAGGAAATGAGTTTGTGGTCCCCATCCCCTACCCACACAAAGTAAGTTTGATGGCATGCAAACAGGTCTTGAGGCATGAATGAGCTAATGTTAACCTTGGAAGCAGACAGTGATCAGAACTTGGTAGGATAAAGGTGGGGCAGTCAACTAATATACCTTAGCTAATCTATTGAGTTGAAGTTTTTAGGTTTACAAAGGATACTAATGAAATTTAGTTCAGCAATAGATCCAAAGCTTTTTTAATTCATTTGTAAAATCAAAGTATTTTATTGGCTGCAGGGATCTGAGAGATACCTAGCTCAGCTTTATTTCACACGTGAGGAAGTAGCAGGCCAGAGATAACAGACTTATCTGAGGTGTCCTAAGGCCTGCAGTGTGGAAGGGCAAGGAGTAGAACCCCAGTCTCTGACAGCAAGACTGGCCTTTTCACATTAGATTCTTTTCTCTGTCTTATCAGGGGCCAATCCTGTGTGAAGAACAGCAGCCTCTGGCTGGGTGTGGAGAGATGGAATTTGGAAAAAGAACAGGAGATAGTTGAGAGGGTAGGTGGAAATGAATATAAAAGAGCAAGGCACGGAGATCTAGATGACAGGCAAATAGCACCTACTTACAATTGTGTCCAGAATTGCCTTACTGTCTGGAGGTGATACACTTGTTTCAGGCCTCCAGAAGGTGTGAAGCTTCAGTTAATGAAGCAAATTGCATTCCTTAGAAGAAACTTGGAAGTATTCTAACAATTTTTTCCCTTCTGGGTTTTATAACCTCAACTTTCACCTTTCATATGCAAAAGCAGCTTGGTTAAAAGCCTGGAAGTTTCTCTCCAAATTATTTTGCCCACTGTGAGGTGCTTTTAAACTTATATCCTGAGTACAGTCCCAAACCCAAATATTAGAAGGCCCGTGTCCCTCCACAAAGAGGTGCTTGGGTTGGTGTCACTGAGGTGACCTGTGTTCTCAAAGAGTGTTCCAGCTTTCAAGGGAAAAATTGCAAGGTGACAGATGAGGAAAAGGATCGAATTTTTCTATGGTACTCGAGGATCATCTTGGAAAGTAAGTCTCAAATTTCGGTGTGCATAAAATTGCTTACTAAGCTTGTTAAAACTGTGTATCCTTGGGACCTACTTCCTGGCCTAGAGTTTTTGATTTTGAAAGCTTGGACTCAAAAATCTGTCTGCTTAATGAGGCCCTAGGTTTTCACCTCTAAAGAGTTCCTGGACTGTACTTTGAGAAATATTCATTTAGAGTATTGCTACTCAAAGTGATCAGCATGGGCATCACCTGGGAGTTGATAGAAATCCCAGGTCTCACCCCCAACCTTCCAAATCAGAGTCTACATTTGAGCGATTCTTGTATACCTTAGACTTTGAGAAGCACTCGTTTAAATGGTGCATTTATTTGCTGTTCTGCTTACATCCTGTCATGACAAAATACCACAGACTGTGTGGCTGAAGGAACAGAAATTTATTTTCTTCGCTTCTGGAGGCTGGAAGGTGTTCAGAAATGTGGTTTCTCTGAGGCTTCTCTCCTTTAGCTTGCAGATGGCCACCTTCTCTCTGTGTGTTCACATGGTCTTTCCTCTGTGCGTGCACATCTCTGGTGTCTCTTCTTATATCCAAATTTTTCCTCTTCTTGTAATGATACTAGTTAGATTGGAGTAGAGCCCATCCTAAGGACTTCACTTTAACTTAATCGCCTCTTTAGAGGTTCTGTCTCCAAATACAGTTACATTCTGAGGCACTGGGTCTTGGAGCTGCAACATAAGAATTTTGGGGAACACATCTCAATCCATATCAGAGAGTATGGTGACCATTAATAGCCCTACTTACATGCGACTCTCTCACTGAGAAGAACCCTGAGAAATTCAGAAACTCAGATCTAATATGGCCCTGAATCCCCTAAACCATTCTTTATCCTGTGTTCTCTGTCTTTGTAAATGGCACTATCTTTGGCTTAATTTGTCCAACCCAAGTATTCTTGGAACCCAATGCTCCCTCTCTTGTTATCACATTTAATTAGTTACCACACTCTGCTATATTTATTTTTACTGTCTTTCCAATAGAATTATTTTTTCCCATCCTAATTTCCCCTACTCTGGTCTGTGCCTCCTCATTTCTCACCTCCTTGGGGAAACCCCTAACCATGTACTGGAAATATTAGTTCACTTTTCCTACTGATACCTTGTCCTTGAGTCCTATTTTTTGTTTATACTCCATTATTTATATTAGCTAATATGTGTGTTATAAAATAAAAATCTTATACTGTCACTCTCCTGCTTAAAATTATTAATGGGTTGCATTGCCTTAAAAAGAAATGCAGTCTTCTTAGGATGGCCTACAAAGCTGCTTATGATCTAATCTAGTAAACGCTTCCTTTGTCAGCCACATCTCTCCCTTCCACCCTGACTCCAGTTTTCACAACCACTCTGTTCTCTAGCTATACTGTCTCTCTCTCTTCTTCTCTCTCTCTCTCTCTCTCTCTTTCTTTCTTTCTTTCTTTCTTTCTTTCTTTCTTTCTTTTTCTTTCTTTCTTTCTTTCTTTCTTTTCTTTCTTGTTTCTCTAACATTTCACATTGTGTCTCATGTTCTGAGACTTTGCAAAAACTATACACTCTACCTGGAACTCTATTTTCCATTCCTTCCTTCCTTCCTTCCTTCCTTCCTTCCTTCCTTCCTTCCTTCCTTCCTTCCTTCCTTCCTTCCTTTCTTCCTTTCTTTCTTTTTTGTTTTCTGTCCCCAATTAACTTTTTATTCTCTCTCAAATCTCAGACCATATCTCATATTCTCATTAAAGCCTTATCTACCTCATTGTCTAGCATAGGTGGTAGCTTTCTTCAGCGCTCCTGGCATGTCACTCATCACAGGACGTCGGGAGTGCTTGTTTGCCTGTTTGTTTCCTGCAGTGGACTGATAACTCTTTGAGGCAGAGGTTGTGCTTCACTTACCACTGTATTTCTGAAACCTGTCCAGTGATGACAAGTAGCCAGTTCTCATACATATTTGTTGAATGTACTATTGAAGGAGTCATTGTTTATATGAAGTGTAAAAGTCTGGGGAATGGAGGGCCTAAATTCGAGTATAAATAATTGTCACTAATGTAACATTCTTACGAGTACCTTCTAATTGGAAACAGGTGTTAGAGAGAAGCACTCGGTTTTCCCCTGAAGAAATTAAAGAAAAAAAAATTAGCCCTATAAGCATGTAGTTGTAGAACTTTGAGTGTCCTTACAGGGACAAAGGCACAGACTCTGAGACAGGGCCAGACACTGTGCCACCATAGCACTATCAAACATCTCAGTCTTCTATGAATGTCTAAAGTCACCTGCCTCCCAAACTGCTATAAATCCAGCCTGGTCCTCCCTCTTGATGAGGTGTCACAGAAGAAATTCTGTCAGGCATGCTTTATCAGTCCTCTATGGCAACCCAGTGAAAAGAGCAGTCTAGTGGGAATCCTTGCTTTTTCTTGGGTTCGGCTTTTAGAGTCCAAGAAAATTCTATTGTAACTCGGTCTCAGAGAGTAGTTACCAAGTCAAAGGTGTTATTTGATATTAGTTCAATATCTGTTTTTCCTTCACAGCTGTAAATTCCATAAAGTCAGAGATCAAATATACCTTGTTTAACATTGCTTAACTAGCTGTTAAGAGCTAGTTAAGCACATAGCATGTGCTTAATAAATACTGATGTTGAAGAGTTTTGCCTAGACAATTGGAGGTGACGACACCATGAGCTAGGACCAGAAACAGAAGGACGTACCCATTTGACAAGGGAAGATAAAGCATGAAGGCAGTCAAATTACAATGTGGATCTTGAGCCTCAGAAATACCCTGACACAGAGTTGTGGAGATTTATTGTCATGGAATGTTGCCGAGATTTAAAACTTTGGCTAAGTATGAGAGTATACAGTGAGAACATTTTTAGCCTAATAATTATAATATTAAGTAACACGTATTAAACACTTACCATGTACTCTGCATTGTTTTAAGTGTTTTACAAATATCAAACTAATTCTTAAAACTCCATGCTGTAGGTGGTACTATTAGAGTCCTCTTGAACACATGAAGAAACTGAGCCAAAAAGAGGAATTTGTGCAAGTTCGCACAGCTTTTAAGTGGCAGAGACCAGCTTCAGATGCTGCCAGCCTGGCTTATGAGCCAAGATACCTAAGGAAAGAACAGGGAGAAAGATGATTCCTCCTGTTTTTTCCCCATCATATTTTAGTGAATGTCGATGAAAAAGTCATCTTTCAATTGAAATAGCTAAGTAAATGTAAGGTTTGATACCTTGTCCAAGAGTTTTGTGCTTTTATTCTTATTGAATGCATATCTATGGACTGGCAATGGCTTTGTCTAAGCTGCTTTAGGTACTGAAATGACCCACAGATAGTGTGATAGCAAAAGGCTTTCTATTAAAGTGCCTTGAATTGTTCTTGGCAGCTTATCTTCCAGAAGGAAGGAGCATCAGAAAAATGAAACGAAACGTTCTTTGCATTGCTATGCCAGCTGCCTGTCACAGTCCAAAATAGTTGAGACTCTTCAAAAACTGTAAAATTGTCTTAAAGGTCCAATTATACTTTTTGCTTATCTGATTTTTCTTTTTAAAAAAAGTTTGAATCATTTAATATTCCTTTTTTAAAAAATGGTACCATATTCTATTTTGAATTGAGTTGACCCTAATATAGACTAAGGTGAACTGCTTGAGGACCCATTATCATATTTAAGTCACGATTGACATGTGCTTTTATTTTATCCACCTCTGTATTTTCATGTTGTATTTTGATATACTTCTTGGTACCTTATTAGATGTTTCCTATTCCCAGAAGAGCAATAAATACACTGAATAGAATACTTTCATATAAATATGTTGAAAATACTTTTTTTTTTTGGATGATAAAACTGCTTATCAAATGTTTAAAGAACAGTTTCGCTGAATTGTAGCTTCAGATAGATATTTGTGCTTCTAAATAACTGCTTTAAGGGAAAAAAATCCCCCTCCAAATCCCCAAAGACTGTTAGCATTTTAAAATCAGGTTCATAAACTCTGATTTCTAAAGATATGCCTGGTGCAACAGGCCAGCATGATCACCAGCTTTGCACCTCATTAGGAGATTTCAGACAGAATCTGTACCAAGGAGCTCCAGCCAGCTGACTCTCCAGTGAAGACATACATTTTAAAGCATCTTCTTGTATAGGTTCATTAAAATTGGGTTCAATCTTATGTTTGGCTTTTAAGTTAGCAGTTTATACCAAGCAGTCAGCTTTATCTGCATCATTGGAGGTTATTTAAAGAAGGTTTCACTGTTCATCTTCATGTACATGTGTGAGAGTGTGTGTGTGTGTGTGTGTGTGTGTGTGTGAGAGAGAGAGAGAGAGAGACAGACAGACAGACAGACAGACAACCAGATCTTAACAATAAACTGTTAAAATTGAAAGCAAAAGTCCATCCCTACATTTTTCTCACTCATCACTCATTTTGTGGTTCTCTTTGTTAATATTTAGGGAGCAGAGGCATGACTACTGGAAGAGCTCCCTGCCTTAAACATGGTGATATAAATGTCCCTTCAATGGCTGTGGCAAATACTGCAAGATTCCCACTGTGTTTTTACTAAGCTCAGCTTGCTCTTTCCTGGGGCTTTGGAGAGAAGCCCATTTATTCACTTGAGCATTCTGAATATCGTTGACATTTTCTTCGACTGTGCCTCAGGCTGTTGTAGTGGTGAGGACTTTTAACAGGAGGGTTAACTGCTTGAATGTCAGAAAGCTTCAACATCCATGTGTTTTAACAGCAAATAAATTTTTGTATTTTTGTATTTTGGGGTGGGTCTGATAGCTGGTTACATATTAATGGTCTGTATGAGGGGATGGGGAGAATGGGGTGGTGCTTTGAAGAAAGTTTCTGGCCTTACATTTGAGTATTGGCAGTTACACCTTCCTGGGGATTACAGTGATAGAGAATGGATTGGAGTTTATGGAGCAACCTTGATAATTCTATATTTATTCTATCTTATATTCTGCACACTTCAAAGCCCAACTTTAAATCCATCAAATAGATGTCAGGATGGAAATTACTGGATTCATCAGAACCTAACTAGTCTGGTCTCCAGACACTTCCTGGTGATTAGAAATGAGACCTACCTGCCAGGTTTCTCTTGTTAATTGCCTCAGTGTCCTCAATGGAGAAACAGAGATAATAATAACACCTTCCTTAGAGAGGTGTTGTGAGGATACAAGGAACTAATGCGTGTAAAAGACTTAGATCAGTGTCTGGAACATCTTGCTAAAAGTGCTCACTCTCCTTATGTTCATCGCTGGTCATAACTCCATCTTACTTCTGTATCAGTCATATTGGCCTATTGGCCCATTTTCTATAGGAAAGGTGAGGTTGCTTGTACCCCCTACTCCATGGGTAATAGGGCTGACTTCCTTTCTCTTGCAGTGTACCTAAAATGCCGAGCCTAATATGCTATGGGATATGGATGGGGTGAAAGTCAGAGGTAAGGAGAATAGTCTGGTGTAGTGGAAAAATTCAATATAGGACCCTGCATGACATCCAGTTTCTACTTCCCGTTCTTATGTATGACCTTATAAAGGAGATGAAGGGAGGAAAATATCGAGTATGAGCACCCTCTATAGGTTAACTACTGCACTATTGTTTTGTTTATATTCTCAAATGTCATACATTTCTTTTAACTAAATTAGGAGGTAGCTGAACTCAATGAGATTAAATGAATGGCCTGAGTCTCTTGGCAGAGCTGAGGATCAGACACTCTGCCTCCCAAGAGTTATTATCTCTTGGGTTCTTTTTTTGGGAAAAGGAAGGTGTTGGATTTAGACAGTTCAAGGTAATTCTCAGCTGTTCTGGAGGAATTTTACAATATCAGCTTGTTTTTCAGTACTACATGGTAGGACTCCTTTCCCATTTGACACAATTCCTATGTCAGACTTCTCTCTCACACTCCACATTCAGGGATGTCCTCTGCTACCTGAGAGGATGATGCCACCTCCAACTTCACTGAGAGTGTTTGGTTTCCCAGGGCTGAAATGCCACAGTTTCCCAATCTTGCCCTCATAAACTCATCCATGATTATACCCATTATATCTTCTATTCTCAGAGGTATAATAACATAGAATAATATGAAAGGATTCATTGACCCTTCACTATATGCCAGGTACTTTATGTGGATTAATCTTCACAACTCTTTGAGTAGATACTATTACTGTTTACATTTTAAACATAAGGACAAAGAGAAGTTGCTAGGGCAGAATTGTGTCTCTCAAAATTCATATTTTGAAGTCCTCATTCCCAATGTGATGGCATTTGGAGATGAGGCTTTTGGAAGGCAATTAAGTTTAGATGAAGTCATGCGATTGGGGCCCTCATGTTGGAATTAGTGCCTTTACAAGAAGAGACACCTTTTTCTCTTCCGCCATAGAAGGACACAATGAGAAGACAGCCATTTATAAGCCAAAGAAAGAGCCCTCACTGGGGAGCTAAATCAGCCGCAACTTAACCTTGGACTTCCCAGCCTCTAGACTATGAGGAATAAATTCCTGTTAAGCCCCCTAGTGTATGATATTTGATATATTAGGCTTACACTGACTAATATAGAGGTAATTTGTCTAAAGTTCAACAGCTATTATAAGAAGAAGCCAGGACTCAAACCTGGGTCTGTTCTTAACCACTCTGTCTCATGGCTGCACAAAGAGCTGCCCCTTTTCTGATCAAGGAATAGGCTTTACCTGGACTCTTGCTCCTCCAATCTGACTTTTAGCATCTTCTAGAACTTGCACCATCACTTTTTTTTTTTTTGCATTTTCAATTTACGCTCAATTGTCTTCTTCCTTCCTTAGATACATGCGCTCTAAACACTCTTATCTTAAAATGTATCGCAGTCCTTTGTCCCTCAGTAAGCTATCCTTGCTGCCAGAATCAATGTGTTCTGTTCATTTGCTATGCTTAGTAATCTCATTTTGATGTTTGACGATGTTGAACCTTTTTGGATGCTATTTTTTCTCTTGATTTACTGACATGAAACCATTCTCTACTGATGTACCTCCTTATCTGTTTCTTCTTGGTTCTCTCTGTTCATCCTGGCCAAATGTTAGTGTTGCTGAGAATTTGGTTCTCTTCTCTTTCTACAGCCTCAACCCCATAGATCTCACTTACTCTCACAGCATCAGATTGCTGATGACTTCAGGATCTACATGTGTGGTCCAAACTAGTGTGCAGAACATGGCTTGCTCTCTCCATTCAAGTTTTGGGTTTTGTTGTTTTCACTTACTCTTCAGAGAGGACTGCTTTACCTACCTAATTTAAAATGACACCTGTCTAATGCCTAATCCTGCAATTTCCTTCCTTTTTGTAAATGATGTATTATGACCTGCCTTTATATATATATATTCATTTATTTCTTGGTTTCTATTTACCCCACTAAATGAATACTTTAGGAGTAGGGGTACAATTTAGTGATAAAAACATAGTTTGCAGAGCAGATTGCTTGAGTTTGAATTCCAACTTTGCCACTTTATAAATATGGCAAGTTATTGAACTCTGTGTCTCAGTTTCCACATTTATAAAATGAGAATGAAATTAATAGTGCTTTTTGACATTAGTTAATCAATGCCTTGTATGTTCCAGGCTCTGTTCTAGGCATTGGAGATATAACAGCAGATGGAAATCTAGAGACAAAAATTCCTGCCCTCATAGAGCTTATAATTTAGAGAGGAGAAACAGACAATAAGCGAGATGAATGAGCAAACTGTGTAGTTTGTCAGCCAGTAGTAAGGCTGTGGAGAAAATTAAAGTAGGAACTGGAGTGGAGAGTGAAGGTATTGTTCAGTATAATCCGGGGTGTTCAGAGGAACCCTACCTATTAAGGAGACCCTTCAGCAAAGACCTGAAACATGTGAGGGCACTGGCCATGTGCATACCTGGGGGAAGAGCTCTCCAGGCAAGGGGACAGAAAGAGCAGGGCCCCTTTCTTCAGGTTCATCTATTTTTTCCCTTCTTATTCTCATATGGTCCCACCGACATTAAATTATACTTTGCTCATTCTGCACTACCAATGTTCTACACTTCTGTATCCTAGCTTTTGTCTCCTTCAGTTGGTAATCTCCACCTCTCTTTATTTTTGCTGGAAAATATCTGTGCATGTGTAAAATAGGGATAATGACAGCTGTACCAACCTCAAAGGTGGTTGCGAGGATTTAATTATTTTTATGTGTAAAGTGCATACTAGAGTGGCTGAGTCATAGTATGAGTAACAGAAGTGTCAGTTATTATTTCTAAAATGCAAATATGTCATTCTCATGTCATTTTCATTGATGTGCCTGCTTGGCTAGCTCCTGTCCATCCTTTAGGTCCTGGTTTCCCTCAGCCCCATAGTCTGGACTGACTGGTGCTTTTCTTAGGTAACTCTTGTGCTTCCTCTAAAACTGCATTTGTTGTAAAGAGTTACAGTTTCTTGTTCATTTGACTGCATTCTAATCTAGATTTTAAGTGACTGGAGAATGGACACTATATCTGGTTAACTGTAATATCTCTAGTACTATGTCTCTGACTGGCACGTGGTGAGAACTCAAAATAATTAGTTATCATTATAAATAGTAAATAACAATTATATTACATTAGTAAATAAATAATAAATATTTAATTAATAAAAGTTATCTAGGTAAATTATATTCTATTGAAAAGATTATTGAAAAAATACAATAAGGAAAGCTTGTCTGAAAGGATTTGATTTCTCAGGGCTTCACTGAGATCTGGAAATTCCTTAATATGGCTTTTTCCCCTTCTGTTCTCCCACAGACAGTGTACTTTTCCAAACCAATTTTTGTCCTGAATATCTCTTATTGTCAATAGTGCGTCTCTTGAGGGATTTATATTGCGTTAGTCAGAGATGGTCAGGTTATGCTGAGGGAACAATAATCTCCCAATTCTAGAGGCTTAATATAATAAAGTTTCATTTCTTTTTCCTTCAGTGACCTGAGGTAACAGAAGCTCTACTAACTTGTGACTGCAATATTAGAAACAAGTGGCATCCTAAGCCGTCATAATATAGGAGGAGAAAGTCTGGAGAATTTTCATAGGCTTTTCCCTGCTGCTTCTGCAAGTGAGAGAGAGACATCTCCTCCACTCTTTTTTTTGGCTGTAACGGGCCATATGGTTCTACTCCCTGTGAGGTTCAGAAGTGCATTCTTTGTGCCCAGAGAGACAGGAGAGCTTGATATGAAACATATGTTAACCCAGGACCAACAACTATGGTACAGGTTTTCTGCTTACAGAAAATGGAGCAGTGTGTCATGGTAGCTAGGAACAACACTGAGGAGGCAAGGAGATGTGGATTTGAATCCTGGCTCTACTGCAGCCGAAAGCCTGTGGGCAAGTTAGTAAAGCTCTCTAAGACACATCTGTAATCTTCAACCCATAGTGTTCCCATGAGGTTATTTTGAAGATTTACTGAGATAATCCTTATAAAGTGCTGAGTATAGCATCTGGCATCTTAAAAGGCTTCGATTGATGTTAGCTCTTCTCATTCTCTAACTGGACTTTTGCCAGTTTTTCCCCCAGGATTTAGGCAGGATAGTAAATGAACATGACTATTTATTGAACACTCGTGTGCCAAGCACTGTGCAAAATGTTACATATTACACCCACATTTAATTCTTACAATAACCTTATAGCGCTCTTATTATTTCTATTTAGAGAAACTGAGTTCTAAAGTATGTGCAAACTTAGCCAAGGTCATGCAGCTGATAAATGATAGAGCTGAGAATTGGACTCAGAACCACTCAACTGCTTTGTTGCAACCACTGATTTAAATTCCAAGGGTTACCTTTTGGTTACCATTCTGAGAAGATGCTTCATCTTTATTAAAGTCCATTCCGTTTGCTTTGCTAACAGAAATAATTAAGCCAGTTATTAAACTGAACCACTATGACAAGTGTTTCTTTTATCTGAGCTCATTGGTTTTTATATTCAACTTGCAAGCCTACTTGTAAATGACAGAAAATAGCCAACTTTATTGTCACTCACTAGATGATTAAAATTTAACCACAACTATAAAATTATTAGTAGTAAATCTGGGCTGCTGAGATTCTCTGTAACTATTGGTTTCAATTATCCACTTTTAATATTTATGTTTCACTTTGGAACCATTCTTAGTCCCATTTTATAGTGTGGTAAGCTGTAGCACAGCAGGGTCGATTTCTCCATATTTTCCGCTGAGTTGTTTGCAAAAGCCAGATTGCAACTCTACACCCCCCAGTGGTGGTGAATTACTTTACAACTATCTCTCGCACCCCAGATAGTCTAATTGTGACCAGCTAATTGCAAATGAGGTAGTCATACATGTTTATTGTTTATAAAAACTAAGTCTTAGAATGGGTAATAACTTGACCAAGGACATACAGCTCTTAAGTGATAGAACTGAAAAGTTGACTCAGAACCATTGGTCTAAAGCGGGCAATGTGATAATAATCTAACATAGCCAAGACATTTTAAGCTTTGTGTCCTGAGTTATTTGATGGAAAGAGTTTCTTTTGTTCTTTTGTTCAACTGCTCATACTCTAAGCTGGTTATCTTTTTTTCTGTTAATAGGATTCTCTTCTTCTCTTTCCTCAGTTAGAATGTAAGTCGCATGAGAGTGGGGAGTTTTTTCTGTTTTGTTTCTTATTGCCTCTCTAAGACCTAGAGCTGTGTATGGTACATAGTAGGTGCTAAACATATAAATAAATTTGTTGTTCGTCTGGAGCTGTAGTGTCAAATGGTGAACAGTTTTGAATTTTAATAAATACCTAGTGTGGATGGATGAGTGCTTCATTGGTCTCATGCCTTCCTGTGTCTACATCTTTTGTCACATGGCCTTGTAATTCTTCCCACTAAAGGAGAGGCGACCATTTCATCACCCTTGCATTTTCAGTTCTACCATATGACTTGTTCTGGTCAATAGAATGAGAGGGAAAAATACATGAAGCCGCATCTGAGTTTAGATCTCAAAAGGCCTTGTATGTTTCCTTCTTCCCCGTTTGTGCCTTTGCTATGAGCAATGAATGCAATGGTCAGCTGGGTGCTCCAGAGAAGATAGACGTGTGGGGCAGATGAGAACTGAATGTTTGCAATGTAGTACAGAATTACTGCATTAGCCTAGCATCTATGAGCCAGCCAGAAAACTACAGACATGTGAGTGAGCCAGCTAAGATCAGCGAAGCCACCCCACAAAGCCCAGCTTCATAGCTGATCTCTGGTCAATCCATAGACATTTGAGCCATAATAAACACTTGTTTCAAGCCACTGACTCTTAGCTCTTGATGTTTTGTTAGGTAGTATTTTCACAGAAATTATTAACTAATACACCCTATTTACTGTTGATAATTCATTTATAAATGTATATAAAATATGATATTCTGTGATATTGTGTGATTAAATCACTGCCTACATATTTTGATGTCATTTGATTCCACTAATTCTGACATAGGTTAAGACATAAAAATTAAACATTGATATAATTAAATGTTATTTGATTATATATGTTATAAATTTTATTTAATTATATGCTAATACATTTGGGACTACTAAATTAAATGTTGCTGAATGATAGAGTTTTAGGGACTGCTACCTTAGAATTGATTTAATGTATTATGATTATTATAATATAGTATTTATTAATAGTCTTACAGAAGATGAGTGGAGATAAAGAGGTAACATACATGACAATATGTAATATTTTTTATTTTAGAAAATGAGATGGTAGACATTTTGTATTCATAAGCTTGCGATGGAATTTTCCAGTAATTATTAAGAAAAATATATTTTAAGATTTTGTAAAATATTTTTTGATAAGAAAAGTGTGTATATATGAATCTTAAAGATTTCCTGTTTCACCTTTTAACCACTTGGAATGAGGTTTACCATTCTTGGAGACAGAGAGGGACAGGGAACAAAGTATGAGCATAAAGCTGTTAAAAATGGCCACAGTTTTCAAATAACTTCCTCAGGTCTTGTGCAGAATGAGCTCTGCAATTCCGCAGTGGAGAATACCTTCCACATAGCTATGTCAACCTGTTGGAGAAGCAAAGAAACATGATTCTGCAATACAATAAGCTTTACTTGTAGTGACTTCAACCGAACAAGTAAGATGACCAGCATGTGCAGCACCTAGGAGGTTCTCAAATGTGTAGGCCGCTAGAATTGTTTTTATTTCAAGCTACATTGATCTTGTGATCTTATCCTCTTTTATGCTCCTCTCAAACTTTTCTTACCTAAAGTATAGTTAGCTAGTAGTAGATTGCTCCTTGTCTGATTACTGTTTATTTATATGTGTTTATATGATAATGCTTGTGTGGATGTCTGCCAGCTATGTTCTAGACATACTGTATTTTTGTAGATGTATATGTGCAATGTGCTTGAACTTTTCCATATCATCTCACTTTTATCACCCTATTAATGCATTCTTCTGGTTTAACTTAGTGGCTGAGGACCAACAAAGTAAAAACAACATGTCTCCAAAGATATGAGCGCTTTTACAAGGTTTTTAAAATAAATATAATTGTTATATCTATACATGCATTTCACCAAATGTTACTATTATATTAAAATTGATTACACTTTTTATATTGTCAATTTTAATGAACACAATGATCAATTGTGCTTGAGGAGATGACTATTTGGCACAAAACCTTCTGCCCACAAATTCAAATTCAGTATAGTTCTTACATAGTGTTCTCATCCTTTCCTTTCTGACCTGATCCTTTTAAGCTATATAATGTCCCAAGTGGTGTCTTTAAAGCACATGAGTAAATAAGAGGCATGATGGTATAGTGGGATGAGCATAAGTTTTTTATTCATATAGACTGAAATTTGAGTCCTCTATCTGTTATGTGATTTTGTACACATGTAATCACTCTGAAGTTCAATTTCTACACCTGTAAAATGCGAATGATACCTGTCAAAGTTGGTGTGAATATTAAATTATATTAACAGTACCTATCATAAACACTGCTTGTGAATAGTAAGTGCTCAGTTAATATTAGTTCCCTTTCAATCAACATTGGGCTCCTAAGGAAGCCAATCATACTCTTCTCTCCAAGTTCCTAAGCAGGGGTGGGGGGTATTGAGAGGAGAGAGAGAGGGAGAGAGAGAGGGAGAGAGAGAAATAGAGAAAAAGAAATAGATGGTAGAGTCATTTAGGGATCAAAATATCTGCTTATTGCCAGTAAAAATGCAATAGAGAGCTCATCTTACATCTGAGGTTCAAATGGACTGTCAGTAATTTTTATATCATTTATTTTAGGTTAGTAACCTACATAGTTATGAGGTAGAGACGACTTCAGTCCTTTCCTTCAGGAACAGAGACTTCCCAACCTCACTACCTTTTTACCTGGAGTAGATAAAAACGTCATCCTGACATCAAGCTAAATCTAAAGAGAGCCAACAAAGGGGCTGAGCTATGCACACTTAGCCTTTTCCCAATCTCGTTAGTGAGAGAAAACATGGCTTCTTCTTATGGAAAAAAGTAAGTGAGATGGGTGTGGAGAATAGCACATACTTTCTTAATATTTCTGACATTAACAAATGTACTAAATCTATAGATGGGGCCAGTAGGCATTTGGGCAGAGGTAATGAAATGTGCTACTTTTTCACTGTGGAAGCTTTGGGCTGTGATTCAGGCCTGGTGCATAAGAAAGAGGTAGTTGAAACCATTATGTTATTTACCTTTTGCTTTCAAGCCGACATTTAGTTATCAGATTTTTTTTTTTTTTCTGATAATCTTTCTCTTCATGGTAATTACCTTTAGGGATATTATAGGCATAGTTGAATATAGCATTGAGGAGCAAGGCAGACAGGACAGATGTCTAAAAACTCTGACTGCTAAGATGTGGCACAGGTGGACAAAGCATGGTTTTAGGTGGACATAGCAAGACAGTCCAGTAGGCAGAGTGCCATTCTGAAGGTATAGCAGTAGTGAACAGTTCTGTTCTGCCTCTCCAATGCACTCCTATAGCCCCTTCCTCCTTCCCTCCATCCGTCTCTCCTTTCTTTCTTTCTTTTCCTTTCTTCTTTCCTTCCTTCAGGACCTAGTATATGCCAGCTCTTATTCTAGATGCTGGGAATATATCAGTAAACTAAACTATCAAAAATCCCTGACCTTATGGCATTGCCTCACTAGCTATTTAGCTATTGAGCTCATTTAGGGTAGAAATTCTGTTTTATTCATTAGCAAATCTCTATCACTAGCACTGTGCCTGGGACTCTGTCTGGCCTGTGTGTACTCAATAAGTGTTTGTTGAATGAATGTTGAATTTGCTAACATTTGCTAATGGTGTGTCCCGATAGATGGAGAAATCAAGTAAAAGGGATTCATGTAGCATTCTGTAGTATACCATAATATTAATGGCTTTCTACAGGATTGTTTGTTTTATGTTGTCAAAGCAAATACCATTCAGAGATTGAAGGTGCAGGTAGGTAGTTGACATTAAGAAAATCTTTCAATAGGAGTGCAATAAATATATAGGGGACTCAAAAAGTGAAGCACAATCCATTTAGCCTCCAGCACAGACGTTTGAAATGACTTAATGAAGAGGTAACACTTGAGTTAAGTCTTGCAAGCTAAGAAGATATTTTTTAAATTGAATTTTAAAAAAGACAATATTTTATATTAGAAATAGGCGGCAGTGGAAAATGAAGACCCATCACATGGCTCTCTCTAGATGGAGATCTTTGGGTAACTTATAGACACACAGACCACGTGTCTGTGTGTCTGGGATTTTTTGTGTGTGTTTATTTCTGTTTGGTACAGTCTTCAGAAAGGAGATAACAGTTTCTCTTGCAGATTTATATTCGTTATCCTCTAATGGCTTCCCTGAAGGGGAATACCCATGTTAAAGAGAAGGCATTTGACATGAGAAGAGAAAATCAGCTGACCTTGCTAACCAGATCCTCCCTTTCCCCTGTGCCCTGAGAAATGATGTTTTCTGGCAGCGGAGAAACTGGGCATTGTGCCACCATGGAGGTGCTTGGGCTTTGTTTAATAAGCAGCGTCATTTGATTGTCCTCAATTTCTTGGGAGGTAATCCCATTAGACAGTGTTTATCAGTCATTGTGTACTCTGTGTGTGATCATTTCCCTGTTCAGTAGTACCGGCACCCCCAGAAAAATATGGCGTGTGCACGTGTGAGTAGTGTGTGTATAAAAACAAAGCTGCCTGAGCTGACTTTTAGAAGGGATACCTTCCCAATGTGGTAAAAGTAGAAAATAAACGGACTAAACAGTACCTAAAATACGCACGCGCGCGTGCACACACACACACACACACACACACACACACACACACACACACTCATGCACAACAATGCAATAGTGCTTCCAGTTCAGGAATCAGATCTGTGGCAATAACCAGAAAGCACCTGAAAATATCACGTATTAATTATTTAGACCATTTGATTGACCTAAGCTACACATGCTCTTATGAGCTCCTGACAATGAACTTTGTCCATAATTATTTGATATTTTTTCCCTGAGGAATAATTTATTTCCTGATACTGAAATATTTTTCTTTTGCTTTTATGCCCCCTCTCATATTCACTTCTAATAGATAGACATAAGGCATATGTTAAAAAATATCATCTGCTCCCCAACTCTTTTGCACTCAGACTTGAGCGGATGATATTTTTTTATCTGATATTTCTGGTAAGTGTGCTGGAAGAGCCGTGTGCTCTCTAGTTCATACATCCTATTTATCATCTTTCTTTCATTTTCCTCTTTATGTAGATAGCTTTATTCCCTAACCTTACTCATCAATAGACTATATATTTCATATAGTCTCAGTCTGACACGAAGATTTTTATCTTTTATGTCCTTACTTAAATCATGCTGTTTTATTGCCTTTTTCTCCTCTTAGAGATTTAGAATTCCTTGAAAATAGTATTAATTAAAAGTTCTCTTCTAGCTATTATTTTTTTAGCTTCTTAGGTTTTCGAGAGATGAAGGCATCTTGTTTACTTTGTTGTTGACATTAAGAGTTCTTAGTGACAGGCCTCAAAACAGTTTCCTGCTAGTAATGTCCACTTACCCTCAACTCTAGCTATTTCACTACACACTGTTCCCTATCTTGTAATTGCTTTTCACTTCTTCAGCTTGTACTGGTGCTTCCTCTCCAGTACCCTTCTTTTTCTAGATCCAAAGCTTCTCACCCTATCTATCTCAGTGTCCTTCTGACAAAGGTTTGCTCCATCCCTTCTCTGAAAGTTCATGGAATTTTATCTGTATTTTATTGATAGAACTGATTAGTTATCTGTTAATTATCTAGACATTAATGCCTTGACAGCAGAACCAGTGCCAAAGTGAACTTCATATCTTCACAGTGCTTAATATGAGATAAATCCTCAATGTTAATTCTTGAAGAAATACTATTTTTGTATATTTCATCTACATATTCCCTTAAAAATATTTAATGAACTAGTCAATCTTTGATCACTCTGTATATTATGCTGTAGGCATCATATTCCCGGTTCATAATGTCAGTAAGACATTATGAATATATATATAATTATAATTATATATATATCATATTATGCCTACATACATACATACATACATACATACATACATACATATATATTATTAATATCCCCATTTAAGCTGTTGGAACTGACTGGGCCTTGCCCTAGACAAATGGAAAACTTACAATTCTATTTCCTTCTTCTAACTATTGGCTACTTCCCTTCCTTTATCTCTGGTTCTGTTCACACTCTGGTACTTCCAGGTAATTTTTTTT
The DNA here is from genome assembly GCA_003508835.1 of Eonycteris spelaea. Classification (NCBI taxonomy): domain Eukaryota; kingdom Metazoa; phylum Chordata; class Mammalia; order Chiroptera; family Pteropodidae; genus Eonycteris; species Eonycteris spelaea. Next base: position 15,275,363 of record PUFA01000016.1, read on the forward strand.
TTTTTTTTTAGCTATTATTCCCCGAATTTATAATTGTTATATGGCAGGAAGTTTGGTTTGCTAGATCTATTCGACTATTTCCAGCATTATTTTTAAAGCAATCACTTTATTTTATTATTTTCTATATTAGTCGACCAGTAGTAATTCCTTTGCAGCAAAAATATTTATTTACTCATAAGTAAGTTTGATACTTTATAAAATCAATCTTGTTCTTTGTGGGATGCCTTTACCATTATGTATTCATTGTTGTTAGTTTCAATTGAGATTTGCTTGATTGTTGGCTTCTTTTTTTTTTTTTAAATGTGTCTATAGCAATATCCTAAATGCTTTTTGCTTATTCTTCTGTAACGCACACCGGATAAAATGAACGGACTCGTAGTATCATCCTTCATTATTTATCATAAGTTTTGGCCTAAACTGTCCTTCCCAAAAGCGCGAACACCTGATTTATTTCATCTTCTCGTAACATATTTTCCATGTTTTAAATGCAAGTATTTAAGGCTATAAATTTCTAAGTAATTGTGCTATTTGCGTTTTCTAGGTGTCAATGTTGTTTATTTTTGTTGAATCTTATACATTGAAATTTAAAGTTTATGATTTCTTCTTTAATTCATAAGTCATTTAAAACTTTTGAATTCTAACAAAAAATTTATTAAAACATTTTTAATGTATTTTGCTGTATGAAAAAATAATTTGTGTGATATCGATTCTTCGACATGAGCTTTATGCCACTTGGTAAGTGGTCCAGTTTTGTAGATATTCGGGTGCACTTAGAAATATGTGTATTTCCAGTCGATGGGGATAGAAACAGAACTGTGTCATAAATCAAACTTGCTAATTGTGTTGCTCAAATACTCTAGATCGTCATTTTTGAATGTCTTTTCAATTGAGAGAGTTATGTTAAGCATCACTGTGATAGTGGATTTGTCCATTTTTTCCCTGAGTTCTTCAAAATTTTCTACAAAGTCTGAGGATTTTTATTATTTCTATTTAAATTTTTTCTTCCTGATAAATTTAATATTTATTAGTGATTTGTTCATCTCATAAATAATTTTCTTAAAATCTGCTTTTTCAGACAATTTATTTATGTGCCTTTGTTTAGAGTGATTTGTATCGTTATCCAGCTTTGAACTTCTAACTATATTATCCTTATATTCTTGGTAGTTTTCTTAAACAACATAAGTTGCTTAATAAAAAAAAATAAGTTAAGCCTATTTGTATTTATTGTGAGTATTCGTTTATTCAACTTGTTTCTAGCATCTTTCTTTTTCTTTTCATGTGTCCAGGTTTCCTGCGCTTACTTTGTTTGTTTGTTTTCTTTCCGCCTTTTGTCTTTGTCATTGATTAAGTTTGTAGTCATTTGTTTATTTGTTTTTTTTATTCCATTTCTGCTTTCTCAAAGGTATGGAAATATATGCCTGTTTCTTATTTTTTAGTGGTTAATCAAACTTTATGGAGCATACTTACTAACAAATTGAAAGATTAGTATTTTGCTCCTCCAAATAATCAAGGGCCTTGAATCATTTAATGACCCATTCAGTATATATTATTTTGTGTTTGAGATTTACATACCCTAATATTTTTTTTGCAATAGTTCCTTTTTGCTTATCATTCCAAGTTTATAAACTTCTTTGCTTCTATTTCTCAGACTTTTTTTTTTTTTTGTAGAAAGATAAATGCTCTCCTTTATTTGATGTGTGTAAATATGAAACATGATCACTAGGGAATTAAAAATATCAGTCACTTACCCTTATGAGCGATGGTGCTCAAGGTCAATATCAATGTTGTTCTGTTAGCATGCTGGCTTAGAGTCTTTTTAATCGATCTTTTCTGCTTGGTAATGTCTGTACTCTGGCTTAGCTCCCATGGTGTTTTGTGGATCTTTTACATTTGAATACCAATTTCTTTTAAGATTTCTCAGGTTTTTGTGATGTCCCAAGTCTTTAATCATAATATGATGTTTCTCAAAAGCAGAACCAGCATGTCTAAAACATTGTTTATCAACTCGAGCTCATTTTCCAAATTCTTCTTTTTTCTTCATATTCAATATTATATTGATGATTGGTACAGGTTTGTAATTGGTTGTCACAACTTTGTTTATTTCTTGATAGCCTCACAGGTTTGGAATTTTTTCTGTTAGCAGTCTCTTTAATAGAATAGGTTTTACTGACAACAGATGCATTCAGTTCTTTGTTCCACTATGCTTCCAGTGAAAGCTTATCTGATGAGCTCTCAGTAAATGCTGTTAATGTTTGTCCTCCAACACTTTGCAAATGGATGTTCTCTAGGACGACTGAAGCTGGTTTTTCATTAGTATCATGAACATTGCAAGATCCTTATTCAAAGTTGACCCTCTGTCCTTCTTGATTCTTGACAATCTGCAGTTTCCCAACTTCACCTATTCAGAGGCTTTAGCCATTGCTGAGACAAAGATTTAGGAACCTTGAGCAGCCACATCTATGCTGGTCAGGGCAAGTTCTCACACTTGTCTATGGGTCTGTTCCAGTGGAGGCTGAGACCCAGAGCAGCAGCTTTGGGAGCGGGCAGTTACACTGTCTGAGAGGCAAGCCTCGGCAGGAGATTCTGTGCAGCGCTGGCATCCACCTCCCAGGAAGTTGGGAAAACAGGGAAAGAACTCAGACATTCTTTCGGAATAATTTTTAAATGAAACACATCCTTTAGAATTATTTCAGCATGTAACTGTTAGTTAAAAACACTTTTTAAAAATTGACTGCTGGATTTGTGTGCTCTCATTCTTGAAAAATAATAACGATTTTTGGGTACAAGGTAGAGCTTTGGTAGCTATTTTCTCTCAGCAATTGGAATTTATTATTTTGTTATCTTTAATTTTCATTTTTGCTGCTAAGAGGTATGGTATTAGCCTAATGTCTTTCTTTTCTAGATAAATTGTCTTTTTCATTCTTTCTTAATATTTTCTCTTTGCTTTGATTTTTGCAGTCTTAGTATAGTGTTTCTATGTGTGGACTTTATTTATTATGTATGGCATACATTGCACTTCATGTATAATGAATTCATGCTTTTCTCTTAGTTTTAGAAAATTTGAAGTTGTTATCTCTGCATATGTTATCTCTTCTATTTCTCCATTATTTCCTTGAGACTTCAATTAGCTTTATGTTAGACCTTTTCTCAGTCTTCCATATCTCTTAAATTCTCTTGAATTTTTTATCTCCTGCTTCTACATTATATTCCTGAGCGTTCCTTCGAATCTTTGATTTTAATTTTCTTCATCTGTAGATAACATGCTCTTCAACCCTGTGTTACATGTAAAAAATTTATAATTTGGGAGGCTCTGCATATGCAGGGGTAGGTGGGAACCACGTACTTTCCCCTCGTAATGCTCTGAATCTAAAACGGCTATAAAAGAAAATCTTAATAAAAAGCTAGGTGGGGATTTTTTTTTAACGATATATTATTTTTCTGAAAGTTTTAGTTATAGGTATGTATGTATATGTATGTATGTATGTATGTATGTATGTATGTATGTATGTATTTAGAGAAACAAAAGCCAGTTTTTTTGTTCATTTCTTGCATGCGAAGTACTCTTCAGTGCCATCCTTGGCCCGAGTCTCTTTTGCCATAGTTCTTAACGACCACACACTGTAACTATCCACTTTACAGGATTTCCTCTCTGTTTTACAGAGACTACCTGTTTCTCTAGTTTCCGTGTCATCAACCTTACTTAGGTGGATTCGGTGTTCAACAAAAGGGCTCCACCCAAGGGACATGCATGGACTCATTGCAGTTGGATGCAAGCACACAAAGGTGGGACTGACACTTGTCTAGGTGTTGGCAAATCCCACATGCTAGGGCCATCATGAATGAGGGTGTCTTTCAGCACCTGTTGTAAGCAGCATTAACGTCCATTACATCCTACACACTGCCTTTCTCGGACATGGAGGTGGGTTACAAGTAGAGCTGAATCTTGAATGCACTCAGCCTTTGCTCTGAGCGATTCCTCTGTGGTGGAGGAAAGGGCTAGTTATTGTTTCTTTTAAAATCTACCTAATTATTTGGAATAGTTTCTTGGTGCTTACTCATTATTTTTATTCCACTATTTATTACTAAATAGTTCTATAATTATTAAATTTGTGCATCTCTGTAAGATCTAAGTTGATGATTGTTATTTTATTAACAATCCCTTAATGCTGTTTTCATGTTGTTTGATGTTCTCTGATTTTGAGTCCATTCTTCGCTGATCTTAATCCATGAAAATATGGGTGCTAAAATTGGATTATTATTTCATTCGAGTTTAATGTTTGCTTTCCTCAACAGGAGCCTTCTGTCTTTGAACTCTTTGTTTTCTTTACATACATACCCTCATGACTCGTTCAGTTTCATCAACTTGCTGCTACCTCAAAACTTAGTCTTCCAATAAATGGAGTTCTCATGACACTCTGCATTTTGTATATAGTTAGCAGCATGCCTATTGTTTTACCTCATATTTTTTCACAGTGTTTTTGCTCTGGGAATGTCTTCCTTTCTTTAAACTAGAATGAATAAAATTATATTTTATACAGGAACTGTTTTGTAATGGGAGGGCCCTTCAGAGCATTTACTTCACAATACCAACTTATTCTCTTACTCTTTCATATTTTGAATTTTCCATATTATTTTTATGATATTATGGATACATACTCTATATTTATAACATTATAAATCTAATTGTATGTTTTTTCTTTCTACTAGCTCTTCCTCCTGGTGTCTTACTTTTTGTCAAGTAGATAATTTTAGATTATAATTGTATTTTTTTAGAACTTTATCCCTGTAATTCTTTGAGATCTGTGATGGAAGTATATTTTCCTATAAACAAGATCTGTTTTTGCTTATTTTGGGCACCTGGATATTAAAAATATGGGGCCATTTATAGTTAAATTCTAAGATTGAGATTCAGGCCAACCATAGTGTGCTTTTGATATTAAGTTAAATATAGACCAAGTTGAAGTTTTAAATTTTCAAGGGATTTTATCCCCATTAACTCATGGCCAAAGTTCATGAAGAGCAGTTTTCCTTGCAAGACCCTGGAGCACTGGAAACAGTGCTGGTAAAGGTAATTCTAGTTTTTCTTTCCCTGGAATCCCAATTTACATGGGGATCCTTGATTTACATGAGTGGTCTTCTATTACACTCACATTATGGGTTGGCTCAAGCTTTGTCTTCAGTTTCTATGTTCTGAAAACAAGCTCAATTCACTAGCTTAGCTTAGCTATTTTATTTTATTTATTTATTTTTTTTTATTTCTGAGTATTTCTTGCTTGCTTGCTAATGATAATAAATATTTCCAATATCTTTTATCCATCATTTTAATTTTTCAGTGGAGGGTCAATCAGAGTATATAGTTGCCAAGTGCTGGAAACAGAAGTCAACCTATTCATTTGGAAAATTAGATTTTTACCCCAAATAGAGTGAGTCAGTGTTTTTAATTTAATTGCTTGCTTGGTTAGTCAAGAAATTAAAGAGTATCCAATCAGTTTTCAAATGACAAGACCATGCTAATAACAAATTTTAGATTTAGTTTATCATTTTAAGAGAATGTGGAAGTATCATTATATGTGATGGTACTGAGTTGCTTAGCAAAGCTCATTTTATAAGTAAAAATGACGGTGTGAGAGACGAGCTTAAGTGTCAAGTGGGTCATTAATGAGTACATACAGAGAAGGTTATGTCCCTAATTTCTTTAGCATTTTTGTTAGACTTGAGCTTGATATTTAACACTCAGGACAGTTTAACACATTCTTTGCCGAAGCTCTAGGGAGGACGAGATGAATACATACACAGAGGTATATAGTGTGTACGTTTATGTAGTATATGTACAGAGTGTACTGCTTTATTCTTCTTAAAGAATACTTAGTTGAGACCGTACTATGTGGAGGGTTTGTCAATATGAGGGTTGAATTCATAGTTGTTCTGCTTTGGAGAAACATACATTTTCTAGTGAATATAGTCTCTGTGTTCTTTCTTAAGCTCCACCTTCACATTTGCAGTATCCTCACCCATGTGCTTGTCTGTGCTCCATCTAGACGTTGACACTCTACCTATTGCCAATCCATACTCCGTTTAAGAACACTGCCCTATCAATTCTCTCCTGTCTCTCTCCTGCTCCATCACTTTCTCTCCTTTAACTGGCTCATTCTCTTTGGCAATATTAATGTTGTTATTTTGTCTGTGTTTTCCTTTTTACCTATAATTTGATTTTTTAGCTCTTTGAATACTTCTTAAAGAGTTCTCTAAACTCTGTCTACATTTCTTCTCTCATGCTCTCCAAGATTCACTTGATTCATTTTTTTGGTACTAACCATTAACAAAATTATTCTCTCAAGGTCAGTCATCTCCATGTTGTTGAATACAAGGATTGATTCTCAGTCTTCATCTTAGTTGAAGAGTCTGAAACAATTGAACAGTCATTCATTCTTTGTATCTTGAAATGTTTTCTCTACATTGTTTCTAGTGCAACCCACTTTGCATTTCTTCTGCTTTAATAACTACTTTTGCCTAGTTTCCTCTGCTGGTCTCTCCTTGGACTGTCCGAAAGTTCAGTCCCTCTTCTCTTTGTACATTCACTTGAGGATCTTACCGAATATCATTTCTTTTAATGTCATCTCTCTGCTGAGAACTCCCAAATTTAAAGCTCCAGCCTGGTTTTCTCACCTCAACTCCAGACCCTTTGCCTAACCACAACCACAACACCTCCAGGGATATTTGCTGATCATATCAAACCTTGTTTGACCAATAGTGATCTCCCTTGTTAAACATTTTTCAAATAAGTCTTTTACAACTCAGTAAATTACAGTTCTGTTCTTCAAATGGCAACCCTGCTCTTCCAGATGCTTAGGGAGAAGAAGCAAACCAACCCTGAAGTCATTACTAACTTCTCCCTTTCCCTCATAACCCACATATAACCCATCAGGAAATCACGTGTCAACAGTTTAGTTTTTGCCTTCCCTTTTACTACTACCCAGTTACAAGCTACTATCAATTTCTTACCTGTATTATTGCACTAGCCTTTTAACTGGTCTCCTGATTCTACCTGCCATCCACTCTCAACTCAGGGAATGCACTGATTTTTTTTAAAACACAAGTTAGATCATGCCACTTCTCTGTTCTACTCCAATGACTTTCCACTTTACTAAGAGAAAAAGAAAAATAAAGTCCTTAAAATGGCCTACAAAGCTTGGTGTGATCTAACTTATCTCCTTCTCTTTCTTCTTATACATTATTTTTCGCATTATATCCTACATGATTTATTATTTATGTTATATATTAGCTGTCTCTTACCACTAAAATATAAGCTCTATTAGTGCAGGGATTATTTTTGTCTGTTTTGTTCAGTACTGGATTTTCAATACATAGAACAATGCATGGTGTATAGGCATCGCTCAACAAGTATCCTCTCACATCACTCTTTAGTGTCCATCTAGCTTTATATCTTAGGGCCTTTGTACATTTCTTTCTTTCTTTCTTTCTTTCTTTCTTTCTTTCTTTCTTTCTTTCTTTCTTTCTTTCTTTCTTTCTTTCTTTCTTTCTTTCTTTTTTTTTACTTTGAACAATTTCTCCAAACCTCCCTGGTGTCTTTCCCATCTCAGGTCACTTTTTTCTAAGAGGCTTTTCCTGTTTTCTAATCTAGATTAGAAAAAGGCTATTATTCTATAATGACTATTATTTTCCTTCATAGAATTTGGGCATGTTAGTCATAAGACATCACCATTTATTTATTTTATTTAAGCATAGGGTCTGGTTTGTGATATAAACTCTATACTCAAATACCTTAAATTGACTGGGCTGTAGCCCTTCATATTTAAAGGAAGCTTTTAGAATTCAATAATATGTTTCTTTCTCAAGAGACTCAGCTAGCAAAAATTATAACTTTTAAGGCTTTTTTTTACTTCTATAAATTTACAAAAATCCTTTCAGACATTTCAACTGACTTTTTCATTTGACCTGTATCTGTTTTCCCCTTATGGAAACCCTTTAGAAAGCCATGAATGGTGGGAAAATAATGGGAATAAGGAAAATAATTATCCAGTTACACTAAGCATGTGGGAGAGTGTGCCAAGTGACAACAATAAGAAGGAGTGAGCCTTATCTACAGGGACAGCATCTGCTCTAAAGAAAAATGGAATCACGATGGGATGAGCTTAGCACTGAGGAGCCAGAGAATGCCTATGCTACTGATAGGCTATACGATGCAAGTAAAGGGAGCCACTCCTCATGGAAGAGAGGAGGCAAGAAAGTAGGTGAGAGGGGTGTCCTATTAAGAAGCATGGAAAACAGAAGAGATTTGTTACTATATTGGAGAGCATAATGTGGAAAAATTGGGGCATGTGGCCAGCAGAGGGAAAGTAGACCAAGGGAGAAGAGCATAATATCCTGGTGTAGAGCCCTGGGGAGAATGGATCCTAATATTTTGTGGTGTGATCACAATTTGCACATGTATGAGGCAGGGTGAGGTGGCCTTAAAGCCCCACAAGGAATGCTGGGAATGTTTGAGTGTTGGCAAGTGTTAAGGCATTTTTCTAAGCATATTAGTTTCTGGATAACAGGATTGAAATGTACTGAGGACATTAGAAAAAATGTGGGCACAGTTATTAAAGCAGGAATAATAAAAAGGACTTGTCTATGAAACATATGGTTCAGTTATTTTTCATTTCTACCAGGCTTAATGCATGTTCTTTGTAACAGATATATTTAATGCTCTCTTTAGTATCCTTAAATAAAATTTAGATAATTAACAATTATATGTATTCTAATAAAAATCAATGTTACTCTATCAAGTATAATAAATATAATGGAGAAATCCAGAAAAATAATTTATGAAGATAACAATATATATTTCAATATATATACTTTCTGGAAAGACCACATTAGAAGCCTAAAATTGTTCCCTCAGATTTTCAATCTTCTAATACTAATCTACTGTATTTCCTTGCCTAATAATGATCTACAGATAGCTTTTTAGCCTGCATAGAGCCTTTGAAAGGAGAAAGATGGAATGAGGCAGGATGAAGCTTAGAATAAGAATGGAATATTTATGCAAGCATGAGAAATAAATTCTTTATTTGCTGACTGAGTGAGTTCTATTGCTAAGCACTTTGTTAACCATATATATGCTGTATCTTGACCTTGAATTTTGTAATAACAGCTCTAGCGAGTAGGTATTATATTATCTTCATTTCATAACTGAGGAAACTTAAGATTAGAGATGTAAAATAACTCACTTATTGTCAGGTAAGTGGGAGAGAAGGGATTCAAACCCAATTCTATCTGCCTTTAGAGTCAACATTACAGTGGCTGCACTGTATATTTCCATCATGGCAGGGCTCGGAAGGAGATGATTTCATAAACAACTGTTGAATGAATAAATCAATATGTAGCAATGTGGGGGAAGAACATAGTTAATCAATCAGTAATTTTTAAAATGCTTACTCTGATAATAAGTTTGAAAACAAAAACAAGAATGAAAGGCTCTGAGACATATAAAACATCTTTGGCAATCATCCTATAATATCTCTATCAAGTCCCAGCCTGTGAGATTCTCTAGATTGCAGTCTCGCAGGAACAAGATCTGGTTTTCGTGGCTTCTGCCCATAGGGCAGCAATGTTCTTTCAGACCCTAAAATGAATATAGCTAACCCTTTGAGACAAGAGGCTGAAGAAAGGAGCAACACTCACAATGTGGAGCAGAAACTACAGTGAATGATTAACTCACGGAGTTCTGTTGGTGTGGGACAGCTTTCTCCAACCTCACCATTAATGGATGTGATCTACAGAAACTGGTGCAGGATGAAGAAGCTTGCCCTCCCAGACAAGATAAAATTAACCACAAGATTGAGATTGCTTAATCTATCTGGAGTTTGTGTAGACTGACTTTCCCTTTTTTAATTGTTTTTTTTTTTTTTATTTTATTTTATTTTATTTTTACTTTACTAAACTAACTTGGTCCTTTGAACTTAACGCAGAGATACCAGTGATTCAGCCACCAGTGCTGAGCCTGAGAAGAGAGTCAGCCAGCCAGTCAGAACCCTTCTACTTAGGGGAACTGCCAAGGAGGGAAGAGTTCTGAATGCAAACATTGGACTCAAGAAACAAAACAAAACAAAGAACACAGTTTCTTTATCTTGCACCACCAGTGTGTCCTTTTAAAGTTTGGCTCTTATTCTTTAAAAAGCTGATTTCTTATACTATCTATACTATGGACAAGCAATCCTTTCCCATTCTTTACTTTCACATTTGCAAAGCCTTCTAATATGACATTCTGGCCAGCTGGTGACCCCAAACTTCCTCCTATTTCCTCTGTAGCCACTGAGGACTATGTCTGTGGAGGAGCAGACTTTTAGACAAGTAGCAGAGTGATTTAAATCTGCATGGTTTTCTATGCCCCTGGGAGCAGGCCGGTCCCTGCTATGATTTTGGCACCCAGCCTTGATGTTTTTTTGTTTTTTTTTTTTTTAATGAAACCATCTGGCAGCCTCAGTTCTCTGGTAATAATTGTGCTACTTACTCCATCTGTACTTGTATGATAACTAGTTGTCTTTACAAATTAAGCCAGCCCCATCTGTTTTCCTACCTTATAAATGAGTACAAGGGCTTCACACCCATCCTGGAATATGGACAACATGAAGCATCGAGAGACATGGGTGGGAGAGAAGGAGGGTTTCTCTTCCTACTACAGAGAGGTACTGAGTTCTGAAAGCCCAGCATTTTTTATCCTGGGTTTGCAAGGGTGCAATGAGTCCACAGTGGTTGCTCTCTCCTGTTTGCATCCAGGCTGCCAGACTTCGGAAAGGCATAGTTACTCCGATGTATTGGCTGTTTGTAGTCTCTGTGCTCAGTTAAGAATCAAGGCGGATAATGCTGATGCAGTGACTATTCTGTTTTCTGTAAGTTTGGAATTGAGAAGAGAGAGGTTAAGAGAGAACACTAATAGGACCTCATCAAGTTGTTCTGATGCCCTTGCTGCTCTCAATCTGGGTCCGTGGAACAAAAGCCTAAATTTGTTTCATAACATGGTAGGACTTATAAGAGTTAACATGGTTTCCTAAAGTGACTAACAGAGAGTCGTTGACACATTTTGAATTTCAGGCTCAATATTTGATATAGCACATCGTCTTTCTGCCACCAGGAATCACAGGCTGGAGACTCCCCAGGGAGCCTTCCCTTGTGTTTCTAGGAGGGTATTAGAGCTTGCTGAAATCTCCCCTGTGTTAAAAGATAGTTTATTAAAACAAACAAACAAACAAACAAAAAATCAAAGTAAAATTATGACTTTACTGCAAATATAAAATGAATGCATGTGAGTGATTCTAATAACTATCTCATTAATTAATGAAGAAACCAGTAAGATATTATGTAGCTGGTTCAAAGGAGCATCCAAAGAGTAGAAGTATTTATAGGCAATTAGGGTGCTTAAATGAATCTGCTTAATAGATGCATTACTGACTTTTGCAGTGGGGGTGAAAAAAAATCAGTGCACCTATACTAGTCAAAATCCATTTGCATATACAGGATAAGAATTATTTGCATGCATTATCAGTTATCTACAGTTTGCAGAGTTGTAAAATAGCTCAAACACAATGATACACAGGGATCATATAAAATCAGGTAGTGAGAAAAGTTTGTTCATTGAAGATACCCAGTAATAGTTTTTGTTTATTTCGAAGTTATTTATACCTGCTTTGAGAGTGAGAATTTTGAAGCAGTAGCTGGGACCTGGGCTGTAGAGTCAAAGACCTGGGTTTGGATTCTGGCTCTGTCACCTGTCAGGTTTTTAATTTTTTAAAACTAAATTTGTTAATTCATATAACCTCTTTCTGAGCCACTGGTTTCTTAACTATAAGATGGCATTTTAGTGCAGTATTTACCTCACAAGGATGTTTTAATCATCATTTATGGATGTAGCTTTATAACGTCAGATATGCCAAGTGTTTTTCTATACAAATCTTACTATCAGTAATAGTGGCATTTTATTGAATTCTTAGTATGTACCTGTCGATGGGTTGTCTCATTTAACTCTCACGTCAACTGTATGCAATTCTTACTATTATTATTGTCATATTGCTGATGACAAAATTAAGCTTAAAGAGGTGACTTGCCACCCAATGTCACAGAGTGGCAATGCTGGAATTTAAAGGTCAGAAGCCTAAATCAAAGTCTGTGTTCTTAATCCTACTATCCATACCATAGCAGGGATATATATGGAAGGACTTCGGGCTGTTCACTGTCTCTTGAACTACAAATAATTCCTTAGGCATTTGAGATAATTGCCCATTCGGAGGGTGTAAGTGGGGTGTTTGTGAGGGGGGTGGGGATCTTTGCTGAAGGAGTGGGTGGAGAAAGCTGACCTATGTAAATGTCACTTTAGGTGTATCACATCATGCCTAAAAGATCTTTACATTGTCATGTCTACAACTTAGAGCTGGCCTGCCATCTTCTCTTCTTATTTTAGACAATAGCAGAAAAGGAAGGAGCCTGGCATATTTTGCCTGAGGCATGCCATAGATGACAAATTTGGAATGAATATTCCTACTTTTCCTTGTTATCCAAGAGTTTCCTGAGAGTTAGAGACTTTCTACTCTCCCACATGAGAAACTCATAAATAGTACATCATTTTAACAGCTATTTTATAGCATTAACAATATCTTTGGCATTTTTTTTTTATTCAGAAGGCATTGATTGTATTATCCCAATATTAGCAATCTGTCTTTATCATTTCTTTTCGTATTCATAGATGGAATCATATAAAAGTGCTGAGGAAAATATTATCCCAACTGTTAACATTTGTTTCTGAAAAAATATATTTATGAGTTATTTAACAAAACTCAGTGAATTTAATTTTCACTGGCATGTTTATTTTTTGGTGAGCTGAATATTTATAAATACTTTTACATGTGTAAACTGACTTTCATTTTTTGAATTTTAACTTTTTAAAATTAAGTTTATTGAGGTGACATTGGTTAATACAATTCTATGTTTCAAGTGTGCAGTGCAATAATATGTCACGTATATTGCATTGTGTGTTTACCACCCGAAGTTAAATTTCCTTCTGTCACCATTGGACCTTCTTTACTTTTATCTACCTCCTCCCCTACGCCCCTTCCCTCTGGTTAACCACTAAACTGTTATCTGTGTCCATGAGTCTCTGTTTGTCTTGTTTGTTTTGCTTTCAGTTTTGTATCCCACATATGAGTGAAATCGTATGGTTCTTGACTTTTTCTTTCTGACTTATTCCTCTTAGCATAATCTCATGATGCATCCATGCTGTTGCAAAATGGCAGTATTTCACCTTTTCTTATGGCTAAGTAATATTCCATTGTATATATATATACCACATCTTTGTCCAGTCATCTATTGAAGGGCACTTCTGTTGTTTCCATGTGTTGGCCATCATGAATAATGCTGTGATGAACATCGGGGTGCATATATCTTTACAGATAAATGTTTTCCTGCTGGGCCACATGATAATTCATACTTAATATTTTGAGGAACCTCCAAATAGTGGCTATACCAATTTACATTCCCACCAGTGGCTGTACCAACTTACATTCCTCCCTAACACTTGTCCTGTTGATAATAGCCATTCTAACAGGTATGAAGTGGTATCTTATTGTGATTTTGATTTTCATTTCCCTAACGGCTAGTGGACTTGAACATCTTTTTATAGGTTTCTTTTGCCTTTGAGGTCAAATACCTAAAATCCTCTCTAAATCCAATGTCTGTGAGTTTAGTATTTAGTTTTCTTCAGGTCTTATATTTAGGTCTTTGATCCATTTTGAGTTAATTTTGGTGTATGGTGACAGTAGTCTAGTCTCATTCTTTTGTATGTGGCCTTCCAATTTTCCCAGCACCATTTATTGAGGAGACTTTTCTTTCTCACTTGTGTGTTTTTTGTCTCCTTTGTTGAAAATTATTTGTCCACATATACAGGGTTTATTTCTGGACTCTCAAATCTGTTCCATTAGTCTATGTGTCTGTTTTTCTGCCAATACCATACTGTTTTGATTATTGTCACTTTGTACTATTATTTGAAGTCAGACTGAGTGTTACCTTCACCTTCAGCGTTGTTCTTTTTTTTTTCTAAACTGAGTTTTCTTAAAGAAAAGTAAGAGTGATTATATTCAGCTAACAAAAAGGTAAAACATAATATTTCTTTTTTAGTTTTGTTTTGTGTGCTCCTCCAGACACCAGTCAATTTTATAGCATTCTTTCTTTGTATTCAGGTGACACTGAATGATGGACCTCAGAAATGGAGAGCCAACCTGCTCTCATCCTCCATCCTTATTTTATAGGCAGATAAATGAGCCTAGGTTATTTTATGAGTAACATTATTGAAAAAATGAATATGTTTTAATCGCTCAGGCTCTATAATCTTCCATCATTGTCATGAAATCTCTATTAACAAAAATGACTGATGCTTTGGTAAAACTAAGCATTTCTCTTTTGCCACTCCTTAAAGGAGAATCATAGACATTTATTAACTTCTAATGTGTTTGATGTCAGCTGTTTGATTTCTTTTAAATATTGGTCATCCAGTTTCGGCTTATTAATTGTATAACTATCAGTCTCTTCTCTTTTTCTGTGAATGTGATTCTGGACACGTGTAGACTAGCACCACAGCTGAATTCTTTAGGAACATTCCAAGCACTCTAGAGATTTTTTGAAGCATATTCAATTTCCACCTAAATATTTCAAGCCTAAAGAAGTGAATGCTTCAGTAACATTTTTGCATTCTAGTGTGTGGTTAGCTGACTGAAGCTAGGATAGCAGGAAGACAATTTAAAAATGTATGGCTAAGGGGAAAGCGGCTGCCTTTCAACTGAATGCTAATACATAAGTATTTCTTTCTAAATTAGTGTTAAGGCTTCTTTGGTACTTACATGGATAGGTGTTAGGAAAAATCTTTCAGTTACTTTTGAAATCCTGGGTCAAAAATAAGAGACCCTGATTTTTCTCCAAACCATAGCAATGCTGTTATTTAAACTGAATGATGAAACGATGAATTCCAGCAAGAAAAATAATTTAGCTATGTCGACATAAAAAATGTTCAAACCTGTGGAGAATATCAATAAGCACTTATTTGAGCCAAACTGACTATATACATTAGGGAGCAAGATCTTAAATGCTCCAGAGAAAAACAGTTTTGCAGTTTATTTTATGTGTTTGCAATTAAGGAGGGGATATAAGGAAGATTGGAGAAAGCAAGGCAGAAGTAATTACAGGATAGTTAAGATTATTTGCCCCCTTGAACATAGTTAAGTCTTAGAAGGAGTGGTCTGAAAATGGGCCTTTTCAAAGGTTTGTTAACCTATATACAGAAACAATGGACAGGGCTTGCTAGGGGCAAAGATAAACCTTTTAGTAAAAAATTATATGCCTGAGGCGTGACTTCCCACTGTGACCCACCCAGTTAGAAATTAATGATTAGGTCACCTGTGAGGTTACTTTCTGTAGAACCCCTTTTTTGTTCACGCCTACCTCTGGGATATTGCTGCATATTTCAAAGTTCTGCAAGGTTCTAGAAATAAGCTACAGTCATTTTACGGAAAGAATGACTTCTGAACCCAAACACCAGCATGTACACACATGTATAGACACACTCAGGGCTACATCAAGAGCTGAGAAACAGTTCTTCACAGAATTTAAGTCAGAGTCTCACATGGGCTTCTGGATGGGTTCCTGTAATCTTTCATCATTGCCATGAAATCTATCAGCTTTTTCTCTCTTGTTCACGTACCACTTTCTCCTCACCTCTCTTTGTTTCTGAGAGCTTGCTCATGTCTTTTTTTTTTTTTTCTAAACTTCAGTTTTGCCCTTTACTGATGCTTCTTTCAGGTATTGAAGCAAGTGGACCAGAAACTCTTTCGCATCATTCTTTTTTGTTGTTCAGAGCTAAGAGCATTTTGTTGTTCAAAGTTAAGAGCATTTCAAGTCCGGTGAACAGAGTGTGATCTGTTCTCTTCTGTTCACCAACTGTAGGATCTTGGACAAATCATTTGAGGTCTGTGAGTCTCACTTTGCTCATCTATAATATGGAGCCAAGCACGTTTACCTCATGATCATGAGGATGACCGATGATAACTGTGCTTCAGTGAGTGTCTGCTTTTAACAGATGCTGTGCAAGGTGCTTTATGTACATTTCCCAAACTTGAAATAGCTCTCTAAAACAGGCTATTTTATCACCATTCTTCTGTATGAGGAAATCAAAGTCCTTAGAAGTTCCTCCAGCTACTGAGTGTCTGAACAGGATTCAAACCCAGGTATCTACCACCACAAAAGGGATTGGTGTCTTAGAATCTGCTAGTGCTACACTTGTTTTTAAATATTGTCTATAATTTATCCCTCTAGTTCATGACAAATTAAACCATATAAATGAACTTTCTGCACTTGTTGGACTGTGTCTGTTGGATTGTCTGTTTTTATAGCTCTAGCCTTTAGAATCAAGTTATCATATCACTTGGTCAGGCTTTTCTTCCTTTTTAGTTGATAATTAAGAGCATAGACTTTGAAAGTAGACAGGCTGGGTTCAAAGTCCAGCTTTCCAGCCCTGTGGCCTTGAGCAAGTTACTCAACTTCTCTTTGTCTTAGTTTTCTCATATGTAAAATAAACATAGTAGTACCTGTGTCAGGGTTTGTGGTGAGATTAAATTAGTTGTTTTATGCAAAGCACTTAGAACACTGTCTGGAATGTGGTAATGCTGTATCAGTGTTGGCTGTGTCATAGTCCCAACATGCCCTGCCCATTCTGTGCCCACTCGTGCTATAACACCCAACTATGGCTTCCTTTCCTAACTTGCAATTGTCATCTTTGAATTTTATTTTTTGAGATATAAGGTATAGTATGAGCTACTCAGGCAGATATGTGAAAACTTGATGCCTCCCTTCTTTTAATGTGTGTTTAGTTCAGTATGTTGTTCTCTGACTGTTTCACAGAGGTGTTAATACCATATAGGAAAAAAAAAAAGTTTCTCTTTGTGTCATGAATTTCTGTCTTTTATGTGTCAGATAAATTTGGGAATTGCTATTAACTATAACCCCTGCCTGGGGATTTATGAAGCATATTCGCAAATTTAATTATCTGAGAATTCTTACAATAAAGGAGTCTGTTTAATTTTTTTAAATAGTGTTTCTCAAATAATTTTTCCTAGAAGCTCAAAGAAATATTTGAAGCCTAAATAGGGCAATTTTGTTGTCCTTTATATTTGACGTTTTTATATATTTTTCCTTGATCCTAGTTTTCTTTTTCCATTTAAATGTTTGATTGCTGTGACTTTATTATAAGCCACCTCAAGGTCTTTGTGGAAAGATGTAGGCATATAGTAAATAAAACATATTAAATAAGAATCACTTTAAAAAGGAAACACTTGCTATCAAAGGAAGCAGTTGCAATATAAATTTCTGTGAGAGGCAAGTGCAAAATGCTTAGCAGCTCAGAAGATTTCAGCTGTGGGAGTGGGTAGGGGAAAAGCATCAGAGAGGATCTAAAATGTGAGATGCATCATGAAGGACGAAGCAGAGGAAAAGGTCTTCTTATTAAGAGAATAACATCTCTAAAGTCAAAGAAACAAAAAAGTGTCTGTGTACTATATTTAGGAATAGTCTGGTAGTGCAGCAGATCTGAAACATAGCGCTATTGGGAGCAATAAAGAAGGTGTATTGAGTAGGCCTTGAAATGTGCAGTTTCTTTTCATCTCCACAGTGATTAGCAGTGTGCTCTCAGAGTCATGGTGACTCCCGGGTCCTTGAAGAACCTCCTCACTACCCTAACCCATGATGGTGTTTCTGTGTCGGGTAGATTCTAGGGAAACTGCCTTGACAGTGTTTTATAATCATTAAGAACCATCATAGGGATTATAGGGCGTATTGGGTGAGAATTTACGTATTATAGAACTACAAAGGTCGAAGGTCCTAAGTGACCTGTGGCTGTATGAAATGTTCTAGGCAGCAATTACATCATAATACATTCCAACCTCCACCGCCCTCCCTCCCCCCCACCCCGTTTGTTTTCATCTGATGTTGTTCTGATTCCATACAGTCTTTCTACAACCTCTCACAGAGATTTTATTTTATTAAGATAAATTAATTGCCTTGCCATTTTGTGCATTATCAACCTAATAACAAAAGAAGATACAGTTTTCTTTTTTAGTTAACTCTATCTTCTGCAAGCTGCTGTTTTAATGTTTTTCTTTATAGCACAGTTCCCAGGATGATTCACAGAGAACTCTTAACTTTTCACTGCATGTTGCAATAAAAAGACATCTTTGTAACTCTACCAAAAGATGACAGTTCCAGGGTGGAGCCGGTCAGGGGCAATTCTCTCCAGTTTTCTTTTTCTTTTTGTAAAGGACAGTATGCTATTTGGTCTCCATGTCCCTTTTGCATCCATTTCCTCATACTCATTCTTAATTTTTCTACAATGATATTTTCTAAATTATTAGAACATCTGATAACTTCTCTAAATGACCATTTTTACTTTTTTGTAAATCATAAAATGTGTGGTAGAAAAAAAATGGTGGATTTGATCTATAAGAGCTTTGCTTATACAAAGTCAATTCACGGGAGGAAAATACTCAATCCACCGAGTAATATGACATATGGTTTAAGAATTCTTTGATGTTTTCTGTGGAATTTTTATTTTTTAACTTAACATTTAGTGCTAAAAAGATATAAGAAACATTGCAAGCCTCTCTATAAATTCTAAGAAGAGTATTTGCGTTACCTTTTCAAAATTCCTAGTCTCCTAGGATAAATTCTCAGTGTCCTTAACAAAAGTCTTACTTAGGTCAGTAAGACTTTTTACCAATGCTGGACATTTATGGCAATTGGGATGTTCTGTTTATTTATCATAGTGGAACTCCTGATTTATTTGGAAATCCTCGTAAAAGTGGTATTTGGTTCCTTCCTTTAGAATAAATAGCATTCGGGGTGCTATTTTAAGTTTGTGTATAATTATTTTTCTTATTGAATTTTATTCATTTGAAGGTAATAAATTCCAAATTCCACTCTTCCTCCACACATTTTATATATGTATTCATATAGAGAATTTTGAACAGAGGGAAGGGAACTAGATTTAAAGCTCTCAGAAATATTATGGAAAAATTCTAAATAACACAAATCCTGTGTTTTACAATATACTGCATGGATGAAATCTGTTGTATTATTGGAACAGAAGGTTGTGAATAGATGATGGTTGTCTGGTAATCCATGAAAGTATGATTTGGCTTCTGATTAATTATTTTTATTTCAATTCTGTGGTTTTTTTCTTGATTTGTTGCACTCATACCTGAAGTTCACTGAAGATCAGGCCACTGTCTCACATTCTTTGGAATAGATGACCTTTAACGCAAGCTTTACATTTTAGTATTTCCTCATTTTACCAAGTGAGGCCTTTTGCTGAGGATGGTGAGGTAGAAAGTTCTTGTTATATAGTAAGGAATTTTGGAAGTTAATTTAAGGTAGAATTAAACCAAATCATATCAATATTAACATTAAATGTGAATAGTCTAATGCCATTATTTGAAAGTAAGAGATTGCCAGATTGGATAAACTTCTCTGTTGCATGTAAAACATTCATTTTAAATAGAAAAAATACAAATAGATTAAAAGTAAAATGGTGATTTAAAAAATGTGCCATGATAACACTAATAAAAATAAAGTGCACATGGCTATATTAATATAAGACAAAGTAGATTTTAGAGCAAAGAATATTACCAGGGATAAAGTAGGTCATTTCATAATGATGAAGGAATCAATTTAAGAGGACATAATAATCCTAAAGATTTATATAACAATCCTAAACATTCAAATAATGGAGCAAAAACAACAGAGTTCTGAAGAGACATAGACAAATCTACAGATATACTTGAGTATTTTAATTATACTCTCAATAAGAAACTGAGCAAGTAAATGAAAAAAACAGTAAATATACATAAGATCTGCACAATATCAATCAATTAAACCTAGTTGACATTTATAGAATACTGAACTACAGAACAAAATATATATTCTTTTCAAGCACACAAGAACATTTACTAATACAGCACATATTCTCAGCATAAAGGAAGTCTCTATAAATTTTAAAATGATCAAGTATATTCTCTGACCACTGTGGAATTAAACTAGTAATCAATAATGTAAAGGTATCTGGAAACTTCAAATATTTGGAAATTAAATAACACTTACAAGTATCCTATGGATTAAAGGAGTAATCAGAAGGAAAATTAGAAAATACCTTGAATGGAATAGAGACAAAAACACGCTATATCAAAATTTGTGGATAACACTAAAGCGAGAATTAAAGAGAGTTTATAGCCATAAATATTTATGTTAGAAAAAAAGATTTTAAATCAATGATCTCAGCTTTTATTTTCAGAAACGAAAAATGGAAGAACAAATGAAATCCAAATCAAGTATATGAAAGGAACTAATACATATCAGAGCAGAAATCATTGAAATAGAAAAAAAAGTCAGTAAAGGAAATCAATGAAATAAAACTGTTTTTTTTTTTTTTGGTAAATATCAATAATATTGATAACTCCCTAGCAAGATTTATAAAGAAAATAAGGGAAAAGACAAAAATCAGTTACATGAATGAGAGAAGGGGTAGCACTACATATTCTAGAGACATTAAAAGGATAATAAGTGAATGTTATGAAAAGCTTTTATGCCAATAAGTTCATCAAGTGAGATGAAGTAAACGGATTCCTTCAAAGGTACCATCTATCACTGAAGAAGATATAAATAACTAAATAGTCTAATATTTATTAAATAGATTAAATTTTTAGTTGAAAATTCACTCAGCAAAGACAACTACGGACCCAGATTGCTTTGCTGGTAAATACTATCAAACATTTAAGGGAAAAAGTACATAAATTCTATATAAACTCTTGCAAAAAAATAGGAAAAGAGGAATACATTTTTTTGAGGCCAGCATTATAATTGATACTAAAACCAAAGACATTACAACAGTAGTGACAACAGATAACACTAATGAATGTAGATGCAAAACTTTAATATAATTTTAGTAAATATAATTCACCAGTATATACAAAAGATAATCTTCTTGACTAAGTGGAATTTCTCCCAAAAATACATTGTTGGTTTGGCATTCAAAAATCAACCATTGCAAGTCAGTATATTCAAAGGCAGAAAAATAAAACCCATTAAATCATCCCAATATATTCAAGAAAAGCATTAGACTAAATTCAAAAGCCACTAATTAAAAAATAAACAAAAACAAACAAACTGAAAACTAGGTATAGAACTACATAGATACTTCTTTAACCTGTAACATAGGAACATATGAAAAACTATAGCCAAATCATGATGAAAGATTGATTTCTTTCTCCTGTGGAGCAAGGATATCCTCTTTCACCATTTGTATTTAACCATACTGGTGGTTTTAGCCAGTACATTAAGGAAGTACAAGAAGTGAAAGGCATCCGGAAGTGAAAAGAAGTAAAACTGTCTTTATTTGGAATGATATGATGATCTTTGCTGAAAATCCAAAGAATGTACAAAAATGCTACTAGAACTAATAACTATATTTACTCCATTCACAGGATATGAGATCCATATACGAAGATCAATTCTATGTTTATAAACTAAGAAAAAAATTTGGAAATTCAAATAAAAATAAAATTTACTTTAGCATTAAGTAATGTGAAATACTTTGATTAAATTTAGTGACATATGTACAAGACCTCCACACTGAGAACTATGAAAGATTATTGACAGAAATTCAAGGTGACCTAAATAAATGGGTGGATATATCATGTTAATTGTTTAGAAGACATTATATTTCCAAGATGTCAGTTCTGTCATAATTATCTGTAGATTCGGTGCAGTCCCAATCAAAAAAAATCTCAGCAGGCTTTTTTTTAAAAAAAAAATTTGACAAGCTGAGTTTACAATTCATATGCAAATGTAAAGGGAAAGACTAGACTTGCCAAAACAACTTAGAAAAAAGAAAAACAAAGTTAGAGGTCATATACTAACTGATTTCAAAATTTATTATAAAGCTATAGCAAACAAGGCAGTGTGGTGTTACATATGATAGACATATAGGTCAGTGGAACAGAATAGATTCCAGAAATAGACAACACATATAAAGTCAATTGTTTTTTTGGCAAAGATACTAAAGTTTTTCATGAACTTGTTGAAAAGACTCAACATATGATACCAGAACAATTGGGTATCTATGTGCAAACAAATAAACTTTGACCCTTTCTTCACATTATATATAAAAATTACCTTGAATAGTGTATTGATGTAAACATAACAGCTACTATTACAAATTTTCTAGAAGAAACCATAGAAGAAAAAGATTTTGTCTTTGGGTTAGACAAGGACTTCTTAGATAGGGTACTTAAAGCATAGCACATTTTAAAGAAATTTTATGTTGGACTTCTTTAAAATTAATAACTTCAACTTTCAAAAGATTTTGTTAAGAATCTGAAAAATAAGCAACGTACTGATAATATCTGATAAAAGATTTGTAATAAAATATATAAACAACTCATAACACAATAAAAACAATAAAACCTGAAAATTTAGACATTTTGCAAAGGGAGATATAGGAGTGGCTAATAAGCACATGAAAAAATGTTCAACATCATTAGTTATTAGGTAAATGCTAATTAAAACCATGATGAGTTATTACCACTACATACTAGAATGGCTAAAATGAAAAAGATTGACAAAATTAAGTATAGCCAAAATTATAGAGCAACTAATTGTAACTCTCATACATTGCTGTTGGTAATGCAAAATTGTACAACCACTTTGGGAAAAAAGTTTGGTAGTTAATTCTACTCTAAAATATTTACCCAAGAGAAATGAAGACATAAGCACACACACAGACTTGTTTATAGTAAGTAGCTTTATCCATAATAGCCATAAAGTGGAAAGCCCCAAGGATCCA
This sequence comes from Eonycteris spelaea, assembly GCA_003508835.1. Classification (NCBI taxonomy): domain Eukaryota; kingdom Metazoa; phylum Chordata; class Mammalia; order Chiroptera; family Pteropodidae; genus Eonycteris; species Eonycteris spelaea. The sequence continues at coordinate 15,298,293 of PUFA01000016.1, forward strand.
TGAGGTGGTCAGTGGACCACACACAAATTGTGATCATATCTCAGATGGTTTATTTAGCTCAAGGCTTCACGTGATAAGGTCTGAAACAAGAGTGGAAGGGGTGCTGAGGTGAACAGTTTCTCAGACTGGCTTTTACCAATTGTGATTCAATTTTTCAATCTGGGGCATGGAGATAGATCCAACTTTTGTAGAGCTGAAAGGTTCTTTAAGTAAAGGAATACAAAATTCTAAACACCAACTTGCTAGGGCCCCTCTTAAGGCCTTAGAAGCAACCATGTGATTGAGAGGCCATGAATCTTCATAAACCCACCTAACCCTGAGTACTTGTCACCTACTCTCTGAACAAACTTAAAGCTATGTTGCTATGGGTCAGATAGCTGTTATGTGATCAATGAATAATTTCTGCCAAAAGTCTCTTTTAAAGGAGTTTTGGAATATAGACAATCCTCTAAGGATATGATGATGGAATTTATGGGAATTGGAAACTGCTAGGTATGGTCATTCCGGTTTAAACCTCCTTCAACAATTAGATGAGAAATGCTGCTAAATGCAGCCCCTTTGTAGGCCTGATAAAAGCAGCAGCATACAATAGGGTGTAGTGTGTAGTTACAGATAAGGCTTTGTTTAGAGTTTCCTGGTTACCATTTTCAGTTGCATGACCTTAAGCAAGTTATTTAATGTTTCTGGGTCTTAATTACTTTCTATATAATGGGGGTAATGGTGGATAGATAAAAGCTAGATTTGAGATGTCTGCTCACTGGTTCCCTGACATTATTTCCTCGTGAGGAGATTATCATGGGCATCTTGGAAGAAATATTCTCTCTGTATTGTTATACCTGCTTTTAGTTAATTAAATGAGGCTTTTTTCTCTTTCTTTTTCATCTTTCTAGGCCTGTGCTACAAGATGAGTTTTTTTTTTTTTTTTTAATGGCCATTTAATTCCAAAAATCCAAGTTACAGATTGTCTGGTGGGTGGTGAGAAGCAGTATATTTTTCTTTCAAGTGCTTATTTAGAGTGATTGTTAACATGTATCCTTAGTGATTAAATCATTAAGCAAGAACACAGTTTGTGAAATAATGTTTTCTCAAGCTACTCAATTTTTTTAAAGCATGGCACAGCAAACATCAACTCATAGCTTTTATTCTGACTGATCTAGATTCCTATTACCAAACACTTCATAAATAATTCAAAAGGAAAACAATGGATAACTCATGTTATATTTTTCTTTCATAAATAATGCTTTCGAACCATTAAGTTGTGTCTTCACAGCAGCTTGTGAAATGGAGACTTGCCCACTCTTTGGTTCAATCTGATCAGTTGCAGTCAGAGAAGATACATAATTATTATTTAATAATTAGGAAAGGTTGCCTCCATTTATTGGGTACTTTCTGGATGTCAGGGACTATTTTAGGCCCTTTGCATTACTTATTTCATTTAATTTTTACAGCAATCCTGCAAAGTAAATATTTCTTCCATTTTACAAATGAGAAAACTGAAACAACAAAAAGTTAAATAACTATCCCTAGATTTTTGCAGTTAAAAAAAAAGAAAGCAGAATCTCCAAGTCATCTCTATCTGATTTTAGACCAGAACCCTTAATCAGCATGCCCTGTGCACCCATCACCACCAGGTGACACTGCTTCTGGACAGGTAAACACCACCTGGAAGACAGAAGTTTGTGGAGTTCTTGGTTCATCTCTCTGACATTAATTTTTTATGGATTTCTAGTGGATTTGTATGCCTTACTCCAACTGCTCACTTTTTCCACCTTTGGAGATTCTGATTAAAAGACTTTAACAGTAGAAATAATTGACAGATTGTAAACAAATAAGTATTTTTATTAGGTGGTCAGATACCCAGAATCCTCAAGATTCACGGCGTATAGACATTAGGCTCAGTCATGGGGGTGGGTCCCAGCATAATCTCTTTCCTGACGCCCACCCCGAACGTGGACAGGCTTTTTTGCATGGCCGAAAGTCAAGTTCCAATAGAAATCATGAGATAATTCACCCAAATGACAGCATGGTCTAAGTGCTAGATCTTTGCTGTGTGCTTGTTGCATGAAAGAGGAGAAAATCGAGGAGGAGGTAGATACATGGGCCACTAGGAAGGAATAGGGGAAAAGATAAGGTGTGAGTAGACTTCTGTAGTGAAGAATCTTTGCATCTTTTCTGGTTCATGCAACACCAAATAAGCAAAGAAGGATAGCATTTGTTTTAGCCCCCATGGCACAGTATTCCTGTTGTCTAAATCATGACTTCAAAAATGTATTTGGCTGAGACAATTGTAAGAGAATGGTAGTATTTCACTGATTTAAGTCAAGAAACAATATGGTAGAATGGAATGAGTGCTTGTTTTCATTCCAGCCCTCACTGGTTACTTACTCTGTCACTTCAGATGTATTTAGTATTTCTGAACCTCATTTTCTCATTGATGTATAATATCTATACTATAGAGATAGTATAAAAATTGAAATATTTATAAAGTAAATGTTATTAGATATCTAGTAAGCATTCAATAAATATAACCTTTATTATTATCGATGTTATTGTTATAAATAATAATAAGACAAGTAATTGTCCATGAATTTTTAGAATAATAGGTTTAGACTTAGGAAACCATTACCTCAACTAATATTTACTGAATTCATGCTCAATTACAGGTATATGTGAGGTATGAACTGTTGTTATACCCATTTTATACATCAAAAGCCATACAGAGGAGGTTAATTACCCAAGGTGACATAGGTAATAAGTGGTAAAATGGTCAAGTTCTTGTGTTATTCTATATCAGCTTGATGGGTTATTGATTTTATTTGTATTATCTCAAATACCTGAAAATCTTATTTTCAAAGTTAGTATGGCCTTAATATATAATTTCTGACTTAAATAGCTCCATTGTTTCTCCATTGCTTTCAGGATAGAATACAAACACTTTGGCGTGGTATTTGACATAGTATTTAGCATAGTCTTCCTCTCTGATCACATCTCCTGACAGTCTTCCTGCCCCACCCCCCTCTCTAAACCACTGCAGCTACAGTCCTCTCTCCTTTCCTTGAATATGACTAACCCCTTGCAGGATTCCACACCTTGCATATTGCTTACTGCCTAGAATATCCCTATAGCCCTCTATGTACCCTCCACCCATTCTTGAACTTAGGCTCCTTGATTAAGACCTGGTCAATGTTATCTCCCATGTGAAAGCTTTACTGAATCTCCCATGCAAGATTAACAATATTCTCCTCAGTGCCTAGGTTTAGCATTTTCAATATTGTATTGTAAATATCTGTTTCATGTCTGCTCTTCTTACTAGAATATGAGTCCCTCAAGAGGGAGACTCCTGACTTATCCTGCTCTGTAGCCTCAGTACCTACAGTTGACTGTGAATAGGTTATCAGTCAATGTTGGCTGATTGAATGAATGAAATATACTGACTGATCTCCTCAACCCATCTCTGGACTAGTGGTGACAGAGCTTGTACAGGAATCCAAGGTGCCACTGAATCCAGCCATATGTGTCTTCTGTGCTGGACCACGCTTGTCTAGTTGTGACAAGGCAGCATTTTGACAGCACTTTTGACAAATAATCACCTTGGAGGAACACATATTTGTTTGTTCAATAGCTTAACCTGAATACTTTGTCTTTTCTTGTTCCTAGTGGGTTCCCACAGCACTGGAAGTATAGTGAAGCAGGTTCACATAAAAGGGAAATGTGAAATCTTTGCTGACATTTATCTATACTTCTGCAAGGCATTTGACAGACTCTCCTGATAGGCTGATAGACCCAGATGGAGAAATGCTAGCTGAATGAAAGTAGCATTTAATGGGTTAGTAGCTAGTTGAAGAGTTATACCTAAAATAAACAACCACACAATGATATTCCTATTTCCAGGTGTATTCATTCCTCTTCTCATTCTTTCTGGGTCTACTGAAGCACAGTCAAAGTTCTAACTTCTCCCAACAGCCAACTTTGACTATATCAGTCTATAATTACAAAAGAATTGAAAAATAATTTTAGGTCTTTTTGTTTGTTTACTTCACGTGTGTTAGTTTTATGATCCTCAAAGCTCTTTATAATAGGACCTGAATCTCATTATTTTTCCTTTCACAGAACTTTTATAGGCCTGGTATATTGGAAAGACCATAGGACCTAGAGTCAGATAAGCTTGGGTCAAATCTCGGTTCTGCCATGGATTAGCCATGTAATAGTAAAGTCTTTGTTTTGATCTCCGTGTGTAAAATAGGGACAAGAATATTTTTGCTGCCATAAATATGATCATTTTATGTCTTCGCTTGTAATCACCTCCTTAGGGTAGCATTTCTTGAAGCTTCATATACTATGTTAGCTCCCCATTAAAATGTTCTCATAACACTGTGTTCTTATATGGCCCTTCAGATAAATTACAATATTTAATTTTATACATAATTATTTGTTAAAAGTCTTGCCCATTAAGTAATCTCTGTGAGATCATGGACCATGTTTGTGTTTTGTACTTTTCTATTTGCAGCTCCTAACTGAAAACAACTATGAGAGGTACTTAGTAAATAGTGCTTGGATAAAAAATCAGCGTTAACACTCTACATGATCCTGTCTGCCTCAGCAGCCCCATTTTGAGCCATCCTCCTCATCACTCTCCATGGGCCAGCCACATTGGCCTTCCTCAAAGGTGTCATGCTTTTTCTCTATTTGGAGCTTTTTCACAAGCTATTCTATCTACTTGGAAGAGAATACTTTCCTGGCCTCCTCTCACTCTGATCTTTGTCCAGCAAATGCCTACTTTTCCTCCAGGCATCTTCTTAATTACCTTTTTCTGGAAGAAGCCTTCTTTGCACACCTTTGCACCTACCTCTACCCCAGGCTGACTACTTTAGAACCCCGGTACAACCTATACTGCTTCTGCATTGCTCTAATAATAATTGTAATTATTTATTTAATGTGAAGTCCTAGATACATAGGAAGCTTCAGGAAATCAGACTGCATTTGTTGCCGTAGGAATCCCTAGGGTCCATCCAGCACAGTGCCTGGCGCATATGTACTAATAAATATTTGTTGCCCAAGAAATTTAGGCTTTTTAACTGCAGGCAAGAAGACTGGGGAAGAGAGATGGGGAAGTGAACAGTGCTGTAGTGACAGAGACTTAAAGATGCTCAAAAAAATTCCTTTCCACTTCTTCTTTGGCACAAGGCTAAAGTACATGTTACACCTTCAGTGCAGCTAGATGTGACCGTGCTTTAGCAAAAGCAAAATGTGCCCTGTGCCCTTTCAGTCCTGACCCATACAGAATTCCTACTCATGCTTCTCCATATTTTTTCCCCATCCTTGATGGCTGGATGGAGAGGGCTGCAGTGATCTTAGAAGCTACATTTTTAAAGATTTCATGGGCTCCTTTAGCCTGTTTCCACTGTTTTGCTGACAGGAACACCTGCCTTGGACCATCACATGAATGAGAAATTAACCTCCTTTGTGTTTGAGCCATTCTTCATTTTAGAGTATATTGGTTGTAACTAACCAATAAAATATCTTCTTAAAAATATTTGATGGATCCTACTTCAACAGACTTACTCGGTAATGTAGGTCACATGTGTACTGAGGCAGTTGTCTTCAAAGTTTGCGTGGCAGCCTCACCATCCCAGTGAATCTTGTTAAATATGCAAATTCTCAGGCCACAGACCTATAGAATCAGAAACCCTGTGGTCTGTATTTTAACCAGTATTTTAGGTGATTCTGATACATATCAAGTTGGAAAGCCACGGCACTTGGAGTTTAGATTAGCTGAACCCTTGAAAGCTTTTGACTTTGAACAAATTATTTAATTAGTCTGAGTGTAATTTTTTTCCAACAAAATGAAAGAGGTATTTACTTCGTGACATTGTTTTTAGAGTTCGAATGAATGCTTTTTATAAAATACCTAGCACAGAGTAGATTTTCTTCCTTCCATTTCTCTGTGGCTTCATGTGAAATTAGGCCATGTGAAGATTCTAGGAATTAGAGGAACAGGGTTGAATAGAACATCATGAGTGTAACATGTGAAAGTTAAGATGTCCTGGACAGCTATGCCAAGCTTAAGGGAAGAGGAACAGTGGTGATCAATTAGAAATGATAATCAGCTCTGCTTGTCAGGTTAGGTTGACCTGTTCAATGTTTAATATCATGTTTTAACCTGATGATTTTTGAACATTTTATTCAGCTACTAACTTCTTATTTTCTTGTGAACTACACGTATAAAAGGCTTAGAGCAGCTCTTAATACCCATTAAGTACTCAGTATGAGTTAGCTAGTCACTGTTACTCAATTACATGAAGTCAGGGATTTTTATTGTTTTATTTCCTGCAGTATCCTCATCAGAAAAAAACAGTTTTCCACACATGGCATGTGCTTAGTAAATATATGTTGAATGAAAATATGAAATAGTTGTTATATAAATTGCACAGTTCTATACATAATGGCCTTTCCCTTCTTCTACCCACCCACTCTGGCTTTAGTTTACAAGAGTGCTGTGGAATCCTCCCTGACCTCTAGCTCTCTGAGCCCCAAAGTTCAATGTGCATATCAGTCATAGGAGAGGTTGTTAGAATACAGATTTATATGCACAAGGTCTGGGGTGGGCATTTCTGACAAACTCCCAGGTGATGGCGGTGCTGCTCTTGCCTGTGCCCAATTCATTCCCACCTGTTCAGACCCTTGAAATTCCATCACTATCATTTATTGTTGCAAAAGGCTTAATAATCCCCTTGAATTTGCAGACTTCTCTGGGAAAGACATTGATTTTGAGTGATAGTGGTCCATTCTATTTTGAGTGAATGAGCTTCCAATTCTTTTTATGGTAATTTTACATTTTGGAGTGTTTTAGCTTTTTGTTATAGAAAATCTCAAATGTAAACATAAACAAAGGGAATAGAATTATAAATTCCTGCACACCTATCATACTAAGTTGACAGTAATTAATTTATGGCCAATCTAGTTAATATATAACTCTCCCCACCACAAGATATTTTGAAGACAATCCATGTATCATTTGATTCATAAGTAATTCAGTATGTATCTCTAAAATATAAAAGAAGTCTTAAAAATATAACAACGGTCTCATTCTCACAGCCCTTGAGTTGATAATTTCTTGCTATTATCAGGTAAGTTTTCAATGTCCAGATTTTCCTGATCGTCTTTTTTGTTGTTCTTTTTCCAACAGTTGGTTGGTTTCTTTAAATCAGGACCCAAATAAAGGTTGCACATTGAATTGCTTGAAGTATCTCTTAAGATTATTTTAACCTGTAGATTCCCCTTCCTTTTGTTTTCTTAAAAATATATTTGGTGAAGAAATAGGTCATTAGTTGTGTAGACTTTCCTACATTCTAGATTTTGATGGCTGTATTGTCATCATGTCCTATAGCATATTAATTTGTCCTCTGTAAATAGGTAGTTAGAGTTAAAGGCTTGATAGGTTTCAGGTTTTATGTTTTTATTTTTTTGGCAAGAATGCCTTTGGAAACCCTGTTTTTTCCTAATGTAAAGATGTTACCTTGTCAGAGATATCTGACTCAGAAAGTCTACTGGTAAATGCTTATAGGGTTATATCTACTGGTTTCTTAAGAAAGTGGTGTGAGTTGACACAAAATTATCCTGTATGAAAAAGTATAATGGAAGCATGTTTTCAAATGTCACGAGGTTCTTGGAATTGTTTGATTGTTAGAATTTAAGAAATTAAGAATGGAATTAATCTCACTGGCTTTGACCTAGATAATAATAAAAAGTGCTACCCCTTTTTAATGAAGGTTGTATAGTTATTCCTGACTGCCAGAGGTTAAATAACCAGTCTCAGGCCACACAGTTAATAAGTGCCAGGGGTGGGTCAGATTCCATGGTTTATGGGCATAACCACTGTACATACTACCTTCCAAGGAATTACATCCCTACTCTGCTAAAATCCTTTAGTGTCTCCCACTGAAAATGTCCAAATTTATTAATATAGTGTACAAGGCTTTTTATGTGTGGACTTCACTATTCTAGACAGCTTCATCTCTGGACACTACCTTCTTCTCCGGTTCCTCTCTAGAAACACAGATCATACCTGATCCAATTCTACTGCAATTCTTTCAGTTCTTTGAAAGCACTCTGCTTTCCCACTTCTTGGCTTTTACACACGAAGTTTCCTCTCCTATCTCCTTCTGTTTCCTTCCCTCCACCATCTCTTATACTAATTTTTACTTACCCAGCTGGCTCCTGGTTCAACTTTTTTCTTTTAAGAGTCTTCTATAATCCTCATCTGAGGTTAGCAGTTCCCATGAGCACTTATAAAACCTGTGTTTCTGTTATGAGACCATTTAGTGGTCTCATAACAGAATAATATTTCCATTTCTTATCTTACAATAAACTAGAAGATCTGCAAGGCCAGAGACCACTTCCATCTTATTTACTGCTCTGTCCTAGGTAACCTATGAGTTGCTTGCTACATATTAGAAGCTTGAGGACTCTGATTTAAATGAAGGATAACAGATTAGCACCCTTAGGTAGAAATAGGCTTAGCCAGAATATCTCAGTGGATATCCAAACCCCACTTCTCAGATCATGTTGAGTTCCTTCAAGTGGACGTCTCAAAATGAGGTCCTCAGTTCCTTGCCCATGACCTCTTCCATGAAGCACTCACACCTTTTGGCAAGATGATCGATTTTGCCTCAAACTCTGTCCAACAGATAGGTGAGACAGAGGAGGCACATAGGATGTGCATTCCATAAATACTAAAACCTTCCCATGGCTGAGAATTTTTTTTTTAGTGAGGCGTGTTTTTACATGGAAGTGCATTTTATAAAGTCCCATTAAGAGGCGTGGGGGCAGCAATCTGTGGTGATCATTCATCACCCTGCCCACACAGCAATTTTAAGTTTGAAGCAGTGTTTTCTTTCTTCTACAAACTGATAGTTCACCAGGGGGCTGGCAAGCTGACTAATATATATAGTGTTATTGGTGGCTGCTTAGAAACCCCCCAGTTTCCCAGAATCATGTAAATTGTATTATTTTGACTCCCACTGATGAGGTGTGACTTCTGTTAACTTTTCTTGCCAAACTCTGTTCTTCTCCTTTTGTCAAGTTCTCAAAGCACTTACTTCTCAGTAGGACACAGAAAATTACTGAGGATGTTATTAGAGCATATGTATTTTTATGTATAATACAACCTATAAATAGCATGTATATTATAGGGGGAAACCTAGCCTCCCTTTCCCTTTTCTGTTTGAAATTATATATGAAACATTTAAATATAAGAGAATATTTTCTCATCGTTAGTGTTATGTTTTAGCTACCAAGAACTTAATGACACATCATCCACTAAACATGCTACTAGGATAGAGCTGCAAATGAAGATGGTTGTTGATGCCCAGATAGAGGTCATAACCCTGAAATGATTAAGTTTTCAGAAATCAGGTCCTTCCTTAAAGAGTGGAGATAATGCTGTGCTTTTCATGATCAATGAATCTATTAAACAGTTCCAAAATGATAATTAATTGGATTGATAGATTTGGTCCTAATTTCAACTCTCTTTTTGGAAAGTTAGTTTCTCAAGTATGAAACAATGCTTTATTCACATTAGTATCCCCTTTGGTGCATAGCACTGTTTCATGTATTAAACAAGTATTCGATATATGTTTTCATGGATAAAACAAGTATTCAAATAATTGAATATTCATGGCCCTGAGTTGTGAAGACTTCATCCTTATTAGAAAGCATTGAAACATGAGTACTTTTTAAGATAGAGCAATGCAATTAAATGGATATGATATGAGCTTTTTAGATATTAAAATATTCAGCATTGACACCTTAAAAACATTCTGTTAGGTACTTGGGGTACAAAGGTAACTGTGATGTGATATCAGAATGCAGATGCATTACAGTCAAGCATGGTGGACAGCAAACAGATGATAAGAATGCAGTTACACTAGATCTTCTAGACATTTCTAAAATTACTAGAGGATAAAGACTGGCCACTATTGAGGATGCTCATAAAATTGTGGTACAGATTCTTATTTTCAAGACAGCTATCCTAAAAGTGAGTGATCTTGCCTGTTTTTAGATAGGACTGTCATCCCGCAGAATGCAGAAAAGAGAGTTATTGCATTTGAAATAAGACCACCTTTCTGAAAGGTATCTCAGCTTACTCAGCAGTAATAAAGGGGAGGCCTAGAACTCTTCTTGCTCTGGGAAATATTCTCCCTACCCCATTCTTCCCTTCTCTATATATTTATAACTTCTTTATCACTATGTGCCTTGGATTTTTAGGACTGATCTCCACATGCCTCTTATCCAAATCAAGTCAGTCATCCCAAGAAAACCAGAGTCATATTGCATCCCCAGGACTCTAATCCCTAATGACTTTCCTAACTCTTTTTAAAGCTTCTCCATCTCCTAAACCTCCTGAATGACTGAAGTTCTTCCTATTCCTGCCTGAAACTCATCACTGATACTCAGCAAATCTTTAAGCTCAACCCATTTTGTGAGCCTCCCTTTATTTTCTTGCTTTGACAGAAAGCTGACTCTCTTCAGGTGTTTCCCTGACATTGCTCTCAATCCCAGGCTGTTTTGTCACCCAAACCTTGTCTACTGTAGACTCTAGGAGTAGATGGCATCCTTATTTCTCTGTGCTACTTTCACACCATTTTCCCTGTATCCTCCATAAAGACACCCAGCTTTGATTCTCATGTCATCAGGCTATCCCACCCTTGTTTCCCAAAGATTTTAGCCCCTGGCTCATTGTCATTCTCCAACACCAATCCTGTATTAATTCTTTATGATTTCAATATACATAGTGATGATTGTTCCAACACTGTGGCTTCTCAGTTTTTAGAAATTTTTTCATGCAGTGATTATATCCTACCCTCCCTTATACACTACCATGGTCATACCCTATACCTTGTCATTGCTAGTAACTACACCCCATGTATAACTGTCATTTTATATACTGTGTAAGCACTACCACCTTTTATCGTAATGGCTTACTGCCGTTTGTAAAACCAACTACAATAATCCTTCATACTCGTTGGAACTTCCAATCCTTCAATGCCATATCCTTGTTCTTTACTACTCTCAGGGCTTCTCACTATATCCTAGTCTTGACTCTGCTACTGACTTTCTAGAACATCTTGAATAAATCACTTTATTTCTCTATGCATCAAATCCTTACCTGTAAATTGAAGAAGATGCTAAAAGTAATAATGATAATAATAATATGGTCAACTTTTATTGAGTGCTTACTATGTGTTAAGGAATATGTTCTAAATACTAATTTATTAACTCAATCTTTCAACGTACATGTTATTATTCTCTTCTTCAGATGAGAAAACTGAGGCAGAGAGTGGATAAATAAGTAGCTTGTAGGTAAGGTATCCTATGACTTATGAGCTAATGGCTCATTAAGTATGTGGACTTCTTTAGGAAAAGTCTAATTTTAAAGTAGTTTTTAAAATAATTTGTTTTATTGCTGTTATTCGTTCCCTTCACTGACTACAAGGAAGTGGATAAAATTTGTCTTCTCTTCTGGACTTCAACTACTCTCAAATAGTATGAGATATAAAGGATATGCCTTATATTCTAGATAAAGAAGAAGCTGTCCAATATAACATGATGCGGTGGTCTAGAAGATGGGAGAGGGTAAGAACTGGAAATATTTTTCTCTTTGTTAAAAGGAAATGGTGATACAGATGTAATACTTATTCACTTTCAACTCAAAGGCCTGCGAAGGCCAATGATACAATTTGAGTAAACATGATTTTCTCTCTGCTTATAAACAAAGCAAACACAACACAATACAAAACACACTAAAACACAGAGGTAAGGGACATATAAAAGAAACAACAACTATAACTGGGCTTTGAAGTAAACAGCATTTAACATCCTTTTTATCATCTCCAGGTTAGCAAGGCAACATATTTGTGCCTGTTTAAGAATGCACTTAAATAAAAAGCCCACCACACTATTTTCTCAGAGTTCAGAGTTTCTCTGTAAACCAAAGAAGGGAAAACATGAGGTAGTCTGGTTAGTAGGTAAGGGTTTTCTTTCTGAATATCTCCTTCCTTCTGTCTTTTCACTACTTTTTGTCAATTTGATATTCATTTCATCATCATGCAAATTAATATCCATGATAGAGAATAATTCCATTCATTAAGAAAACAAACAAACAAACAAACATGGGTCATGGGGATCTTTCTGATCCAGAGGCAGTAGAGTATATATTCCACAGGGTTTCTCTTTCCTAGGACCCTAGGGGATACTGTATCTTAGGGTATTGTTGGGTGAACTTAAAGGTTCTATGAACTTTGGGAAGTCATTTGCCAAACTGTTGTATATATGAGCTTATTTTTAGGGTGAAAGTCTGAGCTTTTGTCATATTATCATATGGGTCTGTGACTCAATACAAAGTGTTTTGGGTCATCTCAATTAAGACACCGTCATCTGCCCAGTGACCAAAGCTGAAACCCCACCACCATCAGTTACTTGTGTGTCTCCTCACTTGCCTCCCCATTTAATCAACCCCCTAAGCGACTCTAGTAGTTCTTAGTATGTCTCTCCGCCAGCATATTTGAAGGGTGTACTCATTTTCATAAGTAACAATGACTTCAACAAAAGTAATCCCCAATTATAAGTAGAGCAACCCTTCTTAAAACATTTATCTCATGAAGGAGAGGCAAAGTGAATGTAATTTACTTTCTAAAAATATTTCGGTTTATTCTGATTTTTCTTTCTGAGGGTATGAACCAGGTAGTCAAAAAGTATGAGTCTAACTGACTCATATATTTATACATAATCTCAGTTCTTTTACTTCATTTCCACTGCTATTACCCTAATCTAGGCCTTCATCATTTCCTACTGAGATGATTATAATTTCTCCCTACCTGGTTTTTCTGCCTTTAGTTTCTCCCCTCTCAGTTCCATTTTCCACCTGTAACTAGAATGATTCTTCTATTAGGCTGAACCAGAGGAAATTGCTGATATTTGAATATTTTGACTAGCAAAAATAAAAAAGACAATTTAACATGGTTCAACCTAATATAACAGATACAATCATGTCATACCTTGGCTTAAAATCTTTTTATGGCTGTCCGTTGTCTTTATAAAACAATTTAAACTCCTCAGAGTGACTTATAGGAGCATAGTCTATCAACAATAGACCTTGAACTTGACCATCTGACCAGGGTTTGAAAACTCAAATGTGCAGAGTGATTAAATAAATAGTGTAAATGTTTGACATGACTTAGAGCAAGACCTCGGGATAGTGTATGTAGGGTGTGATGGTTGTGAGGCAGCATGCTCTCTTGGAAGGAGATTGCTTCAGTGGTTCTATAGTTCCATTCTTTCAGCAAAAGCTGGAAATCTAGAGTTGCATCAGAAATATTTTTCAATATTAGTAGCAAGCAAGTATATAGCATATATATGAGTTAGACATTCTAGTAATTCTTTACAATGTAGCCAGCTAATTAAAAATTTTAATAATCATTGTACGATCAAAACATAACACATCCATTAAGAAATGGATGAAATTCATTTGTTATTGACCTGACATTGACCTGAAATTCATTGACCTGAAATACCTGGCTTCTTCCAGACAATTCGACCAATATACTAAACTATTCCCAATCTTAGAACAAACGAGTCATTTATACACCTCAGAGTTTTGCTCCTCTGTTGTTCTCTGCATTGAATTCCTTTTTCCTTCTTTCGCACTCCCTTTCCCCATTTCAGCTCCAATTGACAACTTCCCATTCATTCTTTAAAGATAAATTTATGTATACTCCTTTGTTAAACTTTCCAGGTTTCCTCCCTAACCTTAATTGTTTTCTCCCTTCCTTTCAATAATGCTTTTCCCTACAATTTTCCTTAGCACATAGCTCACACGTAGTAGGCATTCAAAACTGTTTATGAAATAAGAGAATGACTATTTTAGAGAATTATATTTAAATGAACTCATTTATTTAACAAATGTGTTTGGTCATGCATTCTGCCTGGCAGAGTTTTAAGGGAGTCTAAAATACTTTTGTTAAAACTTAATACATTACAAACTCTCGAGGTTTATACTTTCCCAAAGCATCAGTTGTGATATGATTTCATCATTTACCTAAACCTTTTTCAAGGAGCTAGTTCCTTGGAGACTCTATCAGGACCTACTGAATATTGGATTTTGTCACATCTTGAAAATAGCAGTTAGGTAGGAAGATGCAATTTCTGAAAGTTAATCCTTTTTAAAAACTCAACTACCTTTGTTAGGCAACTTCCACTAGCTGTATAAGAAAACAGGGAGAGTGAGTTGCAATCAGGTTGCTTATTGAATGCTTCATGGCAATCTACTAGAGTTTAAGAAGATATTCTCAACTTTGTTTAAAACACACACACACTTGCATGCACATGCATGTGTACACACACAAAAAGCTAATAAACAAGGAGAGAAAAATGAGGCAAAAAGAGAACAGTAGTAGAGACATCACAGGAACTAGGAATGAAGGTATTAAACTCTCTCTCTCCTCTTTTAAGATTGAGTGAATCTGTGTCTGAAATTACATTTCCAAGTTTCCAGATTGCTGCATCTCAAATGGTAATGAAATCACTGTAGCTGTGCCTTAATTATCTGTTGCTGAGTAACAACTTATCACAGATTTAGTGATAACACATATTTATTTAACAACACATATTTATTATCTCACAGTTTCCAAGGGTCAGGATTCTGGATGTGGTTTAGCAAGGTCTTCTGCTCAGGAGCTTACAAGGCTATGATGAAGGTGCTGGCTGAGCTGCATTCTCATCTGGAGGCTGGGGAGGGGTGGAATCCACCTCCAAGCTTAACCTTCTTATTGACAGAATTCATTTCTTTGCAGCTGTATGACTGAGGGCCCTAGCATTTTGCTGTTGGTTGTAGGATGTGCTCATGTCCTAGAAGCCACCTATAGTTTCTTGCCACATGGACTTCTCCAATAATGGCTGCTTACTTCATAGATCCCCCAAGTAGAGGTTCTCTCCTTAGAAAGGGCCTACTCCCCTTTTAAAGGGCTTAGGCCTGGTTAGCTTAGCCCTATTCTGAGTAATTTCCTTTTCATTAGCTTAAAATCAACCAATTTGAGGCCTTAATTACATCCACAAAGTTTTTCACCTTTGCCATATTTAATTGGCTAGAAGCAAGTCACAGGTTGTTATGGACCGAATTGTACCCGCCCCCTGCACACCCCCTGCCAGATTCATATGTTGAATTCTTAAGCCCTAGTTCCTCAGAATATGACTATTTGGAGATAGGACCTTTAAGATAAGGTAAAACGAAGTCATTAGGATAGGCACTAATTAATGTTACTGATCTCCTTATAAGAGGAGAGGAGTGTAAAAGAAAGAGTGTAAACACAGAACCCCAAAATTTCTTGTTACAGCTGTAGCATTTTACCATGGTGAGTGTCCATTAACCAGGGTCCCTGAATACTTATTAAGAACAGAGCCCCATCTACCAATACACACAAAATATGTTATGAGCAAGAAATAAACCTAGATCAATTTTAAACCACTGACATTTTGGGGTTCTTTATTATAACAACATAATCTAGCTTAACCTAATGGATAATTGAGTGGATTAAAGTTTTTATATAATTACTAAATATACTAATAAAATAACTAAACAGTAAAAACCAAAGTTCTTGCACATATTTGTGCAAAATTGTGAATGAAGTGCTGTGCTATCAGATGGTTATAGGGTACCAACTGGAATTGATGAAATAATAACTAGAATTCAGATGAAAAATAAGATGTGCCTCACCCCAAAGATTCCTCTGATTAACTATATAAACAAATTAACCCTCTGAGTCATCAGTTTCTATGATAGAGCTGCATCTAACTCTAATAATGTGGTAGAAGGAAACTAAGACTATCTTAGAAAATCCACCAGAATTTTAAAATGAATAATTCTCAAACTGAATTAAAATTCTGCACCATATTGCCACAAGCTTGCTTTTCATTTCACTTTTCTTTTCTCTCAATCCTCTTGAATCTTTTTTTTTTTCTATAGTGGTTTCTGTCTAAATAGAACAGTGGAAAAATTGTCGTTTGATTTTTTTTAGCTTTTTATGGTTTGAGATCAAGAAAAAATAAAGTTAAGGAGGACCAACAAGGGCGTGCTTTTGTATAACGGCAAAAGAGTTGCGATGAGATATATCTGAAGCAATGAGAAAACTGAAGGAGCAAGCTAGGAAAAGCTCTTATAATAAGATTAATTTCTAATTTCCAATAGTCTCCATGAATGGAGGCAGACAGGTCTATTCCATGAAGTCGTCTTTGCCTTTCTGTGTGTGCTATCTTCAGATAAATGCTTTGAGATAAATACTTTAGCTCAGATAAAAGAGAGGGGTGGCTACCCTGTTTAATGAGAGGGAAGTAATGCAATTTATCCGCTTTTGGCAAGTGACATAATAATATGTCAAATTGTGTGGCCTACCTCCTTTGTGAGAAGCAGTTCACTTTCTCTTCCTAGTCCATCATGCCTACTGAAGCATTCCTTGGAAATGTCAAAGCCTCCTGGAGAAGATCAATCTTTTTTGGTTGGGAGACTGAGAAAGAAGAGACATTAGGGGAAACCTGGAGAAGAGAGAATAGGTTAGATAGCATATTACTTAAAGAAAGAGCTGTTCTCTCTGTTACTATTACTTATATATATATTCTCATATAAATGTAAACTCTTATAAAAGTATATATCATGTATTTTAATATACATGATTTATATACTTTAAATATATATTTATACTATATATACTATATATGTGTGTGTATATATATAAAATATATATACATATATATAAATATATGTACATATATATAGTCAATTTATATATATAAATATATATATACATATATATAGTCAATTAACAAGCAGGCCAGTAAGTATTCTGGTTACTATGGATACCAAAGTGGAGCCTGGGCAAAATAAGAATTTTGATTTTTGAATGTTAACATTTTGCTACCATTCTTGAATTAAAAAAAAATCTAAAATTGCTTTAATTGGAAGCATTTAACACCTACTGTGAAATGGGTCTGATTATGTCTAGACAAGCATAGAATTTGTAATGTGTGTGTCTTTGTTACCCCCCAGATGTATCTATTTTCCCACTTTGAAAAGAAAGAAGTTCTGAAAGCATACAGTCCATTTCCTGAACATTGACAAGAAGCAGAGCATTATACTTCATTTGAGTACATTTATATTTCTTAAGGTTTAGGTAAACAAATAAGAGGGTTAAGTGAAACTAGAGAGAAGGCCAAAAAAAAAGGAGCAATGATCTTATCTCTGTATATGATGATTCTATATATTTGGGTGTTTCTATGTGTATCTATGCGTGGGCTAATCTTGGTTTATGTGCTAGGATGGAAAAATGAAATATTATTATATCTTAAAAAAAATTACCTAGAAACTTAAGACTAGTTTTCAAATGGCTTGCTTAACTGTAAGATAATTGATCAATTTTAGTTTCAGTAATTTTAAAGCATGTTTTAGGTAAACCGCTTTTCGAACTTTGAACTATAAACTAGTATATTTAGAAAGTGAAGCATAATCCATGATTTTTTCTAGTCTCCTAAGGATTAATTTCATGTGTATGAGAGAGATGAAGTGATTTTTTTGTTTTAATCAACAGACTTTATTTTTATTGAAATATAATTGACCTATGACATTATATTAGTTTCAGGTGTACAACGTAATTCAAATGTTTATATATATGTATATATGTGTGTGTATACACAGAGACACACACACACACAAACACACAATCACCACAATAAGTCAACATTCAGCACCATAATAGTATAATTTTTGTGTGTGTGATGAGGGTTTTTGATAGTGATAATACTGAGTTTTATAGTAATGCCCGCATATGGTTGTCAAGTATTCTGTTTATTGAGTCCTTCTGCCTTTTCCCCACTCCCATTTATAATCCATTTCTATAAGTTCTTTTGATTTTTAGTATAATTTTTTCCTCAAATTTATCTACATCTTTTCATTTCCATGCAGCCCTTTTTCTATCATCTCATCGCCTTTGTACTGCACTAGCCACCTTCATAGTCTCCACGCTTTTGTTCTTGCCTACCTTTAATGTAATTCCCTACATTTCGGTAGAATACGATTTGTAAGACAGATCTGATTGTGTCACTTTCCCACTTGGAGTACAAAGGGGTCTTGTCATTCTCAGTATGAAAAGCAAGATGCATAAACATGGCTTCTAAGTTTCTGCAGGATCTGGTTTCTGCTCATCCTCCTCCCACCGCCAGACGTACTCCCTAGTCTCACATGTCTTCATGTTCTCTATCATGCAACCATCTGGCTGACTTCTGTGGATATGTCATGCTCCCTCCTATGTCAGGGTCTTTGAACATGCTGTTCCATGTTCCAGAGTGCTCTTATCTTTTTCACCTCAGTAGTTTCATGCCTCATATCCTTCAAGCATCATCTCAATATCACTTCCACAGGGAAACCATTTCATATATCCTAGACTAGATTAGATCTATTGTAGTCTTGTACTTTGCCTTTACTGAAGAGGTCCCCAACCTTTTTGAAACCAGGGACCAGTGCTCCTATGAGGATCTAATGCCTGATGATCTGAGGTGGAGCTGAGGTGGTGATGCTAGCGCTGGGGAGTGGCTGCAAATACAGATGAAGCTTTTCTGCCTTAGCGGCTGCTCACCTCCTGCTGTGCGGCCCAGTTCCTAACTATCCACGGATTGGTACTGGTCTGCAGCCTGGCAGTTGGGACCCTGCTTTACAGTACCTTTCACAGGCTGTAATTATGAATTGTACTATTTGAACTTTCATAGTTCAAAATGCAAATGTGTACAAAGATGCAGCCTCTTCATTTCTGCTCGCTAGGATTATCTCCTGAGATTCCATTGTCATCCATGGTGCAACGAAATCTTGCTGCGAATGACTTCCAGAATATTTTCAGTCTCTTTCAGATAAATGCCATTTTTTTCAGTTCAAGAGTTTCCTATCTCCAACCTCCCCCCACCCTACTCCGCCCTCGCCCCATCTTCTTTCCCTGTCTCAGGGGTATATGAGTTCTTAGACTTGAGAGGGAATGAAGTACTCTGTTCATAATGGTTTTCTATTCTCTATGACCTGTGATGGAATCCACCTGCTTTCCTTTATTCCTTCCTGTGTTGGCGTTTCCTGCTACTACTCCTAATCCTGCAGTGATGGCCGATTGCCACATCAGTGCCCTCTGTCTCATCCTAATCTCTACTGCAGAGGCCTGCTGACCTGTTTTTAGGACTTGCTTTTTTCTTTCTTGGATGGGCTCAGGGTGTTTCTTTCAAACTCAGTTGGGTTTTTATATCCAGCTGAGTGTGCTGCACTCTGTGAGGCTGCCCTCAGGCTCATCTACCTAGGATATAGCTCCCTGAACCATAGCTACAACAGGACCGTGATGCTATGGTAGAATATGGCTTTCCTATGAGCCTTGCTTTCTTTCCAGAATGCAGCAGAGAAGATGAGGCCTTGCTCTAGCCCAGCTTATCTGTGGTTTTCTCAAGAGGAGGCAGAGCAATCAGCAAGTTATACCAACTACAGGTTTACTCTCTTGCTTTCTCTTCCAGTTCTGAAGTGCTTCAGTTATTTACTTTCAGTTACCCTAGATGAAAACTGATTCCTTGATTGCCTTTCTAACATAAATTTATGGATAAACTTTGTACCCACCTCCTTAAGGCTTTGCCTTTTCCTGCTATTCAAGCTTTTATTTTAAATCTGTTCTCATTGTCTTTAAGACAATTGTTCTTGCAATGAGATTTTCAAAATCCATTCAGAATCTCGATTGACTTCTTTTTTTTTTTTTTTTCTAAATTGATTCACACTTTCCCAGGGTGTCAAGGATACTTTTGAGAAAAACACTTGGTTATTTTTCAAAGTGTTATCTTTCTATAGGTGGTTAATTTTTGTATTGTTCACAGAACTTTCTAAGGTCAAGAGTCAGGTTTTGTATATCATTGTATGCATTAGCCCATATTTGAGTATCTGTTAGTAATTATTGAAGAAATGACTATATAAATATGAATCTTAGCAAAGGAAAATAAACTTATACTATTAATAGGTTAGTTCCAGTACTCTATGTGGGAATCTCATACGCTCTGTTAGAGTAGTAGCCTGACCTTGGGTTTACCTATCTCTACCATCTCCGCTGGGAAGAGTGTTTTATCTCGCTTTCTGGCCCTGTTCTGAGGGCTGAAAGACCATGGTCTTCTTTTGTCTCTGGCTACATGGAAAGAAGAACAGATAAAAAAAAAAAAAGTATATTTGCCAGAAAAAGCTTACAATCCACAGAAAGGGTCCAGAAAAGAGAAGAAAACACTAGAGGTTTGGGTAAGCTTCTTTTCAGACACAAAAAAAAAGTTATTGGTCACTTTGTTGCAATAGTTATGTGGAAGAAAGAGGAAAGGAAAGAAGCATGTTCATTCATTTTGTTTTTAATGTGCAGTGACTTATCATTTGTAAATGTCTCCCAGCTGGTAACTTGGAATCTGACTAGTATCTGGTTTTTGGGGGGCTAAAATAGGAAAAAGAAGGTGGAGAAAGCTCTTCCTGCTGTGTTCGTTTGCTTAAGCTTTTATAGGAAAGACTAAGCCTAAACTGGCCCAAAGAGCAACCAGTTCTTTCACTGTGTGTGACAGCAAATGAATGTTAGGGCATGGCTCTCTGATGGGAGCGTATAGTTTGGGGACTTGGAATCTAAACATAAAATAGGATTCCATCTTATTTCTCTGCCTGCTTTTTACTATTGGCTTTTATAGTATGAGAAATATTCCAGTGAAATTTCTATTTTAGAGGTCAAGTCCCTCTCTGCTTTATTTTGACCTCATTTCAGATTTCACAAAGAAGAACATTACAGAGGAAAATAAAACTAAACTGTCTTGAGTCTCACAGTACAGCACAGTTTAGAAAGAGGTTTGAGAAAATAACTGAAGAAACATTCAGGAGGTTTCTTAAGACTACTATGAAATATAAAAGGCCTAAATTCTATTTAGATTATAATTTCAGAGCTACAAACAATCACTGAAGTAATTTTGTTCATCATGCATAGTAATCACTTCATTTAGTGATTTGCTCAAGGTCAAACTCTTTCTAATTCAGTGCCATTCGTTTTATCTTTGACTCCCAACTAAGCCAGCCAGACTCTCTGTTCAAGTAAAGTGAAGATAAACACAGAGATGGAAGGGAGAAGGGAAAAGAAAGCTGGAGCCAAGGTAGCTGACAGATGTAGCTTAAAGAATAACCCACAAATTCTTGTAAAGATGCCCAAATCTGCCTTGACTAGCCCCTGTTCTGCTAGAGCAGGGGTCTCCAACCCCTGGGCCGCAGACCGGTACCAGGCTGTGGCCTGTTAGGAACTGGGCCACGTATCAGAAGGTGAGCGGTGGGTAAGCCAGCGAAGCTTTGCCTGTATTTGCAGCAGCTCCCCAGCTCTGATGTCACCGCCTCAGCTCCACCTCAGATCATCAGGCATTAGATTCCTATCAGGGCACTGGTCCCTGGTGCTAAGAAGGTGGGGACTGCTATCTAGAGGATTCCTTTATTTTCTGTTAGAATCCATGAGTTCTCCATCTAGAAGGATTTCCAACAAATTCCTTTGATTAAGGTAAAGAGTCCATTTAAGTTGCTTTCAAAGAACACAAAAGGCTTAAAGTATCTTTCTTTGTAATTTTTTTATTCTGTAAGATTTCTCAAAATCTTTTGTTTGCTAATGTAAGTTATGTAAATTTTCAAAATGAGGTGTGACATACACGTGGTGATTCCTATATGTATTTGACCTTTCTCATAGAGTATTGTTGTTGTTGTTGTTTTTTGTTTTTGTTTTTTTGGCAGAAAGCACTCTGGAAAACACCACATGACACTTTTGCTGCAGTCCTGTCCCTTAAGGCACTGCCATAGCCTAGAACTAATTCTCAGCCTACTAGAAGAGCTTCCTAAGCCTTTCATATTTATTTCCTACATAAGGGTACTGCAATGGTGTGGTGGGAGGATAGCGTTGCCTCTCAGTTGTAATGTTGCAATGGTTAGGATACTGGTAGCATTTTTCTTGAGGCATTCTGGTTGAACTCCCTGGGTAGAGTTCCAGGTTTCCTATGATTTTATTTTTGTTGTATTACTGACTGTGGTATATTCCATCAAGGTTTTATGCCTCAGCTTTCCAAGAGGTAAAAAGAGAGGAATGATACTTATCTGATATCTCCCTGAGTTCTGGCAGGTTGAATTAGGTAATGCTTACACCATGGCCTGAATTCTACAGAGACGAGACTTCTAAAACACCAACAATAAATGTTTGTTAAAGAAAAGACTGCAAAGGATTTTTCATGTATTTTAATCCAATGTTCAGGTAATTGCATAACCAGTCTGTTAAATCCTTTCGAGAAAAGATAAAAATACCAGTTCACACCGAGCTCTGAATGTGCTTAAGAAAGTCAGACCTGTGGCAGGGCTATTGCTTCCCACTAACTCTGAGAGAGACATCAGTCACCGTGCAATCAGCATCGATGGGGGATGTATTATACAAAGCCATGCATGGCTGGTGAGGAAATATAAATTCTTCATTGTCTTTGGTCAATACTCTGTCCCTTCATTTTGCTGCAGCTGTTTCCACCTGAGACAAAATGCTTGGGAGAAAGTACAAGAAGTTTGAGTAGAAGCCAATGATTCATTCTACTCATTTATTGCCATAAATCTCTCACATTCAGCCTTTCCATTGAACCAATGTGGTTTCGAATGTTTATGTGAGAACACCACTCCAAAGCCATGGCCTCTTTCATTGGTCTTCACAGAGAGGGTTTCTACAGATGGAAGAATGCTCATAAGGGAGTTAGTCTGTTGCTTTCTCCAGTAACTTGAATGTTCAGCACAGGGCCTACAAGTGGGAGCTTGATGAACTCTGAACCACACAAGGGTGGAAGCAGTGATAGGTGAGCAGTGTCTGCATGAGGAAAAGGGCACTGACAGTGACACCGCTGAGCCTTGAAGGAATAGGGTGGGTTGGAGGTTGATGATATTGGTGGGTATAAACCCCTGAGTTCTCTACCTCTGTGGGAATCGGCCACTCTTGGTAAGGAAGGCACAATAAAAGAAAATAATTTGGTCATCCCTTAGATAAGGTTTCAAAACTTGCTATTAGCTGTTGCTTCTCTGCTTGGGGGACTCCCAACTGGAATCATATAGTTACTCAGAAACACTCTAATGGAAAAAAGTACTTTTAATGTCAACCTGAATGTATCAGTTGGTGACATGTAGATGGTGCTTACTTCTCTTTCTTATAAAATTTCCCAATGTATCTCACATCTGAGGTGAGGTGGTCTTTCATGATATTTGTTCATTAATTCATTTATTCAACAAGTACTTGTTAGGCACTACTGCATGAAGTATTTTCTTATTTTCTGGTAATATAATGACAACTAGGATACGTCCCCTTCCCTAAGGTATCTCCTGTACTAGTTGTAAATTTAGACAGTAAGAAGTAATTTTAACTTTACTGTATGGTTTGCTAAAATAGGTAAATATCTGAGATAATGGACTTGTTAATTAACTATATATATGTTAACTATATATACATATAATACATCAAATTATCACGTTGTATATTCGAAGTATCTTACAATTTTATTTGTCAATTATACCTCAATAAAGGTAAAAAAATAAATCAATTAGGAAAAAAGTGGTTTTAATACAGTGCACAAGGTCACATAGTGATTAAATAAGGAGAGGAATCTAGATTGAAACTCAGGTTGGTCTGGCGACAAAACCTGAGTTTTCTTTATATTGCGTACTGGCTGTCATATCTCCCCACCTGGCCATCTTTAGCTGGACATGGGATAGGATTGTGATCCAAGGCCATCAGTTAATTGACTGGTTAGGATCCATCAGATTTCCTATTTCATGAATTCCACTGAGGAAAGACATAGATACTGTGGTGAGCTCATGTTTGGCACAGAAGCTGAAAGCTGTGATATAATGACCAGGGATGGCCATGATGCACACGTGTAAAATGAACACATGGAAAAATCTGTTTAACAGCAAGTGAAGAATGGGATGGCTTGCATAGAAAGGAGCAGATAGGTGTTATCTGTGAGATGGAGAGAGGAGACTTGGTAGCTGCCTTTTAGTCTCAGTGTCCATGAGGCCACTTCCCAAGAAAGTGTCAAAGGCATTATTACAATCCATGAATATAAGTCAGTTTCTGTTTCTGGATGCCAAAATGTCTCAGCTGAAACATATTCTACATGCCAGACATTATATACATAATAGTACTAGTCTTCATAAACTCCTCCAAATTCAGTAAGTATTATGGCAAGTTTTCTTATTGTTCCTAGCTAACACGAATGCATAGATAGAAGCCAAGAAACTTGCTCAAAAATTAAACAGTTGGTAAATACTAAAGCTAGAATTTGGGTCCAAGACACTCTTACTCCAAGGACTGTCCCACACTCTGCACAAAATCACAACTCACATTGTTGGTACTTAAAGAGAGCAGAGTTCTTGTTATGCTCCTGCCAATAAGTCACTGTGATCTTTTGTAAATGATGAGATTGGTCAAAGCAATGCAAATAAGTGAGTATGCATATTTTCAAAAGTCTGTAACCATGTTTTAGTAGATGTCTTAGTTCTTTCTCTCTCTGTACTAGACCTTGTTTTTTTGTTTTTTTTTTTTAGCAACTAGGGCATGCTTACCCTATGAAATATGATACCATAACTTTGTGACTTTATGTACACGTTTTTAACTTTGCTGAGCAGTGACTATCATATTTTCAAAGGGAAATAGCAATATATAAGTTACAAGATAGTCAAAAGGATTAAACAAACAAACAAACAAAAGAATTAAGCAAAAATAAAACAAAACAAAAAAACCTGTTGATCCAAATACCCAAAATGTTGCGTCCCTTCTTTCCTTCTTTGATCCTCTCTTGTCACAACTTCCTTTTCTTCATTGCTGTCTTCTCATACTTCTTCTTTTCAAGGGTGCTCCTTATGAATGTTCAGGGCGTATGTTTCAGGTATCCTTTTTAGAGGGAAATGAGAGACACATTACAAAAAGTTTAATGGTGATAGCCACAGGAGAAGTAGAAGGGCAAGAGTTCCTTTCCAGTGTCATTGTTTCTCCAGAGAAGTCCCAGGGAAATGAAAAAAAAAAGATGAGCTAATGTGTCATAGCCTCTAATCTCTATGATCATTGCTTCTGGGAATGACTGACACAGAGCCAGATGGAGTTCAGAGAGAAAATGTGCATTTGACTTTGGAAGAAGGCTTCGGAGCGTTTAATAAACAAGAATGTTTGATTAACCTTAGGGAGGTCCCTAGGAGACTCCAACATACTTGTCATTTTTCTCATAAAGAGTGTTTTGGAAGAGGAGAGATGAGATGGGGGGCAGTAGGAAGGAGAAGGTATAAGTGTTAGGGTGGGTCACATAAAAGGTATCCATGTCAGATCAGAACTAGAGAGCTCTAATGTGTGTCTAGAGTTGTCAAGTTGGCTATGAAAGACTATGAGAGGATGATGAGAATGGCTGACACTTTTAGGAATAAGTGATTAAAATCTTCTCCCAATGTCCATTTAGAACCAGGCTAATCTAGAGTCAGCCTCTTAGGACCGGAAGTTTCCTGAGCAGATCTGTTGCATTGTATAGCTCCCAGGAGCAATGTTTACATTGTAATCTAAGTGAATGTCACTCCTGGGGTTCTGCAGTTGTACAGTGCAAAGCCTGACATAGAGTCCTTCAGTCCAGGGCCTCCTTTGTAGCTGAAAGGGGTATGAAACTCAGAGAGGATAAGTCCCTGGCCAAGATAACATAGGCAATCAGAAAGCAAATTTCTCTACTCTCAGTTTGGTGATCTTTCAGCTGCACTTGTGACTCCCGGCCTGTGGGCTGAAGGTCTTTAAGGACCATGGAGTCATTACAAGGAGCAGTGTGTGTGTGTTTGTGTGTGTGATCTCTCTCAGTATGTCATCAATTAGAAGTACCATTTGAGAATTGCATATTAACATTGATTTGTAATAATGGAAAAAATATTGTTAATAAATATAATTTGTTAGACACAATTTTCTCAACTACAGGTGAATAGAGGAAGATGTGATTAAATGCATGGGGTTCTGGGGTGTTCTTATATGCTTTTGAGAAGCAGGACATTCATTGATCTACCCAGCTTATAGATATTGCTTGAGCCACATGTTGAATTAACATGTAAACATATCTAGGTTGTAGGCAATATTGCTTGGTGGATTCCCTTAATTCTTTGTTCTTCATTAGCTTTCAAATCCATGTTTCATTTACTTCTTCCCTCTCTGAGATACTTTAAGCAAGAAACAGATACTAAACAAATATATCAAAATGTCTGGATCACCATCTCCTAAAATAATATTTATCAATAAAGTCAATAAGAACTCGAAGTGTCACACTAGTATGCTAGGCTTCTGCCTAGGATAAGGATACTGAAATATACTTACTAGGATAAGACTTCTGCCTATTTTGAATTATAGTTCAATTTAATGACAACTTGTTTAGATTATAGGATATATAAGAATTTTAAGATAAAGGATCCAACTTAAATGTATTTGCAGTTAAATTAGGTACAAATAAATACAGATGAAACACTTCAAGAAGAGAAACTAGATAGTCATGGTGTTATCCTTCACTCCACCTTCTGTTTCCCAGTTCCCCTCAAACCGATGCAGGCTTCAGTTTGGGGTATAACTCCACCAAACCCATCACTTTGCCATCTATATTACAGCCCCTGTAGTACCATTTAGTAAAATAGGAATACTAATGTAATACTAACATTGTAAGATTTCTGTGAAGGTGAAATGAGGTCACACATGCAAAACTTCTAGCACATAGAACACAATAAACTTTGGTTGTTACTAAGGGGTCAGTAGCAAGGAGTAATGTGGGTGGCTTGAATTTGAAATGAGAGCAACTGCTTATATACTTTTTTCATTGCTTCTTACCATTTTTGAGATCTCAGGTAAGTTAATTAACTTCTAAGAACTGCTTTTTCTCCATGTGTTAAGTGAGAATAAAACTCTTTTTTCTGGAACTTATGTGAAGATAAAATTAACTAATCTATAGTATAGCCCTAACATAGTGCCTGCAACATAAAAGACAATACAAAGCAAACATTTTCTTTCTTGCATACTGGACAGTAAGAAACTTAGAAGCAGAGGCCTTCATTGAACTATATGTCATTTTATCTCCAGTATCTAGGACACAGCTTGGAACCCAGGAAGTTCTTAATATATGTTGAACTGAACTGAATTTTTAAAACATTTATTTAGTTAAGCTTATTTAGTGCATAGAATATATAGTCATTCAATTTAAGAATTCTCAAATGAAGGTACACACAGATTAGGAACATGAGAAATCTGGAAAATTAAGCTCCAGAATTCTAATGGTCAAAGAACTCATTGCGTTGTTTTGTATCTAAATCAGAGGTTGTTCTGTGTATAAATGATGGGACATTAGCAGCAGCTTTTGGGAATCTTAAGAATCTGTCCTAATGCTCAGATGTTATAGACTCATCTGTGCTCCAAATGCTTGCTAATCTCTCTCTTTGCTCTAAATCGGCAAATTCTTCATATTTTTCCAGTTCAGTTTCCCCTGAATGGACACTGAGGTGCCTCAACTTATCTTTGGGAGCGAGCTTTGAAGTACTTCTCTAATCAGGCCACTTCTGGTCTACAGAGGCCGTACTGCCTCCCAGAGAAGGAAACCTGGGTAGTGCAGGTGCAGCTGGAAGAGAGAAGCCAGGCCAGTTTAGTATTCTTCATCTTTTAACTTTCATCCACTCACACTCGCATTTCTTAAAATTCGTTGGTGATTATATCCCCCTGGGCAGAGAAAGGAATGGTAAATGCAGTGTTGGCCTCTCTATTGTGGGGTCTATTTAAGGAATGATGTTATGTTTCTCACCTGTACCTCCTTGAAGAAGAGATGCATGGGCTATGCTAATGTTCTTTTAAAAAATATACAGTGAATAAAAGATGATTATGAATTGCTCAGCATGATCTGGCCAGAGACATATTTTGATTTCTAATGCTGTAAATCTAATGCTGTAAAGTGGTTGAGCTGATTAAATAAGAATCCTTCCACCTTGGGGGGAAAGGGAGAGGTAAGATG
Organism: Eonycteris spelaea; assembly: GCA_003508835.1. Lineage (NCBI taxonomy): Eukaryota > Metazoa > Chordata > Mammalia > Chiroptera > Pteropodidae > Eonycteris > Eonycteris spelaea. The sequence continues at coordinate 15,326,427 of PUFA01000016.1, forward strand.
AGAGATTGGCTTTGTTCTGATAGTCAAGACTGAGGGAAGGGGAAGATTAGTATTTAGGAAAGACTGAGTCTCAGCCCGGTATGGTTGCTGCAAGGCACAGCTTGAGATAATGTTTTAAGATCCAGATGGATCCCACTCCATTTCCTTGATAAGAACAGGAAAAGCAATTGGTAATGGAATCCAAGCAATAGTTCTTGGTCGTACAGGGGTCATTGCCACCAATCTGTTACACGCTGCATCCTGAGCAAGAATATCCAGATCAGAAAAATCTACCTGGGGACCAAAGGTTTGGAATTAAGAAAAGTGCAACTGGTGCCTTTTAAATTTTTTTCCCTTTTCTTCGCTGTACCTAATAAATACTTTAATGCCTTCTTTTAAAAGGATGTTTCATTTGATTAGACCATATAAGTTGTCTAGGGAGAATTGAAATAGACTGTGTGCAAATTAAGGTGGCTAAAAATTATTACTAGCTGCCTTTCTTCCTAATAGTTACACAGATACTGTTATCTCACATGATCCAACAGTCATACAAATTTAATGCATTTACCTTGTCCATAGTAAGAAACTCAAAATTATATGAAGCCACTACATTTAATGGTTGTGATATCTTGAAGGCCCTTTAAAGATCTTCATCAGCATTACCCACAAACTCCAGGTGATGCTAATTTTTCCTTTAGAGCTATCATACTTCCATCTTACTATCATTTGTCACTATTTCACAACCTATAAACAACGTCGGCAATACACTCCATATGTAGCAGTGGAAAAAGAGAAGTTTAAGCTAGTAATAGCTACCTTAACTATTCTTATGCTTAAAATGAAAAAGAGAGAGGGGACCAGTATCTTTTATTGTCATTTTCCTGCATTCATTTAACCTTCAGGCAACACTTTAGCTGGACAGGGAATTTACTTCGGGAACGTAATCTTCATCCCAATGGGGTCTAAGTCCTTGGTTGTCTTGCCAATATGAAATTGAGGTCATTTTCCATTAACCTGCTTCTTTGGATATGATGATCCAAAGAGTTGCCCAGGAAGTCTCCAAGTTCCAGGGGTTTACCCACACTCCTTACAGACATACAATATAGAAGGAGCCAATTATCTCTTTAGACTTAGTGTCAACAATTTGGCCAATACTGGGACTATTTCCCTATGATTCCATCAGTGGCTTGAGAAGCTAGAAATGTCCATCCACATGGCTATCTCAATTTAGTATAAGCATTATTGTGTACCTAATTGGATAAATCATCCTTTTGGGAACTAAAAACTGCAGGCCAGCAGAGTTCAGAGTTATTGGGATGGGAAACAAAATTTGAAAGTGATCGATTCTCAGACTTATGTAACTTGGCTATGGAAGAAAGAATACCATTAATGGGTCACTGGTTCAGGATATGTGACTTTACGATTACTCAGTGACTCACAGGTTGAAGTCTATAGCTGTCACTGAAGGAAAGTTTTAAATAGGTTTTTCCATCATTTGGTAGCTCTAGCTGTTCTTTTTAGAAACTTTAAATTAAATAATTAATTATTTTTTCATGATATTCTATCTAGTAATTCCAGTTATCTTAAGGCTATCATACTATTGCCCCACTACTTTCACTGTGAAATGATGCCCTTTGGTTAGAGACAATGCTGTGTCTTTAAAGCCTTTAACAAATTCATGAATAAATGTTCCCTCAGGAGCAAGTCCAGAATAAGAGTATATTTCAGTGGCAGGTGGGGCAGTAGATATGTGTTGGAAGAAGCTTGATGTAACTGATATAGAACAAGATAGCAGCAGAGCCTCTCCATTTAGATGTCAGATTTGTGGGGTGGCTAACATTGTTCTCTGCCATTGGGAGAGAACTGCCATATGTTTAGCTGTGATGGTATCAGGTTAGCCAAAGTGAAGTACCCATGTAAGTCTCCCATTTCTTCCAATATCAGCTTTTAACTCTAAAGTATGTTCTTGTTTGTTTGTTTGTTTGGAAGGGGGTAGGAGTCATTAAATATGACAATAAATAAAGGTTCTCATCTCTAGGGAAACATGCATGTTTTTTGAGGAAATAAAATTGCAAATTAATCCTATTTTTTTGGTTTGTAGTTCTGAATTACAGAAATGGTACATATTTCTTGAGTTGTCAAAATAGAACTATTTGGAGGCCTTCAGAGGCTAATTTTAGTAAGGGTGGTAAACTGTGGAAATCATCTCATAGGACTCAACAATGGAATAAAGAAATAACAGTATAGGTATGATTATCTTTAGGGAAGTCAGGAATTGAAAAGAAGCAAAATGGGGTCGAGCAGAGAATCAGGCTCAGGTTAAGGCCCTTAAAAATGAGAAATGAATGATTGCATTTGAAGGCAGGGGCCAAGAAGCTGGAAAAGAAGGAATGGATCAGAAACCGTGAGTCCTGGTCTCAGTTCTGTGGTTACCTACGTGACCTTGGGCAATTTGTTAGGTTTCTCTCTGACTCAGATTACTCATTTGACAATGATAAATTAACTTCTTTCATCAAAGCTTATCAGAGTAATTGCCTTTGGTTCAGTCGCATGCAAGTTATCTGTGTAATTGGGCAGGGGATGGATTATTACTTTTTTGAAGATCATGCTGTCCTTGATAACCCCTGGAATTCTGGCCATTTAGGATTAAAGTATATAAATAGCTATGAAAAACATCTCCTTGGCTCAGAAGGTATATAATTGGTGGCCTTTGCAAACCTTGCTAACATCCTACACAGAAAATTTCCCCCTGCTGCCAGCCTTGCAAAGACAGCGTCGTGTGGCCGAACAAAATGCATTCTGTTCTGCGTCATGCATCATCAACAAAATTGCCGCTTAAGCCCTGATTCCAGAATCTTTATTGTTAGTTCTAATTTATGGAGCAAACTCCAGAACACAGCTTGATTTTTCAGATGCCAAGATGAGTTGGCATTTGCTAAAATCTTGTTTTGACTTATAAACTGATTATACTTGAGCTTAAAGCTATGAGAAGGGCACAAATATGAGATACCAGTGTCCTGTGAAAAGTCCTACATTTATTGTTCTAGCTTTTGAACCTTTGGAAATTGTGTTAGGAAGGGAAAGGGATTGGGACTACTCTTGCAGAATTCTTTTTTTATTAGTTTAACATTTGACTCAATACATCCATAGGTACATACACACATACATACGTAAACAGTGCTAGCACTTAAATGTACATTTAATCGACTTACCTTCAGTATAGGAGGCAACTAGGAGCTTTAAGTTGTCTAGAAAACTAAGAACATATTTAGGTCAAACTGGCTGGAATGTCTCAGGGATGGGAAATATTAGGGCATCCTGTACATTGTACTGAGAAAAAGTAGATACCTATGAACTGTGGTTTCAGAAGGTATTAATTGAGATAGCTGCCCATCTTCCACCTGTTTATGAAAAATTTCTGGTATAAATGAGGTCTGAGAAACAGTTTGAGGTAAAGAAGCAGAAGGACTCTTTAAGAGAAGGGCTCTTAAGATCTAGTGATGAGGGCTGCCTGAGAAAGATTTAAAATTTGATTCCAAGTACCACATTACCTTTTTATCTGGTCATTCAAAGCCTTCTATAATCTAGTCTCATCTCACTTTTCCAGCCTAAGCCCTCATGTTTTCTTTCATGTGTATATCATGCTTATCAGTATAATAACAATATATAAAATTCCATCAATCTCTACTGTATAGCCTGCAAGGGGCATTCCAAGTATGACTTAATCAAATTCTATAAGAAATGTACAAGGTGGATATTATAATCTGCCTGGAGGTAAGGAGAACTAAGGCAAAAGAAGGATAATTCACTTGCCAAGAGTCATATAGCATATCCATGGAATGGCCAGGATTAAAAATTACGCCTGACTCTCTAGATTATAAGTGAAGGGTAAAAGTATTTTAATACTACTGGTACCCCAAGAAACTGATAGAATAAGGCAGCACTGATTAATAGCCCAATCCAATAGTTTCAACACTGGTGGAGAGGCTCCCCTCCCCTCCCATGTCAGCTGGAGCAATTTATGTGATTACCTGGTGCCAAGCCTCCTACTGGGGATAGCAGTAGGTTATATGCAATGATGTTAATAACCAAGCCAGTGAAGTAGGGGAGAAAAACAAAAAACAAAAAACAAGAAGAACAAAAGCCCCAGACCACCATATTAAGGTCATGCTAAGACCAGTTCACATCACTGCTCTATACAACGAGGGTACAGAATAGGCTAATTTAAGGTACAAAGTAAGAAAAATGTCCTAGTGGCTGCAAAAGAAACCAGTTATGTCTGTCATAAACAGATCATCAGTCCCCCAAATATTTCCAGGTCCTAATCCCAAGAATGTATGAATATTTTTTCTTACATAGTAAAAGAGATGGTAAATATGATTATGTTAAGAGTTTTGAGGTCTACAGCCATGATATCCTGAACAAGCCCGATCCCTTCTGATCTTGGAAGCTAAGCAGGGTCAGGCCTGGTTAGTACTTGAATGGGAGACCATCTAGGAAGACCAGGTGCTGTAGGTGTAAGAAATTTTTTTAAAAATAAGGGATTGTAAACTACAAAGTCCTTGCAATCTGTAAGGTCAACCAAGGTTGCCTCGCCAGAAAAAAAAGGAGTATTGAGATAGGGAGATTATTCTGAATTTTCTGAGTGGGTCCAGTGTAATCACAAAGGTCCTTGTAAGACGGAAGGTGATGTGACTATGAAAGCAGGGGAGGGGAGAGAGAGAGTATGAATGAATGAAGGAAGGAAGGAAGGAAGGAAGGAAGGAGAGAGAGAGATAATGATTGATTTGAAGAGCTGGCTTTTAAGGTGGAGGAAGCTGTTATGAGCCAGGAAATTCGGGTGGCCTCTAGAGGATGGAAAAGGCATAGAAATGAATTCCCCCTCTAGGATCTCCAGAAGGAACACAGTCCTGTCAACACATTGGTTTTAACTCAGTGAAATCCATTTCAGACTTCTGATTTCTATAAATGTAAGAAAATAAATTTGTGTAATTTTAAGCCAGTAAGATGACAAACAAGAAGACTGTGTAAGACTTCCTGAAAAGATAACATTTACATGTGGGGGCACTTTAAACAATTAATGAGTGTTGAATGAAGGAAGAATAGAGGAAATGGATTAATAAAAAGAAGAATCCCTGTACTTGTTTCCTCTAAAGTTGCAAAATTTGTTGTTGGTTCTTTGTTTGCTTTACATCCTCATTTTAATTCCTGAGAACAGTTGTTTGCTTCAGGAATCACTCAAGTGTATCTACAATTAGAAGAATTTAAAGGAATGGCTCTCTATGGGTGTATCGATGTGTCAGAGGAAAGGTTTCTCTGTGTGGCTCAAGCATGGAGCCTGGATTGATAGCTGCAATGCCTGAGGCTTTCACATGTCAACACAGGTGTATTTCAGAAGTAGTACCGGTCTTAGGAGACAGAGAAGGCTTCCTTGAGTTACTGCTAAGAGGAAACCTGAAGGATTTATAGAAGAAACTAGGTCAACTGCAAGGGTCTAAAAGAAAAGAGTATTATAACAGGTGACGCTGAACATGCAAAACTGAGAGCAAGAAGTGCACACGTGAAGCTCCTCAAGTAAGTAGTACTCTTGCTTAGTGTGGACTCAGGTGCTGAGCACTAAGAATGAAGTCATGGTGAGTGACCAGAGATAAACCTGGAGGGTGAAGCAGGTGTTTGGATATGACAAGCAGCTGGCTGCTGAAGCCTTTATGTTTTAGAAGCTGGCTTCCTCATTCCTGCTAAACTGTATCATGAAGACAATGACCATGTTAATCTCATTTACTTCCTCACTATTCCTTCACTTTTAAAGCTTTGATATTTTCACGGATACTGGTGGCATTAACCATGATGGGCACCAAAAGACACAATAGTGGACAAGACCAGTTGGAGAATACCTCGGTAGATACATGATAGGATCAGCTGGGATCCCATCTAATCTCTCCCTCAGGAAGGGGACAAGGTCTAGTTATGTGCCTGTATTGGAAAACTGCAGAATGTGTGATTGTCCCCAGCTGTGAGGCACATGTGAGGCTTGTAAGTTTCTGGGTTTGGTGTCTTTGGAGGACTTTGGTTGGTACTGACACATACTATGTGACTGGCATTAGATGTATTTCTGATATACTTATTCTATAAAAATGCGTGCCTGCCTGCCTGACTGACTGACTGAATGAATGAATAAATGAATATGAGTCTAGAAACGTGAAATGTACAATTACATGCTAGAGTCACTGTAGAACCTATACAGGTGAGGGTTAAATCTTGCACATTCCCAAGAAATGCCAGTTTTTAGGTTTGGGCTTTGGTCAGACAGTGTATGTTAAAATATGATTTATGGTAAACACCTGTTTTTGTTTTTGGTGTCTGGAGTCTGAGTAGGTGAGCTAGTCATGCAGATAGTACCTGCGTAAGTGACTGACTAATCCCTAATAAAAACCTGAACTCAAGGCTAGGGTGAGCTTCCCTGGTTAGCGACACGTCACATGCGTTGCCACGCATCATTGCTGGGAGAATTAAGTGCTTCCTGGTGTTACTATTAGGGGTCAACACTTGGAAGCTTGTGCCCGGCTTTTTCTAGACTTTACCCCATGCGCCTTTTCCCTTTGCAGATTTTATCTTTATCCTTTCACTGTACTAAACCATAACCATGAGTATTTTACCTTCTGAGTACTACGACCCCTACTAGTGAATTAATGAGCCTAAAGGTTGTCTTGCAGACCCTGGACACAGTACTTTTATCCAAAATGTAACAATACTTTTTAGACAGTTTGCCCTGATTCTGTATAGTGTCAAAAATATAGACTAATACTTTTCTGTATAGGGTCAAAAGGTTCCATAGTTTTTAATAAAAAATATTAACTAATAAATGTATTAATGTTTTCTCAGGATAAATTAAAGCACCTCTAATAGTGAAGATAGAAAAAATATTATCTCAGTGGCTGTCACTAGAATTCCTTTTAGGAGATAGCTCTTTTGGTTTAGGAGAAAGCATTGAAAGCTGTTTGGGATACAAAAGAGACTCTGAATATATGAGTATAAAGCAATAGAGCCTCCTATCTATAAAAGAGAATGGGAAGGAAATGCTCCTGAGAAAGGGAAAGGAAAGGAAGAGAAGTGAGTGATAGTCGGAAAAAAGAGGGAGAAGGTAAATACCAGTAAAATAGCATGGGCCTGCAATTATGTGGCCATGAAAAAAATATGCTGATGGGAAGGTTAAAAAAAAATTTAAGACCAAGGATATTTAATGCTCAATTAAAAATATTGCCTTATTGAAATGTCAACCCCTTCTTGATGTCCTCAGATATTCAACAAAATCTACTGTACTCATCAATGAGTGAGATTTTTATAAAAATTGAGAAACTTTTCATCTAGAGTGATATAGTTCAAAATAAAGGCACTGCACAGGACAATAATATGTGTAAACTAATCAAACTGACAGTGGAAGCCTAAGAAGATTACTATTCTTATTCCTCTATAATTTATAGAAATATTAGATAGGGCTTTCAATTTCCAAATGTCAAGGAATGGAGAGGGGCTTAAATTGAATTTATCTCATTCTCAAGGGTTAAGTAAAACCTAGATTATATCTGGGTTACAGTTATATCACAAACAATTGGCTAGACTAACTGCATGTGAAGAAAGAAGGGTTATTGAATATTATTATCTTGACAGTCAACTTTCTTGTTTGAATTCACCACAAAAGGTGGACAGACAGGTTCCGCAGGAAACAGATTCTGAGACTGAAATTTGCTTTCAGGTTTATTGGGTAGTGCTCTTGGTAATCCTACAAGCAGGGAGAGGACAGGGAAAGCAAGATGGGGTAGTAAGGGGATGTGAACAGGGGTACAGTGGCCTCAGCTGGTCCCACGGGATACTGTGGAGCTAGAATACCCTTAAGAGATGTCCCGAATAGAGCAAAGAAACCAGGTTTTGTACCTTCACATAGATAAGTTCTTGGATCTGAGCTGCCCTTAGGAAGAATAATAACCTTGTACAAACCAGCTTTCTGGAAAAGGGCAGTTCCTGGTGAGGGGCTCACGTGTGATCCTCAGCAAGCAGCATTTCCTGGAGCTGTGGGCACGAATGCCTCCATCTTGAAAAGGGGGATCTGGGATCAGATTTTAGCAAATTTATGAGTTCCTGCTATGTACCAGTAACTGCCATTGTTGAGGCTAAAGAAATTGTTGAGTGATGCTGCTTGCTGCAATAATGCTCATAACCCAACAGGGGGAGAGATATATAAAAACAAAGAAAAACAAATCACAGTAATAAAAAAAAAAAATGGGTGCTCTTATAGGATGTGTAGAAGGCATAGAAGTAAAGAAAGGTTGGATACCACTGGACTCAGCAGTACCAGTCCTAGATATCTACCTACTGGAGATGAAAACATGTCCTTGCAAAGAATCGTACATGAGTGTTCATAACAGCATCATTCACATAGACAAAAGCTAGATTGAGCTAAATGTCCATCAACTGGTGAGTGGGCAAACAAAATTTGGTGTATCAACACAATAGAAAACTATTACTAAAAAGAATGAAGTATTGAAACATGCTACAACTCAGATGACTCTCCGCTTGATCTTTGCCAAAAGATCAAGAAGCAGAAAGTCAACTGAGATGACTCAAAATAAGATATGCTCAGTGAAAGAAGCCAGATACAAAAGAACACCTATTGTATGATTTCATTTTTATAAAATGTCTAGAAAAGGTAAATCTTAGGGAGATAAAAAGTAGATTAGTGATTTCCCAGGGCTGAAGGTGGGCCTGGGGAGGGACCGTAAATGGGCATGACGTTTCTTTCTTGAGTGATGGACATGTTCTAAAATTAGAGTGTGGTAACTATACCAAAATCACTGAATTGTAAACTTAACACAGGTGATGTTATATTATGTAAATCATTCCTCATTAAAGCTATTGATAATAATAATGATTTCAAAATATACGGGAGTGAGGGGAGAGAGAAAAACTATGAGAGAATTAATGTCACCTGAGAAAAGTTTTCCCGAATAAATATATTTTCTTCTTTGTAGAGATGCCAGGAAAGGGTTTTTCAGGTAGAGGAAATAACATATGCAGAAGGATAAAGGAATATGCAGTTCGGGAAATGTTCAAGGTGTTTTCTTTGAGTGTAAAGAGTGAAAGGGATAAAGAGCAGTTGGCACATAATCAGTTCTTAAAAGCTACTTCATGGAGAATGTTTTATGCCATGGTAAGAGGTCCGAAATTTTGTTATTTTAATGTCTTTGCACAAGCCTGTTTCTCTACCTAAATGCACACCCCCTCTTTGTTTGTTTGTTTCTTTGTTTGTTAGTTTGTTTTAATGTCTAGCTCTTTCTCATTCTTCAGGCCTTAGCTTAAAAATAACTTTTTCCATGATGTCTTGCCTGATCACTTTATCTCAAAAGGTTCTGCTCTCTGCTCACTGTTATTCTGCATCAAAAAACACTACTTGTTCATTTATTTTGTTTATGGCTTTTCAGTGCCTCATCAGGCAGCAAGGGAGGCTAAGTCTGTTTTACTCACTGGAATTAGGCCACTAAAAACTGGACCCCGACCTTTCTACTTTTTAGCTGTGTAGCCTTGGAATGTCCTGACACATTTACTTTCAGCTTTTTCTTCTGTGAAATCTGGTAGATTTAATTTCTCTCTCTCTCTCTCTCTCTCTCTCTCTCTCTCTCTCTCTCTCTCTTTTAGTCTTAATGTAAAGATTATGTATCATAATAGATGAAAAAAAGCTTTGTAAAATTTAAATCTCTGAAAATTTCTTAAATGATTACAAACAAATAATAAATAATGCACTGTTAATAATACTTATTAATAATTTATTAAAAGTTAACATTCCTTGTAAATTTATTGAATTATTACAACTACACCATAAATATTATTAATAATAAATAACACATTAAACTATTTAGGACTCAGGATATATTTTATACACATAAGTTATTCCTCTGACTTGCATCATACTAAAATCCTCAGGTACATAAGAATTTTTTTCTCCCATATAAATGGTACCAGTGAGCTGTGTTTAGGGGAGCCTTATGTTTGACTTTTGTGCTTCCTGACTTTTTATTCTTTCATATCTAGCTTCTTAAAATTGTGTATAAACTATAAATTAAAAGGCCTAAAGGATAATCAAAGAGATTCTCTTATAAGTAGAAAGCATTCTTTAAAAAATACGTATTTATGTGTAAAAAACTACTGCACAAGATATTTGTTGGATAAAAGTGTCTCAGACATGGGCCCTGTCGTTAAAGAGTTTGTATTCTAGAAAAAAAACAAACGATAAATTATAAAACTTAGAATGCAAGACAGAAAGAGAATGGTACCATATGAGAAGTGAAAACAAAGAGATGTGTTCAGAGCAGGGAGAAAGTACCATCAACTAGAGTAACAAGGGGCGGGAGGTGGACTTAAGTTAAGTGACAGTGTTTGGAATGACACTGATAATAGATTAGTTTTCCACCAGGCAGTGTGACAAGCATGTGGTTCAATAGGCATTCCAAGCTGCAGAAATAGTATAAACCAACCCAGAGATGTGGACAAAGTATGAGATCTCTGGATATATCTGTAGCCAGGTGGATAGGAACATGGCAAATAGGAGTAAAGACAAATCTTAAGGATTAAAAGGAGATTAATGGATTGCTCTGTCAGGAGCTAACTGATCACTTAGGGGTAGCAGTTAAAATGGAATACTTCGCCCATTTGACAAGCATGTACTGAGTGTTTAATTTATGCCACCCAGAAGCCAGATTGCACTGGTTGTGTATATTGATTAAATTGTGTGAAAGCTGTATAGCATGACAAATATACAGATGTTATATAGTATCAACTTTTTAAAATAGGGAAACAAATGGACAAACACATCTGCAAGCACACAGGCATACCAGGAAGGACTCAGAAAAATACAGATACTTGAGAAGATGAAATGTTTGAAAGGTAATACTGCTCTCACAGAGTTCTATACTTTGTTTTTAAAAAGCTACCAGTTTCTTTCTTTCTTTCTTTTTCTTTTAAATTAACCATACATCAGCATCTGGCTATCTAGCACCTTTCAGTAACAAGAGCAGCCACTTTGAATATTTTTAGTTCATTAATAAGTAAAGAAAATCGAGGCTTCCATTTGCACACTATTTAAGAATAACATAGACTTTTAAAATTGCATTAAAAATGGATTCATTTTAGGGAATACTTTTAGGCTTTTAAACTATAGTCTTTTTAAAATTTAGTTCAGAAGGAATGTTAGTATTTTTTCAATCAGTATTTTAGAGCAAATACTGTGTTTCTATTTTTTTACTAACTTCTGTACCTTAGGGCAAAGTGCTTATGCTGCAGTTTGGGTAGATTTTGTTTAGGAGCGTGTTATCCTGTCCTTCTCCCTTCTAATTTTTCTCATCAGTACCTAGACAAAAGAACACTTAAAACTAAATGTTATAGAGAGAAGCAATTTTCATCATTTGTATATAAACTATTAACCACAAAATTAATATTTCTCCATCTCTGCTCTCTTCACATCCAATAAAGGTAATAAATATAGCCCAGGACATACTTGGTTAGGGGTGATTGTGGAACATCTGAACAGAGGTGTTTAGTAAGCAGCTAAATATTTAGGTCTGATAGGCAGGAGCTTATAGGAAAATATTTGAGGATCATTGGTTTATGAGGAGTGGAAGCTATACATATTGATGGCTGGCCCGATTACTGACTGGGAATATAGAACATAAGGAAGAATATGATTATAAGAATAACACATAGATATAGATATAAATATAGATCTAGGTATGCAGATAGATGTCTATATGTATACATAGAGATAGAGGAAAAATAAGGGGGGAGGAATCACAGAGAGGATGATGGAATGTTTGGTTTTCAGGCTTCTGCCATGTATATTTATGGGCCAATCTCATTAAAACCCATAGCTTTGGCCTCCGCTTACACAGTATTAACTAAACCCTGGTGGCTGGTGACATGATACCCATGTTATTGTTACAAAATAAGAAGTGGCCGAGGGAAGTAACCAGACCACACCTGAGTGACACAGGTAAAGTGCAAGCATCTTTTTATTTCTTTTCACCTTCACTGCCCGTCCCCTAAACAATGTGTTGAAGTTATAAATTACTTAGCCATAACTGGATAATTATAGTAGCCTTTCACCTGTGACCATTCTTCAGAAAGCTGTTATATTAGTGTTTCTAAACAATGGCTTTTATTCTGTCATTTCCTTGCTCACATTTACTTGCTTTCCATTCCCTATGGAAGTCCAAAATCTCTAGTTTGGCATTGTCGACCTCCTAGTAAGACTCCAACCATTTGTAACCTAGTAAGACTCCAAGCATTTGTAACCTCGTTTTTCAGGTTAACTTAGCGAACAGCTAAGCAGCTATTATTCGTCAAATACCGTTAGGCGTTAGAAATGGAGAGCTATGTAAACCAGTTATATCCCTGCCTACTCGCACAGATCATAAAGTAGATAATATAGACATCGAACAAATAATTCAAATTGTGGTAAGTATTACAAAAGGGGAAATATAAGGTGATATAACATATGTATCTGGAGGGCAGGATATTCTCTGTATTCTCATCATTTTAAAGGAATATTTGTCTCTTCCATAGGCATTCGCCTGATCACTGTGAGAGAATGATGATTTGGGGTCAGAGTTCAGAATAACTACATTTTAGAGAACAAAGATGAGATTGAGAAAAAGTAGAGGAAGCTGCGGTTTGATATAGAGGCAGCACTAAGAACCAGGATGCCTGCCTAAGCCACATTTAGGGTTTGGGACTTTAAGAGCAATGGACATCACTGCAGAGATTTAAACTTTACAAACAATTGATCACACTTGTATTAGAAATAATAGTTTGGTTGAGGGTAGAAAACTAGAAGGAGACTCTCTGCAGGCATGGCTGTCGAGGGTATTTTTAAGGAATCCATATGTGATTCAGTGTTGACCTTCATTATGTTTCTGGAAATGGAGATGGAAAGAGGTTAAATAGATTAAAAAATATGCTGAAAGAAGAATTGGCAGAACTCTATTATTGATTGTGTATTCCTTGAGTGTGCTTTGTTCATTCATATTTTCTTATTTGCTTATATACTCTTCATGCTGGCTGCAGAGACAGTTCTAGCATGGCTGAGAAGATGGCCTGAATAATCTATATTTTTTATTCTTCCAATTGAAAGAATTTCTACTTTCATATTTGGGTTCTAGGTTGATAATCTTGCTATGTCAGAATATCATCTTGCTAGGCTGAGGTCAAATGGTAGACCTCCATAAATACACCTAGTCATTTCTTAATTTTTAAAAATCCATTTTGTGATTTGAAAATGCATTTAACAAGTATCTCGTACATTTGCAGTTTAATTTCAAGGAACACCAGGTTAGAGCATAGACAATCTGCTCCATCCCACTGTGACAGCAACAACACAAAACTGTCATGTCAGAGACACCAAGTTAACAGCATTCTCTCTGAGAAAAATGGCTTTAAAACAAAGAAGAATGAGTACATCTCAGACATGATAAATACCTATTTTACTGTGATTTTTCATTTTGTTCTTCATAATATTTCATATTATGTACTGCCCAGATATTAACGTGAAAGATCCATGACCTATGTGTACTATCGATGCATGGAAACTATTAATGTTTCTCATGAGCACAATAAGCATCATCAGCATTCTTCACCATGAAAAATTACATTTTCATCCTCAGAAGTGTTATACATTAGAGTGGATGTGTCTGGCACATTCTTGAATTGGTTAGAGTGTTTAGCAGAGAGTATCCTTGTGCCCACTCTAAATTCTGTGGGATTATACAGAGACATTCAGATTTCCTTCCCATATTTTCTCTGTAGTTCACTGACTTTTCATACAGTAGAAGGAGCTATTTAGAATGTGAGTGGTCCTGAGCCGACCTCTGAAAAGTTATCTGCATATTAATATGTTTCTTTTCAGGAAAGAAAAATAACCTTGACCTTATGAATCATACCTATTGGGGAAGGCTATGGATCATGAATTGCTAACCTATTCATATTAATAAACTTTGTGCCAGCAAAATCATATCCATTTGCATAAGCTTCTTCTCTCTGTAGCCCATGAAATTAACATTGTTTAATGGCTGGAAATAAGATTACCTTTGGCTGTACCAGTCATACTCTCATCTTGAAAGGAACAGATAAAGGGGACTTGACTCAGTAACTAGAAAACGTTTAAATTACAAGTACTTTCATTAAACAACGAGTGTGAGCCCAAGTGACATAAGCAGTGCCATCTCTAAATGAGTGTAGTATTCTAAGACAAATCTTAGAATATAAAACCCTTTTCTACTTAGCTTCTGTCACCACCATCTCATTCAATCAGTTTTTATTGGATGTCTACTTATGTGGTAGATATTATAATAGTCCTCGGGTCCCGTCTTCAAAGGCCTTACAGTTTATAATGGGAAAGAAGTCTCCAACTTTGCTACAGGCTTCGGGAAGATTTTCTCAGAGAAGGTGACATTTACATTGGGCTTTGAAGACTGAGGAGGAACTTTCAAGTTTAGAAAGAAAAGAGCAATGCAGGTAGAAGAATATCTGTGCTGTGAAAAGGACCTTAGTATTTTAAGAGTGGGAAGTTGAGTTACGCAGGGCTGGCTACATAATTTTCAGGGCTCGTGACAAAATGAAAATGTGGAGCCCTTTGTTTAAAAAAAAATGCTGTTAAAGGTTTCTTTCAGTCTTTCTTTTGAATTATCATGGTGTTTCGTATTTGCCTTTTAATGCTATCCTAAGCAAACAAATATTAAAATGTTTGTTTTCATTAATTTTGCCATTCATATTTACATTACGCAATGCCAGTTTTAAATGCAAATATGAGTATTTAACTCATATGCGAATTATCAAAATTACAATATTCTGTCATAGAAAATACATGCATATGCGTTTTGTTCTTACCATAAGAATGGAAATGCCACACAAAACTGTTTCTGTTTCACAACTTAATATGTGCACATTCTGCCATTACTCTCAACCTTCAACTACTGATGAGTAAAAAGGACTGAAAGGAAACCATAGGTTTCCCTGTTTCTGTCTTTCTTCCACGTCATCATGTTCAATAAGTAGGTGGTTTATACAGGGAAGTAACATAAAAAAGGATATGATAGGATTTTTTTTTTTTTTTTGGCATTCTAAAAAGTACAAATGGTAAGTACTTTTTAGAATGCCATTGCCTGGTTTTTGCTTTTAAAGTAAAATCTTGTTCAAATAGAAAGTGTGGACTCTTAGAGCTATCAGTGAACCTCATTACTTAATGTTAGATGTGACACACATACCTTGCTCCTGCTTTGAGTCCCACTAAATTCTCACATATTTGGGTTCACTGGAATGCTTGCTCATTGGGACATCGCAAAGCTATTTGTGCATAAAGCAGCAAAAAACCACAGACTTGCATAATGTGTATCTTATCTGCTCATGCACATACTCCATTGTTCCACTCTACTTCATTTACAGAACACATATTCAAAGATAAAATTAAGAACTTGAAGAAGGCAACAGCAGAGCATTAAACCATGTGAAGGGCCCTCCTGAGAACAGGACCCTGTGTGACAGGTTAAATAGCCATGAGCTGGCTGTGGTGTAATAACTACAGGGTACGTGGAAGAGAAGAGATTATGTTAGAGATAGGTTGGGCCTAGATTGTAAATGATCTTATATACAGAGCTACGAATTTTGGAATTGATACTATTGGACATAAGGAATCAAAGCCATTCATGTATGGCAGTACTATATCATATTTGGGTTTTACAAAGCTAAGCCTGGAGGCAGTATGGAAAGTGGATTGGAATGGTGGCAAAGATGATGGGGAGACTGAATGATGCCAGTGGCAGAAAGACTGTGAGGGAGAGATGCAAAGCTGTCTATGGATAACAGCCCTGAGAGAGAGGATCCTTGAAATTTGGTACCTGAATTTAGGAAATGAGGTAGGGAGAGAAGTATGTGAATAAATCTGACTTCTAGAGTAAGCTTAGCACTTAATTTTCAGCCTACAAATCACACCTTCTAGCTCCAAGTTTCCTAAATTATAATCAGTAAATGTGTAGCATTATGTTTTTCCTCCTATCAAAGTCTTGAAAAATTGATGACAAGTGCTTAGATTATATAGCAGATCTCATTTAGCAAGAACCCCGTATGCTCTGAACATGTGTTGTAGCTGAGCATATTGAAACCTTTTTAAAATAGTGGATCAAGGTTGCCATTGTGGCTCAGCTTATAATAAATAGGTGATAAATACTTTGCACATCAAGGGCAGTGACCTGGTCATATTCCAAAAGCCAGAAAATATGTTACATATGCAAAACAACGTTCTAAATCCCATGATTTCGTTAAGTTCACTGATAATTAGAGACTCAATTAAAGACATTTTAAATAAAGAAAATTTATTTCATGTCTTGATTCAATGATTGAGAGTGAGAACTATGAAAGATCTTGCCCTTCCAGCTGTCAGGATCAGCTAGCTCTCTCATAGCTGGAATGGGTGAGACGTGTTTAATCATTCAGTTGGTGGTGTACTTCAAAGAAGGTGTTAATTGAAAAGGTGACATACTCAACTTTTCATTTGATTAGCCAAGATGCTTTTCTTGGGACTTTTTCGTTGTTTTATTTTACTTTAAAGCATTTTTTAAAATGTTATCTTTTATTGTAAAATTATTTTTATTAACCTTTTTTTTTCTTTTCTTTTCTTTTTTTTTCTTTTTTTTTTTTTTTGCTCTGGTCAATCTCCTATTTCCTGTAAGGATGGTAGTTTCATCCCTGGCTGCGTATTAAAATTACCCTAAGAGATGCATCCTAATGTACCTTTGCCTAGCCCCACCCAGACCAATTAAATGAGAATTTCTGGGAGAGAGTCCCAGGCATCTGTGTTTTTCAAAAAGCTTCCTGGGTGATTCTCAAGCATAGCCCAAGTAAAAAAAAAAAAAGAAACTAGGATGCTTTTCCCTTGGACACACAATTTTCACCCTAGTTCAAAGTATCTGATAAAAGTAAAAGATGGAAAGAATTGTTTCAATCAATTGGAGGTGGAAATAAGTCAACCAGTAAAGAAAACAAAGGTTTTTTGTTGTTTTTGTTTGTTTTTCTAAATAAAAGAATTCACAAATGTGTTTCTTTAATAATAATTAACCTGGTCAGAGATCAGCAACAATGCTCAGATACTGTGGTTTTAAGGTCATTAATCTCCTTCTATCTCAGTTTTATTATTCCTACTAAAACGTTTTTTTTTTTCTTTTCTCTTTGCTTAGAGCCTTATCTAATTGCCTTTAGGTGTACTAGCTTAGAAGATATAAGAACACCATTCTCCAAAATCCTATATACTTCTATTATTATTATAGAGTTGTTTTTTGAGTTTTCTCTATTGTTTTAAGAAATTTTAACAGCCTATGCATGGAAATCACTATTTTTCACAAATAAGATTATACAGTGTAGTAGTCAGGAATTGCTACAATAATACTATATGACAAACAACCTTCCCAAATCTCAGTGGCTTATGTAACAAATATTTATATTTCTCATTCATGGACTCGTGAGTCATCTGCAGTTCTGCAGATCTTGACCGAGTAAGTCTGGGCTTGGCTCTAGGCTGCAGGTCAGGTCTAGGTGTTCACATGTTCCCTTCTGTGGCTAACTGAGGGGCAGAGAAGAACTGGGACACGTTCCTGCAGAACAGGTCTCAGGAGGTCAAGAGAGAAAGTGGGAACACCTGATGCCTCTTGAGTCTGCAGTTAGAAACTGGCACAATGCCACTTCTGTCCCTTTCTGTTTGATGAAAGAAATTCACTTGTCTAGGTCCAATTATCGGTTTGTTATGGCACTATACCCTGACAACAATGGAGGCCTTACAAAGTCACATGGCGAAGAGCTTGAAGTCTAATTTCATTAAAGAACGGGGAACAATAATCCAGTCTTTCCCAAACACTTATTTGGCCCTTAAGAAGTGATTCAGGTGTATAGAAAAAGATAATTTCGAGTGAATGTAAAAAATAGAGTCCAAAAGGTGATTATTCTGGGCTGTCTGCTTGGGATATCAGTGAATTTGAGAGTAGTAGACAATTTAAAGACATTCAAGGCACCAATCCACTGGTTCTCAAGTTAAGACCCAGTTCTGCCATATATTTGAGTGACGTTAAGGCAGTCTTTCTGGATCTACTTTCCTCAGCTATAAAAAATATAATATCCACCCTACTTGTGAGGAAAATCTGAGACAATATGCTTGATAACCCTTGGCAAAACTTAAAATACAATAAAAAATAAGTTTGATGTAATTATCAGCTTCACTTAGTTCTTTGAATTTCAATTCAAAATTACTTGTAATTATATAACTGAGGGTGCCAATTTTTTCCTCGGGCTTGTTTCAAATGTGACAGATGAAGAAGCTCTGTCAAGCCCAGAAAACTCCATGATGCCTAAAGTCGGGGTCACTCACTTACGTCGATGGGCCACATCTGGTTTGGTTTGGCACACATAGTATTTTGCAAACATCTACATTCACTGCCAATGTCAAAAAATTGGGACATTTCTCACTTAAATCACAATTTCTGGATTTTCTTGAAATACCAGAATATTTAGCACCCTCAGCCTATACTTTCACATGACAATGGTTTTTCGCAACTGCATAGCAGCTTCTATAAGGGTCTATGCTCTGCAGTTTCCCACACTTTTCATTACTTCCATTTGTTTTATACCCACCTACTTAATCCATTTCCATTATTTTCTGTCATTCTTTAAACAGGCTAATATTCAGTATGTTTAGTTACTGAAGCCAAGAACCAATCAATCAGAAAGGATAGCAGTCAGAGAGTGCTGAAGCAGGAACCCAAGGCACATGTCATTATGATGCCAGACAGTAACCCTTTAGGTGTTGGCATGTGGGAAGATTCAGGGGTTCTTGGAGATGGTGCCTGGGTGGCCATGGTGGTGGTGGGAGCACCCTGGGGGCTTAGAGTAGGTGTTTTTTTTTATCAAACACTAAAGAAGTATTTCAACATTTCAATAACAGATATGTCCCTACTGTACATGTCTCTGAATATCAGTCTTATTGTAAAATTTGCATTTCTATCCTCGAGGGCAAGGATATGTATTGGAAAAGCTGTTTGTTTGTCCTATTTGTCAATGTTCTTATACTTTCTCTCTTAGGACATCCTTCAGTTATGCATTAGATGAGCTTCTTCGTGGACCTCAGAATTCTTTGGCTTTCTTCTGATGAGTCCATCTCAGCCTAACTCCTCTCGCTAGGAGTTTAGGTGGTGTCAATGGGATTCAGATGCTTGGGAAGCCATCTGACAGCCTTTGATCTTTTAGAGAGATGATAATACCAATTTGTGGTGTCTCCATGAAATGTAATGGGTTTAGCCTTGGAAGTTATAGCTCCTTTAGGAAAGTCTCCATGAAATATCTATTTTTGGTTTATTAGTTGTTTAAGCTTGCCATCCAAAAAAAGTTAAGTTTGCTGTTTCATCCCCGCCCCATGATCATCTAGAAGATTTTGTGCTCATGGCAGGAGAAATTAGTTTTTTAAAAAATGTCAATTTTATGATTCTTTGAATAGCATATTTCTCTGAGTTTCCATTTTTAGATGGAGTAGAATGTGCCATTTAAACAGAATAGTCTATTTTATGGTGAAGAAAATCTGATGTTAGAGTGAAAAAAGAGCAGTAATTCAATACTACAGCATGACGTGCAGCAGAGAAGATGGCATAGGACGGTTTGAAGGACCTCAAGGTAACCCTGTAGTCAATTCCTACTTCATACGCCTCACACCTGGCACCAAAACACTGCCGATTCACTTTTTTTAGAACTGTGCAGCTGCAGGATACTGAGCTCGGTCAGTCTTTGTAGGGGTGGCATGATTTGCACTATTTCTCTGGGAGTCCCGTACACTTAGAAAGCTTGGGATATTTCTTTGAAAATTACAGTAAAGAAGCTGTGATGTGATCTGTTCCTCAACGTTTTCAAGTCTTCATGAGATCAAGGATATTTGCTAGCAGATTAAACCCACCACTCGATTTTTTAAAAAATAGTAATAGTGAGTTTTGTGAAACTGTAACAGGTGATAAAAAAGATTTCCTGTTAGTTTTACTTACTCTGCCAACACAACTTCTCTGCATGCAATTGTAGCTGGGATTTTCTCCATGTTACTGAAGTTTCCATGCTATTCTGGGGAGTATAAAGTAATAATAATAATAATAATAATAATAATAATAATACTGTACATCTGTAAATTCATTATTATTTTCTCTTTTTATTTCCCCTTTTTCTCTGGCCCTTGCCTCTCTCTTCCCCTTTCCACATTCTTTTTTTTTTTTTCTCATTTATTTCTTAAGCTTTTTTGGTTATTATTGAATAAAATTTGAAGTAATTGGAAATGAAATGAAGTTCCAGGACCTTGCAGGGAAATGAAGTGAAAGAATACCCATCATTGTGGAATGTCCTAACCAGGTCATCTCATTCCCCTTCACAAACGTACATGACAGGTGCCCTTATTGTTTGTTTTTTTCCATTTGAAGAAATTGAGGCAAAGGACCTTAAGTTAAAGGGCTTGACCATAGTATTTGTATCTAGGTCTATTTTACATTAAATCTCTCCCTTTTCCCACCTCTGCCACCATGGTGAAAAGTGAATTGGATGAAAAAGGAATTGGATGAAAAAATAATTCATTCTTTCCCATGATTTTTCTTTCATCTTTTCTATCTACATTCCTCTCCTCTTTCCATTTGACCTTTCTTAACCTCAAGTCTGAATAGGATAGAAAAGTAAATCTAGGGTGACAAGGATCTCAAATTTAGGTATAAAATGAGTGTGCTATGGGATGTTATAATATTTTATTTTAGAGAGCAAAGAGTAGGTCATGGGTAGACAAATCTTTTCTCGAGATAATTTTATAATTAACTCAATCAACTTACTCTTGAGCACCTACTATGAGTGAAATATCCTATTGATAATATAAAACAAAAAAAGTTAATTAATTCAAAATTTGTCTCTTCAAGGAGTGTCTTTAAATAGTCAAACACATACGGATATCTTAGTCTATGTAATACAAAGTGAACTAAAATAAGTGCTATGCTTGAGATACAATTAATGGGTAGGAGAAACAGAGGACAAAGGAAATTTATTTTTATCAGAGTTAATTGGGATCCATTTGTCAAGAATGTGGCGTTTGAAATTTTTTCTTGAAAAATAAGAAAATTGAGGGAGGAGAAGGTGGATATCAACATTCCAAACTGAGAATATATCATTAAATAGAAAATACAAGAAGCTGTTTTGGTCTGGCTAGAGCATAAAAGTTTTATTGGGGGACATAATAGGAGATAATACTGAAAAAAAAAAAAGGATTCAATATCAGATTCTGAAGAGCAATGTTAAAAGTCTGGACTTTAATAAAGAGGCAATTAAGAATTATTTTAAGTTAGAAAATAACATGACTTGACCTGTGCCAAAATAATTCTGACACAGTAAGAAGGATGTCCTAGGGAGAGTCTGTGGGCAGAGAGATGTGTTAGAAGGCTATTACAGTAGTGTGGATGAGAGAAGAGAGATGATATGTTACTTATGTATTGCTGTACAGTAGATATCCCCTAAACTTATGGTTTAAAATAGCTAACATTTGTCTCAAAGTTTCTATGGGTCAGGATCCCAGCGTGGCTTCACTGGGTGCTCCTAGCTCAAAGTCTGTAATAAGCTGAAAACAGGTGTTGGCCCCCAGTTGCAGTCATCTCAGGGCTTGATTTAGGGTCAGTCAGTTTCCAAGTTCAGTCACATGACTGTTTACAGGTTCATATCGTTGGTGGCTTTGGGCTGGGAGCATTAATTTCTTGACACAGAGCTTTCACAGGGAAACTCACGCATGACTACTAACTCTTCAGAGTGAACAAGCAAGAAAGGAACCCAGGACAAAAGTCACAGTCTTTTTGTAATCTCAACTTGGAAGTGACATATTATCGATTTTGTCATATTTTGTTCATTAGAAACAAGTCACCAGATCCAGCCACATTCAAGAAGAGGGAGTTACACAAGGACATAACTGTGATTTTGGATTTCCAACCTCCAGAATTGTGAGGAAATGAGTTTCTGTGTTTAAGGCCCCCAGCCTGTGAGTACTTTGTTATGGCAGCCTTGGAGAACTAAAACAAGGACAAAGGTCTAACCTTGAGCAGAGAGAAGAGATTTGAAAAGAGAGGAAGCTTATAAGAAACATTGTGCTTTGTTAAACAAGTACTTTATTAGTTCTTAGATAAGACATTGGTAACTCCCAGGTTACAAAAAGAGATTCTTAGGAAAAAAAATCAAGTTAAACAAAGCTATTTGTCTTCGTTCATGTATGCATATGTGTGTATATACGTATGTATGTATATATGTATGAATGAATGTGTTTTTATATTTTTCGATGGAGGTATAGAACTGGTAGAGCATAAGCACTATAACTTGATTCCAGCCACACATTCAACAATACCATCTGTCACAGGTTTAACAAAGATTGAGATGTGAGATATAGGGATTAACACATGCAAAAGAAAGTGAGAGGAGGCAGGACTAGGCAAAAGAAGAAGTCAAACTGTAATGTGATGCAAATACATGTTAGGAGCTATGGAAAAAGTATTGCGTGTTTAAGTTGTCCCACATTGGACTCAAATGGCCTGGCCTTAATAATCCACCACATCTAGTCACTTCATGCAGGCTGTCCTGAAAGGGTGTGACCAAGGGCTAGGTGCCCCTGTAGCTGAGGTAGAAAGTCCTCTCTTGAAGAGAATCAGGTGACACATCTCCAGGTTTTCCAAACCCTCCTTGGTTACCTGAACTCGAAATTAGGCTACACATAAAAATATTGCCAATTAGAATAATTACACTTAACATTTTAACAAAGCTGGTTATGTGCCAGTCACAATGCTAAGGTCTATAATATAATTTTATTTATTTATTTGTTAATAAAGCTTTCTGAAGATGTCTTATCATTATTTCCATTACACAGAGGAAAGACCTCATGATTCAGACAAGTGAAGTTACTCTCTCAAAGTCGTACAATTGGCGGCAGACTTGGGAATAATATCTAGGTCCCTTGACTGTAGAACCCATGCCTTAACTACTAATCTGTACTTCATGTTGATTAATAGATAGTGTTAAATTTAAAGCATTTCTTAAATGACGTGCTACAGGATTGTGTTCATATTTCTGTGCTATTGGATAACAGTGACTGAGTGATGGCATAGCAGATGAGCTTGTCAAATCTAGATGACAAAAACTAGGAAGGATGGAAAAAATACTTCGGACACAGAAATCAAAGAGTTTTTTCCTAGACTATAACAATATTCAACATTATGAAGATAGAATTTAGAAGGGATACACATTAAATTTTATACTTAGTTCGACATTTTTCTATACAAATTCTGAATGGAAGATCTAACTTAAGAGCAAGTCATGTGAGAAAAAAGCCATAGGGGATTTAACTGACTCTAAGGCAACTTTGCAAAAAAGAAATATATTTAGCTTGGATATCATCTAGACGTGCATGTGAATACTGGTTCCAACATTTGCACTTGGCCGGGTACTTTGACTCTCTCAAACTGGATTTGTTCATCCAAAATGGGGATCGTAATAACATTTGCTTTGATTAGTTCAAATACTTCTCAAGAATTTTTTGTGAAAAACATAATAACAAAAGCTTTAAACACTGTTCTATAGCATATAAAAGCCAATTTTTTTGCCATTATTTTATCATTTCATCAGACACATAGCAGACTGACAGTGTGAAAAATGAGCTTAGAGCAGGTTTGTTTAGTATATACCTAATTTTTGCTAGGCTAGATCCATTTCAGCCTTTTCCTGTGTGATTTGAGGCCTGGCGCTGGTTGAGAGCATAATTTTAAATGTGTAGACTTGGAAAAAATAGGCATCCATGAAATGGTTGTGGTTAGATTTAGGTAACTTTCTGTGGAAATCTAATAAGAGGAAGAATAGCTACAGATTCCAGGAGTACTGAGAGTGGTCAAAAGAAAAAAAAAAAAGCATAATAAAATTTCATACTCAGAAAGTCTTTGGAAGGAAGTAACCTTAAACATTATTCACAGACTTTCTGAATATGAAATTTTGTTATAACCAATTTTTCTTTGCCCCTCTTAGTCCTCCTAGAATCTTTAGCAATTCTGATTATTTGATTTCCACACAAAGTTATCTAAGTAGAGAAATAAAGAGAAAAATTAGTAGTGAGTATCAATTTTGTGGTAATCATTGTACTAAATAGTCTCCAAATATTTTGTCTCACCCTGTCCTTACTTCGCAGCTGGAAAAATAGCCTTGGTGTAAATAAATATTTTAAAAATAGATAAATTATTTAATTGGCAATTCGTGGAGTTGGATTGGCACCCAGATTTCTGACTCCTAAAACCTGAACATCTTTCTATCCGACCTTAGTATAGACAACATTGAACAAAGTATGCTTTTAATTCATTACCCTTTGTGTTAGTGTCACCTTTGCCACTTTGTAAGAGGGGAATAGAGACAGTTATTCACAGGATTGTCACAGTTCTTGTTTTAAGCAACAACCTCTTCTACTGAATGAGATAAAGTTTTAATGGCACGTGAAAGTTAATTTCTACTCTCATCCTTCTTATTGCTGTGACCTCCGTGGAACTCCAGAGACTAGTCAGGCTTAAATATTTTTAAGAAATTTTATGAAGGCTATTAAAATAGATGGTGTAATATCTCAAGTCCAGCCCCAAGGAATCAATTGTGATAACAATGATGTAAATTATAGGCCCTCTGAGACCCTCCAAATTGCAACTATATTTATTATACCCTCTCAGTTTAGTTTCTTACCTACCATAATCCATATTCCAGAATAATACTGGGGTCAGTTTAGGGTAAGGGTTTGATAGCGAAGATAGAGGAACTTTCTTGCATGTTCAGCTAGCAATCTCGTTTCAGAGGTGCTAGGTCTCTTCAGATGGCTTGGTAAGCCTTTAAATCATGGGCCAATCGGCAAGTCAAGCATCCTCATGTGGTACTGGATATCACTGATGCTCACTGTCTCAGTCAGTCCAGGCTTCTATAACAAAATACCATAGTCTGGGTGACATAAACAACAAACATTTATTTCTCACAGTTCTGAAATCTGGAAGTTTGAGATCAGGGTACCAGTATGTTAGGATTTTGGTAAAGGGTCCTCTTTCTGGTTTGCAGATGGCTGTCTTCTTGCTGTGTCCTTACATGGTGGTGGTGGTGGGGAGATATCATCTCCTCATGTTTCTTCTTATAAGGTCACTAATCCAATACATTAAAGTTTCAACCTCATGACCTAATTACCTCCTGAAGTCCCCGCTTCCAAATACCATCATGTTTGGGATTTAGGCTCCAATATATGAATTTGGGAGCTACAAATGCTTAGACCATAGCACACACCTACCAAGAATATTGTTCAGATCTATATTTGCTCTCCCAAACAAACCGCCACTACTAAGAGTACATAACTCGGAGAGTCCCAGCTCACGTCTCTAACTATACCTATCTTAGTCTGTTCAGGCTGCTATACCAAAATACCATAAATAGAGAGGTTTATAAACAATAAACACTTATTTCTTACAGTTCTGGAGCCTGGGAAATCCAAAAATCATGGGTCTGACACATTCCGTGTCTGGTGAGAAGCCACTTCCTAGATGGCCGTCTTTTCATTGTAACCTCACATGGCAGAAGGGGCAAGGGAGCTTCCTAGGGTGACTTTTATAAGGAGACTAACCTGATTCATGACTTAATCATCTCTCAAAGGCCCTACTTCCTAACACCATCACCCTGGGGATTAAATGTCAACGTGTTAATTTTGGGGGACACAAACTTTCAGACCACCATACCACCCAAATCATAAAAGGACTATAAACATGCTCTAACGTAAAAGGGAATGTGAGATGACACCAAATGACACTATCTATAGGTACGGAAACAGATCATATTGGAGAACTATAAAAGCACTCTTCCCAGCTTCAAAGGGAGAACATTCAGGTCTAGGCAAGTTTAGTTCTCCTAATTTAGTTTTCCAAATTTAGTTCCTTATTCTGGGTAGTGAGTGCAGCCCACCCTTGTTCTATCTTTTTAAAACATTCCCTAGATAATAGTTGGAAGCGCTCTGCAGATATGAAGTACTATTTAAAATGCTGGGGTTGTTATTATTTTCATTATCATATCTTTGGCCGGGAGGAGAGTGATATGTTATTAGGGTTGGACCCCACTGAGAGAAAGAGCATTTCTCTCTGTCGATTCAAAAAAGTTCTCTGAAAGAGGTTAATCAGTGTCATTATTCCATGACCTCAGTAGGCATTCCTGGCATATCATATAAATGAACCCTGGGGAGCAAAAAGCAAAGGAAGACCACAAACCTCCTCTCTTCCTTCTAAGGAATTTGGTGCCAACAAATATTACTTATTAGAATGAAAAAAAAAAAAACAGTTGAAAGTTGTTCTGAATCAAAATTATTACTTGACACATAAACATAGACTGTGTTTGTAAGCTTATGTTTAAAAAATCATGTATAGCAGCAAGCTTCTCTGTTGATAGAATGAACCTTTGACATCTGGAGAACATAAAGTAAATTTCTAATTAACCTTATCAAATATGAAAATGAGCCAACATGAAGTTAGTGCAATGGTTGATAAGAAGCCTTTGAAATTCCTCATTTTTTATGTAAGGTAAAATCATTAATGAATTCAACTTCTTTTAAATTCCACAAATAAATGATAGCATGTAGTGTTTGTCTTTTTTGATTGTCAGGGGCTGGAGAGACAGGGTGCTGATGGTGGTGGAGGAAATAGGGAGAGGTTGGTGAAAGGGTACAAACTTTTTGTTTTAGAATGAATAGGTTCTGAGGATCTAAAATATCACATGGTGACTGTAGTGGATAACATTGTCTTGTTTAATTAAATTTGCTAAGAGAATAGCCTTAAATGCTCTCAACAACAAAAGAAAGAAAACACAGGGCAAATAGATGGATGTGTTAATTAACTCATCATGTTGTGCACTTTACATATCTTTAAATTTTATTTGTCAATTACACCACAGTAAAGCTGAAAAAATTAGTCAGAACCCAAACAATCAGAACTTTTGAATAAAATATCTTATGTACTTCCTCATAGTCTCCACTTTTGAATAAAGAGACAAATAACAGGAATATTATCTGGTTATTTAAAAGCTTTTTTCCATAATTGTCCTAACAATAAAATAATTTCAGAATTAATGATGTAATTAATTGTCCAAACTCTGCTCTTGATCAGAGACCTCCCTGTAGGTAGCCCACTGGGTTGTCAAAAATGCCATCAAATGCTAGAATAAAATTTCTGTCCTTAAAAGCTTCTCTTCAGTGAACGTAATCCTGCCTTCTTCCTTCTGGTGTCACAAACCCTGGTCAGGCGTTGATGCTCTCTTATCTATTGACACTGCTCATTTCAACATCACCAGTGACCTCCGGATCACCAAATACAAGGGCATCACCAAATACAAGCGTTGTCACAACAAAGTACCACATACTGGAGCCTTAAATAATAGAGATTTATTTTATCACGGTTCTGAAAGCTGGAAGGTTGAGATAGAATTATTGACAGGGTTGGTTTCTCTTGATGCCTTTCTCCTTGGCTTGTAGATGGCTGTCTTCTTTCTCCCTGTGTCTTCATAAGGTCAACCCTCTGTGCATGCCTGTGTTCAAATTTCCTCTTCTAATTAGGTCACTAGTCATATTGTATTAGGATCCACCCTAAGGACTTCATTTTAACATAATTATCTCTTAAAAGACCTTACCTACAAATATAGTCACATTCTGAGGAACTTGGGGTTTAGGACCTCAACATATGAATTATGAGGGACACAATTCACCCCATAACACTAAATTTTTTCAAATTTTATTTTGACTTAAAAAAACATATTTGAATTTTTTAACCTGACTTCTTGGTATCATACTCTCTAGCCTTCTTATATTCTGTGGGTTGTTCCTTTTTATTCTCCTTGCTTGATTCTTGATTTTTGTAATTTCTAAAACTTAGAATGTCCCAGGGCATTTTAATCACCTCTGTCTACACTTATACCTTAATGATCTCACCTGTCCCAGAGATTAAAAACTATCTTTATATACTAATGGCTATCAAATGTATTACTGCAAGTCAACACTTTTCTCCTGACACCTATACATAAGGTATGTATGTAACTACCTATTTAATTCATTCAAAATTAAATTCCTTACCTAAGTCCTACCTCAAATCCACGCCTTAATTTCCTTACCATCCCAGTAAATGGCATATTCACCCAGTTGCTCAGGTCAAAAATTTTGGAGTTATCTTTAGCTCAGTTCTTTCTTTCATGTCCCACATCATTTCCAGCAACAAATCCTGTTAGCTTCACTTGTCAAGTACATCCAGAGCACGTTTTCTTCTCAACACCTCTACTGTGACTCCTTATGCAAACATCTCTCATTTGTAAAATAACTGTAGCCTCTTATTTCGTCAACTTGCTCCCATTATAAGCCTTCCTTTTAGTCTATTCTCCACACAGAAACCACACTAATTTTCTTCAGACTCATTGGATAATGGGACTTCTATTTTCAAACCTTTCAATGGCTTCCTGTCATACAAATAAAAAACTAGAGTCTTTACCATAATGTACAGCTGCCCGATTATTCTCCTCTTTACTTTTTCTAATCTATTCCACTGTGCTCTTTGGGATGTTTCTTAACCTCTGGGCCTCAGCTATTTTTTGAACATGCCAAGAGTGCTGCCATGTCAGGGCTTTTGTTGTTATTGTTTCCTCTGTCCGAAAGATTTTGCTCTGGTTAGCCACATGGCTTCCTTCTCACTTCTTTAGGTCTCTGCTCAAAAATCATCTCAACAGACATGCCTTCATAACTTCATTTTTAAACTAGGATCTTCATGACTCTTTTTCTCCATACTCTGCCCTATTGTTTTAGAGCCTTTATCACCTTTATTTGCATTTGTGTTTATTTGTTCACTGCTATTACCTACCCCTAGAATGTCAGCTTTAGAAGTTAGGATATTTATTCTGTATTCCTTTATTTATTCATCCATTTAGGAAATATTTATGTTAGACAATCTTGGGGTAGTGTAGAGTGCATTATTGAGCACTACTACTATATACATGCACTGTTCTGGATGTTGTGAATTCATCAGTGAGTCAAACAAAGACTGAGTACATGATAGCCTTTTAGGTATACTCTTTGAAGATCATGCATTTATTTCCCAAAATAATTCTACACAGGTCCATAAGTGACAGAGAAGGATATTCATTCCAGGTTATCTGTGATTGCAAAGAATTGGAGGAAGTCCAGAGGCCCACAACAATGGAAAGTAGATAGAGAAAGTACGATTGGGTGAACATTATGAAGAATACTGCCACCATTAGACACAGATTAGTACACAATAATAAAATAGATTCCAGTGGCATAGTGCTGAATGGAAAGAGCAAACTATTTAGTAAAATACCTTTTTATGTGAATTTAAAATGTATGTGCACAAAACACCCTATGTTTCATAATAGCACATAAAAATAAATATATTGAATACATTAGAATACTTCCATGAGGGGAGGAGAATGAGAATGGAGGATGAAAAAGAAAGGCCATGAATGAGCCAGTGACTGAATGAGCAAGTTAGACCTAAAAGACCAGCTTCAAGTGTGCCAGCAATGCTAATAAGTCATGATCACTTTAATCAACACCTAAAGTCTTTTCATTTCCAGTGAAAGTAGGGATATTTGAGCAGTTCCTAATGTGTCACAGTTTTCAGATGCCTGGATCCAGTATCCTGTTTCACCTCTTCTGAATCATTTCATTCGTATCTCTAGTTAATCTACTATCCCTACACGTTTTCCAGGTTTCTTACAGCTATGTGTGGAACAATAATTACTAAGATTAAAAATTATGTCTTTGAGGGTGTGTTTCCATAGTGTAGCAGTTAGCACATCTGCTTTACATGCAGAAGGTCCTGGGTTCATGCCCCAGTGGAGCCACAGTCCATGGTCTACAGCCACGCCACCCTGAATAAGTCCAATGTCTGATCTTGGAAGCTAAGCAGGGTTGGACCTGGTTAGTACTTAGATGGGAGACCACCTAGGAAGACCAGGTGCTATAGGCATAAATAATAATAATAAATAAATTATGTCCTTGAGAACCTAGGAGATTCTAAATTTGAAAATGAGGATTAAATCATATTCTGTACTTACTAGGCAGGGGAATGGTTACTAAAATGTTAATCAAAAAATTTAATTAGCTAAATGCTCAGAGCTTTCCAGTTGACTGATATTTTATGGTATGTGACTATATAAAGTTACAGAGCACACTTGACAATCATGAGCAGCAGTAAAAATGACCCAGACCATTGAATATTGAAGAGATTAAGACAAGGTTTCTGGATTCAGCCTGTTAATGTCTGAATTCTTTTTCTTTTACTAGCTAACCATGTGTCTGGTATGTTTATATAACCTCAGCAAGCCTCAGTGCCTTTATTTTTAAAAAACTGGTGATAACATTACTGGTTTATAGGGTTGCTCTAAGAATTAAGTAAAGTTGTTTATATAAAACACCTAGAACACTGCTTAGTTCTCAGTGCATACTCAATAAACGTTAGCTTTTTCTATCTCAGAAAAGTAGCTTATTCCTTATCCAAGATATATTCAGATTTCACTTCCATGCCAAGTGCTGTATTTGATACTGAGAGAAAGAAACAAAGAGCTCGATTTTTTCTGTGGTATTTCTTTGATATTTCTAGTGATACAGTAAATAAATAAACAAATCCGACTGTATAATTTGTGAAGAACTCAGTATGTACAAGATGCTGGACATAATGGGTTAATTCTGTGTGAAGGAGTCTGGGATACTTTTTAGAGGTGGTGACACTTGGAGATAAGACATTCGACCATTCATTCAACAAATATTTGTTAAAAATAGTATGTGACAGAGGCAGTAAATAGTAAAGGCAAGGAATATAAAATTAATAAATGTAGTTTCTACCCTAATAACATCTCCATTTAATGAGAGAGGTAGACATATAAATATACAATGATACAAATTATAATATTTCATGGTGCATGGTTTGACAAAAGTATGAGTAAAATACTATAGGATGTTATGTCACGTCACGTCATGGCAGGCATCTCCAGAGATTAGGTACTATGTTAGTATATAGAACGATGAGCAAGACATGGCGAAACAGAGAAAAGGAAGGAGAGACTTCTGGCAGAAGAAAGGATGCCTGAAAAAAGAACCATAGAGAAAAGATTTGAATAGGGGTAGATCTACCATGAACATGTGAAGCTTAACTTTCAGGACCTCTTGCTCAAGAGTACCTTTCTATTTTCCTTTGCAGTGCAGTACATCAAGCCTCTGAGTTCTTCTCTAAGATGGTAGGAATCAATAGAAAATTGGGATATCGGAGGCATGGGGCCCTGCCCTTGATGGTGGTCCTGGGACTGTGCATGGTTATACTTCTGCCTGGTCTCTATCAACACCCTGCCTTTATTGATCATCCCAATCCTATCTTAGATCCCAATTAGATGGATCTGAACAAGATGCTGCTCTGCATCCTGTTTAGGGCCACTGTGATTCAAATAATAGCAACCTGCATCATGCCAACCAATTCCCAGATCATCATGGTAGCACAATATTATACAGGGGGAGGGGTGCCCAGGTAAGTAAGGAGCTGCCCAGACTGTGCAGGATCTAGGGAGGCTGCAGTTCTCACTGTGTTTGCCACTGAGAAGTGGTACCTGAGTAGAACCACAAAGAAAGTTATACACGGAATGGAAAGAAACACTTCTAAACTATCAATAACAATAATAAAAAAAATCTAGATCAACCACATTAGAAGAAATTCAAAATGATTTTACTATTCTACAGTAAATATTAAAAATCACTGAGTGTGAAGAGACAATCAAGAAATTATAGCCCCTCAAATTTAGAAAAACAGATATTAAAGAAGTCAGTATATTAGTTAATAAAAAAGTTAATTTTCTGAATTGTTTTTTATATTTATGATATTTGTCAACTTTCTAAAATTTGTAATTTATTATGATTTTTTTTTTTTTTTAGAATTTTCTAATTGTTACTTTAGTAAAGACCACCTGCCCAAACTTACATAAGCATCTGGCCTCGCAAAAACTAGATTCTGTTCTGATCAATGGTGTTAAAAATGAGAAGTGAAGTATTTTTTGTTGCAGTTTTCCTCCTTCTTTCCATGTAGTTTCTGACCAAAAGAGCTACATGAAGGACAACAAATGTATATATGTATTTATGAACACACTCATACACACATTTAAAATTTGTTAATAGCTAGGCAAAGACTGATACCTTCCCGTGTAGTACTTTCTTGCAGAATGTGGTTTGGGAAACATTATGTAGGCTAGGAGTATGGCCTCCTGCTTGTTTTCCCTTGAACTTGATATGGTTGTAGTTATAAACCATGTTCTGAGTTAACCACTGAGTTGCTGGTGATATAGAGAAAATGAAGCACAAGACCTGGCTGGATCTGAAAGCTGAGTAGCAAGAGAATAACTGTTATATCTAATGAACTCACTCACTAGTAAGTATGCCCAGTCACTGTACTAGACTGATTAATAAAATCATCAGCTACTCTTTTCCTGGCTGGTGGTGCTAAATGAAAAAAAATGGTCAGAGGGAGATAGTTTTTATTCAGTAAAGGCAATTGTGAAGGGCCCTGCATGATAAATCTGATTTTATACTTTTACAATTGGGCATAACTGTAGGTTTTCAAAAGGTAGAGCTCAATTTCATAGATTTATGTTTGGGGAAAACAACTGAGTAAAATGAGTGAATAAGTGATTAGAAGTGAGAGGGACTATTCAGAGACATTGATGTCACATTTCAGACAAAAGTTGGTAAAGATCTGGGTAGAGACAATGGCAGAGGGAATGGAGAAGGTGGATTTCAAAGATTTTCTTAATAGATGTTTGAAGGTAGCAGACAATTAGTTTTATTCTGATACTGAAGAATTCAGAGAAATTTAGGTTTTCTTCTAGGCTGCTAGTTTTGGAGAACAGATAACTTGTAATATTGTTTGGAGAGTACAATAATCCAGAGAGCGGGTTTTATTGGGAAAATAATGAGTTCAGTAGGTAGACAGAACTATGAATCTCAAGCTTGAGTGAGATGTCAGGGCTGGAAATAAAGATGTGGGTATTGTCAACATATGGATAATAGTTGCAGTCATGCAAAAGGGGAAGATTTATAAAAAGATTAAAGAATGAAGAGGGAAATTTGGGGGAAAAATACAATTAAAATGGGAAAGTAAATAAAGCCAATGAATAAAAATAAGAGCGATCTGTCACAAAGTTGGAAAAGAAAATTGTGTAACTGGAAGGCCGAGGAGAGAATTTCAAGAAGTACAGATGGCCAACTTGAAGAATTGTAAACAGAAATAGACTAATCAATTTTGCTTTTATAAATTGAACTAAATGGAAGAAAAAACTTGAGACAAGAAAGCTAGCTGGAAGCTATCATAATACTCTGAGAGGAAGGGAGATGACTTCTACCAAGCGATAGAAGTTTACATAAAAAGAGGAAAAAGAGGCATTTAGAAATCACTTTGGCAGAAACTGACTGAAGCTGGATATGAAGAGTAGGGAGGTAGGGAGGTAAAAGTCAAGGCTAATTTTGGGTTTTTGTCTTGAATGGTGCTACTGTTAACTGAGATGAGGATTGGCAGAAAAGCTGGCTTGAGGAAATTTGTTGCGAGGTAATGAGTTTTGTTTTAAATTTGTTGACTGTGACATACTTAAGACATTTAGGTAGAGATGTCCTGAACTAGTCTAGAACTGAGGAAAGAGCTTTGAGCGGGAGTTAAAATGAGAGTGAGAAGAGCACAGGTTCTAGGTTAAACTATAAGAGAGATTGAGATCTCATAGGAAAAGCACATGTGTATGTGCGAAAAGTGCTTAGGACAGAAAACTGACACATGCACGACAAAAGTGGAGTCAGTAAGTAGCCCTAAATAAAAATCTTACTAACACCTTCATGGAAGGTAACTGGCAAAGCCACAGCGAAGCAGTGAATTCACACTAAGCTTGGGATGTGTAATGTTTACTAACATGCAATATAAGTGGGGGGGAAAAAGAAGTAGACTTAAGAGTGTTTCAGAGCTGGATTCAGATCCTGGCCCTGCCAGGTACCTGTCGTGGACTTTGCACAGAGTAGGTTCTCAGTAGTACCAACTCTCCCCAACTCTCACTCTTTCATACTTCTCTTGTTCTCATCCCTCTCTCCCTTCCTTTCCTATTGTGTTTAGTCATTGGAAATGAACCTTCTGTGGCTTTAAAAATCCCCAGTTGAAACACAAGGATTCAATTGTGTACTGTGCTGATAAGTAATAAAGAGTTCTAAACAGAGATAGACTTTAGGGGATGCAACTAGAATTTAAAATAACTGTCCTAATACCCAGGTAAGCGGCACTCTCTTGAGAATAGCAATTGAACAGGTTCTCTTCCTAGGACCAGTCACCTACACACAAGGGAATAACTCAAAGGAGAAAGAAAAAGAGGGGAGAGAGCGGTGTGTGTTACGATGTTAAGACAGGCTAAATAATTTCTACTTTCAAAATAAATACAATTAAGAAAATTTAGACATATTATTGAATTATTGATGGAGCTGGTAAAGAATTGAGAAATCATTAAATATGATATTTTCCCTTTTATTTTCTTTTGCAACAGAACCTTTCTTCTGTAAATAAAATCTTATACAAGTAGCAGAATTATTTTTTAAGAAAGTTAACAGTTTTTTCATATTGATGCAAGAGTGAGAGATTATTTGCTAGGTTACTGTCTACCCCATTAGAAAACCCTGCTTTCTCAGTTTTCCCTAACCCCCTACTTCATCTGGCCCCAGAGTACCCTGTGAAACTTTAGGGCTCGACAGAAGACAGTTTCTAATTATTGCTTTAGTCCAACTGCATTTAATAAAAGTGAAACTAATTCACATCGTGAGGATAAGTAGCTTCCTCTGAGTGCTGGTGGTGAAGTGGCAATGTTCTTTTGACATCTCTTCCAGGGCTTTTGTTGGAGGGGCCTTTTTAAACCTGCATATTGAGCAAATCACCATCTTCCCACTTTATTTTTATATCCAATGTTCTATAGAAATAAGAAAAGATTCAGAATGCTACTCCATCCTCTCCATATCCAGGCAGAGCCCCAGGAGGTTGACAGCCTCATGAGAAAATACATAAAGCTTTTAATTTGGGGGACTGACTAGCTGCCTGCCAAATTTGATTAGGTAGGAGTGGTAGTTGGCCAGGGAATGGAGCTGAATGAGTGGATTCCTTGAGGGCAGCCAAGAAACAGAAGTCTCCCACGAGGAGATGCGGCACAGAATCCACTGGGACTGAATTCCTGTCTAGGAACCTGGACTTAAGGAGCACACATTCATCTTTGGTGTTCAGGTGAGGATGCTTTCTGAAGACTGTAAGAATGTATATGGGAGACAGGCTGAGCTCTTCCATGGTCAGGAGGGTGTTAAAAACAATTAGACGATGCTGGGCAGGCAGGGTGTTTGCTAGTATTAGGAAAGGGAAATGGAATTAATGTTTTTTTTTTTTCTGAGTTGAAGTCTTGGACTTTGCCCCAGTGGAACTGATTTAACATCATTTTCACAAATTTTCTGAGCCTCTACTATGCCCTAAAAGTTGTGTGGTAAGCTTCGGATGATCAAAATGTTACTTCCCTAGAGAATTGTATATCCAAGATAAATTAAATCACCTTCTTTTTTTAAATTTACTTTTTTAAAATATAAATTTTTGTTTATTTAATTAGTTTCAAGTATATAGTACATTGGTTAGACATTTATATAGTTTATAAAATGATCCCCCTAATTGCTCCTTCTCTCTGGTTTTCCACTTAGCTAATATATTAGTGCTAACTAGATTCCTTCTGCTGTGCTCCCATCCCCGTGACCATCTATCAACTACTAATTTGTATTTCTTTAACCCTCACCCTTTCTCCCAGCCCCCAAGCTCCCATTCCCTTCATCCAGCATCAAATTGTCCACTATATTCATGAGTCTCTTTTTGATTAGTTTGTTCTTTTTGTCCCTTAGATTCCACGTATAAGTGAAATCATATGGTATTTATCTTTGTCTGACTTATTTCACTCATCATAATAACCTCTAGGTCCATCCATGTCATTTAAAATGCTAGAATTTCATTTTTTTAATGGCTGAGTAATATTCCATTTTATATATATGAACCATAATTTCTTTATCCAATCATCTGTTGATGGGCATTTAGGTTGCTTCCATATATTGGCTATTATAACTTGTGCTGCCATTAATATTAGGGTGCATAGATCTTTACGAAATTATTGTTTTGGTTTTCTTTGGATAAATACCCAGAAGTGCAATTGCTGGGTCAAAAGGTATGCCATTTTTAATTTTTTGAGAAACCTCCATACTGTTTTCCATAGTGACTGTACTATTTGCAATCCCACCAACAATGTATTAGGTTCCCTTTTCTCTGCATCCTTGCCACACTTGTTGTTTTTGATTTATTGATGATAGCCATTCTGACAGGTGTAGGTGATATCTCATTGTGGTTTTAATTTATTTTCTCTGATGATTAGTGACCTTGAGCATCTTTTCATATGTCTATTAGCCATCTGTATTTCCTCTTTGGAGAAGTATCTGTTCAGGTCTTCTGCCATTTTTTAAATTGGATTGTTTGTTTTTTTGTTGTTGAATTATATAAGTTTTTATATATTTTGGATATTAACCCCTTATCAGATGTATCATTAGCGAATATCTTCTCCCAAACTCCAGTTGGTTGTTTTTTTTGTTTTATTGATGGTTTCCTTTGCTGTACAAAAACTTTTTAGTTTGATGTAGTCCCATTTTTTCTTTTGTTTCCCTTGCCTGGGAGATATATCCAAAAAAAATTCTGTTAGTAATATCAGAGAGTTTACTACCTATGTTTTCTTCTAGAAGTTTTATGTTTTGGGTCTTACATTTAATTTAAGTCTTTAATCCATTTGAGTCTATTCTTGTATATGGTGTAAGAAGGTGGTCCACCTTCCTTTTTTCATCTATCTGCCAGTTTTCACAACACCATTTATTGAAGAGACTGTCTTTACCCCATTGTATATTCTTACCTCCTTTGTCATATATTAAGTGAGGGTTTATTTCTGGGCTCTCTATTCTGTTCCATTGATCAATGTATCTGTTTTTATGCCAGTACCATGCTGTTTTGATTACTGTAGCCTTGTAGTATAGTTTGATATCAGGTAGTGTGATACCTTTGTTTCTCAAGATTGCCGTGGCTATTCGGGGTTTTTTATGGCTCCATATAAATTTTAGGATTATTTGTTCTAGCTCTCTGAAAAATGCCATTGGTATTTTGATAGGGTTGCACTGAATCTATAGATTGCTTTGGGTAGTATGGCACTTAATGATTGATTCTTCCTACCCATGAACAGGTAATGCTTTCCATTATTTGTATCTTCTTCAATTTCTTTTTTCAATGACTTATAATTTTCTGAAAACAGGTCTTTACTTCTTGGTTAATTTGATTCCAGGTATTTTATAGTTTCAATGCAATTGTAAATGGGATTGTTTTCTTAATTTCTTTTCTGAAAGTTCATCATTGGTGTATAAAAATGCCACTGACTTCTGAATATTTATTTTGTAACCTGCTACTTTACTGAATTCATTGATCAGTTCTAACAGTTTTTTTGGTGGAATCTTTAGGGTTCTCTATTATAGTATCATGTCAGGCAAATAGAGAGTTTTACTTCTTCCTTTCCAATTTGATACCTTTATTCTCTTTCTTGTCTTATTGCTGTGGCTAAGACTTCCAATACAGTGTTGAAGAGAGGGGGAAAGTGGGCATCCTTGTCTTGTTCCTGATCTTAAGGAAAATGCTTTTAGCTTTCCCATTGAGTTGATGTTAGCTGTAGGTTTGTCATATATGGCCTTTATTATGTATTCCATTTCCTTATTTCCCACTTTGCTGAGAGTTTTTATCATAAATGGATGCTGGATTTTGTCAAACGCTTTTTCTGCATCTATTGATATGATCATATGGTTTTTATCTTTTGATTTGTTAATGTGGTGTATCACATTAATTGATTTGAGATATTGAACAACCTTGCATCCCAGGAATAAATCCAACTTGATCATGGTGTATGATATTTTTAATGTATTGCTGAATTCATTTGCTAATATTTTGTTGAGGATTTTTGCATCAATGTCATAAGATATATTGGCCTATAGTTTTCTTTTTTGTAATGTCTTTGCCTGGTTTTGGAATCAAGGTAATGGTGGCCTCATAAAAGGAGTTAGGGAGCCTTCTCTTCTTGAATTTTTTGGAATAGTTTGAGAAGAATAGGTGATAATTCTTCTTTGAATGTTTGGTAAAATTTGCATATGAAGCCATTTGATTCAGGACTTTTGTTTTTGGGGAGGTTTTTGATTAATGATTCTATTTCATTGTTGGTAATCGAATTGTTTCATATTTTCTGTTTCTTCTTGACTCAGTCTTGGGAGATTGTATGTTTCTAGGAATATGTCCATTTCTTCCAGACTGTCCAATTCGTTGGCATATAATTGCTCATAGTATTTTCTTATGATCCATTGTATTTCTGTGGAGTCCCTAGTTATTTCTCCTCTTTCATTTCTAATTTTATTTATTTGAATCCTCTCTCTTTTTTTCCTTGATGAGTCTGGCTAAGGGTCTGTCAATTTTGTTTATCCTTTCAAAGAACCAGCTCTTGATTTCATTAATCTTTTATATTTTTTCTAGACTCTATTTCATTTATTTCCACTCTGATCTTTATTATTTCCTTCTTTCTATTTACTTTGGGCTTTGCTCGCTGTTCTTTTACTAATTCTTTTAAGTGTAAAGTTAGATTGTTTATTTGAGCTTTTATTGTTTCTTGAGGTAGTCTGTATTGCTATGAATTTTCCTCTTAACAACTGCTTTTGCAGTGTCCCATAGATTTTGAATTGTTGTTTTTTCATTTTCATTTGTCTCTAGGTATCCTTTGATTTTTTCCTTGATATCATTAATAACCTATTCATTGTTTCGTATGTTATTTAGCCTCCATGTGTTCATGTATTTTCCAGTTATTTTATTACAGTTGATTTCTAGTTTCATACCATTGTGAGCAGAGAAATGGTTATTATTTCGATCTTCTTAAATTTATTGAGACTTGTTTTGTGTCCTAACATGTGTTCTGTCCTAGAAAATGTTCCACATGCATTTGAGAAGAATGTATATTTTGCTGCTTTGGGTAAAGTGATCTGAAAATATCTATTAAATACATCTGGTCTAGTGTTTCTTTTAGGCCCATTGTTTCCTTGTTGATTTTTTGCCTGGAAGACCTATGAATTGGTGTTAATGGGGTGTTAAATCTCCTATATAAGTGTATTACTGTTGATCTCTCCTTTTATGTCAGTCAATAATTGCTTCATGTATGTAGATGCTCCTATGTTGGTGCATATATGTTTACTGGGTTATATCCTCTTGATTTATCAATCCCTTTATCATTAGGTAATGCCCTTCTCTGTTTCTTTTATAGCCTTGTTTAAAGTCTATTTTATCTGATGTAAGTGTCGCTACCCTGGCTTTTTTTTTCATTTCCATTTGCATGAAATATCTTTTTCCATCCCTTTACTTTCAGGCTGTGAGTGTCATTTGATCTGACATGGGTCTCTTGTAGACATCATATGCATGGGTCTTGTTTTCTTATCCATTTGGTTACCCTATGTCTTTTGATTGGAAATTTAATCCGTTTATATTTAAAGTGATTACTGATAGGTACATAGTTACTACCATTTTATTATTCATATTTGTTATTTCTATTTTCTTTTTCACCCCTTCTCTTTTTATAGAAGCCCCTTTAACATTTATTGTAATATTGGCTTGTTGAATTCCTTAAGCTTTCCCCTGTGTGGAAGGAAACTCTTTATCTCACCTTCCATTTTAATCAAAAGCCTTGCTGGGTATAGTGTTCATGGTTGTAGATTCTTATTTTTCATAACTTTGAATATTTCTTGTCAGTCTCTTCTGGCCTGCAAAGTTTCCATTGATAAAATCAGCAGACATTCTTATGCAGGTACCCTTGTAACTAACTAGCTGCCTTTCTTTGCTGCTTTTAAGATTCTCTCTTTGTCTTTGACCTTTGGCATTTTAATTATGATGTGTCTTGTTGTAGGTCTGTTTTAATTCCTCTTTGGGCTCTTTGTACTTCCTGCACTTGTATGTCTAATTCTTTGCCAGGTTAGGGAAGTTTTCTGTCATTATTTCTTCAAATAGATTCTCAATCCCATGCTCTCTCTCTTCTCTTCACATACTCTATGATCGGATATTTTACTTCTTCAGTTGTCCCAGAGGTCTCTTGAACTATCCTCATTTTTTAAAATTCTTTTTTGTTGTTGTTGTTCTGATTGGGTGTATTCTGCTATCTTGTCTTCCAATTTGTTGATTCAGCCTTCTGCTTTGTCCAATCTACTGTTGAATCCTTCTAGTGTATTCTTTTTCAGTTATTGTATTCTTCATTTCTGTCTGGTTCTTTTATGGTTTCAAGGTCCTTTTTTATGCTTACTTATCTCTCTGTTGAGGTTCTCATTTTGCTCATGCATTCTCCCATACACATTGAGCATCCTTATAACCATTATTTTGCACTATGTTTCTGGTAGGTTGCTTGCCTCCATTTCATTTAGCTTATTTTCTGGAGTTTTCTCCTATTGTTTCATTTGCGGCATGTTTCTTTGCTTTCTCATTTTATTAGCCTCTCTGTGTCCATTTCTATGTGTCAGAATATTTGTTTTGTCTCTCAGCCTTGGCCTTGGCCAGATGGCCTAATGTGGAAGTGTCCTGTGTGGCCCAATGGTGCACTATCCCTGATCCCCTATGCTGGAGGCTCTGGACATGATCTTTGTGTGAATTGTGTGATCTTCTGTTGTCACCAAGCTTTATTGTTGTTAGTAGATCAGTGGATGGGATTAATGCTCAGGCTGACTAAGTGTGGGAATTGGCTGCACCCATAGGGTAAGAGTTGCTGTGTGAGGGCTGACCCCACTGAGTGGGATTTGCCCTAGCAGGCTGTGTACTTGTTGCAACCACCCTTTGTGTGTACCACTAATGGACTAGTCAGGAGTTGCTCCATTGTGGTTGGGGACCAGCCTCCAGATGTGTTATTTGTGGCCCTTGGGAAGAGCTCCCCTGTAGGCCAAGGTCAGCAGCTGCTTTTGATTGCTTGGGGCTACCCAGTGAGAACTACAAAGTGATCTGCTGATGGTTGTCACCTATGCTGGATCTATAGGTAAGTGGAAGAACAAAGCTGTAGGCAGTGGTTGGTTATCCCCCATCTGTGACCTATGGCAGTTTAGCAGAGGGACCAGTGCTCCCCAATGCC
The DNA here is from genome assembly GCA_003508835.1 of Eonycteris spelaea. Taxonomy (NCBI): domain Eukaryota; kingdom Metazoa; phylum Chordata; class Mammalia; order Chiroptera; family Pteropodidae; genus Eonycteris; species Eonycteris spelaea. The sequence goes on from PUFA01000016.1 coordinate 15,367,818, forward strand.
TGACACTACCTGTCAGTTGCCTGTAAGTCTCTAAAACTGGATGAACCTTTGGGTAATATGTATGTTGGGTGGTACAGGGATCCTGGGAGTAAATTTCCCCCTGCTACTATAGTGTCAGTTTACATTCCCACACTGTCTCTGTGGCTCTCTGTACAAGTTTCCACTCATAGCAAGGTCAGCTGGTGCCCACTTGGACCTGAATGTGCCACCCCAGGGTAGGGGCAGCTGCCTGTCAATATGCAGCAGGCACACTTAGTGTATGGGTTGGGTCAGGAGGTTCAGGGAGTCAAGGACTGCCAGGCCAGTACAGACCCCTGCAATCCCCTCATGAGATATTGCAGCTTGTACAGGCAACAGTGGCTGCCCACAACTGTTTTCTCTGAAATGTGCTCACTGTACTAGCCAAGGTTGTTGTTCTGCCCAGACTGTACAACCCAGAGCCAAACAGGGCACGGGAGGCTTCCTGTTAATGGGCCATAGGCACTTGTGGCTTGGGTGAAGCAGGATCTCAGGGAGGCAAGGGCCATCAAGCCAGTACAGCTTAGTCTCACTGCAACTTCTGTGCCCAGGCATTCCCGTTGTAGTCACAGATCACAGTGAGACCAGCTGCCATCTGGGGCAGTCCCACAGAGCCTGCACTCCTGACACCATAATTGCAACTCTCACAGGTAGCAGAGGTCTGCCTGCCGCTGATTTCCATTGGTGCCATCGTCCAGGTGTTTGCTGGCTGCCTTTGTGGATAGGGAGATTAGGGGAAGGGAGGCTGTTCACTGTCAATGTGCCACCTGGGGCAATTTGTAGGTAGGGTGGAGCTGGGTTTCAGAGAGGTAATGGCAGTCAAATCAATACACCCTCAATCTTGCTGCAACTTTAGTACCATTTACAGGGTCACGGAAGAAGTCCCAGATCACAGCTTGATCAGTTGCTGTCTGGGACTAACCCACAGATCTCCGAGATCCACCCAAGTTCTTGTTGGCAGCAGTGATCTGCCAGACCCTATATCAGAAATGTGGCTCACAGCACTGGCCACCTGCTGGGAATGTTTGGCCCTGAATGGGAGCAGGGTTTGGCAACCATCCAGCAACAAAAGCCCAGGGTAATCTGCAGGCTGGGTGGGGCAGACTGATTCCCTCAGGCCAGAGCTTCCTAATAGCTCTGTGGGAGGGGTCTGCACAGTCAAGCTGGCTGGGTTTGTAGATTCCCTGGTAGAGGGGCAGGAAAAGGCACAATGGTGGCTTCCTTTCCAGCCCTCGTTCTGGTGCCAGATAATGCAGACTTTCTGTGTATGAATTCCATGTGAGCGTCTGACCCACCGGTGTTCCAGGTGAGTGTCCGCAGGTCAGAAAGCCTGTGCGTGGGTCTTTCAAAGGGGCGTCTAGGGTTTCGGTTTCTTCTGTCTCACCCAGATGGTCTGAATCCCCTCGGGTTTTATAGTCACAGTGATGATTGGAATCTCCTCTTACTTGGGCTGGGACCCTGGACTAGTCAGTGATCTTCCACCACCCAAGGGTGCGGATCCAGCCAGCTTCACAACTTTGCACCTCCTATGGGCTTCATTGTGGCTCCTTTATATTGTCAGACGTAGGTGTTATGATCAGTTGGACTTCAGGTGATTCTCCACGTTGATTATTTTATAATTCAGTTGTAATTTCAATGCGGACTCGGGAGCACTGGTGGCAGTGGTGGCAGTACGCTGGGCGGGACAGTCAGTGCTGGGCAGCCTGCGATCCCCTCGAAGAACTATGTGCCCTTCCACGTTTATTGCAGCACTATTTACAAAAGCCAAACTTGGAAACATGTCTTGTGTCCATCTACGAATGGGTAAAGAAAATGTGCAATATATATTATACATATCTTTAGTTTTCTCTACCTGCATACCTATAAACCATGAAATATTATTCGGCATTAAAAATAGGAAATTCTGCCATTTATGACAAACATGGATGGACCTCAAGAGGATTAGGCTACGTGAAATAAGTCAGACAGAGAAAGACAAACACCGTATGATCTCGCTTATATATGGACTCTGAAAACATTGGACTCATAGAAACAGAGTAGAATAGTGGTTGCCAGGAGATGAGGGGTGGGACAATGTGAAGATGTCAGTCAAAGGGTACAGACTTTCAGTTATAAGAATTTCTGGGGAATCTAAGGCAAAGCATAGTGACTATAGATTGCAATACTGTATTGTATATTTGAATGTAGCTATTAGAGTAGAACTTTAATGCTTTTCACCATAACAACAGCAACAAAATTGTGACTGTGAGGTGAAAGATGTATTAAATTAACCTTGTTGTAGTAAATATTTTGCAATATGTATGTGTATCAAATCACCATATCGTATACCTTAAAATTACATAATGTTACATGCAAGTTATGTTTCAACAAAGCTAGAAAAAAAGAATTAGATATAGCAAGAGAAACATATGTATGTAACAACTGAAATAATGGCTTATTCATCCTTTATCTTAATAGCCTAGCGAGATGCTTAGTTTAGCATACTTATTTATTGAATGAATTTATAGTCCATCTATACATGAAACGGATTCTAAGCATTTACAAAATGCTTAATAAATACATTAATAGAATGGAAAATCAGGACCAGGATGGGAAGAATAACATAATTTTAGTTTGCAAAGGAGAATCAAACAAATTAGTTCAAGTTATATGAACATTAGAAAGTTATTTAACCTCTTTACGCTCAGTCTCATCTATAATGGTGATAATAAAAGTTTCTACTTCATGGGTTATTGTGAGGTTTAAGTAACTTAACACACGCTAAATTAGTAACTGGTCAATAAAGTTTATACAGTATTTTGCTTTGCTTTCTGGGAATTTCTTTCATATTATTCTCTTTCTGTCTTATGCAGTTTTAAATTACTGCCCCATCTTGATGGTATTATTTAACTTTCAAGGGTTCTTTATGATTTAAGTATTCCTTTTGCTTTTTTGTAACTTGCTTAATTAGTACAATTATAATTTCTCTGAATATAGGAAGGTCTTTTACTTATAATTAACTTTAGTTTTCTTCTACCTGCATAGGTTCTGATTCTTCCAGGTTTTTTCTAAGCTTTTTTGTTGTTGTTGTTGTTGCTCATTATCATTCAAATAGAGTATTGATTTTCAAAAATGTTTGATTAGGATTCTCAATAAAAAAAGCACTTTTTATATCAGGACCTGCTACAAATCATACATTCACATATCCGGGATTAGACATTTATGTGATAGTGCTTAACCTTACTTTGTGAACTATCAGACATCTGATAACCTATGATTTAAAAACCTGATTGAGAGCTCTGGCTGTGCAGATAGGCATTATTGACTGTGAGTTCACTAAATTGGCCTGGTGGGGCCATTCGGTTGATGAAACTTCAGTATTAATATAAGTCTTTTTTCTTAGGCTGAGCAGATTCTTAGGGAGGTTACTACCAATATCCTGTCTGAAAGGTCAAGGTACTGGCACAGCTGCCAGCATTGAGAGCTTAGTTAGGGAATAGTACTCAGGGTCTCAGCATCCAAATGCATGTTTATTTCCTTTTGCAATGAAATACATCAAGCCTAGATTCTATCTGGTCTGTTACTACAAAGAATCTGTGGTTATTTATATGTCTAGAAATAAACTCAAGTCTTTTGCCAGAGAAAGGGAGGAACAGTCATTACATGCAGTGCCGTACGGGACCTGATGTTTATAATTGATTCTTAAACAGATTTTCAACCTATCTTCCTAATTTGGCCCTTGTTCACCCCATCTTTCAGAGTACTGATGTTGCCAGTTCCTGAACCTTTTGAAGATTCTGCAGCCTCCAGTTGATTAGGTTCTCAGTTTTAACCCCATGCTGACCCATGACTCAGTACTCTTAAATCTCCTGAATTATTTACCCCTCATCCATCTGCTTTTAGATTCTGTAATTTTGTTGCTGATGTCCTCTCTACTTTTCTCCCCAACCTTTGTGTTTATGCCTAAAGACTCCTTTATCATCAGTTTAATGGAGTTTTGGAAAGAGGCGAAAGTAAATATGTACATTCCACTCATCTTCTTTACTTGAAAATCCTGGATTCATTTTTCATCATTATACTTTAGTAGCTCTGTGTCTTTGAGCAAGAATGTGACAATATTAATTTAAGACCCTGTAAAATAACGAGATGCCTCTTTGAATGTGAAAAGCACCTTACTGAGTTCCTGTAACATTAAAGGCAGAGGTGATATTCCAAATACTCAATAAATATTAGAGTGTAGACACTGACTACCTAACATTGTCCATAATTTTTGTTTCCTTTATTTCCAGACTGTTTAGGGTCTCGGGAGTAGGGAGTTTATTTCATGCTTTCTATTTGTTCCCCTTTATGCACAGCATGGCCCAGTGTTTAGAGTCAGTCAATACTTGTATGGATCTTGCAGATATGACTTTCACTACCTTTTACTCCTATAGATTTATACTTTAAAGAGCCATTATCCTCATTCAATTTAGACATTATCACCGTGATTGTGATTTTTTTTTTTTTTTTTTTTTAATGCCAGACTGCTGCTACCTTATTAGGATGGCGTGACTCAGGTAGAAAGTGAAAGAAACATTTGGGATGACCGAATTTTTTTCTCTCCAATCAGAGACTTGAGAGTAAGAATCTTCTTTGGTTGGAGCAGATGGAGATCACTCTTTCTCCAAATGGAGTGAAGAAGTGAGTGAACTTGATCAGGGGGAAATGTGGCCACTTCTCTGTGCTTCCATAAAGAGTGCAAGCTTTAAAAGGGTGTTAATGAGAAATAAGAAAAAGAAAAACATCTCAATCAATGCAGTTTTCTACCCTATAAGTTTTGGGCTTTTCCTTATAATCTTTTCTGGGTAGCGCAGGGCACTGTATTCTCTTAAGAGCTACTTTCTGGTCTAGTTAAGTTTTTCTTTTTCTTCACTATGCTTACAGTTGTACAGGTACTTTTGCAATTTCAGTGAATTGTTACTCAGCATAGATCAATACCAGTTTTGGTACTGACATTTTCTCAAAGTATATGTGCCTTTAAAGCTACCTTGTGAACAATTTCATACAAGCCGTGTTTCAGCGCCCTCGAAACTAAGTACTCTGTAAGGATGATGTCTGATCAGTTTTCTACAGCAAATTGAACCCCTCAGACCTTGGGCAAGCATTGGCGCTTGCCACAATAAAGTGAAATGGGAACCCTTAGGATAAATGATTGTAGGTGGAAGAGAAGATTCAGAGGTGCTGACCTGACTGGAAAATGCTGATTAATTCATCCTCCCCAATATTATGTTAGCATGGAGAACTCTCACAGTGGTGAAAGAGATAACCATAGTGCTTAAATTCCATCTTTTGGTGAAAACTCCAGAGGCTTTAATTCACATTTTCTTGATATTTTTCTCTTCTTGATAGAGAATTCCATTAGATATGCTGATCATATTTTTAAAGAAAATGTAAAATTTTTTCCATTAAAAGAGTCTATACTTATTAAAAAAAAAATGTAAAGACCCCAAAAGCAGGGATCATCTTCCTGCTATGTTCTTAACCTGGAGAAATAATCATTGTTATGTGTATGTATTTGTTTGTTTGTTTGTTTTTTCCAAATGTAAATTTTTGAATATTTGAAAAAAATAGTTGTAATACTGTTGTTTCTTAAATTTAATTGCTAGCTCCCCTCTCCATTTATTATAAGATAAAAGCATTTTAATATTGCAAGTTAATTATAAATATATTTAATTACAACTTAATATACTATGAAATAGATGATTTAATTATCTTTTACTGTGGGATATTTAAGTTATTTCCAATGATTTCAAATTTAGAATATAATAAAAGTAGGTTTTCATAGTAGTGGGAATAAAAACCTGTTCTCACTGCCATCTTCTCATAAGTTATAGCCCACTTTCTACCTTATTTCTAAATGAATTTTGGATAGATTAATAACTTAATATTTAAAATCATATTGTAAAAGAGCTAAAAGAATATAGGGTGACTATTTAAATAATCTTGATATAAAAGGATCTTTCTAAACAAGAAAACAAAACAGAACTACAGCAAAATAATTGACAGTTGTAAAGCCACTTAGCAATAAATAATAAAGCAAAAAAAAAAGGTCTAAATTTGATGTATAGATGATTCATTATAGAAAAAAAGAAAAATTTACTTAAAATATTCATATATACTAGTAATAAAATAATATGTAAATTAAAATAATGATATATCATTTTCCCTATCATACTTACAAAGTTTAAAATGGTTAGAATACCTCATGTTGTCATAGTGTGAGGACATAGGCAGTTCCAAATATAGAGCGGAATTGTAATTGATATAACTTGCCTGGAAAATATTTTGACAATATATATCAAAGATCCTAAATATTGAGTACTTACAACAAATTCTTGTAATTTATCCTAAGGATATATTTAAATAAGTGTCCATAGATATTTATGTATAGATATTTATCTCAGTGTTCTATACAATCATGAACAATTGAAAGTAACCCAAATGTCAACAATAGTGGATTGCTAAAATCATTTTGACTTAATCATAAAATAGAAAGCCTGGTAGTTCTTAAATAAAACGATGTAAATTTATATACAGTGTTATAGGGTTGAGGACAATTATTATCTATTGAATGGAAAAAAGCAATAGTGAAGAAATCATATGATATTCGTTTTGTGTGTATACGTTTCTGATTCCTTAGGGAAAAGTCTGGAAGAGTAGGCAAGAAAATGTTAACAGTGGTTATTTTTAGGTCCTACCTGCCAAATATATATTTTCTATTTTTTTCTATTAGAATCATGCACTTTGTCTATACTTTTTTGAATAATAAAAATATATAAATAATATTTGGTAAATACTTAGGTCTATATGTTTATGTATTTTTATTATTTTCTTCGTTTAGGATAAATGACTGGAAAGTGGGAATGTTAGTTCAAAAGATGTGAATATTTTTGAAACTCTTACATACCTTGGAAGTTGCCCTGTATCAACATAATACCCCCATGGCCTAATTAACATAAAAGTGCCATTTTCACCACACTCTTATCATCATTGGTGAAGTGATTATTTGCAAGAGTACACTTTAAACTTTAAATATTTGTTAATAAATCGAATTTCACTGTTGAAGATTTTTTTCTTTGAGGGCATATTTTATAAACCATAACAATAAAGTTTATATTATAGGTGATGGATTTTCAGATAATTATAAAAACAAACTGGCTTTTCACAGGCCACAAAAATGCTATAAGATTACTATGATTTTTTTTTTTTTTTGCCTTTTTTAGCTAAGAGTATACAGTAGTAGGCAAATTCCCTGATCTTTTCTTATTGCCTGCCTTTTGCAGTTCAGCTGTGCCCTTTGGAGGATCTCATGCCTTTTCCCTCTTCATTCCAAAGAACAGAAATCAATATTAAGGTAAAGGATATTTTACTGAATCTGTTTCTAGGAGGTGGCATTTTCACTGCACTGAACAAAGGAGTTAAAGATTGTGGTCCCTGGCAGCAACTGTCTGTTTTATTCATTCTTTCCTCTTTAAATCACTCTTATGCAGCTGGTGAAAGATATGGATTTTGTCTTGAGAACAATTTATATGAGTTGCCTATCAGCTTTAGATGCTGAGACAAATGTTCTTTCTCTTTTCTCTCCTTCCATTTTATTTTCCTTCCTCCCTTTCTTTCCATTTTTCTTCTCTTGTACCTGCTGTTTCTCACTGACTACCTTGCTGCCCCTCGTACTGGCCTTTCTTCACCATTGCTTTTGGAATATACAGAGAATCAATTTGAAGTTAGGCTTATGTAGAAAGGAGCTAGAAAAACTAGTTGGCCTTATTTGGTTTATGTCACCTTGGTAACAAACACTTCTTTCTGAGATCTACATTGGGACTACATTTGTATTATAAGCAAAAAAAGCCTCAAAGTTTTATGGAGCATGCATTTAACCTACCTCTGTCCCCTGGGCAGTATAGTTCACAGGAATCATGGAGTATTAGGCTATGCTGTTGTAGTAGAGAATGCTAGCTGCTCACAAAGACCAGTACTCTCCTCTTCTTAGGCACCAAGTTAGACTATGCTTCCCAGCTTCCTTGATAGTGAGTTGTAGTCATATGACTGAATTCCAGCTAATTCACTGTGAGTGAAGTGATTAATGTCACTCCTAGGCCACGCCATGAAAACCTCCACATATGCTTTTCCATGAATTTTCTACTTCTAGCTGTCAGGAATGGATACTTTACCTATGGAGACCTTAGGATCCATGAGTTAACGGTGCTATAGCCTCTAAGTTAATAAAGAGTGTTTATCATTGCAGGAATATTTTCATGTGATATAAGATTTACTCTGTGGTCAAGGATCCTGGGTGATGTTGCTAAAATGCTGCTAGGATGGCTCTTGCAAGCCTGGAGAGGGTAATGGCCTGCAGTAAGTGGAGAAGAAAGGCTGGGTGGTGGAAAGGGATTCAAAGTTTCGGAAAAGTGTGCATACTAGAGTGACTATAAGAGTGGAAGATCCACCAGCCAGCCATGATGGATGAGAGAATCCAGAGTTCACTTTACTTACCAAAGCAAAAATAATTATTCAGGTGAGAGGATCACCAACATCACTGAGCAATTCAGTATTGCCTGTTCTTTATAGGCCAAGACTGACACCAGGAGAAGCTATTACAGAACTGGTTTCTCTATAGCAATGGAAATAATAGGACCTCGAAATAACACATGCCAGGTGGAGGCACTTAATCATTAGATAAAATATCAATTATAATGATTGGATGGTCAGGGTAGCATAGAATGGGGCCCCACCTGTAAAGAGCTGTGGCAGTGATTAATAAAACATGGCATTCCTAAGGGCAAGCAGATGGGCAGTCAATAAGGAAATTACTCAATTTATTCAAACAACAAAAATAATCAAGGATGAGTGATCAGGAAGGTGAGAGCAACCTCCCCAGCAGAAGTCACAATTGTTGGCATGGTTTCTGGACATGAACCTTTTTTTAAATCTGTAACTCAGTGGCTGAAGGAGATACTGCATCTCTAAGAAGACCCTGCAACACCAATAGTAACTGTACACAGTGATGATTTCCTCTGCCTTCTTCAAAGAGACCTACCATCATTTACTTAGGTATCCACATGCTGAGGAAAGGGGCAATAGTTAGCCATTTCATTGGATCCGAGCTGAGAGTAATGCTGTGTTATTATGCTCCCCTTGCAAAAAAGTGGGTATATATGGTATCCAAGAGAAAAATAGACTCCTGGTCCAGGTCCTGCTCACGGTGGATGCACTGGTTTCACAGATGCACATAGTGGTTAATTCTCTGTCCCTGAATGAATAATTGGAATGAACATACTTGATAGTTGGTAGAACTCCTGTATCAGTTCCTTGGCCTATGGAGTAAGAGCTGTTATATAAGGGGAATCAAAACAGAAGTCGTGGAACTACCCCACTCCAAGGAAGGGCAAAACAAAACAAAAAAAAAAATAACAACCTCATCTTGAGAGGAACAGTAGAAATTGTGCCTACCTTAAAGTCTTCATGGTTTGTGAGGATGGTGATCTCATTATATTCACCAGTTAATTCTCACCATGAGAAAGCAGACAGGCTCTGAAGGATGCTAGTGAACTACCATAAATTTAAATAAGGACTAGTCCCAATTGTAGTTGCTGTGCCAGCTGTAGTATCTTTGTAAAAGCTGATTAGCACTGCCTCAAGATATGGTATGTGTCCACTGATTCTGCAAATGAATTCTTTGCTATTTCTAACCAGAAAAAAAAAAGGAATGAAAGCAGTTTGTATTCACATGCTCTGGACAACACTTTATATTTATGATTTTGTTCCAGGACTATGCTAATTTACTGGGCTTGTTATAATCCAGTAGGACCTAGGTAATCTGGATATTTCACAGAGCATCAAATTTAGCTGAACCTGTGGTATCATAGTTATAGGACCAGATAGGAAAAACTTGGCACTTACCTTAGAAGCATTCCTCTATGGGAGAAGAGGGTGGAAGATAAGTCTTATGAAGTTTTAGTGTCCTGCCAAATCAAAGAAGTTTTTAGAAGCTCATTATTCTAGGACATACTAGAATACTCTCTCTACATTATGGACAAGTTATTTATTTTGGACTTTCCATTACTAGGAAGGAAGCATAGCACTTTGTAGATATCTTTGCATTCTAGAAGCACATATTCCACGCACATAGCTCTAACCCATTTGCTAAGTGATTAGAAAGACTGATAGCTATTAATGAAACCAGAGCAGTAAAGTTCTCCGTATCCTATAAAGACTACAATGTAGGCAGCCCTGACATTTAGGTTGTTTACTGGATGGTTCCTATAGTGTGATAGATAACTGTAATGGAAAAAAAGATGCTACGTGAACTGCAGTAGAAAAATCACAATATGGGCCTCCACTGTTGTGAAGCAAGGTCAAGCCCTCTCTCTGCAGCAGCGAATTGTATACCTTTAATAAAGTGCTCGTGCCACACTCTGGGTACTGATAAAGACAGAGCTCCTGACCATGAGCTGTTAGGCAACCCTGTGAACAGAACTGCTCGTTATTTGTTGGGTTCTCTCAGATCCATATGGTTGAAACAGGTCTAACCAGGAATAAGGTCATTCTGAAGAGTGCCATTCAAGAACCCAGGAGTCATGATGGAACAGAGGACTGAGAAAGACTGGCTAAAGCTGGCCAGCCCACTGACTGAGTGGGAACATTTTCAATCATGCTCCAAGACGTTGTTCTGCAAATGTTCATGAATTACTGCCAAACTTCTGATATTCAAATGGGTAGGGTCATTTTTTCTACAAGTGCTTTGAGACTCAATATTTTAAATAACATTATGAGATTGACTCTCAGTTAAAATCTCAGAGTTTTCATAAACATGAGAGTGATGCTGACACTTAAGACATTATGTACATTCTTCACCTCTAATACTCTTTATCTACCTTTAATTTCTTTACCACAATTATCATCATATAACACATGATATATTTTATCTTGTTTATTGTCTTCTTCCCCTCACTAGGATGTAAACTCATTAAGAATATTAATTTTTTTGTCTTTTCCAGTCATCGCTATATCTATCCCTAGGACCTAGTACTGTGCCTGGCATATAGTAGTTGCTCAGTAAATGTTTTCTGAATTAACGATATAGAGGAGTCTAGTACAGTATCCTATTATGTTCTCTTAGTTAATGTGGGTACATGAGTGCACTGAACTTGGAGGGAAATAGAATGCTCAGTTCTAGCGACAGTGGGAGATGTGGGGAAGCCATTTTATGAAGGCGTTGACTGTTTCTTGACTATTCTTTGCATCTTCCCTTGAGAGGGGATATTGGCAATCATGGTAACATATGCCCAGCTCTGAACTGTTTGTCTAAGTAAAAAGGAACACCAAAGTAGGAAAATGCTGGCCTCTAGGGTTATTTAAAATTTTTTCATTTGTCAAAGAATACAAGTGCAGAGGACATACCCACTGGTTTGTGGGCTGCCCCTTTGAAGGCCTTGATAAACAGCCCAGATTTGCTCTACCTGGGTATTGTAAATTCTCTCTACTCTTGCTTCTTCTTCTTTTGTGTTTTATTTTTCTTTGAACTGTAATAACTTTGTCCTCTGAGTGATAGATACAGTGGCAAGGTTTAGGGTAGATAAATAGAATTTATAATTTGGTTAGCAATTGAGCATGCCAAAAATGACATGTGGATTTACCTCAACCTCCCAGGAGATACAATGCAAAATGGAAAAAGGAAAATAATTTCTAAGTCCAACAGCATGCATGAAGGCAAATAATTTAACATGAGGGTGAGAATATAACTATTTCAGAGAATAGGGAGTTAATAATGATGCTTGAATTTGGTGGTTCCTGAGGATTCCAACAGATACTCATCCACATTCAAATTAAATTCATATCTACATCAAGCTAAGAGAAAGTATATCTGCTAATTTATTCCTATAAATTATCATATATCCACTTTCTATCTTAAGGAATTTATCACCTAAAACTTCTATGTGACACATGGCAAGTCCGCAAAGCAAGAATCGGAGAACCCTTGCCTTTTTGGCACAGTAGTGGAAGTTATTTTAGGTGAGAATTTTAGCTAATGGTTCATTCCAGTCCAAATGAAAAAAATAACAAAATAATTTAAATTAACTCAAGTTCTTGATAACTTTTCAATGTGCTGATACAAACTCCCATACTGTTCCATTAGAATATAATCACTTGAAATTCATTTTCTGTTGAGGTTCTTTAAAAATGATGAAATTACACCTATGTACTATCACTAGAGTGAACTATAAGATGAGTTTTTGAGGCTTCAGTGTCTAAAATAAATAATATTTACATATATTTAAGTCTGCCAAAATGCCAGTGGTTTGTAGCGTGACACATGATGGAGTCTATCTAGCACAAAAACTTGACTTTTGCATCCTTTTGAATTCTAGAAGATTGTAGTAAATACCTTGAAGGAAGTACATGTACTCTGAAGTGCATTATATTCCATCCTAATTCCATCTGTCTTTGCTGAATGAATGATCTAACACCAATAGCAAGAGCTACAACAATAGCTGCTACTAGACTGATGGTTATTAAAAAAGTCAGGAACTTAATGAGGTGAATATATATAAATTAATCCATTCCTCATAAATTCTACTAATGGCTAAAACTGTGGACAGTTGGTATTAGTATCTCCCTGTTAAAAGTGAGGGAACTAAGACTCAATGAATTTAAATAATTTTATCCCAATGTTCTGCAATCAGTAAGTGTGATTGGCACATATTACAATGCAGATTGCCCAACAACAATCCCATGCTTACCACTCCTATTTTGGCTGCTAGTTGCTATCATGGAGACATTTTCTGACATCCATACCATTGTTTAATGTTTACCCAAAACTATCTGAAAAGGTGGTAGAGAGATACCCAATTTTTCTATTTCTTTTTTAACAGTCTCTGTATTCTATAAGCTAAATGGCTCTTAAAAGGTAAGAACAATTAGAGCAAATATTTAATATATAAAGAAATAATTCTGTTCACTTGAGAGACACGTAGCATATTAGAAATACCAGATCTAGCTGTGTTGTGAAGGTATACAGGTCTGAGTTCCAAACATAGGTTTGCCAGTTATTGGCTGAGGTTCTTTGGTTGATATTCTGGTCACTTGCCTATTTGCTCTTAGATCCATTCCTTGCATTTCTCTTGATCTATTCTGTGTTGCAGGGCACTGACATCAGCAAACAGCCTCTCACATGTTATTTTGCCAGTTAGAGTCTAGCTAGGATCAGCTAATGGAGGGCATTGGGAGAAGACTGGAACTGAAAGGAAATCAGGCTCTTTCTCTTTGCGTTAGGGAGCACCTGAGCGGTGTTCCGTCTCCTTTATAGTTCCCCAGTTCCTTCAGGATAGTGGTTTTAGGTTACCGGGGCCATCTCAGTACTTGGGCTTTGGTAACACTACCTACTCCTTGTCCTGCTAGTCCTAGGGCAGGTGGTGGTTTCCTGCTCTTCCTGAGCTCTGGGTTTTTCATCACTGTCTTTCTGTTTGCCCTTCTAGTTCTCTAAACCCCTTGATGAATAGTTCTGCATGTTAAATCTCCCTTATTGGACAACTTAATGTGGCTTCTATTTTATTAACTATACCTGACTGATACAGTACTGCCAAATACTTAACTTCACTGAGACTCAATTTCCTTATTTATAAAATAAGGATGATAATAACTCCTTACAAAGTTACTGAAACTCTCAGTGCTTCAGTTTTATCATCTGTGAAATGTGAATAAGAACACCGCTTACCTGGGAAATAAGTAAGCTAACTGCTATAAGAAATAAACCATCTGAATTCAGCAACTTATCCTATTAATGAACAGTCTAATACAGATTTAGGCAACACAGGGTAGAGATGTGGGGTTGGGGTCTTGTCTCTAGTTCACAGTCACTCAGCGCCTCAAGTTGAGGGCAACTTTGGTGTCTTCAACACACGGCTTCCAGGATTGCCTCGGGGGTCATGCCCATTTCACTAACCAGAAAATGAAAGGTCATATGCATGATTCTTATGGGCTGAGCCTGGAAGTGGTTCATATCACTTCTACCTACAATCCACTGATTAATTCAGTGACACTGTCTCTTCTAATAGTTAGGGAGACTGTTGAGTGTATTTTTTTGGTAAGTATCAAGGAGAAAATAAAATGATTTTAGTAATCAGCTAACAATTTCTGCCACAGTTTCCTAGGGATTTTATGAGGACTAAATTTTTTAGTAATCTAGACTATTTAGAACAGTGCCTAGCACATAACTAGCATTGTTAGTATAATGTATTACTGTTATTATTTGTATTAAATGAGGTAATGTTTTAAAGAGTTTAGCAATGAGTCTGACACATAAAATACTCGAGATGTAATAAATATATCATTATCATAGACATAATCATCATCTCAGAATTGAGATCTGAATATAAAATTTGGGTTTGCCACTATCTTGGACAGTGATTTTCTTTTTAGTATAGTTTTGCATCTGTGAAATATAAATGTCAGTATTTTTATTGATGATGAAAAAATAATGATAAATTATAGAGTAGTGTGGATATGAAGTTGCCTACTGACATACTTAATAATGATATACTAAAAAATGATTAAGTCTCATCTCCTTCCATAGATTCCAAGGATAAGATGAAGGTGGAAAAGACCCAAGATCAGTAAGAATAGTTTGGTGTCCATAAAGTCTGATATAGTCTGGAGGGAGAAGAAATATATCACACGATATTCTAGGTACTCTGGCTGGCCTTCTCAGAAGATACATTCTAGTTGTGAGCAGGTGATGAAAAAGCAAATAAATAGATAGATAGATAGATAGATAGATAGATAAATATACACACATATGTGTATATATATATATATGTATGTATGTTTCTGTATACAATATATGTTCAGATAGCAAGAAGTGCTACAACAAAATAATAAAGCAGAGAGAAGGTGTATAATAATGGTGGTAGCAGGAAGGGTACTTCCATAGGGCACTACTTAAGGCTTTTGCAGAGAGGCATTTTGAGTGGAGGTAAGAAGTCTGTGATGGAGATGGTAATGAGGGTAAGGAAAGTAAAGTGTTGGCTAACATAACCTGATGGCCTCAGGATCAAAACTGGAATATAAGTATGGTGGGATGTGCTTATTTTAATTTTAGACCACAGTGTTTATTGTCAGATAATCTTTCCTATGATTAGAGAAGGGAAAAGTGGCCAAATACAGGGGACCATTTTTAAATCCTAACTCAACGATTTGGTCAATGGTAGGGATCATTCCTGAGATTAGAGGAAGAGCAGTACTAGGAGATTCCCACCCTAGCTTCATCTTTTGGCATGACTCTTTCCGGCACTTGGGGAATGGCAAAAACTGAGTCAACTGAACATGCTTGGTGTGGTCAGCATAAAAACTTTGAACCAAA
Source organism: Eonycteris spelaea (assembly GCA_003508835.1). NCBI lineage: Eukaryota > Metazoa > Chordata > Mammalia > Chiroptera > Pteropodidae > Eonycteris > Eonycteris spelaea. The sequence continues at coordinate 15,383,212 of PUFA01000016.1, forward strand.
GTTTATCAAAGCAAAGATGGTATGTGGGGAGGGATGTTCTGGAAATCTGCCTGTATATTGAATTGAGGAGAATCATGCCTTGGATCCTCTAAGTGAAATGATCCAGTCAGAATTTTGTATCAATTGTGAGAGCCATGCAGGAAAAATGACACTGACAATAGACCTTATGTGGTGTAGTGGCAAAAGTCATGGACCGAAAAATGGACTGTGTCCTTGTCTCAACTCTTACTGGTTTTATTTGGTGATATTCTATTTCTCCATATGCAAATACTCTCTAACCCACAGGACTGGCCTCTGGTATTGTGAAATTCAAATATGTGTTGATCTTTTTTATGTACTAGGCAGTGGTTAATAACTTCTGAGGATGCAGCAAGGAGATTACATTTCAGAGGAGTCGGAAATAGAAAACAAATATATGAGTAGCATGGATAGTACATTAGATGGTGTTAAGTATTATAGAAAAATAAATAAGCAGTGTGACAGAAGGGTTAGATTTTAAATAAAATGAGCAGCGGAGGCCTCAATGAAAATATGAAATACAGGTAAAGACCTAAGAAAATGAAGAAGCAAGCAGTTTGTTTTCTGGGAGACAGATTATTCTAACAGAGGAAGCAGAAAGAGCAAATGTCCTGGTGCAGAAATGTCCTGGAGTATTTATAGAAACAAGAAAGCCAGCATGTGATTGAGAGTGAGAGGGTAGGGATGATGATTCTGAGAAGTGATGGGGTAGGGTGGGCAGAGCAAACCAAGGGATGGAGCCAGGTCAGTAGGAACTTGGAAGCCACTGTAAGGACTTTGGCTTTTAGTCAGAATGAAATGCAAGGCCATTCAAATGTTTTGAGAAGAAGAATTATATGATCCAATTTATGTTTTAACATGATGCCTTATTGCTATTTGTTAATAGAATTATATATGGCAAGGATAGAAGAAAGGACACTGTTTAGGAGAATACACCTTCTGCTTATCAAGTCCTGGGATGTCTGTCAAGCCCAATTAGAAGTAAGAAGATTGTTTAAAATATGAAATCGGAACAAAAGAAAATAGTTGAACAGGGATGGTATAGGCCATGTGGAACCAGAGGTTGGTCATTATTCCAGAGTACACCAGTTTGATTAGCGAAATGCAAATTTTTCATAAAACATCTCTCTCTTCCTCCTCCCTCCTTCTCCTTTTCTCTCTGTCTTTTCCTCTCTTTCCAGTGTAAACTCTGAAAAATGTTGCTTTCTAGTTCTCTGGTCTCTCATTTCCAAAAGTGCATGCTATTAAACTTATTTCTAGTTACACAATTTCTTTATGGTAAGCATTTTCATGTTTTAATATTTGTCTCTTTTTAGATGTTTCTTTCTTTTTAGGAGCACTCACTTGTCTCCTTATCAATCTGAAGAAAACATCCTGACCTGTTAGCAGTACACTTATAATCATGTCTTATTTCTTAGAAAATCTTATATTGTTTCCTGGGAGGAGGATTAATGCTACCTACTTTTTCTTTCATGATATGATCTACATTCGTAAAATGATGTTTTCTATCCTGTCTTTTGATTCTAGGAGTTTTTGATTGGAGTCTTGCTACCATGTGTTACCTCTATTCTTTGGAAACTAACGTTTAAGCTTAGTAAAGGCCCACAAATGAACTGAAGAATGACATAGTAATTGTTGTTCCAATGGGGGAAAAAAACATTCAGGGGGTGAGGAGTATGGGTTTCTTTGGTTTCAATAGTAGCAATTAAACTTCTAATTAAAATTAGTCACTCAATTGCTTTCTAAATGAGTCTGGTGACTTCATTAATCTGCAGCAATAAGTTACCTCTGCAATATTTAATATTCTGACAAGACAAGCCATATATTACCAAGTACGAGCTAAATTTCAGTCAACCCTCTGATATTTCTGGACTCTAGGCATCTTATTGCTTCTCTTGTATGATGAGGGCATATTTTGAGACATAGTTCATGTCCTAAATAGACTGAACACTTGTCTAACATTGTAAACTCCCAGAGGGCAGACACCAGTGGCAGCTATAATGCATTTTAGTTCACTTGAAGGAGTACTAAGAGGAGGTGATAAAGCTGTTCATCAACTCTATCACTCGGCTGGAACTCCCCTGGTTTTGAGGGTGAAGAGGCTGTTCTCAGAGGTTAAAATCATCTTCCATCTCTGAGGTCAGAGTCACACTCTTGTATCATGACTCTTAAGAACAACTTAATGTGATGTTTCCAGAATTGCTTTTCTCATGTAACCCCACCCTATGATCCCATCATGTTCCTAACCATCCAAATAATTTCTGTACGTCACTTGAATAATTAAGAGTTAGGGCCACTTATCATGTTCAAAAGTCAACCTATCAGTTTTACTTCAAAATACCTGTCCTCCAGGGATCCCATTTATTCTTGTTAGAAAGTTGAGAATGTATTCTCAATTCTCTTCTTCACTTCCCACATTCAATCAGTGACCAAATCTTATCTTCCATTTCTTTAACATTGCTCTGTCATCTCCTTTACTTCATCCCTGACACTTCTTTTATTCAGGCCATCACCATAGAAGGTAGCTCCTGATGGCTGCCTCTTAAACACTCCTCTCCCCTTTCGAATAGTAATCTAAATCATGTTTATATGTAAATCCCACCTCTCTATGGCCTGAGTTATTCAGAGAAAGCTGAGCCAGTTCCCAGTTTCCAGTGTAGGTCTTATCAATCCAGTAGTACTTTTACACTCTGTACCCCAGTGACTAGTTCAGAAACCCAGGTCTCCACATTCTGTGAACAATATGTTAGATCAAGAGCACATGATCCATTTTGCTAAGGAGATGCAAGAGGATGATTTGTGGGATATTGTAGTGGTGACTAAAGCCTGGACCCATTTACCACCATAACGGAAGCCAGCCAGAGGATGAAGCATAGCCAAGGGAAAGAAAATAAATGGATCTGAAGAAACAGCATTAAGCCATGCTTGAAGCTCACCCTACTTCATTATTTTCATTACATGAGCCAATAAGTTTACATATTGATTAACTGAATTTGACTAGGAGTTTGCAACATAGAAATCCTAACTGATACATCTCTTGCCAATGTTTTCACGATTGTTTGGCAATTCATTTCTCTATCTATGGTATATACCCCTCCAGTTGACCACCCACTCTTCTGACAGGGTAATCTTTCAGAAAGCCCACAAATCTATTCATGTTCTTCCTACTTAATCCCCTACCATGGTAACCTATTATCTTCAGAATAAATTAAACCTCATCAGCATGACACACAAGGTCCCACATTATTGGATTTTTTTTCTGCCTCCCTAACCTCATATCTCATTTTCTCCCAAAATGAATTCTGTGCACAATTCTGCTTAAATAATTTTGGCTCCTAGAATAGAAAGTCTTTACCACTCACCTTTCTGTCTTTGTACATACAACTTCCTCATCTTAGAATTCACCTAACTGCAGTCTATTCGGCAACCACCTACTTTGGACCTACGGTGTAAATATATGCATTGTGCTGGTAAACTCCTCCCCTTGCTTTTTACTTGGTGAGGTTCTGCTGCAAAACCTGGCTGCTCCGCAGAAGACTGTGTATGCTCTCCCTTGTTTTATGCCTCCCTTCCTGTTAGCACTTATCACTCTTTGTTTCAGTAATTGGTTATAATTGGTCCCTATTTGGTTCCTCCCTTGAAGGCAAGAGCTTTTTCTTATTTATTTCCATATTCCCAGTTTCTAGCATTGAGGTTGGTATAATAACTTTTCCATGAACTTAAATAAGCAGAAAGCCAGTTGGTACGTGAGATGTCAGGTAATCCTAAAGTTCAGTGAGGGAGCGACCTACTGCTTGATGAAAAATGGCGCCTGATACTTGGTTTCCATGTGAGAGGTCATAGCAAGTTAAGGGGCCAGAATGACTGGCAAACACATGTAGATACAAGGGGCATTCACATCTCAGCTGAGGTGATCATCATCAGCGAGAAAAGTGGGGCCTGTATTGCTCACACTTTTGATATTTGTTCAAAGAAAAAAAGAAACCTACTGTGCAGGCTAATACAGTAGGTGGGTCTCACATGTATGGGCTAGATAATGGCCATGGCCCGAGAGTCGGCATCCTTGGATTTATTCCAACTCTTTTGTTTTACAGGTGAGGAACCAAGACCAGGACCAAAACAGTTTCCCCTAAGAGATCCTTTAATCCAGAGTATGTGCCTCTTCTATGTGCCATCATGCCCTCCTGCCCTTAACTCAATGTCTTATATTATAGCAGGCTATGTCTCCCTCCTCTATCGCAGTGCATATTCTCTGAGTACAGAGAATGCCCTTTCATATGTTGTCACAGGACCTGGTACTGAGTATGTGCTCAGTAGATATTTTTTGAATGAACACTGAATGGAAACCAGGCTCCTGTCAGATAGCATTCGATTTTTGACATGACCACCACTTCTAACATGTAGATTTGTAGATTCATCTCACAGGAGGTTTAATAAAACTTTCCGTCCTAAGACCTTGAAAATTGTGAGTGGGATGGATAGGGGCTACTAAAATACTGGGAGAGTTATATAGATAACATCTCTACTTTAAGACATAAACATCAAATAGAACAATGTGTTGTGTTAGGCAAAGAAGAAGGAGCATTACTTATGGAGGGGAGTGTGGAAAGCTTCCTAAGCTGAGAGACCAAGGATATGCAGGATTTTGACAGGTAGAGAATTAGCTGTTGGCTGGGGAGTGAGTCCTGGTCATACACCCACAGTGTCATGCTTTCATTTCTGCCTCTATGAGCATCTCTGTACTGGTTAACCTTTATAGAGAGCCCTGGTTCATGGACTAGAGCAAGACCCTCAAGCCAAGGGTCTCCAGATAGATTCATTTTATTTCCGGTCTGTGTTTTCGGACCTGGGAGAATGTAGTCAAAACAAATAAAACACAAAAACACAAATAAAACAAAGAAAAACACACCAACAAAACGAAAGTCCCTAGACATTCTAAGTGAGTTTTAAAGCTTCTTTCTAAGTATCTGTAACCCAGTCCAGTTCTCCCTGCAGGTGAGTCCAAGCAAGTCATAAAATGAGTCTGCATCTTCCTGTAGGAGCAAGTTTTTGTCATTGAATGGAGAATTATGCTTGTCTTGAACACTGAGGAAGCTGGCTATAGTTCCACATTGGCTAAAAACTCTAACTGGTTTATGTAATAATGATACCAATATTATGTACCTGTTAAGTGCCAGGGTGTTTCTATCATTATCACTATCTCACCTAACAAGCTTTCAGAGTAAGTGTTACTGTGTTCCATTTACAGATGAAGAAACAGAGACTCAGAGAGGTTGAGGAGCTTATTAAATGCCACACAGCCAGAATGTGGAGTTGTTGCAAATTGAATACGACTGTAAATGACTTTTTAAAACTAGAATTCTTTCAGTTTTATTTGGCATGAAAATGCATACAAAGACTCCAGCTCAAAACCTCAGGGTTTGAGAAGGCTTTTATTAAAAGTGAAACTCTGCTCATGACACTTATTTCCTCTGATCCTAATACTGAAATAGAGAATAATATTCTTTTTGCTGTCCACTGTACTGTGCTCTTGTGCTAAAATAGGATTATATAGTGTGATATTAACAACAATTAATTATTTAGGTTTTTGGGAGAATGGACCTGGCAGGAACCATGAGAACTGTTCTGTTATTTCCTTTTGAAGGTAAAGACCTGATGTTTTTGCAGTAGGTTAGTATAGTTATGAGATGTGATGCCTTCAGAATCAGATATATATTTGGGTTCTTCTTCTTGCTTTACCATTTCGTATTAGCTGTGACAGGCAAAATAGTGAATTTTCAAGGATATCCATATGCTAACCCCAGAACCTAGAATATATTTGGTTACATGGCAAAGTTGCAGATGAAATTATGGATGGTAATCTGCTGATTTTTTTTCCAACTAATATATTTGCCCATTACTACAGTAAAAATAATTTAAAACCTTTTATTTTTCATTTAGAGTTGACATACAATATTATATTAGTTTAAGTATACAGCATAGTGGTTAGACATTAATATGACTTACATAGTGATTCCCCTATAAGTCTTGCACCCACTTGACACCATATATAATTATTACAATATTATTGACTATATTCCCCAAACCGTACTTTACATCTCTGTGACTGTTTTATAACTGCCAATTGGTACTTCTTAATCCCTTCTTCACCTTTTTCACCCAGCCGCCCAACCTCCCTTTCATCTAGCACCATCCGTTTGTTCTTTGTATCTTCGGGTTTGTTTTGTTTTGTTAATTTGTTTATTTTGTTTTTTAGATTCCACATATAAGTGAGATCATACAGCATTTGTCTTTTCCTGCCTCTGACTTATTTCACTTAGTATAATACGCTCTAGGTTGATTTCTGTTGTTGCAAATGGTAAGATCCCACTGTATATATGTACCACTACTTCTGTAGCCGGTTGTCTTTTCATTGGAGCCTTTAATCCATTTACATTTAAAGTAATTATTAATAGGTGTGTACTTATTAACATTTTATTGTTTTCTGATTGTTTTTTGTAGTTCTCTAGTCCCTTTTTATTGTCTTGTGTGTTGATTGTTTTCTGTAGTGTTGTGTTTGGATTCCTTTCCCTTTATTCCTTGTTTATCTTTTGTAGATTTTTGGTTTGTGGTTACCATGTGCTTGTATATACCAAGCTATCTTTGTAGCAGTCTATTTTAAGTTAGTGGTCACTTAAAATAAAACACATTCTAAAATCACAATTTTTACTCACCCCATCCACATTTATTTTTTTATCATTTTTTATTTCTTTTGCATATATGTTTGTGTGATATCCTTTAATTTATTATTTAATTACACATGATCTTTCTACTTTTGCTTTTTATCTTTGTACTAGCTGTAGTGTTGGTTAAACCACATAACAGGTTTTATTATGTGTTTGCCTTTGCAATGACAACTTTTTTTCTTTGTAGTATTTTCTTATCATATTTTAAATTTCTTTTTCCTCTTAAAGAAGTCCCTTTAACATTTCTTGTAATACTGGTTTGGTGGTAATGAACTTCTTCAGCTTTTTCTTGTCTGGGAAGCTCTTTATCTCTCCTTCAATTCTAAATGATAGCCTTGCTGGGTAGAGTAATTTTTCTTGTAGGTCCTTCTTTTCATCACTTTGAAAATTTCATGCAAGTCTCTTCTGGTCTGCAAAGTTTCTGTTGAGAAATCCTCTGACCATCTTATGGAAGCTCTCTTGTAGGTAACTAACTGCTTTTCTCTTGCTGCTTTTAAGATTCTCTTTGTCTTTAATCTTTGACATTTTAATTATAATGTGTCTTGGTGTGGGTGTCTTTGGGCTCATCTTATTTGGAACTCTCTGTGCTTCCTGGACTTGTATGTCTATTTCCTTTGCCAGGTTAGGGAAGTTTTCAGTTATTATTTCTTCAAATTGGTTTTAATCCTTTGCTCTCTCTTCTCTTGTGGTATCCCTATAAGCAAATGTGTGTTGACGTTGGCCCACAGTTCTCTTAAACTATCTGCATATTTTTTGATTTTTAAAATTTTTTGCTGTTTCAATTGGTTGTTTTCTGCGACCTTGTCTTCCAAATTATTGACTCAATTCTTCTTCATCTAGTCTGCTTGATTCAATCTAATGTAATCTACATTTTTATTATTGTATTCTTTTTTTTAACTGGTTCTTTTTTTTATGTTTTCTATCCTTTTTTGCTTGTTTCCTATCTCTTTCTTGAAGTTCTCACTAAGAACATCTATTATTCCCCTAAATTCATTGAGCATCCTTATAACCAGTGTTTTGAACTCTGCATCTGGTAGGTTACTTATCTCCAGTTTGTTTAGTTTTTTTTTTTTTTTTTCTGGAGTTTTGTCCTGTTTTTTCATTTAGGACATGTTTCTTTATCTCTTCATTTTGACTGCCTCCCTGTGTTTGTTTCTATGTATTGGGTAGATCTGCTACATCTCCCAGTCTTGGCAGAGTGGCCTTATGTAGTAGGTGTTTTGTGGGGCCCAGTGCTGCAGTCTCCTTGTCTACCTGATCCGGTGCTTCAGAAGTGTCCCTTGTGTGGGTTGTGTGTGCTCCTCTGTTGTAATTGAGCCTTGATTGATATTGGCATGTCAATGGATGGCATTGACCTTTAGGCTGACTGGCTGTGAGGACTAGCTGTGATTACAGCTGATAAGCTGTTGTGCAGGGATTGACCCCATGGAGCAGGATTTGCTTTAGTGGGGCTCTGGTGTCTGCATAGTTCATCCTTTGAGTAAATCCTTTGTGGCACTTGTGTGGTCTGAGGCCAGCTACCAGGTATTGGTTCTGAGGCCTCCTGGGAGGAGTTCTGATGCAGGCCAACATATGCTACTTTCTATATTCAGCCTAAGGCCACCTGGTAGGAGCTCTAGAGTGATCTGCCAGTTAGTAGCTTCCTGTGCTAAGCATGGAGGTGCCTGGGAGAAACTACGCTGCAAACTGAGGCTGGTTGCCACTAGTGCTGGGCTTGGAAGTGCTCAGCAAGAGGTATAGGGTGCCCTGAGGCTAGCCACTCCTTGTTTGGGGTTTGTGGACCTTTGAGAGGTTTTGGGAAAGTCTGTAGCATGAGCCTAGGCTGGCAGCTTGTATAACTTTGCTTCTGAAAGATGTTCCCTTCCTTACAGGAGTTGGGTGGAGCAGGGTCTCAGGGAATCACCAGGTTGGGGCAAGCAGTGTTGTCCAATTTGTTGAAGGCTCAGGGTTGGTTCCTGCCAGCACCTGCAGACTGGGTGGGGGGAGGGCTCAACAAAGGAATAATGGCTCCTGCTGGCACTTTAGTCCTGGAGAGATGCCTCTTCAGCCCTTTCCCCAAAGCTAGACAATTTAGTTCTCTGTATGTCTCTGTTGCTCTTTGAGCTGATGTACCTTCACTGGAGCTTAGGACAAGTGTTTGTCAGTGAGTGAGTCTGTACTTGGCCCTTTAAGAGGACATCTGGGTCTACAGGAGCCCTCCATCTCACCAGGGCTAAGTCCCTTTTGATTTTCACAGCCAGCTATTGTGAGGACTTCTCTTCCCAGCACTAGAGCTCTGGGCGGGGAAATTCAGTGTGGGACAGGGACTCTCACTCCTCAGGGGATCTCCACAAATCAGGGGATCTCTCCTGATCCTTTACCACCATACATTGATATGAGAGCAGCCTGTTTCATGTCTCTGCCTCTCTACGGGTCTCACAGAGTTTCTGCTTTATTTCTTTAATCATAGGAGTTCTGTTTAGCTAGTTGTCAGATGGTTCTCAGGGTGGTTCTATAATTATAATTTTAATGTGGTCATGAAGGAGGTGAGCACAACCATAGGCTGTTTACCATAGCCACAGCCCATTTACCTACTCCACTGTCTTGGCTGGAAGGCCACTAATCCACTGACCTCAAAAAGAGGAGATTATCTTGGATTATCCAAGTAAGACCAATGTAATCATAAGGGTTCTTTTAAGTAGAAGGAAGCAGAAGAGCCAGAGTCAGAGAAAAGGATATGACCATGAAAGCTAAGGTCAGAATGATGAAATTTGGCTTTGAAGACTAAGGAAGTGGGCCATGAGACAAGATATATAGGCAGCCTCAAAAAGGTGGAAAAGGCAAGGAGATGGGTTCCTAGAAATGGGTTTCAGAAAGAAATGCCACAGCCCTGTTGATTTCTTGATCTTATTTATGATACTTTTGTACTTCTCATCTCCAGAACTTTAAGAAAATAAATTAGGATTGTTTTTTATCACATTGCTATAACACATTACCACAAACTTAGTAGCTTTTACCACAAAGCTATTAATTTTGTGGTAATGCGTTATAGTGGTCATAGAAAACTAATATACTAGCTATGTTACTTTGGAAAAATTAGCAAACCTCTCTGAGCCTTGCCTGTAAGTAACTGATTAGTAAAGAGGAACTTCACTATTATGACAATGACATATAGACAATACTACTGGACAAACAATAGTTTTAGCGGGGCATAGGACCCTATCTTTATTATAATTAGGGTCAACCTTGATTTTCCTGTTTACGTGGCACTATCAATCCTGAGAAGCTCCAGGCAGAGAAATCTGGCTGACTCATTGCAAGTATAGCTGAACACCCACTGCACTGCACGTTGCCGCATTACTGACTGACGTTCCTGCCAAAAATATTGGTTGCCTAGTTAAGGGAGTGTTCCCTTCTTTGGAAGCCTAGGCAACTGCATATGTGAAAGTTTCTGGTTTCTGGGACTGCAAATTAAATGTCAGGGAAGATGGAAATGCTGTAAAAGGATTCTAAGAAGCAGTGCAATGAGTTAGACAAGGAGAAAGATCCTTGTTTGGCTCAGGAAGCCCTTTCATAGAAGCCATTAATAGATAAGTCTTAGACAATGGCATTCACTCATCTCCAGTTCCCTACGTATCATGATGAAATTGGAAGTTGTGCTGGGTGGACGTCATGCAACCCCTTCTCTCCTGCATAAGATCAGGTTTCGAAATAGCCTGAATTTGTGCCATTGACAAGTAACTTAGCTTCTGTTCGAGATTCTTTTTCTCTTCTGTACCTTGGCATAGAGTAATAAAAAGCTCTGTGAAATTTAAACATGCTAATGATAACTAATATTTATTGATTCCTTTCTATATGCAAGGAATTATTCTCAAGACTTTACATGTAAAATCCTGTTTAGTCTTAAAGCAACACTACAAGACTATCCAACTTCACAGGTGAGGAAAGTGAGGCACAAAGAGATTCATTTCAAAAGTTCACACGGCTAGTAAGTGGTGAAAGCAGTTAACCTTTGTGCTCCAGTGTCTCTCTAAGACTTGATACATGGCATGGTAATGGGTCACTAAATGTGAGCTGTTGTTGATATGGATCTACCTTGCAATATAGTTGTTAGGATTAAATAGGAAGTCTTTAGAAATTAAAAATAAAAGCAGTTAAATAGATTCTATAAGTGACATGCTGTTGTTTTTTCCTCTTTCATATACTTCTAGCTCACCTGGGTTTTTACAATGACCTACTATCTTTTTTCCTAGTGTGTTTCCTGATCTCATAGTGCCTTGATGGTGGGCCTTCTAAGACACAAACCAGAGGATGACATTGCCTGTCTGAAAGCATATATACAATACATTAAGTTTTATATAGTGTATCATAAAATTCTTTCTACATGATGTGGTTAATGCCCACCTTTCCAGTCTCATCTAGATCCTCATGTCCACAAATCAAGGCTTTGTCAGAATACTTGCCGTTTCTTTATCATGTCTCCTTACCCTTCAGCTGAGCACATCTGCACATTATACCTGGAATATGCTTACTCCGTTTCCTACAAGGTGAACTCATGCCCATCTTTACATTTTATTGCCTGCACTGGTACACCATTTTTAATGAGCATTGCATGCATTGTATAAAGCACCCATTCTGCAAATAAATCTTTGTAGATAGGAAACATCTCAACTTTTGTTTATTGTTCTTATTTAGTTTCCTTGTTCCTTGCTTTATTCATGCAAGTTCCCTTGGCCACTTATGATAGATATCATCTTTATCTTTCTGCTTGGTGCACAGAATTCAAGTTCTCCTGACTCTGGGGTCCAGCTTCCTTTCCCCTACATCATTATTCCCATTATTCATAGTCAATCATTATTGTAACATCTCTCTAGGCTTTCCATGGCCTCAGGACCTTCCTTTACCAAATGCTGGAGGTTAGGACCTGGTATCAAGGGTAGCCTTCTTTGAGGAAGCCCTTTCTGACCTTCCCAAGACTAGCTGTGGTCTTTTCTTATCTCCCATAGAGCTGGGTGACTACTTTATTATGGTGTCTGCCTTGAGGGGGTGACTATTATGCACTGAATTAAAATAATTATTTTAATTTAATATTTAATATTTAAAACTATTTATTATTATTATATTATTATTATTATTATTATTATTATTAATCTGGAGTAAGCCCAGTCTCTGAACAACAGGATAATGTTCTAGTTACTCCCGTTCCAGGCCTTCACACTTAATCTTGAGTGAATCATTTAACCATCTCTTAATTTCACTTTTGTAATCTAAAAAATAGTATAATAATTATTCTGTAGAGTTATGCAGATTAAGGATAGTCTATTAAAGGTCTGGTACATGGTAAACAGTGTCTGGTACATGGTAAGAACTAATATTTGGTAGCAAATATTACTACTCCAATTCAGAGAGAGACCAGACAACTTGTTCAAGTGGCGATGAAAAGAAGAGAGAATATTAGCTTTTGCCTTTTCCAACCCATCCAGGGACCACAACTGATTTAACATTAGCTATAACGTTAGTCCTAACTGCCAGGATAAGAGGAAAATGTTCAGGGTTGTCAATTTGTGTCTTTGTCATTAAATCCGATATCTGGTATGGCTGGAGTGTCCTGGGCACCTATTAACTGATCAATATTCATCCTTCCCAGACCACCTTTTTGGTGTTAACTGTTCACCCTGCTCTTTGATTGGCTGTCCAAGCCATCCACAAACCTTGTCTATGTTCTTACCTGTACCCCAGTTGATGCCTGATTTGGAAATTGCCAACTTTCTTCTCTGATCCCTTCTGGGTCTTGGCTGAGGTCTCCCAAAAGGGGTTTACTCTATCCCTTGAGCACCACTGATTAATTACTGCCTGGGAAGAACTCAGCCCTTAAACTCAGTTTGGGCTCTAACCCTGGCTTCCTTCTACTACTCACCTATTGGAACTTTTAATGTTCCAGAATTTCTTGCAACTCAGAGTTCACATGAGTTATATGAGAGGATGACTCATGGTTTTCCAAGGGTAGAAGACTGATGACAATTAGCTAGATTCTGATGTTCTTTTCTTTTCTTCTCGAGCCAGTTTATGAATTCTGGTGATACATATATTGGCAAAGGATCTGCCTTCACTTTAATAAGCCCTATTTCTATGTGTTCAGGGACCATCACTGTCACTAACTGTATCTTGTGAGAAGGGAAGCTATTTGATCAAGCTCCTCAGATTGCCTGGTTCCTTCAAGTGCCTTTTAAAAAATTTAGAGAGGAACATGTGTTTTCTATGAGGCCTAGATATTGATACAAGCTATTAGTTTAAAAATAACTTATAGCAAGGACTGTTCATTAACACTATCCTGAAAATCTGCCTGGTACCTAAGTTCCTACTGTTATACGAGGTTTTGTGGCAGAAAACTTTCTAAAGGAGATTTTATATAATGGAAAGGAGTGTAACTATTAAAAGAAGTGAGTGTTCGCCCATGCCCACATTTTCTTTTTTTTTTTATAAAAGGTATCTTTGAAGCAGAGGAATTCATCTTTTGCTATACTTTTCAATGCATAGATTGCCTCTTTCTTCTGTGCCAAATAGCAAACCTTAAGTCAGGGACCGGACCTCATCTGTAGAAATTACATTCCTCCCTCATTTGTAAGTCAGTTGACAATTCAAAGGCAGTTTTTCCTCTTAAGTACTGAATTCCCAAAAGACCTTAAAAGGTAGCTCCTTGAAAGTTTCTTTAGTGAATTAAATTGTGAACTGGACTATATGACTTATCATTGCTTGAACAGTTCAACTTGTGTTCCTCTTGATAAGAACTGAGGGAAACTGAATCATCGGAAAAAAAAAAAAAAGGAGAGAGAGAAAAGAATAAGAATTAAGTAGCCAAGTATGAGAACAGGGATGGGTAATAATGCAGTCTTGTAATGGATTTTTAAGAATATAAGAGGGAACTCTCCCTTTATACATTGGTCTTTTCACGCTTATTTATTCTGGGCATTAAATATTATTGGATGCTGTTTTCCACCTGAAACTTACTTCTTCTTTAGATTTTTAATTCATATTATCATTTCTCACCTTTAAACTAGTTTATATTTCTTGATGCCCTTGATTTCCTGATTGCAGGAATATCAGGATTATCTTCAAATCCTCCTTCTCTCATGCTTTACAGTCAATCAGCAAGTCCGGCCAGGTTTGCATTTGAAATACTTTTCTAGTTCATATCCACCATTACCACTGCAAGATGCACAGGCTCTTTCCATTACATTGCTAGTATTGTGGTTTAAGGGTCAGCAAACAACTGCCTGTGGGCTTTATTCAGCCCGCCAACTCTTTTGGTTAATTTAAGTTTTATTGCAATATGGCCATGTTCATTTCTTTATATAGTATCTGTGGCTGCTTTGGTGCTACCATGGCAGAAATGAGTATTTTCAAAACCTGAAATATTTACTTTCTGTCCTCTTTCCAAAAAATATTTGCTGGCCCCTGTTCTAATTCATGCTCACACCATCTTTCACCTGGGTAATTTTTTCAAAGCCTTCCAATTGGGTTCCTTGTTGTTAGTCCTAACCCAGTCAACCACCATGTTGATCCAAAGTCCCTTTCTATCTCAAACTCTAGCAAGTGTTTTCTAATCCTTCAAGACTTAGTTTATTTATAACCATTCTTTTTCTGGCACAAATTTCAGCCCTGGAGGTAAAATAGTGAGCAAGATAAACCAGATTCTTGCTCTCACAACTTTTGTTTTTTATTATGGAAAAACAGGCCATTAAACCAGCAATAATGTAACAGTGTGAAATGTACTGTAACAGGTATGCTAATGTAGACAAACTATCTAGATTTAAATAATCGTTCTATTCCATACCAACCGTGTGACCATGAGAAATCTGCTAATGTTTAGCCTCAATGTTTGTATCTCTACTCTGGTTCAAGAGATCGAATGAGATAATCCATGTTGGGCATGTGTCCTAGTGGCAGGTACATACTCAGTAATTTTAAATAATAATTATTGGGCAAGTATACCTCTTTGGGAATATTGAGCAGGAACATTTAAGCTAGTCTTGAATGTCAGGAATAGGCTGGTATGATTGTTGTTCATACTGAGATCTTAAGGCTGTTGGCAATAGCCGGACAGTTTCTGAGTGCAGGGATTGACTGGCATGTGTAAAGAAATGGAGGGGGACATTTTACTAGTTAATTATTCATGCTAAATAATTGCTGTCGTGTCTGTGCTCCCCAAAGGACTTTGTTTATACTGTGAATATAGCTATCATCGCAACATATTAGAGTTGTATTTTTGAGGGTAGAAGCTATACCAATATTTTCATCTTCGTATTCCCAACACTTAAATGACTAACACACTGCAACCTAACACACTACACGGGTGCTTGAAAAAGATTGTTTCACGAGAAATAGCATAGCTGAGTCAAACAGCATGATTTTTGGAATTTAAAAAACCCCATGCTTAATCTTGTTTCTGCCATTAAAGCAGTGGATTGACCTTGGATGTGTTAATCTCTTCTCTGACCCTCAACTTAGCTCTTAAATATGGAAAAAAATACCTGCCACATTGACTTACAAGGTTTAATTAGGGAGCATAAGCAAAATTCTTGTTGTGTCTACATATAGTAGCTTTTCAATAAATAGCTGTTGTTGTGAATAATGAGACTTTTTGTTAATTCTGACCCAGGGTATTAGCACAATTTTTTTTTTTTTTTTTTTTTTTTTTTTTTTTTTTTTTTTTTTTTTAGTGATAAATGAACTGAACAACTGAGAGATACCAGTTGGGTTTACAAATATTTAGTCCATTCAAGCTCAGAAAAATATCCAGGTCTCATGCCTGTTTCTTCTTATTTCATGCCACAAATATTTATTGAGTTTCTACTATGAGATGGATACTGAACAATGTACCTTCAGTACATTGAATAAGAGCCCAGCCCCCGCCCTCTTAATGCGTATAATTTAACACAGTGTAATTATTAAGCATGTCATGCATTTTTTTTCTCAGAGTTATTGTTTTTTTAGAGAGAATGTATCTTGGTGAGTAGCTGTGTATATCCCCTATATAAAAGTAAGTAAGCTCTTTCTAAGTGTCTTTAATTGAGGACATACTGGATGGAGGCAGATGTGACACACTGGGCCAACAAGAGTGAACATCTATTTTGTTTTTTGTTTTTCCTATTTATATTCTGAAATGGTGATTACTCACTTTTGGTATCATTCCCACCGAGTAACCTTATTGAAGGCAACTTCCATTCCCATACATAGGTTTCTGTTTCTCTTTACTACCTCCTGTTCACTTTTCTGTACATCTGATTATTTGATAATTAATTAAATAATAAATGTTTATCATTTAGTTAATATACATCCTGAAAAAGAAGGTAAAGATCAAAGAAAATGGCATATTCTAAATTAAATAAGATTGATAATGGCTACTCAACTTTCTTTCTACCATGATTCAGGAATTTTATATTACTTCTAGTCCTCCTGATAAATCTTACAAGTTAGGAATTACTAAATTAATTTTTTGAGTAGAAAACTAAGACTCAGGTTAAGTTATCTGGCCACCCACCTTCACTTGGTAACAGGCTACATCAAGATTCTACTATAGACCCACCTGACATTAAAGCCTACATACTTTCCATTGCACAATACTTTCTATGGGAGGAAGAATAACGTATCATCCCTCAAATGTCCACATGCTAATTTTCAGAACTTGTGAATATGTTACCTTACATGGCAATAGAGAATTGATTTTTCAGATGAAATTATCCTGATTATCATGGTGGCCTGGTATAATCACAAAGGCCTTAAAAGTGGACCAGGGGGAGAGAAGAGTAGGTCAGAATAATGTGGTGTGAGGACTCAATCAAATTTTGCTGGCTTTGAAGATGCAAGCCAAGGAATGCAGGCAGCCTGTGGAAAGTTGAAAAAAAAAACACAAGGAAACAGATTCCTCTCTATAGCCTCTCGAAAAGAACACATTGCTACAGACACCTTGATTTTAGCCAGTGAAATCCATGTCACACGTCTGGTCTATAGATAATATGAGACAATAAATTTATATTTGTTTAGCCACTAAACAATATTACTGTTATGATAACAATATAAAACTAATACACTATCAATCTAGACACAAAATGATTTAAAAGTTTATACAAAGTAATGATTAAAGGCTATCTTTTATTATCTTCCTGGAAAGGACTATAGAATGGCAGAAATCAGAACAAGATACATTCAGTGTCAATTTTGATATATGAGTAAGACTTCATGTAGAGGTAAAGAATTGTAAGAGTGATTTTAATCGGAACTTATTAAGAAAGTGATTGTATATTATGGCTGTGAGTTATCTCATGACTAAAAGCAGGGAATAAAGGGGAGGAGGAAAGAAAGAAAGGAAAGGAAAAAGAAGGAACAACCTTTAGACTATGTACTAATAAAAAAAGAAAGATTAGATTTAAATATTTTAGTTTTTTTAATTATTGAGAAGGAAGCAGCCTGAAAACAAAAATAATCGAGCAGGAAACATCTTTTATCATTCCTTTCAGTTCTCAATCTTTGCATTAAGTTAATCCAGTGGGGAAGTTTTTCTTCTTTCTATGCCTTATCTAAGCAATCATTTCAGCTTTTAAAAAAATAAATAATACACATAGGCTTCATGGAGATCTTGCATTCATTCATGAAAATAATAGAATTGAATTATTTATAAAACCAATTATTTTTACAAAGACAGTGAATGACAAGTAATGGTGAAGGAGTGCTTTTCTGGTAATTTAATTTTTAAAAAATTGTGAAGAAATTCATGCCAGCTTTTAAACTTTAACAGTAAATCTGCAGTGGATCAATAGAAACTCTTCAAAAGAGGCCTGTCTGGTCACAACTTTTTATTAAACTGGGAAAGTTACAGGCAGAACCAGTATTACAGTATTATCTACATGAGGTCATAGGTGTTTTCCAATGGGAATTTGGCATATAAAAATTATTTATAGCCTAGAAAGTTTAGGCAGAGGCTCATATTCTTTTCCTTGGAAAAGACGAAGTGCTGCCAAAGAAGAATGGGTAAGGTAGAAAAGAGGTGAGTTTCTGTTGGCATCTTATTATTGGATCACGACAGGCAAAAGCAAAGAAATGCGTCTCATGAGCTGGTCCTGGCCCGCACAAGCTAGTCTAGCACTAATGTACAAAAGGTCAAAGTAGCAAAGAAATTTGTAATAATTTTCTCCTGTTCTTTCTCTTATTTCTTTTCTTTACTAAAAGAAAAAAAAATCAGAAAAGTTTCTTAATAATTGTCCTCAAAAATATACATCTTGTGTGTATAACTACTAACAGTTTAAATAATTCCAGATGAGAAGCTGAAGATAGTAGAACATTTTCATGTTCAGTGTATACTTTTTCTTGCCTATAATGGTTCCTTTTAGACCTTTGCCTGAAAATCAGTATAAAAATGTGTGATGATATCAACAATGTTCTGAATCATATTTCAGGAGAAAAGCTAAGTTCTAAAGGCTAAGAGCTAGAAGGCCTGATAGAAGTTTACTAAACTTGTAAGATTTACTGGTTTTCCAGAAATCCAAAGAGATACAATTCCTTCTCAGTTGAAACGTTCTTTAGGCTGTCTATTCTTTGTCAGAGACAACTCTTTCTGACTTTAAGAATAAATTGCTGCGATTACATTTGTGATAACAGCTTTTTGCACTCTTTAATATCAATTAAAAACTGATTGATTGGGTGACAATTTTTTTTTTTAACCTAAGGTAAAACAAGCATGGGGGAAAGGAACTATCAGTGCTAAAGCATATTTAGTAAAAACTAATTCTCCACCATTCCAGACCACTAAGCCACATTCCAGCGGCAGCCACTATTATTAATCAGCCACCTAGAAGTAGTATGCTTATCCTTGAACCAAATGTCCATTTTTTTTTACACGTTATTTTACAATGAACAGTATTCTGAAACTTGCTTTTCTCATTTAACAGTGCACTTCAGAGATAGTTAGATATCAGCATCTATAGATTTTACCTTATACTAGTCATCAGAGGCCAGTTATTACATTGAATAGATACATCATAATCTCTTTAATATACACCCTGTTGATGGGCATTTATATGATTTTCAGGCTTTTGCCATCACAAACAGTTCTGCAGTGAGTGAACATACTTGAGCATGTATTTCTGCACACGTGAATATATCTGTTGAATGCATTCCTGGAAGTAGATCAACATGACTAAGTGGGGAATACACATTTAAACTTTTAATAGAGATATCTAGATTTTTCTTCAAGAAGATCATACCAGTCTCACGCCCACCAATGGTATCTGAGAGTCTTGTTTTACCATAGTCTCTCTAACATAGTATCATGCTTACTGGTCATTGTTAACGTGACAAGAATAGTGGAGACTCATTGTTGTAACACATACTTGTTTAATTACACATTTATTCAACACGTAATTTTTTAAAAATATATTTTTCAACAAAAACAATTATTGAGAGAGCCTGTTTCAGGTCTCTATTGCTATGAACAAACTATTCCCAAACTTAGTAGCCTAAAACATTTTGTTTCTATTTTATCTTCTAATTCTGTGAGTTGGGAATTTCTGTAGAACCTACTTGGAACAGCCTGTCTCAGTTCCATAACCTCTGGGGCCTCAGCTGAGTTAACTCTAGTGGCTGGGGCAGAATAATGAGTTAGCCAGAGAGTCTAAGTGTCTGTCTGTCCGTCTGTTTGTCTTTTTCTCTTTCTTCTTCCCTGTGCGCACAAAAAGCTCTCCATTTGGCTAGCTTAGGCTTTCAAACGAGGTTGATAAACTCAAAAAAGGCCTAGTAATTAAGAACTTTTTTAGTTCTGCTCCACAGAGTGTCTCTTTTGAGATATGCATTTTTAAAATCCTTATAATTGTGCTAATTTTAAGATTTGTGAAACATTTTATTTATCATATGAGGTCTTGAAATACGATTAGCTAATGTAGAGGACTGGAACAGTTCTCAAATGGTATCCTTTCTTATCCTCCGAGGTTTTAACAAATTGGGGTGACTATTTGTTTCCTAGATTCTTTCCTCAAATTCTGCACAACTATTGGTAATAGAGAAAGTACTTTTTTGATGAAATGCAAGCCATGGTTTATATATTAAACTGAATTTAAAATGAAATTTTTTTTTCAGCAGATGTTAATACTTTACTTCCCAACAAATTGATTTCTTGTCTTCATTGGATTTGTGTTCTGATAAGATCACAGTGAATAGTCAATAATTACAGAAAATACAAACTTTGCTAAGTGCTATGACATGTATAATATAGAGCCTTTTGTGCTTTTGGTGATTAGGGGGAGGTTTTCCTGAGGAAGTAAAATTTGAAATGAATTCAGAAAAAGAAGAGGAATTAAGTAGATAAAGAACACCAATGTAGGAAGTGAAGCTATAGGGAGAGGGTAGACTGGGAAGAGAGGGTAGCAATAGGTAGGGCATACATTTCAGAAAGAATGCCAGAGCATTTAAAAATCCCTTGAAGTGAGAGAGAACATGATGCCTCAAGGACCTGACGCAAAACCATAATGGAGAGCCAGAACAGAGAGGGCTGAGACAGAAGGCACAACATGAGTCTGAATTATAGCCTTTCTAATGGGCTATATTAAGGACTTGATCCTTTATCTTAAGATCACCAGGTAATAAACAACTAGAAAATGCCTCTCAACTCCAGGTCCATGTTCATTGCTGTGCCGACTTCCAGCCTCCAGACGTATTAAGCCAGGGACTGGGAGTAGGAAGGAAAGAGATATTGTCCCAGGAGTTTGGATCCTGGATGGAGTCTAGGGTCTGGGAAAGAAGCCATGGGAGTTTGAATGAAAAGATTTTATATCTGAAAGGTTTCACTTTAATTAATTAGGAGACAGTGTAGGAAAGAAAAAAAATTCTGTTTTTCTAGAATAGAAGGGTTTTAATGTAGGAAATTAGGTGCTTAGAATAATTATGTTTAGGGAAGTGGAAGTCAGGAATTCTCCTACTGGACTGTTGATTTCAAGATTCAGCTTCTGTTGTTGCAAACTACATATCAGGATGCTACTGCTGCTATGACGACAGTCACAACTGCTTCACATTCATGTAGCTGGTGACTAGACATGGGAACAAGGAGTCCAGCCACCTCAAACACTGACATCTGTTGGAACTTGAGGAAAATAGACCCTACCTCTTTTCCACCCTCCGAATCTTGACTAAGTGCATCTTGTTGGCAGAAACCAAACTGCATACATATTCCTATTCGCAATATAGCTGGGGTTAAGTTGTCTTCGGGCTTGTAATTGCTGTAATTTATAAAGGCAGTGGGAATGGGTGAGTCGATAGATAATATCCACTGAACAAACCTAATTCTCCTGAAAAACCTTTGACAAATAAGCCAGGGATGAGAAATGAAGAGTGAGCCCCATAGCAAACTCTCAGTGAACTCCAGCAATAAATGATAGCTGTGAGCTGAGGAATTAACAATTCAAAATTTCTAATACTGTGTTGGACATTAAATATATAATTCTTGGATGGGTGCCCCGAATAGATAATACCTTTCCTAATCTATTTGTGAACAAGTTGAAAAAATTCTAAAGAGGAAATATGGAGGTCAAATTTTTTTCCTCACAGGTCACTAAAAGATGAACTTTTATGTATAGGATTTTTTTTTTTTACAGGTAAAAGTGTATAATGTATGACAGTTCTTTTAATTATGACCACAGTTTTTATTTCATATAATCCTAAAAATAACTTATATAATTGCCTTACTGGTTTTAAGAAATAGTATAAATTGTCTAAAACTGAATATGTGATAGTGGAGAAAACATGGTAATTAGCATTAAAAGATACATGTTCTAGTTCTTGCCTCTTCCTTGGAAAAGTTACCACCTCTTGGTGTCTCAGTTTCCTCAGATGTAAAATTAGATATTTGAGATTTAAAGATTTCCCAAGTGTCTTATGCTCTAAAATTCTACTTTATTATTTTATAAATGGACTAACTTGAGTTATATGCAGACATAACCACACTGACACCCAAAAGGATGATGTATCAAATGACTTTGACTCTTCCGCTTAGTTTGAAGTCTAGAGATTGCTCAGAAACTTTGATCTATTTTTCTCTTGCTGCTTTAAAGAAACGGAGCTTTATGGAGCTCCTTTTCTCCCCACATCTCACCACACAGATTCCTTTTAATTCCTGAGATAAAAAAAAAACAATCAGCACAATGTACCTATTTTTCAAGAAGAAAGTTTGCAATCATGGAAACATCCCTTAAAATCACCTGTGCGACCTTTTATGATGAGCAGAATGTCCAACAATTCAGCATCCATAGGACAGTTTATTTAAAACCTGTCACTGGTAGTTTCTAAATACCATGGGAGCAGCTGAGGACTAGGTCCTCATGGGAGACAATGTAATCATTTTGAACCACAGAGGCCTCCATACACATCCATCCATTCAGCTTTCTCAGAAGCCTCTTGTGCTGCTGTCAAACAAGTGAACGAACACCTTCCTGAGATATGAGCCTTCTCATTTGAAAAACTAATTTCATAAACAATAAAATTTTACATTTTTTTGGTCCTTATCAATTGCAATTGCTTGAGATTGATGTTGGGTTTTCATGGGCTTCATTTTGCAATACGAAGAACAAAAGCCTCCCAGGCTTTTCCGGAGGTGCCAGCTGTAGCCTTACTATGAGGACTTGTAAAATGCTGGCTTATTCCATAAAAGAAAGTGGAAAATTTGAATTTGTTTTAGGCATTTTCCTTTTCCAGCTGCAGAGTTATCTTTTTTTTTTTTTTTTAATGCAAAGATATTTTACTTATGCTGATGCTTCTTCTCTCCTTATTTGGTCAATGGAACAATTTATTGAATGTCATCTTTCTAGAAAGATCTGTTCTCGAGAATTAGCTTGCTGAGTCAGAGGATGTTCCATAAAGCCACTAAACAAAAGCATTAAGACTTCTGATTACATCAAGCTTACCCTGTAAGAGGAAGATATGAGCTGGGAATGCTTACCAATATTCATAACTCCCTTCAAAGAAATTAATTGCCTATCTTATTTTTCTACTTGATATTTAACATTATTGAAGTAAGGAAGCACAATAGGATTCAGAGACAGAGTTAGAAGAGTTGAAGAGAGAGTGCTACAGTTAAGAAAGGAATAAAAATGATAAGAGAGAGAGCAGTAATCAGAGAGGCCAGAGGGACACAGAGAGGTTCTTGTAACAAGAAATGGAAGGATGCATTCTTCTCTCCATGTTTCCCCTTCCACCTGCTCCTAACTCAATTCATGTTTGGCTCAACACGCCTACTATTCTCCGTATTAATGCCCCCGACCCCACTTCTCAGATGTCCAAGGTTGTATCGTATTGCCAATCCTACCTTTAAAACAGTTCAAAAGTAACTTACTAGGAGAGTGAAGGAGAACCTGAAGGAGTCATAAGATTGATCACTACTGAAAATATTCCCTAGAAACTGTTCATTTATTGATCTCACGTTTCATGTTCTGCTCTATACCAGAAGCTGGGATACAAAGATAAAATCAGACCTTAAGAAGCTCACCGTGTAGTGGACAAGTGAACTGGCTATTTCAGTAGATTGAGCCAAGCACTAAACTGAAGGGATATGCCAGGTGTTTGGGGAATAAAGAATGGTTGGCTTTAGGAATAAAAACAGGTGACATTTGTACGAATATTTAAAGGGGTAATGGTGCTTCACCAAGTGGTCAAAAGCATAATAAAGGAAAGATGTGATGGGGTCAGCTGTGGGGATATAATATGCAAAACTATGAAGAAACCCGTCCTCAGAGAGGTATAATTGGTTTGGCATGGTCGAATCCCCAGCTGAGTGGTGGTTATAAAATGAGTTATAAGACGAAATAAATACACATTGGAACAGTGGAATTTTTCCTCATTGCTTTGGTAGCTATACCACTTTTTGTCTAATTGAAGTCTTTCCTTTTTTTTCTTCCACTTATTCTTCTTCCCAAATCATCGATACATTCTTTAGGTTTTTAGGACTCCTTATGTTTAACTTCGATTTTCAAGCAGATCTTTAAAACCTTTGTTTATTAAGGTAGGTGAGGTGATGATAGGTGCTTTTTAGGGAAAGACAACCCATTTGTAATTGTGGCAGGCTGTGGGGAGAAAAGCCCAGGGTGGTTACTGATGGGGTTGAAGAGGTGGGTATTGAGAAATAGTGACCCTGAAGGAGCCAGAAGTGAGTCTTCATGGAAAATATGGTGGTGCCGTGGAGCTGCCTGAAGTGAGTATAGAACTAATAAGGAGTAAACTGGGATCTTCTCTTCCTACTGGAATAGTGATATTCTGCAGCTGGAACTATAGAGACAGAATAGGAAACATATATGAGGATTGAACATCAGTGGATTCATGGACTAAAGCAGAAACTCATGTCTTCACGGAACTAGGGACAGGGATAAATGGGGGAGTTTTGGGGCCAGAGTAATGGATAAGGCTTAAGGAGAGATTGAAACTCAGGAGGAGATAAAGGTTGGGAAAAGGTAAAAAGTTGGTTAAGTGCTCAGAGATGGTTTGAGGAATTGAGATAACAATCAGGCATGTCTGTCTCCTGGCTCGATAACAATGTGGCTGTTGCAATGTGTCTATATCAAAATCGCCTTTGAACTTTGCATTGGAGTGTTCTTCTTTGAGTTAGAAATACCATTGCTAACTCAGGGGATGGTGTTGGGATTAGAGAGGATTTTCAGCCTAGTATTAAAATTTAATGTATGTTTCCTATAGGGGAAAAATACATCAGTTAATCAGAAATCTGGCAAAGGAAACAATTTACAATATGTGCTGGAGTAGATCTCAAATTTCCATCTAGGAAAGCATAAGAAGTTTAAGGATAGATGATTAGTTTTATAGTGTGGGCATCATCAGGAATTCTCAACATCTGAATGCAGTCTACATATTGAGTATTAATAAATGTTCTCTGTGGCTTTTCTGTTAATTACGTTAATATACATTGATGTTAAGAGCGCTATTTCAGAGATTCCCAGAAGTTCTGGTAAATGATGAGGTAGAATGCCTTTCCCACTTTCCATAAAAATACTTGCATAGAGAATTCATGAAGAATTTTCATTGTTGAAAATGCTGTAGAATTGTAGTTTTGTTTTATACCATATTGCTTGGTTGTGAGCAGACAAGCATTTTGTATTAATAGGAAATCATGCAATATGAGTTGCAGAAAACGTATGTTTTAGTTCTAAGAGAGTGAATAGAGTTTGAGGATAATGGGTCAGTAATGGGAAATCTGAAGAAGACTTAGCCCAATGTGTTACAAGAAGTTAACATGGAAACCAGAGTTCTTTGCAGACCTGCTCATAACACAGCAGAGCAAGAAAATATTTGAAGTTAAGGGAAGGACACCTGATCAGAAATCTACAAGCAGTTGGCATGGTTGTATTTAAGCATATTTAAGATTCAAAGATAAAATTGAAGGCATAAACTAACAATCATTGTAGAGAAGAGCAGGATAAGAGGCATGATAACTTCAATGCATTTTGTAACTGTGCTATCATGATTCTAGCATGATTTTAATGCCCTGAAAGCAACAGAGATGTAGCACAGAGCTTTGTACCCTAAATTATTTACCCTTTACGCAGCCTTCTTGAAGGATCCATTCAACAAAGACAACCAACCTCTTAGGCAGGTTCTCTTGGACACTTCTTCAAATATCCTCATGGGTAACAGGGAGGCAGGGAAAAAGATCTCTTGGTCATAAGGCTATGGATGACCAATCAAAAGGGCAGGGTGGCCTGTGCCATAGACAGTAACTAGGGAGAATGAGCATGCTGATTCTTAACTACATCCTATCAATGACAGATGAGCACAGATGAACCGAGAACTTTCATTTAAAATTTCATGGCGAACATAATGTACAGCAATTCAAATTTTATCTATTTTTGAAATGTTATTCCATCACATATTTACAAGGAGGAAAAATATTTTAGATGTAGTAAACAGTAGAAGCGTGACAGGTTCCAGAAGACATTATCCAGTCTCATGTAGCAATAACTCTCACACATTAACACTGCAAATGCCTGGCCAGAAAGTACTCCATCACCTGGAGGAGGATTTTAAGCTTGGCATCTCCACTGACGCTTTGCTTTGATTAAGGCTCCTGCCAATAGATGTGATCAATGTTCTGCTTGCCTAGTGGAACCTCCTAAATTCTCATTTGCAGCTGTCACTTTTCAGGGACTTGCAAACTCTCAGATCATTAAAGTGGCATGCCACGTGACTCAGATTTGACAGACAATCGCTTACTAAAAATATCTGTCCCTATCAGTGCTGATGTTCTAAAGGGATATTTTCAGCTTCTTGTTCTCTCTCCCTCTCTGTGATGACACTGTACCCGGTGAGTTGAAAGCAGCAGAAGAAATAGCATTATTAAAGGCAGCAGGTTATTGCGGTGCACAGCCTGCCAATGGGATTTGGGTCAAAAACAGGAACCCAAGCAGTCCTCTGAAGGTCTAATCTCTGTTGATCCCTGTAGACCATGGACCTGTCACTGCACGCTCTCATGCTCCTCAGACAGCCATAACTCTTCTCTCCAAATGGCCTTTAATTAGAACTGCAGTCCCTGTTGCTTGGTTGGGTAGGTTGGATCTGACTTTGTTCGAGGCCATTATAATCGCTCTCGGTTCATGCTCATTGGTTATGTCAGAGATTAAGGCCTTGCATGATTTCTCAAATTGACGAGTAGTGATGGTTATGGGTTGAGAAAGCTAGATACTTGTGAGAAATGGATCTTAAAAGACAAAGTTACTCTAGGGTCTCCTCAATTCCTCTTTGCACATGTCTTGAGTTTTTCAACAGGGTAACACACAGCAAAGGAGATATTCACCTTTCAAACTACATTCTTTTGTGAATTCTACTTACATGATCTGCCCATGCTGGACTTTGGAATTTTATCTGCAGTTGCCATTAGGATTTAGCCCTTTCGTTGTATATCTTTGCTCCTGAAGGGGCTGCTTTATAAACTCTGACACATCTGTTGAAAAATACCTCTTTTCAAGCTGATTACTACCTCAATAATGATTCCCCTGCCAAATAGAAAGAAGTTGCTTATTTTCCCCTGTCGTATTTTCAAAGATTCTCTTTACTCCGTGTGTAGATGTCAAAGTTGTGATGTTTAAATATTTTAGCCTCCTATGTTATATTTGCTGACAGTTGCTTTTACCAAGTACTTAAATGAAGATGATGAAAATGTAATTGTTATTTTTTTTTCTTTCCACCTATAACTTCTCCAGAACTCTAGAATTATATTGAATGATGCACTCTATCAGTAAGACAAGGCCCACAGATTACCCAGATTACTGAGTTTGTTGAGGCAGGGGCAGAGAAAATATAATGAGAGGTTATCAGTGTCACAATACAATTGGGTTTAGATCGATGGTTTGTTTTAATTGGCCCAGTATCTGATGGGTTACAGATAAGGCCTATGAATAATCTCTTGAATTAAAGAATCCTACTTGCACTGCCTCTCTTGGGTCATGTCAGAGGAGTCTAATTTTAAATCAGATACTTTGCCCAGAACTTCACATGAACTAGAATACTTCCTGAAATATCATGTCATTGCATGGGACTTTCGTGTGGCTCCCATCTACTCCTTACTTTCAGGATTTGCATTCTCCCCTAGGTTACCCTGTGACTAGCTGGACCATTCTGCAAATAGTCTAGAAGTTCTCTCCACAATATCATCTCATGAAATTAAGTTCCCTCTCTCTCATGCCATACACAAAGCCTAGCCTTTATAGCCTGTTTTCTCCAACCTATCCAATAATCTGTAGTGACTGAGGCTTATATCTAAACCTAAAGTTCTCTGATTCCTAGTGGCTACTTGTGCTGAGGTCCTAGGAGACTTTATACAAAGACTTCTCTCATTATGACCCATTACTGGTAACACCAGTAATGCTGTAGGATTTGAGAAGAAGGAAGAGATTATTCAATTACATTCTGGAAAGGCTGTTCAACATTTTCTGCAGGCTGTATTATAATTTTTTTTTTTCATTTATCTGGTTTGCAAAGTTTTTCATTTAATTTTTATTTAAGTTGCATGGAAAATACCAGTTAAATTCTCTAAGGCTTTTAATAAAAAATCAGAAGTTTCTTTTCCTAATTTGCTTTCACCTAATTCTCAATTCATAGGGGCAACCCCTTTAAGTACCTTTAGCTGTTTCTTCTGGTATTTAATAATACCGTATTCCTAAAATAATCTGTACATTATTATTTTGGGGTTATTTTTTCAGTTTTTGACATTATCTTTGCATTTCAAAATTATGGAAATGAGGCTTACCATTTTCACTCTCTTCCCCTTTCTGTACACCATGCACATGTTCTACATATTCTCAGAATATAGCTATGTCACCATTTAGATTGTAAAAATTTTTATATTTATGCCATGTTTACTATTGACTCTGTTCATAGCCAGCTATGGAGTGTACTATGATTATATTTTCTTTCTTTAACTTTTAATTTTTCTTGAGTTATCAAGTTGTCTTATTTTTTTGTTAACTTACTTTTCTGTTTATATATCACTAATTCATCTGCAGACTCTCCAGCACAGCTATGAAACTCCTCCCAATACTGTCAAAATGGTGAGGTAATCTACTGTCCTTTTTTTTTTTTTTTTTTCCTTCTTCTTCATGGAGGTATCTTCCAGGAGCCCTCTCTTATTTCAGTCTGGACCATTTTCTCTCTGGGTTTGCTGCACAGCTGTCACCATAAGATTTCCTTTTATTTTCTTTCTAAAATTCCCCTAACTAATCTCCTGTTTCCAAGTTCTATGTTTTTTCTTTCTTCCCTTCCCTTCCCTTCCCTTCCTTTCCCTTCCATTCCCTTCCATTCCCTTCCTCCCTTCCCTTCCCTTCCCTTCCCTTTCTCTCCTTTCTTTTCTTTTCTTTCTTTCTTTCTTTCTTTCTTTTTCTCTTTTTTCTTTCTTTTTTTTTTTTTTTTTTTTTTTTTTTTGATTTACTTCATTTGTTTGGGTAAAGCTTATCTGTGGCAGGAGATTCTAATCCCCATATCCTGGTATCATGCCTCTATGTGTTGAGGAATGTAGTGACTTGCTTCTAGGCAATAGAATATGCAAGGGTAGTAGGTTGTAGGTTCCATGGTTACATTGCATAGGCCATGATTCTGATCTTGCTAGAAGGCTCTTTCTCTTACTGGCTTAAGAAAACTAGCTGCCATATTGAGCTCCACATACTATGGAGAGGACCACATGGAAAGGAATTGAAAGCAGCCTCAGGAAGAAACTGAGGTCCTCAGTCTGGCTTCCTGCAAGGACCTGAATGCTGCCAATGAACACGTGAACTCAGAAGAAAATTTTTCCCTAGCCAGACCTTCAGGTGAAAACCCAGTTCTGGCTATCACCTTGATTGTGAGCCCTGCAGAGGACACAGCTATGTCACACCCCCAGATTCCTGACCTAGGAACACGTGAAATAAATGCGTGTAGGTTTAAACCACCACATGTGTGATATTACACAGCAACAGAAAATGAATATGGTTTAGTACATGGAAATGAAGTGTTATAATAAATACTTAAAAGTGTGGGAAAACTTTAGAATGAGACAGTGGATGATGCCTGCTAGAATTTTGAGGAGGGTGATATGGAAAGCTTAAGTCACTTTGACAGACAGCTAATAGAAATCTAGACTTTAAGGATACTGCCAGTGAAAATTCGAAGGTAACAAGTAATATATTGGACACTGAATAAAGGGGCATCACTATTTTGTAATGGCAGAAAGCTTAGTGAAATTGTTACCTGCAGTTTTGTGAAGACCAGAACATGTAAGTGATAAATCTATTTAGCTAAGGAGATTTGTAAGCAAAGTGTGAAGGTTTGGCCTAGTTCCTTCTTGCTGCTTTTGGTAAAATGTGAAAGGAGTGACATGTATTAAGAGAACTATTAAACAAAGAGGAACCAGAAATTGATAATTTTGAAAAATTTCAGCTTTTCCAGATGACAAAAGACAGTCAAATTAGGAGGTGGCTTCTGAACAATGTTAGAAAAGTCTGTGTTCTAGAGCAGCAGCCCCAACCTCATTGGCACCAGGAACCGGTACTCCTAAGAGAATATAACTCCTAATCTGAGGTGGAGCTGAGGCAGTGATGCTGACACTGGGGGTGGCTGCAAATACAGATGAAGCTTCGCGTGCTGGCTAGCCGCTCACCCCCTGCTGTGCGGCCTGGTTCGAAACAAGCCATGGACCAGTACTGGTCCGCAGCTCAAGGGTTGGGGACCCCTGGTCTAGAGAAAAAGTCAAGGATATGACTGTATTATCTTTTGTTAAAAAGATTGGAGGACCAGAGTAGTATTTAGTCACACAGGGAACCAATGAAAGATTAAGAGTATATTTTCTGAAATTTGTCAATTAAACCATTGGGCCTCCAGGAAGAATAAGGATATTGTCCCTCAGCTATTTTAGCAGGAGCCCAAGGTAAAGAAGAATTCATCTCAAAAAAAAAAAAAGATTGCTTTTGCCTAATCAAATGAACCCTGGACAGGCCACAAAATTTTGGAGAGAGTTATTTCAGCAAAAGCACTGCCAGCTTAGACTGAAAGGTACAGGGAGAGTAAAGATGAAAGGAGACTGACAGTCCCAAAGTTTTACTGGCAGGAAGCAGGCTGATATAACTACTCAGCAGCAACACTATTACTTTTCATCACTCAGAGGGTGAAACCAAGAGCCAGAGCCATGGAAAATTATTCCTGGATCTTGAAAGCTGGTCAAGGAACTCTCAACATTTGCACAGCTGGATTTTAGAATTCCCATGGACCAGTGATTCCTCTATACCTTTCTTATTTTTTTTTTTTAATAGAAATGGTCATCGTTGTTATCTTATACTTGTCCCACCCTTCTATATTGGTTGTATATGGGACAGATAACTTGTCTCTTCAGTTTTACAGATTGTGCATTAAGAGGAACTATACCTGAGGAAACATCATCTAGACCTGGACTTAATATAGATGGTGAGATTTGGACGTTGAACAGATGTTATAATGAGATGAGACTTTGGGAGGTTGTGAATGTATTTTGCATGTGAAAGAGACTTGAATCACTGAGGGCCAGGAGATGGATGGTGGCCGACAGACTCTAAGATGGTCCAATGGTATCCACCTCCTGAGATCCATGCCTTCTGTAATCCTCTTTCTTTATCCAATAGAATACAATACAAAGAATAAGATATCACTTTTGTGATTATATTACAGAAAATTGTAATGCCTGTCTTGCTAGGAGGCTCTCTTCTTGCTGGCTTTAAAGAAAAGCATTATGTGTTGTGAGCCGTCCCATGAAGAGAGACCTGTGATAATAAACCGAGGGTAGCCACTGGCCAAAAGGCAGCAAGAAACTAAGGCCATCAGTTTTGCATCCTACAAGGAATTGAATGCTGCCAACAAAAATAAGAGCTTGGAAGTAGATCCATCCCTAGTCAAAGCCTCAAGAGGGGGACTGATCTTGGCTAAGACCTGATTCCAACCATGCAGAGGACCCAACTAAGCTGTGCCTGGACTTCTTACTCACAAATTATGAGATAATAAATGTGTGTCATTTAAAGCCACTGTTTGCAGTATTATTGTTATGCAATAGAAAACAAACTAATGCATTATCTTTAGATACCTCACTGAGAAGGGGTACACATTTTGTCTATGTGCAAGTGCTTTCCTTTTCTCCTCATCCTTGATTGATGTTTGTTCTGTATAGAATGTAGACTGGATTATTATTTTTTTTTTAATTTGGAATTTTGAAAGCTACATTGTCTTCTAATCCATAATGCTACTTAGAAATCTGATGTGTTATAATTTTTGAGGCTTTGTTTTTGTCCCTTGTTTCTGTCTCTATACAAGTTTCTAGAATCTTTGCTTTGTGACAAATATTTTAAAGGATACAGTTGATGTGCATTGATACAAGTCTTTTGGATGGCCTTTGCCACTTTGAAAACAGGTATCCATCAGTTCTAGGAAACTGCTTGTGATTTTTAATGTTAATTTCATCTTTTATTTATATTTTTTTGCCAGTTTTTTCCCCCCTGGATCTCCTATTAACCACATTCCTGAATTGATTTTCTAAATCAAGTCTCTTATTTTTTTTCTCTGTTATTTTCCAAGACTTTTGATCTTTTTTCTCAACTTTACCTGCCAATCCATCCAGAAAATGTATTTCTATCATACTTTTAATTAACCAGTATTCTTTATTATCTTTTTTTACAGCATTTTTTGTTTATCTGTTTATTTTCTTGTCTTAAGACCAATCATTGATTTCATTGTTGAAGTTGTCTTTTGTTTTCTGAATCATCTCTACTACCTCCAAGTTGTTTGCTTGTATAGGTCTTTATCTTTCTTGTTAGTGTGTTTCTAAAATGTTTGGTAGTACTTGGCTATCTAGTCATATTTCACAGTGAGGCACTAAAAGAAGAAATAAAAGCTGTGGATGGTAGGGGATAGTCACTTGTATTCTGGTGCATTTCACTGTGAGATGATATGTTTCTCCAAAATCAATACCTGTGGATCTTTCCTCTTTGGCTATTTTGTTTTCCAAAATAGAATCCTTGTAATCTCCATCTGCCCACATTCAGAGTGCCGAGTGAATGAAGGAGACTCTTCTGATTCTATCTTTCATGGCAGTATGGCTTCTTATCTTCAGTCTCAGCTGTGCCTGCTATTCTCAAGCCTGGAACCTTTCTGAGCCAATGTCTACAGAATAATACATTGATCTTCTGCTATAGTAGGGAAGAGGTAGTTGGCTACCCAGTATATTTTCTACCCACATCTTGAGACAATTTCTTATAACATGTTTGGGAAATAAGTTTTGGTAAGCAAAAAGAATCACTATAGGGTAACTTATTATCATTTGAATGGCATTTAAGTTTCTCTGCTTCGCAGTATGTGTGCAGTGACACACTGGTATGCTGTGAATGGATTACAAGTATGTGAGCTAGTCAACCACCTTTCCCTTAAAGAGACACCAGGTCCCCAGCCATGAGCATCATAGTCCAATCACCCCTGTGGAGCATAAAATAATGATCATTTTCTATATATGTTATGACATGAAAAACATTGGAAGCTCCATCCTCTACAATCTCACCTAACCTACATTTCTAGTCTTGCCTCTCACAACTTCCCAGAATAAACCTCTGTCTCTAGTCAATACCTGAAATCTCCCATTTCCATACTTTCCCCCTCCTCTCTCACTTTTGCTTACTTATCTGGTCTGCCCACCTGCATATCTCACTTAACCTTTAAGTCTAATCTCAAATTTCAACCACTATATAATGTTTTCCTGGATCATTTCAGCTGTATATATTTCTAACTGAATTCTCTTAGTATTAATTTTCCATAATATTCATTTTCCTCATTCTTGTTTTGTTTATATTGTACTTATTTACATATATATATATATACACATATATTTGTATGTATATATATATTTTCTATTTTTCTTCTACGTAAGTTGTGAGCTTACTGGGTAATACATCCATGTCTTATTTATTGTTTAGAGCGTTTAGAGCTCTTTACTTTACCATTCCATTCCCTCAATAATCTTTTAAATGAATTAATGAATGAATTTATCAATTAATGTGGTTAGTGCACTGTCAAACTCTCTGACAACTTTTATTGCTAAATATAAGGTCAGATCTCTTCAGACACCCAAGTGAACTTTCTATGGGAGCATGCTCAGTAGTGATTTCTTTGTTTTGATGGAATGGTAATGTACTGTCTGGATACGGGGAGTGATTTTGCCCTTTACTGAAACTTTTATCAGCAGAACAGTGGTTTTTTTTTTTCCTTTCACTGCCATCAGAATAAAAAACTAACATGATTCTGTCAACTGTGTTTATAATTTCTTTAGAAACACTTTTTATTTCTTTTAAAATGATATGTGAAAAAAAAACTTAGAATTAAGCAGAACATAAATCTGTGCCATGCAGAATTTCACCTTTTGTTTTCTTCTTAATCAGATTTGCATGTATAATGCATTTCAAAAACACCAGCCCACTCAGATTCTCCTCTGACTAGCCAAAGGAGTTGCTGTTGTTTTCCATAGCAAGCACTTTTATTAGCTCTTTCTCAAAATCTTATCCATCCAGATGTGTTTACTTGCTTTGTTTTCGACTTCATAGTGTTACATTTCCACAGCTTTCATCCAGAGTTCTTTGACAACTTCTTTTTGTTTTCCCACTTTCTAACATCTGTCCTCATCTGGCTCTGCCCTTTGACCTACATTTTGATAAGGCAGAGCTGTAAGTTCTGTACTCATTCTCTGGTTGCAAGTAATTTATTAAAATAATGTGATGTTCTTGGAAAAGTAGGGAATAGGGTTAAAAGCTCTGAGTTTGGATTTTAATTCTACTAATATTCAGTCAGTAACCTCTAGCAACTTTTGTCCTCTCTTAGGGCATTGTCCTTCATCTAGAAAGTAAATAGGTTCTACCAAACCAGTGGTTTTCAAATAATAATTCTTAATAACCCAAGGAACAGAGAAGAGCAAGTTGTATACACATCAACAAAATAGTCCTAGCTAAAGCTAGAGTGGGGAAGTTGGGCTTCACAACAGGATGAAATTACATTGTCATATTCTACAGCCACATCCCTAATGTACAGAAGAAGCGTTAAAGAGTCACCATGGAGAGGAAAATCATTTAAATTTTTGGAGCAATATTGCTTTTAGAGTTTGATAGTAGAAATCATCAAAGAGCATGATACAATACTATCATTATCAGTCTTGTGCAAAGATATTACAAACCTTCGCAAGAATTTATTTAAGATAAGTATTATATAGCTAAAAATTCAAAATAAACTCTGTAAACCACTGGATTATCTGATGCTATGGTTCCTTTCAACTCTAGATATTATGCCTGACTAACCAGGCAATGTAATAATGACTGGCCCAACAGGGTCTATTTTGATGGCTTTGGGTTGAAAGTGTCAAAGGGCACTGGAGGAAGCGAATTAAGGGATAGTATATGACATCTCTGAACCTCTGTACTGTAAAATTCTTTTATGAATTTCTCATCTCTGACTTTATTTGTTCTTCTAGTCACCAAGGATTGACTCCCTGGTGGTTACAGAAATGGTTTCAGATCAGTTGAATCTCAGTTTAAGTCCTGGTTTTGTAGCTTAATCAGTGTGATGTCTTGGGAAAGTTATTTTACTTCTTTTAATGCTTCACTTTTATCATCTATAAAATGTGATCAATTACACTTTCTTCAATTGCTTAGCATTAGGATACAACTACATAATTGTTATCAGGTTCTTAATATACTACCTGGTAAATAAATGATCCATAAATGTATCTGTTATTGTTGAAGGTGCTGTTGTTATAACCCTTTCTTTAGCTTTAGCTGGAGGAATACTTCTACAAAGTCTTCCTTGACAGTCTTTATCATACCTTAGGTGTTTGTTTCCCTGTATTTCTACCTCACTAGTTCATGACCACATTAGGTAAGTATTTTTTTAATATTTTAGTTTCATACTGGAAGCTCCTTGAAGGAAGCTCCATGTCTTTTCATTCATGTATTTCAGTGTCTAATACAGTATCTGTATTACACTAATGTTCAATAAATTTTTTTGAGTGAATTATGAATGCATCCTCAAATGAAGTTTACATTTTTTGAACTGAAAATTGTTCTTAATCAATTTTTGCTCTGTGTTGCATCCACACTTATCTGAGGCAGTAGAGGCATTGTTGATATAAATAGATTTATGCAGCTTAATATGCTGTAAGCCACAAGCGACGTAACTAAAGCAAAATTGCATGCAAGCACAAATTTCGCTGAAAATTTTGTTCAACTCAAGGGCATAATTTCTTTCTATTCTTTGGATATACAGAGTTGTAGATGAAGCACCAAAATAGCCGTTTGTATTAAAAAATAATCAATCTTTTAGACCTAACTAAAGCCCTGCCTCTCCCAAAGGGACTTTCTTGGTAAACCTGATCCAAACAGATTTCCTTTCCTCTTTCAATCTATCTGTTCTTTTCCTGTTTGCATCCTTTCTTTACATATATATTTATTGTGCATTTAATTACAAAATGTCAGGCATTATGGCAGATGCTAGATATTAAGCCATCAACTTGAGAGACATGATCTCTGTCCTCGTAGAACTCAGCCTTCTATTGAAGGACTTATGGTATGGAAGATACTTTTGCAAGCATGATACATGAATTATTTCATTTATTACGTATAAATATATGAGGTAGGCACTGTTATTGCTGAATGAGAAAATGGAGACTCAGAGAAGTTAAATGACCTGCCCAGGGTCATACAGGTAGGCTATAGCAGATCTAGGACAAGAACCCAAGTGATCTGATCCCAGAGTATGTGCTTATATGTGTCTCACATATTCACCACTTCTCTGATTATTGTGTCTATTAATCTGTCTTTTGACTTGAGGTAAGCTCTTTAAGGGCTAAATGCCTTGTGCTTGTTTTATGCTAACCCCGAAAGCATTGGGTATGGGTGCCCCTCTGGGCAAAACTTTCAATAGCTAACTGCATTCTATCACCCTAATGCACTACTTGCTACACTCCTTCACTCCCAGACACTATCAATCATGCATCTCAGGCGGTTACATTGTCTACTGCTTCTTCAAACTATGTATCCTGGATAATTATTTACTTAGCCTGATCCCAACTGTCACATATTCCAATGTGTTTCTTCTTTCCTCCAAAGAAGTTTCCACCTCTTTAATACAACACCTTTTTGTCAAGTGTATGGAGGAGATATCTACTTAAGATAACTCAAGGCTGAAATCATTCCATAATCATTTACCGAATGTTTACGTCTTTCTAAGCACTGTCATTGATAAGACTCAGTTTCTACCTTAATAACTTCATAAACCAGTCTAGGTGCTGCAGTATTTGTAGTGAGCACTACAAAATTAGGCAGAAAGGATTAAGTATCCAATTTGTGGTGTAATAGGAGAATTCAGAAAGGGGAGAAATAACTCTGGGCTTGGGATACCAAGGCAACATGAAAGTGCCATTTATAATGGTCCTTGACATTTTGAAATAAAGAGAAATGTTTATGTTTTGGGGAAGGGGCCAAGGTCACTCCAATAAAAGAATCCTTTTATTCTTAATTTTTTAAATGAATGTCTTAATTCAAATGGATCTTTAATGGGTGAAACTGCTGCCAGTAAGAAAAGGGAATGAGCTCTGTGGATTTGACATTACTGTCTACATTTATAGATGAGAATATTATGGTTTAGAAGTTTAATAACTTGCCCAATGTTCCAAGTTAGTAAATGGCTGAACTAGGAGGCAGATTCAGACCTACTGGGCGTAGAAATGGATTTTCTTCTGCCCAACGCTTTTGAAGTGCGTGCCAATAAGCATTACCAAAAAATAAGTGGGAGGAAAAATTTTAACTGGAGAGGAAGAGTTAGTTCTATGCCTCAAATAAGACTGAGAAACTGTATTAAGGGTAAGCAGATACCATTACTTAGAGTCTTACCATGAATAAGCATTAAGAACCTCCAAGAAGAGTCATAGGGTGTATTATCTCCCTAACTGGACCACAAACTGGATATTTGTGGAGCTTCTCTGGGATGAGTGTTTATCAGATATATCTAGGAGAGTGCTGCTATGAAATAGCCCAGAAAAAGGAGCAGAGCCTCAGGTGGTATAGAGGAAAAGAGGAATGGCGAGGTAGATATTTAGGACCCAAGAACATTTCTTTTTCTACTTGAAGCATACCGTGTAGGCAGTCACTTTCTCTAGCTTCAAGTCAGGTCAGCCTCGGCTGCACACATCTTAGGAGCTCAATCAATACTTAGAGAATTGAATTGAATTAGAGAATGTGGCAGATCCTCTTATTTCACCGGAGGTGCTACCAACAGCAGAGCTATTTAGAGAAAGAAGCTGTGTGAAGAGCTGCCCTGGCAACGGCTTTGATTTTGCTGCTCTTAAGGCAGCAGAGGTCGTGTTATGGGAGTCCTCTGTCCCTGCAGTAAATTTCAGAGTTTCTCTTCCTTTTTCATCTCTGCTCCTTACACCCATCCCCAAATTGTGACTTAAAGCCATATGGTGTGTTTTCTTAATGTTTCAAAGGGAGACTAGTTCACAGTTCTCTTTTCATCAAACGTTTTTACGGTAGTTCACATTGAAGACAAAATATTGAACTCCAGGCTCACTCAGAGATAATTGCAACATTATGGACTTGTTGTGAGCTGCAAAACCCCTAGCATTTTTTATGGAAAATGAAACCAACAGAAATTTGAGTCCACATACTTTCCTGAATTGGTGGAGAGAAAATAGGATTTCAAAAACAAAGAGGGGAGATGTCTGACCTACATGACTTCACATTTTATCCAGTTGCCCTTTCAGTTTTTAAGAGATG
This sequence comes from Eonycteris spelaea, assembly GCA_003508835.1. Lineage (NCBI taxonomy): Eukaryota > Metazoa > Chordata > Mammalia > Chiroptera > Pteropodidae > Eonycteris > Eonycteris spelaea. The sequence continues at coordinate 15,421,268 of PUFA01000016.1, forward strand.
GTGGCTTTTAAGTTTTGTTTTGTTTTGTTTTGTTTTGTTTTCACAGGGTATGGTCAGTAAGAATAATATCTCTATTTATATAGCACTCTTAGCTTACTGGGAATTTTAAAATATCCATTATCTCACCAGTCTTGATTGTTGCTACAGTCCTATAAAGTGAAAAGGTGATTATTGATTTACCTCCATGTCATAGAAAACTGAGACTGGAATGGAAAGTGACTCAATGGCCACAACCTTAGTTAACTTATTCAAACATAACTATTGTGCAACTAATATGTGCTGAACACTGTAGTAGGACCTGAGAGTATGAAGATGAAGATGAATAAGAAACTGTCCCTATCCTCAAAGATCTAGCCATCCAGGGAGAAAGACCAACATGGAAATGACAAATTAGAATCTGCGGTGAAAATGTCTGCTCCTGGTACTGAAGGAGCATCTGCTTTCTCAGTAATATATGATAGATGTGTGTTGAGAGTGATTCAGAGCAGTGGTTCCCAAACTTGAATGTGCATCAGAATCACCAAGGAGTGCTGGATCCCTCCCGGAGCTCCTGACTCAGTAGGCCTCGGGTAGAGCCTGAGAATTTGCTTTTTCACATGTGGTGTTGATGCTACTGGTCTGGGACCACATTTTGAGAGTCATTGATTTAGGGTCTGGTTGATGCAGAGTCTTGGAAGTGTGGCAAAAATTTGATTCATCATTAAAGGGACAGGGAGAGGCCGTTAATTAAAATTCAGAAAGAAGGTTGCCAAGTCGTTTTAAGAGCCCAGTGAGATGGGAAATTATACACTTTTAATGGGATAAATTGCTACTTCTGCAATGTTGCTACCGAAGTTTAGGAGGATGTGAAGGGAAGTGGAAAAACAGTAAGTTATGGATAGAGCTTTTCTTAAGACTGACCTGGGAGTAGAAAAATTATAGATGCTGGTAACAGTGGTTTTGGATATGTGGTCTTGCTCGGGTAGGAGGGAAATAAAGACAGGCTGGGGTGATAGGCTCACAGCAATTGTTTTCATACAGCAAAATGATGGGAATAATTCTTAAAGCAGCATATCTATGAAGATTTCTTGAGGGGAAGAGATAGGTTTTATGCCTGCCACGATTGCTTCAAATAGAGCATTTGGCTTTTATTTTATGTTGCATCTATTGGGATTCCTTACGTTAATTCATTTCTATAAAAAGTTCTACAACTAAATGGAATTTGGTCAAAATTAAACTAGAATAAAAGGAAGAGGTCAAGGATTTGGGGGTCTTAATGGGTTTTTGCTGAAATGAGGGTTCTTTGTACTTCCAATCACAGCTCACTCCTTCTGGTTTCCAAGGTGAAATTTTCTTTCTGTAGCAGTGATTCTGAAATAATGTTTTCATGGAGAGTACCCAAGTGAGAGATAAACACAGCTGTCTGCTAGTGAAAGGTTATACATAATTACTCTCAAGACCCTTGGAAAAGCAAGAAATATGTAGCCCTTTTAGCTGGATACTATTTCCAGGGGTCATTTTATTGGGAACATAGGGTAATTAGTAAATTCTCTGGCCCATTTGGTATTTGTATTATTGATCTCTTGCTATTTTATAAATGTTTTCATTCATGTAATGCTATTTGCTCTCCTTATAAAACCCTTTCTAGTGTGTTACTGGAGTAAGTGTTTGGGGGAAAGACAAAACAATTATATACAAAGATATTTATATATTAATGCATCTATCAAAATGAGAATGAAAAGGAGGCAAAATAAAAACCATGTTATAATTTAATTCAGTGTTTCCAAAATATATATGGATAACAAATCATATTAAATACTTGTTAAAAATAAAAAGTCTAGATTTGAAACTACAAAATCAAAATTTCCAGTTCCACTTGCTAAAAAATTCTCTAACTTTTTAACAAGTTATGAAGTCATTCTTATGCAGTCAACTCATTGTTAGGTATTTAAAATCTATAACTTTAGGCCACTGAGGCATTTATATGTGGCCTTATTGGATGTATTCACCCAGGGCCAGTCTACAATGTGGGAAGCTAGGTACAACCTGTAGGGGCAACCTAATCTCATCACCTACCACTCAATCACCACTACTATTTTTATTTGCCTATATGAGGCTCAACTTCCCACATATAATATTTTCAAAAAAATATTCTCTAATGATTTTCTGGGGGAACAGGCAGCAAAAACTAAAAAGAATATAGTTTACAGAACCACCCGCAGGGAAAAATGTAAACCATTTCTAGGCCTGTAAATGTCACCTGATTCTTAAGTATTTAAGAATGGGTTTCAGCATTTTGGTGCCACTGAAATAGTGCAGTTGCTACAGCGTCTGCAGAGAATATGGGAAGAGAGACAAATTACGTTATCTTTTATATCCTCAAAACAATTTTGCATTGTAGCATTATGATCTCTCAGCATAAATAACTACTTCATTGTCACACAGCTAAAAAGTGATGATGTTAGGGCTCAAACCCAGACTTTTGTTGTTTCAGAGTCTATTTTTTCATTATATAATTTAATGCCTATGCAACTTATCATGTTCTCAGCTACCATTAACACTGATGAATGGCCAAGACGCATTCTGAAGAAGTAGCTGTATATCTGGGATTGCTTGACTAAGGCTCCTGGAAAGGAGGGCTGTCTTGTGTATGGAAGCTTTGGTGCACAGAGGAAGAAAAATTATGCAGTATACATTCAAGAATAAGGTTAAATACCTCCAATAGCCATCTGTGTGACCTTAGGCAAGTTATTTTAGGATCACTAAGCCTTCGATTTCTCATCAGTAAAATGGGCATACTTATTTTACCACTGGGAGGGTTGTTGTAAGAGGCGTGTTACATTGTACGTAAAGTACTCAGCACAGGGACTGGAGAGTAGTAAGCATTAAATACACGGAACAAGTTGGAGTCGTTTTCATACCCAGGTGGTCATGTAGGCCCACTGACCCAAGTCCAGCACACTGAGAGATCATTTATTAAAGAGCTTCTTTTTATTAAAGAGGTTCCTCCAATCATGTTAGTAAAACCATTTTTTTTTCAGTGCAATTCTGCTTCCATATAATTAAATTATTCTTGATGAATGTGTTTTTAACTATATAATTAAAAATAGTTTGAGTTTGTACTGTTAAGGGCTTGAATTTTGAATTCATATAGGATTGGGCCCAAAATGTCTCCATTATCCTCTAGTTATGTGAACTTGGGAAGTTTCCCTGAGACTCAGTTCTCATTTATAAAATGAAGATAATAATGTTAATGTCAAATGGTCATTGTGAAGATTAAATATCGAAAGGATCTAATAATATGTAAAATACCTGACAGTTAGTAAAAGTATATTTAAGAATGTTTTCAGCAGTAAGTAACAGAAACCTAACAGACATATGTCACTTAAAAAAAATAGGGTTCTATTTTTATTTTTTCTGATAACAAAATGCCAGAGAGATAGTTACTGACATTGGATATACTTCTCGGTAATGATATGAACTTTCTATTCTTTCTACCAGACTTGGAATATTTTCTTTTATCCTAAAGTTATTACCTCATCATCACAGATGATATCCACAACCTCTGACTTCGGTTTTAAGAAGGAAGAAGAAGAAGAAGAAAGAAAAAGAATTAAAAAATCTTCTCTTCATGAGACTTGGGCTTTGTATTTAGAAACAGAATCCTCCTCTAGCAGAGTACCTTTTATAGATTATTAGCTTTCCTTTAGCCTAATCAATGACCAGTGGTAATAAAATTATCATTATTTATCACCTGATCTGTAGCAGGGAAAGGTCTGTTCTATGTAAGATAAAAGGATCTCAAACATAGTAGGGTTCTATCAGTCAAGTAGAGGGAGATGGGATGGGCAAAGGAGATGCTGGGTAGGCCACGGAAAGCATCTGCCACAGTGGTCTTTCAACAAAGGCTAATTTTTCTCTCTCCTTACTGAATAAAAATTGATAAACATAAGTTTTAAAAAATCTCTGACCAGATTACAACTCCTGGTATTTAATTCATGAAAATATGATCCCTGGACCCAAATATACTGCAGGATCTAGGAATTTTCAAAAGAGACAGACTTTCAAGAAATAAGTTTAATAACTTAGACCAGGATTTTTTTTTTTAAGCATGGATTCCAAAGAATGGATTTCAATCTAAATATTAGAGGAGATTAATAGCAACCATTGGGCTACTTTCAAAGAATGCTAGTCTTGGCTAAAGACTTAGGTAATAGAACTGTCTGGGAGGGTAAGATTTGCACTGGACCTTTTCCCAGAATTGCATTAGTCAGGCATGGTAAATGGAGGGGGTAAGAGCTGGAGACATAGCTAAGAGTCAAAAATGCTTCTTCTTATGTGGAAAGGTTTGACTTCAAAAGTCTGGACATTATTTTATTAAAGGTGTATCCCAAGCCAAGACCTGACTCTTACATTTCTAGCCTCAGTTCTCACCACTCTCCACTCTAGCATCTCTCCCTTTGCACCACAGCTGCTTGCCTCCCCAGAAGGTTAGTCTCTCTGTACAAACTGCCTGAAGGCTTGGTTCTTTCCTTTCTACCACACACAACATTTATAGGTGATTGGTTACTTGTGTAATTATGGTTTACTGTCTCTTACTTAGGAGAATATAAGCTCCTTGAGGTGCTATATCCTCGGCACCAACAATGTTTGGTACATGGTAAGCAATCCATAAATATTTATTTTGAACATGTATATTTAGAATGTACCAATTAAGAAATTCATCCGAAAGTCCAAATATACTGACAGATTGGGGAGGAGGAAGTGAATTTTCACTTCATAAAATAACTTCCCAAGGGAGTCCTTTAAACACGGAGCTTCTTTCAGGCATTTAAAATAAGATTTGATTTACCAGAATTTGATTCACATTACTTTTCAGGAACACGCACACACCTAGTGCAAAGCCATATGCTGCAAACACACCCTCTAAATTCCTCATTTCCAGGCATGATCCAAAGTTAGTAATTAAAAAAAAAATGAAAAAGAAGGGAGGAAAAAAAGCCAGTTCTAGAATACCAGCCCAATGATTAACAGAGTAGAATAGTCATGAGAGAGATCAGATGCCTCCTCCCTAGGAGTATGTGGCCCAAAACAATTATCTTCCCCTCTTTCTCCTAACAGCCGGTTTGATTTTGAGTCGGTTCTGGGACATGAATCTGTTCTGTGGAGGACTAGAATGCTTGTTCTTGTCTGAAACAAGCCATTTTGCTGCTGGCAGAGTACAGTGTCGGGTTGGGGCCGGAGCGGTGATGGAGTACCAACATCTGAGTAATAATGATAATGACATCTACCAGTCCCGTGTGCTCACTGTGTACCACACATTGTGCTATGCACTGGACTTGGATCATCTCTTTTAAACTTTGAACTCCCATCTGCCACTTATTTACTTTATAATTTTCAGAAAGTCATTAGATTTCTTATTGTTCAGGAGGTGAAACAAATGATGCCTACTTTAACTTCCTCACAAAATAAGGCTCAAGGGAAATAATGGATGTGAATACACTCTGTCACCTATGAAGCACTGTAGAAATATAAGGCATTTACCCATGGTTTATGTTTGTATTTACTTATATTGATTAAATATATATTTACATATGTTACATATACTTATATACCTTATGCTTTGATTTGCATTTGTATTTTTTTATTTTAACGAACATTGAGTTGGATCTATGCTCAAGATATAATGGTAGCTGAGAAGCCACCTAGCTCACCAACCCTTGAAATTAAAAAAAAAAAAAAAAAGGTGTCTTGGAGAAGAGCATCTAAATTTGCCTTTTAAAGTATGAGGACGAATTGCTCAAGTGAAGTAGGGCAGAGAATTCCTGGGCATGCCAGACAGAGGCAATGGAATAACAAAAACTAAAAAGGCATCCAAGGGTATCCAACAGTTGGTACTGGGAAGAAAAGCAGTTTAATATTACTAGATTTAGGACTTGAATTAGAGTGTCAAACAAGGAGGCTGGAGAATTACACAAGGGCTAGGTCATCTAGGGCATTCCATACCCTACTAATGAGTTTGATCTGTACAGAGGACAAATGAACTGCCTTAAGCCAAGGAATGACACAGTCATATTTGTATTTTAAAAGAATCAGTCTGGAGGTAGAATGAAAGGTAGATTTGAGAAGGACCAAACTAGAAAAGAAAAGTTAAGTCAGGAGGCTAAAATAGTAATTCTAGCCTGATGAGTACGTCTCAACCGGAGAAATGGCAGTTGGAATAGAGAAGAAGGAATGGATTCTCTAAATACATATGTATAGGGGAGGAGTTTCAAGTTGGCAAAATCTGATTCATGATTAAATATGACAATAAAGAAGAAGAGATAAAAGAAAGTTGATGGTGAATCCAAGATCCATAAATGTTTTTTCTGGATGGATAGATGGATGGGTGGATAAATAATTTGGGTATGTAAATGCTGAAAGAGTTTGATTTGGCTTTGGATCTCATGAGGTGCTAGAGGTTTTATTTTGCTTTTACTCCAATAAGCCTGATTATTGAATCAAATTATTCAACTACTCAACCACTCAAACACAACAATTCCATGAATCTTACCATGTACCAAACACTGTGTCGGGCTCCATTGGCATGCAAAAATTGCCATTCCCTTTAAGAGGTTTATATTCTTGGTAGGAACACAAAACTTGTATAATCTAAGACATCCTGGAAGCAAATGATATGTGCATCATATCAGTGATTCAACACCTCAGATATGAAAGAGAGGGGCTAGAGTGGCATGGATGGCTTCACATCTTATTTGGGCTTTGGAGAAGGACAACACCGTCAGGTCAAAGGAGCAGGGAAGGAATTAATAGCAGGGAGAATGGAAGGAGTTAAATGGGGAGGGGATTGGTAGAGCTGTGTTTGAAGATTATAAGCAGACTAGTGTGTCTGGAGAAGCTACAAAACAAGTCCAGTTTTGCATGATCCTCTTTGCTCTGTCACAGCAAATCTTTGCAGGGACCTTTAGCTGTCAAATCACTGCCCCTCCATGTTGAACATTGAACTCCAAAATAGAAAATAGATAAAAGGAGAACTGCTAGTTGAAAGTGGAGGTGAGGGAGTGGTTTCTGTGCAACCAACCTCCTCAGCAATAACTCCTAAGGCAGCCATGAGGAAATGCTAGTGTTCTAAATATCTCATAGTTTGGAAACATTGGTTTAGTTCAGTCCCTTCATTTTATGGGTGAGGAAACTGAGACCTAGAGAGAGTATGAGACTCATTGAAAGCCATGTACACTGATATTTCCTGACTCAGTGGAGTTAAGATGTAAATAACCTCAATATTTCCTGGCGCAGGGCATGCTGGAACAGTTTCCACATCCTTGGTGGGAGACAGGCACCTCATTAAATCATAATCTGTTCAGTTTTTGACCCTTTTTGGACATTTTTAAGTTGCCTTTACCTGGGTAAATTCAGAGTCTGCAGAAGCTCCACATGGTTTTTAAAAAGAGTTGTCAGAAGCCACTCAGCGGGCTTCTTCCTGTTTGAAAACAATGGGCAGAGAGAGGGAATATTAGCTCTTGGCAGTACGTACAGCCCTGATATGCCTTGTTCTGCTTTACAGAAAAGCTAATTTCCCCTGCTCTGTGTTCTGAGGAAAATATCCCCACTTTTGACAGATGTTCTAATTCAACAATTAGCAGTGACTAGGACATGCAAAAATTACCAGTTGCTAAAGCCTTACTTAGCCAAATGGGAGACATAGAGTATTTTTATACCCGGCAGCCTTGGGCTGTGTAGCTTGAAGCACACACTTGCCCAGCATTTCTCTGGCTTATGTATTTCACCACTAACTGTAATTTATTTTTAAATATTCTAAAAATGTGCCCATCGCAACAGCTTCTGGGTGGTGGGAGGAGAAAAGAAAAGCATGCGGTGCTGTAAGAAATGGCATTCACTAAAGAGCTTGCTTTCCAACCCTTGGTACCATTATATCATGGGAAAGGCTGGCAACCCTTCAGCCAAAGGGCAGTTTTGTTAAGAGAGCACCCAAGTGGGACATTTCTGCTCCAGCAAATGAATTAGTTCCTTCCTTGCTACTCAGATGTTCTGGGTAAAATTAAGACAGGAGATTTAGTTGGTTTCAATGCTCCCAGCTCCTCCCTCTGCATTCTTTCCTTCCCTTATTGATAATCTTCCATTTGTCCACTACATGCCAGGTTTTCCCATATTTCCATTTTTCTCCACAATGTCTTCTCTCAAATTCAGTCTAAGTATTTTGTAATAATCACAGGGTCTCAGGTTTAGAAAATCATCGATAGCTTTTAGATGACACCTTTTTTGGTAAAATAAATACTTACGGATGAACAGGTGCTCGCAATGTAAGTGTATTCACAAAATATACGCCCAGTAACATCTAGAAAAATAATGGCCATAGTGGATACAAGTAGTATTAATAACTTCAATGATTTTGACCAACTTGCAGTCAAGTCTGGTTTGAATGCTGCGCTACTTTTTGATGTAGTTACTGAAGGCCTCATGCCAGGAATAGGGGAAGTCTTACTTGTACCATTTATCTTGTAGATACTGCCTAAATTATTTGTGCTGTCTTCACTATGCAGTTTCTCAGAGGGGATTGTTATAAACCACAAGTGCGTTTAGTGAGGGGTAGCACGTTTAATATCAGATGATCTGCTCTGTACGCCTACTTTATGCAAATCATAATATGTGGCACTATCCCAAAAGCAATCTCTAGTGCAGGTGCTACTGCCAACCTCTCTCCACCTGTGAGATCCAGCTCTTCCGACAGAACTTCTTTCACTGTCATAGGGACTCCAGACAAGAGGCTCATCTCAATCCAAATTTAATAGTATTTTTTCCTTTAATTCTTTTTTTATATTAAAAAAGTTATTTCCATTTCTCATTCCTTAGTTGCGCGTTTTGAACGTTCCACTTTGGAGGCTATGGATGGGCCTTGGTGGGTGGGTCCTTTTGTCGTCTCTAGTGGTCATGTATACATCTGGGTTGTCTGAATGGTCTGCGTTGGTTGTGAGGCCTCAGAGAGAAGTCATGTGCAATAAGGACAGATACTTAGTGGTCAGAAACCTAGTTTCTAGGAGTTGAGGGTCATATACAATCCAATTCAAATTCTTCAAATCGACATTTTCAGTGGCCCTGCGTTTAGCCCAGGACGATATGGTTAGCCTGGTTGTGAATAACCCATCGGCGGTGTGTCCAACCTAACCTCAAAGGCTCTATGTTCTAAAGGTCGGTGGGGCTGGCTTTCTGATGTGGTCCTATTTCTCTCATAACAACCTGTGCCCTCTTTTCTAATGGTGTGGTCCCCTCACCACTTTCTGGCAGTGAAGTTATGTGCTGTTTTATTTCTGCTCACCATTCTGGACACCCATAGTACTTTCAAATAGAGCATATCTTGCTCTCTACACCTAAATTCTTAGCAATTTCTGTGGTTTCCGCTCTACAGTGTCTCTCATTTGTCTACTCTTCTCCATCTTCACTGTTAGTCCCCTAATTTGGGCCGGCCTTATTATCTCTTGCCTGCACTGATATAACGGCCCCCCACTAACATTCCTGCTTCTCGTCTCTCCTCACACAAATCTTTTTCACACCACTGCCACCTCCAAATGTACCTCTTCCTTGCTTGCAAATTTCCAGTGGTCTTCCAGTCACTATACTATAAATTAATCATCAACTGAGGATGGCATTCATGTTCACTGTTGTATGTGCCCTTTTCTGACTTCTAGCACATCTCTGAGGTTCATTATTGTCCAAACAAACGAACCCTTCTGCTATTCATTTAACATTTCCACATTTTTACACTGTTTTGTTGTTGTAACTAGTTTTCTCTGCCTGAAAAAAAAATCCCTCACCTTCATACTTCAATTCATTTATTCACCCATTTTTTTTTGAGCACCAGTAAGATTTTCAAAAAGCTCTTAACTGTAAAATGTCTACCTATTCTTCCAGATCTATGTCAAATATAACCTCCTCCATTAAGCCTTTTTTGTCTTCACAAAACAATGCCATTCTAAACTTTTTCAATATTTTTTCTTATGGCACTTTTTTTTTTTTTTTTTTGCCTTACCCTTTGGCTAAAACCACTTAACAAATATATAGTCTGTGCTGAGCACTGTGATGGGTCATATATGATTATATTTACGACTCTCTATACCCTTGGTAAGTCTATAATCTTCATTTTAAAAATCAGGAAAATGTAGCTCAGAAGAAAAAGTAACTTGCCCAAGGCCAAATCACTCATGAGTATTAGAGTCAGAAATCAAACCAAGCCTGTTCTCTTTCCTGATTATTTGATGCCCTGATTATGATCATTATTGTACTTTTTCATCAACAGTAATGTACCTCAAACCCCTTGAAGATATGAGCTGTGTCTTATTTATCTCAGTGCTAGCCACATCATATTTATTAAGAACTGAATTGATTGATTTTTAGTCAATCAAGCTGTACCCAATGCACCTTGAAAAAGGGGAGTCAAAGGAGTTGGTGGTTTTAGCATACCTTTAGATTGGGCCTTTGCACACACAGATCAGAAAAGGGCTTGAGTAACTCAGTCATCCTCAGTCCACCTAGGTCTTCATTTTCTAGCTTTCTAAAAGTCACTGCTGCCTAGCTCTTGGCTGCCACGCAATCTGTTGTAGCTTTAAATATTCACTATGTTAATGCTCATTACTGAAAAAGTGGTAATTAAGTTTTCATGGCATAATTTCTATGTTTCACTGGAACAGTGCTAATAGTACATTGTGTCTGTCCCTTCAAAGAACCCACCTGTTTTTTGGGGGGAGATGGCAGCAGGCTGAAGATGTGGGATGCTCAGTGAAGTGCTGGTGTTAGTTACAGGATTCAATCACTATATCGAGAGCCACACAAGATCTGAACTACAGGAATGGTTAAAGATGTCTACCTTCCTTCAACTCTGCCTTGGACCTGACTAGAGTTAAGTTTGTCATGAGACTCAAAGGAAACATTCCTGGTATTTCAAAAGGCAACAGGAGCCCTGTTTTATAGGCTGGTTCCCTCTGACCAACAGGCAAGAACACAGGTTTCCCTAAATTTGTGCCTGTGTCACAAGGACTTTCTCTTTATGTTGTGTCTGAATTACTAAACTTGTAGCCTTAACCTTAATTTCCCACTGCAGTTTCTCAACCTTTAGCTAATTTTCTCTTCTCTGCTCCATCCCTGTGGGCCAGAACCCTTTTCCAAACTAAATCTTCATTTCTCCAGCCCACTACTATTATTCAGGAAGCTGACTTCTGTTTTCCTTTGCTCTGGCTTTAGGCCCCAGAACTAAGGGCCAGCCCCAGATCCTGGACTGCAGCCCAGTTTAGAGTCCTAAATACACCATTCCAGCAAGCTCTGCTCTGATCTGTGCTGGGAGCTGAATGGTAGGCAGGCTGGAGCAGAGCTAAAAATGGGAATGGGAAGGACTACAGATGGTGGGGACTGGCCCAGCTACAGAGATGACCAAGAGGAACACCATCAAACCAAATTTTACTTCCTTAGGAGCCTGAGTGACGCAGCCAGCACTGAGGCCCATATGGTTCTGTCTGGTCATCAGAGCCTGGAGATTAGAGCCCTAGTTAGCAGCCATATGCAAAGTCCAACGTTGCTTTGTCAATGTGAATGGTTTGTATAATTTTGAGAAGTCTACCTTAGTCAAAGGTGAGTTAGGCATAATGCAAAGGAGTTTGGGCTTTGGAAATAAAAAGACTTGGATTCTTAATCCTGCCCGTCCCTAACTAGCTCTGTGATTTGGAGTCAACTTAATTAATTTTCATGAGCCTTGTTTTCTTCACATTGAAATAGGGGACATAAAAATTACCTTATAAGGCTGGGATGAGACTTAAATGTGGTGATATATATCAAATACCTTACATGGAAGCTAACAATAGAAAACAGTTACTCATATTTCTGGGAAGGTCGAGACCCCAGGAAAGGAGCAAGGCTATAGAAATACAGTTCAAATCAGGACGTATGATCAGAAGATCAGGGATACAGATGGGGCACAGTTAGCCAGAGACAGAGGAAGATAATGTCAGGGCTCCCTAGTACACTTGACTCAGACAAGACACATTTTACATTTCATCAGCTTGTACATCAGAGGCTGCTAATGTCCTCCCTGCTTCTATCAGGTTTGGTTCAAGTACTGGGCAGGGGCCCTTGGCACCTATGGATGAGCAGGCAAGGGCATTTCAGAGCCAGCCAGCCTCTCAGGTAGATGATGAGAGCAGGTGCCTGAGAAATTGCAGGAAATGTACCACCTCACCTCTGCCAAGAGCTGGTGCAGACACCTGGTATTCTGTCCCAGGATCCAGGAACACAGGTTGCAATGGCACTGTACTTGGCTCTTGTGTTAGAGGACCTGAGTAGGGCAAGAGATGATTGATGTTCAGGACATAGCTCGGAACAGAGTAGAGTCATCCTCCAAGGAAGGAAGCAGGTTGGAAGTCACTACTGAGATATGCTCATTGACAAGGCCTGGCTGGTCACTTCTCTGTTGCTTTTACTGGTTTTTGGCTAATTTCTCTATACCTGATTTTCTCAGCTCTTGCCACAGCCATAGTGATGTGTGTATGTGTGTGTGTGTGGTGTGTGTGTGTGTGTGTGTGTGTGGTGTGTGATAAGACAAGAATGAACATTGGAAAATCAACAGGTGTAGTAACCAAGTTGCCTACATATTTTAAAGGCTCCATTATTTCAGTCTTTCTTCCCATATTAATTATAGTTTCTATAAGCATCTCTACCCCAAATGTTAAACTTCATGAGGGCAGAGAGAATCCACATTGTCGGTCTAGACAGAATAAGTGCCTGGAAAATATTAAATGAGTCACCTGTGTTTTAAGTCCCTGTGTGGGACACTTTAGTATATTATTTTTAATTTTTGTTATAACCCTGTGAAATATCATTAACTAAATTTTATACATGACAAAACTGAGATACAAAGAAAGTTCATACAAAATTTATAAGTGAAAGAGGTGGGAAAAAATGTTTACACATGTATTATATGTCTAGATTTGTGATTTAGAAATATAGTTATTCATCCCTGTAGCTATAAAGTAGAAGGAAGAAACTTAGGGATTCTGGGGTCAAATGGGAGGATGAAGTTCAGACGGGGAGGAACATTTTCTAGAATGACAATTAACATTAGCACTCTTTGCTTGGTGCAGTATTCCAGATTTAGCAAACAAACAACAAACAAAAGATTCCCAGGTAAATTTGAATTTCAGATAAACAACAATAATTTTTTATGTGAGTAGATCCCAAAATTGCATGGACACACTTAGACTAAATAAAATAATGTATCATTAATCTGAAATTTAAATCTGAAATACTGAGCATCCCGTATTTTATCTGGCAACCCTACTCTTGTTTGATTGATAGGGTAGTTCCAAAAGACAGTGGTTAAGACCGATGGGAATGGATTTCTGACCAAAGAAGTCATCTACAGTTGGAATAAGTTTATATGACTGTGTGTCCTTTCAGTCACTCAATAGACATTTGAGGGGCATTTGTCCTCTGCTAGGCACTGTGAAGGGGGAGAAAGTCTGGGCACCATTTAATCCTCCTCCAGTGCTTAGATCCCAATAGAAGAGCAGAGGAATGTACATAAGTTACTGTGATACTAGGTTATAGGAGGTACGTGACACATTGCTAGGGGAGATTTAGTATGGCCTGGATACAGGGAAGGCTTATTGGGGAAGATTTTACTTCAAGTAGGGATAACTTACTTCCCTCTTTCCACTCCACAATTTAAGCTCCACCTCCTACTGAAATGATCTCCCAAATATAAGTCTATATACATCCCTGCCCTTGCTTAAACTCTTTTAATGTTCCTCATAACCTTTTTAATTAAACAACCAAAGCTTTCTGCTTGGGATAAAAGTCTCTGTATGACAGAGAGAGACCCTGTGTATTGGCTCAGCCTCATCTCTACTCTGCCCTGGCTATCAAGAAATGTCCTGCAAGATCAATCAGCATTCCTCGACTCCATGCCTTCCCCTCAGGCTGGTCATCTCCCTGATGTGACTTCAGTTTTGCCTCACCTGCTTAAAACCTACTCTCATCTAGGCTACTAGGTATGAAACACCTTCTAGTTGGCCAGCTCTTTACTAGATATTTAAATTATTTAATACTTCAAGACTCTGTTGCAGAGTCACACCTCCTTGAAGCACACCTTTCTCTGCCTGCAATCTTGTGGGCTCCTGCTATTAGCTTTACTTTATCAAAGCACCTGCTTTCCGTGTGGTCACTGTCAGTTTGCTGTCTGTCTTTACTACAAAGTAAGCTTTTTTAACAAAAAGATAACATATTATTTTTGCCTATATATTTAGGATCTAACACCATACCAAGCATGTAGGAAGGACTCAGCCATGTGCTGTATAAATGAATACACATTGTAAGGAAATTAGGTAGTCTGTATAATAACATTCCTACTAATGACAATAGCTATCGTTTACTGAGCCTGACTCTATGTTAAGTATTTTATATACATAGCTTTATTTAATACTCTCGTGATTATGTGAGGTAGAAATTTTTTTATAACTTCATTTCACAGATGAGGAAACAAAGGTTAAGAATATTAGGTAATTTGCCCAAGCTAGTGGTGGAGCGGGCATTCAAACCCAGGTGTGACTGACTGAAGAGCCCGTGTTTTAATCACTGGCAATCCTGCCTCTCGCAAAGGGTCCCTAAGGCTGTCATCATCTTCTCTAAGCTAGTCTCTTACTCTTTTCCTAGTGGGTTAAATGCACTTGTCACATCTCCCTACTCAGAAAAACCCAGCTGGCCCAAAGAAAACATCTCCATTGGGAGAATCAGGGCTTATGCAAATATCCAGACTGTGAGGGGGCCTGCAGTTTTCCTTTGAGCCCTGCTTGTAATAAATAAGTTATGGCAGCGTGCTTAGGTCATTAACAGAGATAGATGGAACCAGCCAAGCCACTGCTCCGCACTTGGCAAAATGGAAACGCTGCTTCCCCTTTGTGGAGCAGGGCAGTGAAGAAACTCCACAACCTTTCTGTGCTTTAAGAAAATGATTGCATATGGGGGAGGGGCAGAAATGGAGGGAGAGATGCCTCTAAAGGGATTTATTGGGGAAGTCATTACTGGAGAAGGCAAATGAAGGGCCTGGCTCGCACTGCACTTGTATAGTAAAATTGAGTTTGGGATCTGTGTACAAGCCCCTCCACCCCCGGGACCTCAGCATTCTCTATAAAGTGGGGTAGGTAATGTCACATTGGTTAGGGATTTCCCCAGTGTGTCCTTATGTATACTAGTTCTGTGGTGTGTTAGATGGCATTAAGTGTTAAAAATCACTTCATATTTGAAACAAGAACAGAAAGGTCTGTTTATAAAATATTTGTTGTTGCAATTTTTTCTTTGTTTTTAACTGCAGGATTTCTCAGAGCCTTTATATGCTAATGTGAATTACTAATATCCCAGAGTTCATGTATTAGGTGGCATTTTCCAAACTTGATGGATCACCAAACCACATTTTCAAAGAACTTGTTATAGGATAGATTTTCACAGGATCTAGCTCAGGGGAATGTTATACTAAATGGTGTCTGAGGGTCATTTGTCTGAAGGAGAGCTCGGCTGCCACTTCTGTTTGTTAAGGAACATCTGGGACAGGGTAGCAGAGTTGATTTATCTTCTGGTAGGGGAGAGAACACACACAAATGTACTTTCTTGGTGCAAAAGGTCTTTGCTCAGGTATGTTCCCAAAACTTACCCACTTACTTAGTTCCTAAAATCCTGTCAGAGACAAATTGAGCTATTGAGTTTAACAGTGTGCTTTGAAAGATAGAATTTATGACTCTATTGAACACTTACATGGTACCACACATTTGATATACATTTTATATAAATGATCGCATTTAATTTTCATAAGACCCCTTACAACTAATGGTTGTGTTTATTGTGTAAGAGATGACATTCACAGCCCTGCCAGATATGTGTGTGTGTGTGTGTGTGTGTATAATTTCTTTGTTGTTGTTCCCATTTAACAGATAATTAAACTGAGGATCTTAAGCACAAACCCAAGTCTCTTCCTATTGAAGCAACAAAGATCATTTCAGTTCTTTCTCAGTTTTTCGTTTTGTTTTGTTTTTAAATTAGACTGACCTAGATAAGTAGTTATTTTATAAATGAAAGCTTTGGTTCAGTTCAGGATTCAGCTTTCAGTACTTTCTTGGTCAGACAAGGAACAAGAAGATTATTAAAATGTATGAAAATTTTTATCAGTTATCCATTTCTGTATAATAAACCACCCCTAAACATAGAAGCTTAAAAACACAGCACTTTGCTCACAGCACTTCCATTGTACTCATTTGAAGTCACTCATATGGTAGCTAATCTGGGGCTGGAAAGTCTAACACAGCCTTGTTTTCATATCTGATGGTTATTGCAGGCTTACTGTGGTACCTCTTGTATCCAACAGGCAAATGTGGGAGTCTTCATGTGGTGGTGGCCTTGTGCTCAGGCCTCTTCAGAATTAGGCTTAAGAACTCCCACATGTCATTTCCCCCACATTCTGCTACTCAAAGCAAGTCAGAAAGCTAGCCCAGAATCAAGGGTCAGGAAGTGAACCCTTATTTTTCTATGGGAGAAGCAGCAAAGTTACACTACAGAGGGGCCTGCGGAGAGGAATTGTTCGTTGTAGCCCGGTTTGCAAACTCTCGACCGCTACTTTAACAGACAGTTCTTTGGAAACCTGCTCGGGCAATGCACCCTTTTCTGAGAGTCTGCCTTCCTGCTAGATAGGGCTCCTTAATAAGAGCTGATTAGACAAAAGATAGACCCTTACCCTAGAGGGACTCGATCCATTGCCAAGTTGAGTCAACCAGATTCTTTCTTAAGAATTTGAAACTGTGAAGCAGAGATGTAAGTTAGTGATGCTGAATCAAAAACCCTTCCGTGCAGCCATTTCTCCTCCAAATTCAGGATAAGCAGTGATATGCCACTTATTCATTCATTCAAAATTATTTATAGCATACCAATAATGTGCTTGGCGCTGAGATAGTAACTGGGCCCATTCAACTGAGAGAAAACAATGAAATCGTTTCCACAGGGGTGAGGGATAAATTCCATCTCTTTCCAAAGAGACAGAGGCTCTGGTTCTTGGACCTGGATATGGCTGATTATCCATCTTGCCCTTGTCTGCTCTAAGTTGCCTCTGGAACTGGTGGAATTGGGTTCCGTTATTTCTATCTAAATGAGCCTGGATGGAGTATTCTCTTGAGCTAAGCTACCAGTTACTTTATGCATGGGCAGAGAGAATATAATGTTGGAACAAACTGTCCACTGTTCTGGGACTTTTAAGAATTAGTGCCTGAGTAACACGGTCATTTGGGTTTTGTAATAGCAGGACCTCAAGATGTCAAGCAGATTCTTCTTTATTTTTATACAGCAATACACTTCTAAATATAGCAGATGTTTTTTTTTTTTTTTTTTTTTTTTCGCTTACTAGGCCCAAAATCACTCAGGAGGAAATTATCCTATCTTTCTAATAATAATTGTTCATTCAGTTTTACAATGGTTATTTTTCTAGTGCCTGCTATGTGCCAGGCACTACTCTAGACACTTAAGAAACATCAACCCTGCCCTTATAAAGTTTACAGACTAGCACATTGTTCCCAAGTTATGAAAAGTGAGAAAAATATAGAGTTCATTTTCACTCTTTTAATCTATTTAGAAATAGGCTTTTTTTCTAAAATAGCTATTTTATAGAATATGTATTTTCTTACTGAGAAATCCAATATCTAGTTTTAAGATAGACATTATAAAATTTACAAGTACAATAGAAAATGAAAAACAACAAAAATATTAAAAGAACTCTATTAGTGTTGATATAATTTTTTTTCTGTGAAACAACTCACTGACTGTCTTGCAAGTTTGAGTCTATGCTTTTGACCTGGTGAAGTGCTAAGCTGCATTCTGCATTGGGATAGAACTGGTAAGTTTGAGGATAATGTTCATATATTATAGCAGGATTTGAGGCATTGTAACTCACCTACTGTATTACTGTTAAGAGCCCAATTTCATTCTCATCAGTCCTGGATAGTATTTGTTTCTCCTCTGGTAATTATTGTTAATATAGGTTAAATCCGTTATGTCTTCTATCTTGGCTATACCTTGTGTAAGAAACCTACTTAGGTTTTTAGTCATTTTAAAAATGAAGAATCTTAAATATTTTTGAGTTGTTTTTATGTGGAAGAAGCTTTGAATTTTATAAAAATATGGCTCCTTTTATGAGAATCAAAATATTTCTTCTCAGATGACTGAATTTTATTCTTGATTCTGGGAGTTCAAACATTAATATCTTTTCTAAATATTCTACATGGGTTCACATAAGAATATTTACTAAATCAATTGTTATGACAAACTCTCCAGGATATTGAAGATACTTCTACAGAAGGAGAATAAGGGAAATAGATAGATAGATAGATAGATAGATAGATAGATAGATAGATAGATAGAGATGGATTATAGATGATAGAGATATGGATAGATATAGATATTGTATAGATGTATGGCTTCTGTTCTTGCTGCATTTGCAACTTGGTGATGCTTTGAAAGCTTAGTCAAAACAATTGATGGTATGTATGCCTATGCTTGGTACTACCCCTTTTTGCTCAGCCCACAAAAACATGTCTGTACAATTAGCCTAGCCTATCAGAGGACATTACATACACAGAGAGATCATGTACTAACTGTTCAGAAGGAAGAGAGGTGATAGGGCATAGGAACTAAGACTGCAGGTATTAAAAATAAATTGACAGGTTCAGATCCAAACTTGGCCACTTACTGGTCACATAACCTCAAATGAATTACTTAACATCTCTAAATCTTGGGTTTCTCCATCTGTTATGTGGTCACTTTAATAACATCTAGTTCATAAGCTTATTGTAAGAAATGAATAAAATAATCTGAACAAATCACAAAGGCACAAAATAAGACAGTGTTATTGCTAGTATAAGATGACTAAGAGGATACAAGTTAGTAGAACAAAGGTTTATGAAATCTTAAAGCAGGAAAGGAACTTACTGATCAGCTCTTTATTTTGTGGGTTGGAAATTAGAGGTTCAGAGAGGTTAAGCCACTCACAGAGTCACCGGGCAAGGTGGTAGAGCTATGACTTACACACTAGTCTATAGTCAGAGGTAAGATGCTTTTCAAATAGTCTATTATTTTATGTTCCCCTCTCATAACAAGAAGGAAATATCTGTGATCATAATGGTCAGATTATCCGAGTGACCTCCTACAGTAACTTTAGTCCAGGGGTTTACCACTTAAATGTGGCTTTTTCACGAGGAAACTTTTGTATCGTCAGGATAAAAGGGAGCACAGTGGTTCAAGAACAGACTCTATCTCTAACTCTATTAACACTATTTGTATGCTTTCAAAAGGAAATTCTCTTGGGCAGATAAGTTGGCGTGCTGCAAGGTAATACATAAATTTCCATGCTTGATAGTCAGGACTTGAGCAGGCTTGTCTGCAATGCAGCCCACGCCGATGATAGCTTTCCTCCAGCCTCCCAGCTCCTGTGCATTACTCATGGCTCTGAGCAACAGAGTGGAGCAATGCTTATTGTTCAGTGTACAAATTCATTATCTGAGGAGGCTGTTCTGAACAGAAATATACCTTCTCTATCTCCCCATATATCTCCCCCTTCATTTAATGTGAGGAGGTTGTGGGAGCTATGGAGGAAGTGGCAGTAAGCACTGTATTGTGTGGACCCTGTGGCTTCCTGCTGGACCAGGATGCTGAGTTTCCTGTACTGAGCATCTGTGCCTTATAAATAGATCCTTTAAAAAAGTACATCCGTGACTTTCCCAGGTGATGCTCTCATGCAAACCTGGATAGAGGCGGAGGTATGAAATATCCATCTCAGTTGGGGATAGCAGCTCAGAAATGCCATAGTAATGAGCTGTTTTGTTCTATGGGCATATTCTCCCATGGTCTCTAATGGGAAAATGTTTCTTTAATCTCTTCTGATTGCTAGGCCAGGCTGTTTTCAGGGGGAAAGGTCAAACAAAGAAAATAATAATATTATAATAAGTTAAGTTAGTTGCATTGTTCTATAAAGACATCATCTGTAATTTATTAGAATTTATTTTTTAATTAAAAGTCTTTAATATTTTATAGATGCCTGTTGAATGAAATGGCAAAAGGCTGTTTTACTATTATTATTCAAATAACTGGAAATGATTTTAGCCTTCCGAGCCCAAGTTTTCAGTCTGTGTTCTTGGAAGAAGAGAACTAATACAGACCTTTTGTCTCTGGTGTCCTACGGATTACACATATTTCATCATAATATTTATGTAGAGGAATTTTAATGAGTTTAAGTTGCAGAGGCCAAATGATGCTAGTAAATAACGTTCATTTAGTCAAATGAATATTAATTATAATATTCTAACTGAATTTATATGAAGGGGCAGAAACTATTTGAATTTGAGCTCTGACCCCCACCCACACTGGCTAGCATTATCTCCTGAAACAGAATAGCTGTGAATGGCCCTAAATGGATTTCTCCTTGTTTCTGTGTTCCTCATTTCCCTTAATCACTTAGAATACCTAAGCTAAGGTATCTTAAAAGTCAGTTATAGCCCTATGAGAACAAAACTGTAGTCTGGGAAAGGTGTGTTTTTCTACTAATGTAAAATAAAATAAAATTCAGGTTACTTGGTATCTTTAAATCTCATGCCTGGATATTCTTGCTGGTGCTGTGGATCATGGAGTAGCTAAGGAGACAAAGTACTCCCACCCCTCTGAATAAGCATCAGCAACCTCTTCTCCAATCTGTTTTGTTATATAGTTGCCATGGTGTTGGAAGGAGGTGGCCTAGATAAAGAATTGCAATACTGGGGCTCTTAGAAATGCTTTGTGAAATATCCTGCCTTTCCAAAAGGTTTAGATTAGCTAGGATCCTCTCTGACTTCCATGATCTGATGTATGCAATGTCAACGTTATCAGTAAAATTTTCTAAAGTCTCCTACATAATCTCTGCTATCTTTTACATTTCTGAAGGTCCTGAAAGTGCCTTGGCTGCTATCCTTTTCCTTCTCTCTCTCTTTAGTTTCCCACGCCTCCCCATCACTGCCTCCTTCACCTCTCTCTCTCTTTTACATGTATTTATTGAGTATCACATAATGTGCTGTGCTTTAGGAGAATGGTTCCTGGTAACATGACACTACAACACATGTATTATTTTCCTTTCCTCACACTGATTGCACCTGAATGTTAGGGAGTTTGAGTGCCATGATCAAGAACACATTGCCAAGAGGTTTAGCAGAGCTATGTTTTCAAGCCAAATTCTATTTGACTTCACAGCCCCTGCACTTTTTATTGCACCTGGCTACCTAGGGATGGGAGCATCTAAAGTGGTCTGATCACTACAGATGCCCCCTAAGGCTTTGCCAGTAGTTGACTTGGTAGTAATTTGTAGATCTCAGGATCTTCTTATCAGTGAGGAAATTGATAGTAAAATCTAAAAAAATAAAATAAAATATAATACCTGAGGTGCTTGAGGGGATTCTACAAGAATCAGAAAATGCTCAAAAGATTTTTATATATCTACGTAAAAAAATTATTTAGTGTAACTTTAAATATAAGTCATTCATCCAATAAACATTTTTAGTACTAAGATGTCTTGGTTACAGCCTATCATTTAATTTTGTATCTTGAAGGAATTATTCCAGAAGTTAAGTTTATCTAAGTTTTGATTCAGAAAGCTCAAACATGTAGTTAAATTATAAAAATATTTAAAATTAAAAAAATAGTTTGCTCTAACCTTTTCAAAGACATTTTGGAAAAGTGATGGCTGGCAGACCATCTTCTCTCTGCGATATGAAACCAGAAAAAAATCATAGTTTCACATTCTGTGTGTTTGCTGTCTTGAAAGAGAAGACTATAGGACCAGCATTTGTTGATATTCCATTTGGAGCCTGTTTTCGTTATGCATGTTTTACATGATCTTGTTCAGTGTTTACATTCTACAGATGAGAAAACAAAGGAGAAAACTAATTTTCTTAGGTGAATAATTTTTAAAAGTAATTCAGCAAATTTTAATCCTGATTTCTAGCTAGATCTACATCATTATCTCCCGTACTCCCTACCTGTAGAATGTACTATTGTTCCCACTTTTGTTCTTTAAAAATGAGCTCAAGTATCACTTCCTCCAAGAAGCCTTTCAAGACTAGCCCAGCCCACACTGATCTTTCTCTCTGTTCAGAATTCCTGTGGACTACTTTTCAGAATTACAAATGTAGTTTATCTCATACTGCCTTAAGTTTGTCTCTGTTTCATTAGAATATGTCTTGCCTCTTTGTCTAAATTTCTGAGCTCCTTGAGAAGCTGACCTAAATCTTGTTCTTTTATTATTTCCTATTACAGCTAAAGTCTACAAGTCACATACATACTTATCAAATGTTTTTGAATACAGATGAGTTCAAAGTACCCAAGAAAGGTTGAACGTTGTTATTGGATAATCATGTGTCTTTGGGCAGGTCATCTAATTATTTTTTGGGTGTCCACATCTCAATTCTAAAGTCAGGCTGCTTAATTAATCCAAGCTTACGGCAAAATTTCTTAATTTTATAAGTGCTACCCAGAGGATGCTCATCAAAAAATTAGATTCTTTTTACTATAGCTCTTTTTTTTTTTTTTTTTGTGATTTACTAGGACAGAATGGGGCCTAGGATTCTGAATTTTTAGAAGTTTCCCTAGGTGATCCTATTCAAGTAGTTTGGAGACCATTCTTCAGTATTCACTCCTGGAGGGCAATGGTTACCAAAGTGGATGAGATTGGAATAACCTGAGATGCTGAAAATAATATAGATTTCCAAGCTTTACTCTAGGCCAATGGAATCAGAATCTTTGAATGGGCAGGACATGGGAACTGAGAATCTGCACGTTTTAAAATGTCCACCATGATTTTGAAATGACTGGTCTTTTGAATTTTTTTTTGTGCTTTAAAAAAACTTTATTGTTTTCATTTGGTCCATGGCTTGGGAGAGAGATCTAGAATGGTTGCAGGTAGAGGCTCAAGCAGAAGTCTGGACACCAAGGATGGGGATGGGAAGATACAGAGGGACCCCTCATGGCCCTCTGGGCTCCAGAGGCTCCTACTCATGCTTGGGGGTCAGTCTTTTGAAGGGATACACAGCCAGGCTTGGAGACTAGCCAGCCGGCAGAGATTAGTCAAATAGTCAATTATCTTCTTGACGAGTTTCACCTGGTCATCTGGGAAGTGGTTCTCCAGAAGTCGCAAAGATGAGAGGCTAGAAACTGGAGCATGCCGATCTGGAAAGGCCTGGTTCAGGTTCTTCTCTAGGGCCATGCGGCTTCCATGGCTTCCAGGAGTTTGGAGACAGCTTCTGTACATCCTGGAAAAGGGCACATCTTTGAGAGACCCTCTGTACCCTCTAGAGCTACATCTTCGTGGTCAAAATAGAAGCCCAGAGAGAGGTAGGTAGAGACAGCCCACGGATACAGTTTGGCCAGTCGGTTGACGGTGGCCTTCACTTTGGTAGAATAATTCTGATGAACCTAGGAGCTCATGGTTGGTCAGTAGTAATAAGGAGCTAACGATAACAAAACTGTGTTGCCTGGTATTAGATTGTCACTGGAGAGGAGTTTGAAGGGTTCTCAGAGGCTGAAAGAAGGGGAGTCCTTCGAAACACCATTGAAGCAAGAGGAAAATATGTGTCATGCTTTGAAATAACCAGTTTCATTACCATTATGCAGGAAGTTTTTTTGTTTTGTTTTGTTTTGTTTGTTTTAAAAGCTGCTTTTCCATCCCATTTTGTTAGCATCAGGTTCGTTGTTCTATGTCTGCAATGTTGACACCTTCTGCCAGGCCTCTGGCAGTATCCCATCACTGCTTTCTCTCTAAGGGGTGAGAAATGCCTAAAACCAGACTGCCATTTTGAAAAAATTCTCCCCTAGGAGACAAGCATATTTCAAGTACCATTCTGAGCTAAATTCTTGATTCCAGCAATAAATATTTTTAAAAATTATGAAGAAATGTTGCTTAGTGAAACTATTGGAAATTCCATAAAATTTATCCTACATGACTCAGCTCTTGGCAGCTTTTTGTATCCAGTTTAACCCACATGGAAAATGTTAAATTACCATATCAACAACACAATCCAGCATTAAATAGCATGGCAGTTACCATGGAAATGTGCCAAATACAGGTGGGTTGGCAGTGTGTGTAGGGGGCATTGAAGGGGGAGACGTATTGTAGGTTCTTTCAAACTGCTGTGCCCCATTTTTGTATTTAAGATATTTATGCAGTCAACTGATTTAAAGAGATACAGCCGGGCTTTTAAAAGTACGCTCTTCTATCTCTACCTGTTCAAACAGTTGGAGGGAATTATTTAATTGCTGTAAATGTAACTTCATTCTTTTGGTGGAAACATGGTTATGTCTTTCTTCTGCCAGAGTTTGTAGAGTTTTCTAGGTGTAATAATCACCGGGGACCACCAGAAATATAAACTCCTAATACATTCCAAGGCCCTAGATAAATGGAGCCCTCCCTACCTCTCTGATGCCATTTCGTGCCAAAATTTCCCTTTCACCCTGTTTCAGCCACACTGGCCTGTCTGTTCCTTAAATATGCCAAGTCCATTCCTCCACCTGAGAGGTTGTGATCGGTTAAAGTATCACCCCCTAATTTATGTGTTGGGGTCCTAAGCCCCAGTGCCTAAGAGTGCAACTGTATTTGGAGATAGGGTCTTTAAAGAGAGAATTAAGTTAAAATGAGATCATTAGGGTGAGTCCTAATCCAATATGACTAGTGTCCTTTTAAGAAGAGGAGATTGGGATACAGACACACAGTGGGACGATCATGTGAGTATGCTGTCTATAAAACAAAGAGAGAGGTCTCAAGAGAAGCCAATCCTGCAAAACCTTGATCTTGGACTTTTTAGCTGCCAGAATTTTGAGAAAATAAATTTCTGTTGTTTAAGCCCCCAGCCCCTGGTACTTAGTCCTAGAAAACTAATATCCAGGTGTTTGTACTTACTTAACTTTGTGCATGAACAGTTCTTCCCCCCGATCTTCAAAGGGCTAGATATTTCTTTGGCATTCAAGTCTCTCCTCAGTGGTCACTTTCTCAGAAATACCATGATTATCCTAAATTTTGCCCTGCCCCATTCGCTCACTAAAGTGAAAACTGGAAAAGAGAATGGAACCAAATTTTCAATCAGGACAATGCAGCACAGTTTAGTTTAAGGAACCCAGTCCTAAGCCAGTTAACTCAGGGTGTTGTCCTAGCCACAAGAATTTGTGTACAGGCAGCCCAATCAGTGCACAGTATTGGACTTTTGTTCAATGATTATGGGAAGTGACCGCCAGGGAAGCCTGCCTTGGTACTCCTGCCAGTCATTTTGTGACCATAAGAACCACCACTTGAAGATGAAGCAGATATATAAAGGAGAGCAGGCAGAGGCAACCACAGAGAGACAAAGCCAGGACCTTAAATAACCGTACTTGAATCCTACTCTATCATTTGACTTTAAGTTACCGATAAAGCCCTTTTACTACTTAAGCCATTTTTATTTGGATTTCCTGTTCCTTGCAAAGGAAAGAATACTAATGGGTGCACTTACTATCCCATTATTGTACTTTAGCTTCCTCATAGAGAATATTAGAAATTGTCCTGTACAATTATTATTTTCTTATTAGTTTACTGTCTAATAGAATACAGGCTTTCTGAAAGCAGATGCCCTTTCTTATTCTCTGTATTTTCAACATGTAGAACAGCCTGACACATAATTGATGTTCACAAAATATTTTTGTAATGAACAGTATTATATTAAGGGTGACAGATACTGTGCTGATTTTTTTTTTTATGCTAAGTGTTTTATATGTATTATGAGTTTCCTCTTCTACCCACTAGAATGTGAGCATTATAAGGCTGGAGACTTGTTTTGTTCATTGCTGTAATCTATGGACCTAAAACAGTGACATAGGGAAGGCTCTCAATGAATAGTTGCTTTCGAATAAATGAATCTTACCGGGTCCTTATAACAATCCCATGACATAAATGCCATTCTTATGCCCATTTTACAGATGAGTAGGGAGCTTACTAGGTATAAGAGCTAAAAAATAAGCCTAGTCTTTTGGACTCCAAAGTCCAGAACAATGTAATGTGTCCCAACCAAGTAGCTTACAGATTAAAACAGCAGCTGTAAAACTGAGTGTTAAACTTGCTAAAGGAGATTTTCCACCCAAGTGTAGCTAGATTCATTATCATACTAGTTTGATCAACTAGTGGCACATTGTGAGTCTTCCTCATAATCACTTGTGTATGTTATTAACAATAATGATGAATCTACTCCAAGACTCTTGAAAAAGATTCCCAGGATCTGATGGAGAAGTAGGGGCATACAGAGCTCAGGTAAAAAGCACATTATGTTATTCTGATGCACAAAGGTTGAGAATCACTGTTGAATTAGAAAATACCTTATTCTGCTATTGGGACAATTGTGCTGTCAGAGAGACCTGTTGAAAGGAACTGAAAAAGAAGCGTCTGAGGCCACTTCCATGTCTGATTCACCTTTGTATTGGTAATGCCTAGCCCACTGTTAGGTCAATAATAGCACTAAGACTGCTATTATTAGTATTCCAAATAATGATAATAAATACTAATATAAACTGATTTCCCTGAACAGGTGCTTTACTAAGTTATGCATACTCTCCTAATTAATCTTACAAACAATCTGGAGGCAGGTACCAAAATTTTCCTCATTTTTTAGATGAGGAAACTAAGGGTCCTAAGTGTTTAGTCCCATGCTAAGTTTTTAGTCCCATGTCCTACATTAAATGTGCAAAGCAGGTTTTTTTCGTATTCTAACTTAATCTTAACTTCTACATGGTATTCTTTTTCAGAGATCTTCAATTTATGGTTTTGGCGGTGAGCAACTAGCAGTAAGAAAAAAGGAGGGAAAGGCAGAAGGATGTAAGGAAGAAAAAGAGGGATGAAAGGAGGGAAATGGAAGTACAGAGGAGGACTCAGATAGGAAGGTGAGGGAATACTGACGCTATGAAAGTAGAAATACAAGTCGATTCTAAAGTGAACTCAGACCTGCCTTTTTTTCAAAAGGCAAGGCTTTTTTTTTTTTGGTTACTTAACAGTGGTATGTCTTAGACCTGTCACCTGTGAGGTTGCTGGCTTCCAGAATTTGCTGAAGCATCACCAATCCCTGTTTCCCCAAGGAAGAGTATCTATATGGAAGGGTCAATTCAAGTACATTTTTAGGTCAAGTCACTTGAGTAGAATTTTTGGTATGCTGAGCAAAGAGATTAAAAAACTCAGTTTTCTGTGGGGAGTCTTTTTTGGGGGCCTCCTACCCATGAAATTTCTTTCTGTGAGTTTCATATGGAAATATAAAATATTCCCTCCTACCCTAAACTTAATAGAAGAAGGAAAAAAAAAAAAAAGAATCAAGCCTAGGTAGTACTATTGTGATAAAGTTTGGGGGATAGGGAGAAGGAATCAGTCAACTATCCCAGTTTTTAGGAGAAAAATCCCTGTTTTTGGATTTATCTTTCATTGTCTCTTCTCTCCATAAGAGTGGTAATATTTGGGGGCCAAGATTAGAGTGAGGGCCTGAGGTAAGGTGCCAAGGAAGTCACAAGCTTGCTTTTGATCTGGGCCTTTCAGCTCTACATACTGTAATCTAACATTGTTCTAATTTCTCTACCACATGAGGTCAGGGACTAGTGTGCCAGAGGGGAATACAATGTGTGTACTTGCCTGAAGTGTTTCTTCTACATGTCTTATTTTGGAATCTGAGTTAGCAACATATGGCTAGTCAAAAAATTCACGGATACTGAGGCCTTGTCAAATATCATCTCTTCATGACCTCTTCCCAGGGCCTGCAGTGAGTAGAATTTTACCTATCTCAGGAGTGTCTAACATCAGTGATTGTCCTTGGTGGCTAAACAACACTTGCTTTTCTTGGGGAGACAACAGCTTTCTGGACAGGATTTCACTTGCTTGAATCAGAAAGCTTTCCCAAGCCCCAAGTCTCTCACTCTGTGAAAAAATGCAGCTTGGATTTTCCTTTAATGAAAAGTATGATGTATGAGAAGCACAGCCTTCAGAGTCAGACATACCCTAATTTTATTCATGACAAAGTTATTTAACATGGCTATGGATAAACATTATCTAACATCTGTAAACCTCTGTTTCCCTATCTCTGAATTGGATATAACAAAAATCTCATAGGGATTTTCTGATAATTAAATGCAATAATCCATGGCACATACTAAGTAGCAATGAACGGATGCTGCTCTTCACTACAAAATTTTATGGAATCCGACACCAAACCCAAGAACTAGGTCCGAAGGTTTTGACTTTAAGTTTGGCTTCCTCTTCCAAGTCTTGCTCTTTTGGCCTCAGAGAGCTTAACATGTTGCAGTTGAGTTCTCCAGGAAGCTGACTCTGAGATGTAGTTTAGTGTACTCTATGCTCAGATGGGAGGGTCCTTGGCACCAATCCCTGTGAAAAACAGGAAAAAAGAAGCAGGTTTGAGCAAAGGGAGGAGTTGAGCTGGAATGCAGGGCAAGCAGCTTCACTCGACCCCACAGCAAGTTCTAGACCAGCATGGTAGTCAGAGCTGTCCAGCTTTGGGACAAAATGAAAAGGCATTTATACCTCTGCCTTAGTGGCCGTTGGATGTGGCTGCCCCTGGGAAGACTTGTTGAGCGGAGGGCTCTGCAGCTGAGGCAGTCCTTGAAAGGGCAGACAGCTGGAGTGTGTCTGCTGGCAGCACTCCCTGCAGCCTAGCAACAGATGCTCTTTGAAAAAGAATTTGTGTGGGCCATCCCTGCGTCCACCATACTGTATCCCTGCTATACTGTTGCATAATGAAAGCTAGCTTAGGGTTCCTGTGTTCCAAGTAATGTTATACAGATACTAATATCACCATCTGACTACCTATCTAAACTGAGGCACAAATAAGCAAATTGCTCAAGATAAACTACCTGGTAAATGCCTTTGAAACAGAAGAGTCTAGCTGCAGTCCTCACACACTTAAACACTGCTAGAATCTGTTTAGCAGTGAACTGGGTCTCCAAAGAGATTTGCTGATACTGTCAGATACAGATGTGTATCTCTGTTACAGTGATTCTCAAAACCCAGGTCAACAACATCAGTATCACTAGACATTTATAAGAAATGCAAACCTGCTGGGCTCACCTAGACCAGAATCACCTAGACTGGTACTGAGACTCACAGGAGGAGGTGAGTGGCGGGCAAGCAGCAAAGCTTCATCTGTATGTGCAGCTGCTCCACCTCAAATGATTAGGCATTAGCTTCTCATAGGAGCTCTGGTCCCTGGTGCCAAAAAGGTTGGGGACTGCTGCTGTAGGGGATTCAAATGCATCCTCAAACTTAAGAATCTTTGCAACAGTGTATAGGTACAGCCCCCCAGAAAGGACCTACCAGATCTCTCCTAATAGCCCTTTTCTTTAATATTCCTTTCAGCTACCTGACTGGCTCATCCCTCTCCCATGAAATTCTGCCCCGTCCTTGCCATTGGCTCCCATCTATGAGTACCTTCCCCTGCTTGATTTCACATTTGGAATAGAAGGTTCCTGTTGCATGATTGTTACCATCAAACCCTCTTAGCCTAAGGGTAGCATTTAATTTATTATTTACAATTTGCTGTTATCCCAAGGCAAAGCTTGTCCCCCCAAACCAAGGGTGCTGGTTTTATTGGCAAGTTAAAGAGTCTTAAGTTCAAATCAACCCCATGATTGACTAACAGCATGCCCTTGACCAAATTCAAATTCAACAAAAATGTGAATGAAAATAACCATCTCACAGACTTGTTCTGCATAATTAGATCATTTATTTAGATAGCTGCCTAGGTCTGACATATAGATTTTCTATAAGAAATATGTTTAAAACTTATGTGGATACTGTTTCTCATATTTTGAAAGATCAACTGGACTTAAGAATTAATAGCATGTATGTGTGTGTATTTGTGTGTATGTGTGTGTATACATAATCATCTTCATGCTAGGAAAAGCATCCCTATTCATCTATCCTTATTCTCCCCCAAGAAAAGCATTTGTTGAAATATTTCACTTTGCTTTTTCTAAAGAAATTCCCAGGAGAGTGCCAGAAATATATTAGTTGCTCTAGTGGATTGGTTGAATCTGAATATATGTATACCTGTACACACACACCCCTAAGCTATTATAACAAATATGTATAAAATCACATGATCATATTGTGAGTCTAATATCAGCCCTATAAGATATAGACACCTCCACTTTAGTGATGATGAACTATTATTAATAGTGGTTATCTATCTTGCCAGATATCACGCAGTTAATAAGGGACAGAACCAGAACTGTAGGTTAGAATCCCAGTATAGTCTTCTGTCTGTTATGAAGCCCTCCCTCAAAGAATTCTGATCAGCTATTAAATTATATTTTTTTAACTGCAAAAGATTGTTCAGGTTGTTGATGAATAAAGACAGTATCAGATAATGTCATCAGATAATTCACCAACTCTAATCAGAGCATCACCAAAGTTCTCTTTGTGGACTGTAGTTGAGAATCCTACCAAAAAAAAAAAAAGTAGTGGTCAGCAGGCTCCAAGAAGGCTATGATGTGGAAGAGGCTGAGAAGTTATTTAAATACCCAGGCATTATTATTTATACCTAAACTTAGGAACCTATGAATAGAGGGAAGAATTACTCTCTCCTGGAGTGAGGCTCATTAATATTCTGGGAAGAGCTAACTGTGGAATAGGGCACAGCTAGGAACCGAGAGTTTTCTAGAGGTTGAGGACCCAGTTAGTCTTCACAGTGATCTTGATCCTCCGAAGTCCTGGCTGAGCTAATGTTCCCTGGGGGTCAGTTCACGTAGGAGAAACCATACAGTACTTCTTAACGTTGGCTGCACGTTAGGATCATCTGAGATTTAAAAAAATGCAGACTTTCAAGCCACACCTGGGTCAATTAAATCAGAATCCATGGGGTAAGACTCAGCCACTCATATTTGTTAAAGCTCTTCATAGGTGATAATGTGTAGTTCAGGTCAAGAGTCACTATTCTGGAAGCTAAAATGTTTTCTTGTCTTTTTTTTTTTTTTAATCAGTTGTTCCTTTTTTGCATTTCTTACCTTCATTGCTCCATCCCTTCTTCTCGTCCTTCTTTTACTTCTTTCTTAAAAACATGGTTGAGGAGGGCTCATGAGAAGCCATGTGATACAAAGATAAGTAAGATATGATTTTTGTCCCTGTGTTACTTGTATGCATCAATGTAACAAATGAATGCAAAGACCCATTTTTACAGTTTTGTAGTTCAGAAGTCCAGCACAGGATGAATGGGTTCCTGGCTCAAGATATCACAAGGCCAAAATGGAAGTACTGACCAGGCTGAGTTGTAATCTGGAGGCTCTAGGAAAAAAATCCACTTCGAAGCTCATTCAGGTCATTGGCTGTAGGACTGAAGTCCCAGTTTCCTTGCTGGTATCTAGATGCTAAGAACAGCACCTAGATACCACTCACATTCCTCACCACTTAGTGCCTTACATCTTCAAGCCAGCAGCGGTGCACTGGATGTTTTCCATGCTTTGAATCTATAATTTTCTGTGACCAGCTGGAGAAAATGCTTTGCTTTCAAAGATCTCACATAGTTAGGACCACTTAGATAATTTCCCCATCTTAAAGTAAGTGGATTTGTGATATTAATTACATTTGGAAAACCCTCTTGATAACAACACCTAGATTATCATTTGATGAAATAACCGGAAGAAGAATTGTAGTCACACAGGATGGGCATTTGGGAGGGCCATCTTAGAATCCTGCCTACCACAAGTCCCCAAGGAGTTCACATGCAGGGAAACAGACTTGAAACCCCATGTAAAGCAATAGAGGATGGTAACAGATAAAAGGAATAGAGGTGGTACTAATGAGTTATTGAAAGAGGGATTAACCCCATGGTATACATGCAGAGAGTCATAATAGTCTCCTTAGAGGTGATGCCTGAGCCCATTCAGATATTGGACAATCACTGAGCACTTACTGTATGCCATGCACTGAACTGAGTTTTGAGAGATGTATAGTTATTTTCCAGGTGAATAGGAACATGGATGAAGTTTCCAGAGAGGAGACACCCTATGAAAAAGTGTGTGTCTAACAAGTGACAATGAAGATAGGTATTTAAGGGATGAGATGCTGTTCCGTTCTGCTAGAACATAAAACGTGTGGGAGAAGTGGCTGGAGATGAGGCCAGAGTGAGGCCGGGGCCTAAGTTATGAAAACCCTGTCATACAGATTTTACTTTACTCTTTAGTGACAGATAACCACTAAGCGTGCCCCCCGCCCCCAACTTCGTTGAGGTATATTTAAAGTACCATAAATTGCACATATATATATAGTGTGTAATTTGATGAATTTTTGACATTTATGTACCCATGAAACCACCACCACAATCAAGAAAACACATTTTCTATTATCCAATTGTTTGCTCATGTACTTTTATAATCCATCTCCTCCAGTATTCTGCTCCAGGCAACCAATGATTTGCTTTCTGTCAATATATTAGTTTCTATTTTATGGAACTTTATCTAAATAGATTCATACAGTACATACTCATTGTGCTTGGCTTCTTTCATTCAACATAATGATTTTGAGGTTCACCTCTGTTGCTGCAAATAGCAGTAGGACATTATATCTGGTAAACATTCCCCAGGTCACAAAGGCTTCCATGTTTTCTTCTGTATTGCTTTAGGTTTTATATTTATGACTATGATTCATTTTGAGTTACTTTGGGGGTAATGTATAAAATAAGTGTCAATGTTAATTTTTAAAAAAATATGTTTATTTAGTTGGTCCAGGATTATATAAAGACTTTACATTCCTCATTGAACTGCTTTGATAAATATTGAAAATCAATTAACCATATAAATGTGGGCCACATAGGGGTTTTAAGTAGGAGAAAGATAATGATTCATGCACTTTAAAGCCACCCATTTTTTATTAATTCAACCTGTAATTTTTTAAAAAATATTCTATGAAATACTCTTCCAGGGACTGAGTCTTATTTGTGTTTCCGTCCTCAAAGTTGGAACAGCATCTGGCACATAATAGCCCTTAGAAGTGTTTGTTTAACCAGAAAGAAAGACAAATAAGATAGAGACTCTGTCTTCAGGGTTCTTAGAGTCTAGAGTAGAAGAAACATCCTTGGTGAGACTGAGTGAAACTACAGGCTAGGAGATGAATGAGAGTGAATGCTGTTCTCTAGCTGAAGAAAAGGTGGAAAAGCATTGAGCTAGGGTAGTGGTAGTAAAAAGAAATACAGAGAATGGCAACTAATGAGAAGGAGTTTAAGATGCTTCTCAGATCCGCCACTTAGAGGATACAAAAGGTAGAGTAGATCGAGTGGGAACCATACATTTGTCTGAGAGTCCTTAGGCAGAAAAGGGAGTATATGGTGACTCCTGACTTCTAAGAGTTTATATCCCACTAAAGAATGGAGACCAATGAAGAGAATGTATGATGTATGTGGAAAGAAAGGAGTCAACATGAGACTAAGAGAAAGGAAGGAGAAGACTGTGTGGAGGAAGTGGTATTTAAGAAAGACCTCAGATAAAGATGAGTTTTGTTGTTTGAAAGAAGAGAACATTTCAGGCAGGCAAAGGGGCAGTATGAGTGAAAGCAGGAGGGTGTGGCTGTACGTGGCACATTTGCAGGTCAGTGAATTGTGTGTTGTGGTTAAAGCAGTGCAATGTGGGTAAATGAGGGACTGGTGGGTTTGGTGGGATTTGAGGCTAGAAAGAAAGATTGAGACCAGATAGTGTGTTATTTCAGGTACCTAGAAATATAACACATTGCTTGTCAGGTCTTGTATTGGACTCATCTTATAGATTAGCAAGATGTAGCCCCAGCCTCCAAGAAATTATTTTCTAGTGAATAAAGTCACCCAACAAATAATTATAAAGAGACTGAAATTTGTGACAAGGATATGTGCTTGGAAGGCATAAAGTAGGAAGTAACTGTATGGAAATCAGAATATCTTCATGCAGGAGAATTTTAAAGGGCAAGTGGAGGTTTCTGGGGGGTGTGGGGTAGAATATTGTTCCACTGTTTAAAGAAGGCTTTCCAAACAGAGCCAGCAGCATCAGCAGCTGTGTAGAAGTATGTGTCCTCAGGCTCCATGCATCTTTCTTATTTCTTTTTTTCCTTGCTTCTAGCTAGAGGAAATACAATCCTAAAATCTGAGTGGGGCTAAAGAAGAAAATGGAGATACTGCTTTGGCTTCTAGTCCTATCTCAACGGGGTGATTTTAATCTCTCAATGGCAGAAAGACTTTGTTGTGGTATCATGTGATGGTCTATCTTTAATGATAAAGCAGTACTTTCTCTTCTTGGTATTGATGCTTGTGTAAATCTGCCTCAGAAATCTAATATGAGTAAGTGGTGATTACAAATCGTGATTTAGGTTTTCCTGTATTTCCATAAACACCTTACCACCTCTAATAATTGGGTGTACATTACTTAGTTCTGCTTAGAGCAGACAAGGCTTTGATTAGGCTTTCTGCTAAATTTCCAGAAGCTTCTATAAGGTTATTTGTTGTTTTCTTGGCAATATGGGCTCCCCTTATCTCCTTTCTCAGAGCTCTGCAGTTTGTCTTGAATCCTGATGGTAGGAAGCCTTTGGGAGGACAGTGCAGGTGTTTGGAATTTTAAGTGATTCGACTCCACTGGGGACATGGCGTACTTGAAATGACAATCTATCCATTTCCGCCTGCCAGAAACTTGGGGAGCAGTGGCAGCCTCTCCTCAAGTCATGAATATGATGAATAGCCTTGTGCTCACCAGGTAGTTATCTTCTTAGGATAATTTAGGCCGAGAAGATACTTTTTAATAGAAAGATTGAGTTTCAGTTCAGAAAGTACTTAAGTACATTGGAGTCATTATGTATATAATTTGTTTCACTGAGTTTATTATTTTCATTTGACTCCAAGGAATTGTGAATGCAGTCAGTGGTGGTGCAAAGGCACACAGTCACAGGCTGGGTTTCCTGGGAAGCAGATGCTGAAGTGGAGTGCGTTAGCCAGCTGAGACTGCCATAACAAAATACTGTAGCCTAGGTGGCTTAAATAACAGATTTATTTTCTCATAGTTCTAGAGGCTGGAAGTCTGAGATCAGAGCGCAGCATGGCAAGGTCATTGTGAGGGTTCTCTTCCTGGCTTGCAAATGTCCACCTCCTCGCTGTGTGCTCAGACTGTTTCTCTGTGCATTCACATGGAAAGATATCTCTCTCTCTCCCACTCCCATCTTTCTTCTTATAAAGCCTCTAATGCTATTGGTTCAGGACTTTACCCTTACACCCTCATTTAACCTTCGTTACCTCCTAAAAGTCCTATCTCCAAGTGCAATCACACTGGGGGTTTGGGCTTCAACATATGATTTGGGGCAACACAGTTCATTCAGCCCATTGTACAGAATTTTATCATGCAGGAAATTTGTCAGGGAGTTCTTGAGCTCACTACTTCTAGAAGGGAATATACGAAATAAATTGAACAGAGGTTGCAGTTGGCCTATGAAGTAGTCTCTCCAAAGACATCAGTCGACCCTACAGGCAGCTTTAAAGCTGGAGAAGGCCTTTCAGGGTTGTCCCGAGTTGATGTCTTTTATTACCATGTCAAACAGTCATTGGATGTTGACTGTCCCTTGTGAGAGTTTCATATTCTCTCTTTGTTTATTCGTATGTATTTTAAGGATAGACTAGATTTCTAGACAGCTGTCATTATTCCGTGGGACTGTGGAAAGCGTTTTTCAGATTCTTGCTGTAGATGATGATTTTAATGACTCCTTCCTGATGTGGGGTTGTGGGGAGAGGGAAACAGCCAAACAAACAAACAAACACAGGAAGAATTCAGACAAACGGATTGTGCTTGTGAAGTCAAATGAAGGATGAGACACTAAAAATCTTCCAGTCTTGGGTAAAAATGCAGAAGATACCAGCATCAAAAATATATATCATTTTTGGGTGACTCAGCCTCTAACCTATTTATCTGTCTTTATTTTCTTAAAATCTAAGTAGATTGGCTCAGTTAGCTAAATTGACTGTTTCAGATTTTCACCTCTCATTTAGGAAATATTTTCATTAGAAAACACTTATCATTTCTCCACCCTCATGTGTTTCGCCACTACAAAGCTTTTGGGCTTTAGCATTCCCTAATCTCACAGAATTAACATTCCCATTATGATCTTTGCACGCCTGTGCCATCGCCTTTGTAATAATCCTCACATGTGTAATTACTTGGCTAATCCTGTTACTTGCCAGTTCCATGAAGCTAGGTAACCATGCTTGTCATACTCACCATTGCATCACCATCTAGTACAGTGTTTAGCACTTAGTGTTCAAATATTGTTTGTTGAATGAATAAATTGATGAGTCAGTGAATAGTAACAGGGCAAATTTATCAGTCAGAACTTTGGGGGTCGTTTGATACCTCTAATCTGGAATTTAGTGTCTCTGTCCACATACTAAATATGCGACTTTTTAGTAACTCATTTAAAAAATGAATTGCCCCAATTCTACCCTGTCATATCTTTTCCTCGGACCATTACTTTGGGCAAACAACAACAATAAAAAATGATCTGTTTTCCTGACAAATCAACAGCAATCTGTAATTATTAAAAAGTCAGTGATTTTAATTTGTCCTTCATGGTTCCTGACAACATGTTAGGAGAGTCCCACAGGTAGATGCACACACATATTCATATCCCTTTACAGAAGAGTGGTCCTTTGTTGTGGGAAGTCTGCCTCTTTGGAGCAATGTGAGGAATACTTACCTCACTGGTCAGAGCATCAGAGTTCACCTGCTTTCCATTGAGTCAGTTAGATCCACTTAGCATACAACATTCTTTGTCTATTTTTTTAAAAAATTCTTAAATGGCATTCATAACTTAAAGTCATAAAAAGAGGCTGTACCATTAATTACCTTTGAAAAGACTATGTTACGTTTGTCTTGGTCATGTGGGAGACTGTGAGTGATGTTAAGTAATATAAATCTTTTTTGTGCCTGTGTTAATAATGCTGATCTTAGAGTTGACAAGGACTATCTAGTTTATTGGAATAACTGCTTTGAATTTTAAGGGAACTACTGCAAATATGTGGCATGGCTGCTTGTATAGCCATACTAGTCCCTATGGGAGATGTCATTAGTTATTAAAGATGTTTATGCCTATTAAAACTAATACTTCTTCGGAATTCTTCCCAATATAGTATTTTAGGCAACCACTATCACTTATCATATTGATATATGAGATGAAACCTCTTCTGTCTTTAAGATAAGGCATGATTTAATTGGACAAAACTATAACTTAGAAATATGAATATAAAAGATGGATTCAGAGGATAGTGTAAATATACAGTTGAACATATTAAACACATTTATATACTAGTTACCAGGACTTTCATGTACATTATTTCATTTGATAGTCTAATATCCCTATAGAACAGGCAAATCAGACATTTTCTTTCCATTTTGTAGATTAAAAAACCAAGACTGAGAGAAGTTTATGGACTTACTTGGGATCAAATCCTGATAAATAATAATAAAAAAAGGTCTTCTGATTTCAAATTATTTTTATTTTCTATAGAAATTATTTCTATAGAAATAATTATTTCTAATTATTTTATAATGAGAATTATCTTCTATTGTAATTATAGAATTTTTCTATATAATTAAATTATTTTATGTTTTATATTTTATAATGATCTAATCTATTGATATTTAAAGAATATGAGCAAGAAATTCATAAGGTTGAAAAATATACTGTGGCAAGCATACCCTTCCCTGACAAAACACCAATTAAAGACATCAGGGATAAAATATGATTCTAGTATGAACTTTACTCAAGACATCTGAAAAGGTCTTTGGACTCAGAGAGGAAAACTGGTTGTTTTCCAGCACAATTGTCAAAATATTGGCTGATTATGATCTTTCTGGCAAGTAAGCTGCAACCATTGTGGGGTGCTCAGGTTAAGCCGCATCACCAAGCAGGAAGGCAGGGTATGTTACTATGCTTACTTAGCATGGGCACAGTCACTCAGGGAAGGAAGACAACACTGAGAATCTGTTTCTGGCTGTACTTCTATATTTTCCCCAGATCATTGCCCTCAGGGTGTTCTAGACAGGTTCGATACCAATGAGTCTATCTCTTTGATTTGTTTTTGAGGCTACTTGAAATACCTGAATTTTACCAGTATAAAAAATAATTGTATGAAAGCCAGAGGCTGAGAAGTAGAGGTCAGGGTATGAAGGATTTCTAAAATAAACATGTTTGTGTGTGTGTGTGTGTGTGTGTGTGTGTGTGTGTGCGCGTGCGCGTGAATTTTTGGAAATGAAAGACCTAAAAACAAGGCATGAAATTTACTAAATTTAGAGGGCCTTACAAATTTATATGTGATATATATTTTTTAAATAATGCTGTGAAAAAGAACTATTCAAGAATAATAAAAATAAAATGTCTTTAATAAAGATAACTATATCCAATATTCAGACCAAACATATAGGGTAATTAAAGACAAACTCATGATTTTAGGTACATTGATCAATCAAAGAAATACAAACCAATGGGCATAAAAAGAAAGAAGTTCTATTTAAAAACATAAAATATACAAATTATATAGATATTCATTTTAGTTTTACATTAGTTAATCAAGTCTCATTTGCTTTGGTTTTGTGATCCATGCCTGCTCTAAGTAGTCCCTTTCTCTTCTTCATAAAATAGATAACCTTAATCTGTACACTCAGTCCCATCAAGACTGAGCCAATCCTTATGAAGGCCTATATAATAACAAAATTCTGGAGAACCAGGTAGTATGACCTAGATATTCAAAGGCTAGCATTGATTGTGCTTAAGTTGAACCCTGAATAACATTCCCAGGAAATTTTTTTTCTGTGTGTCTATTTATCTTAGGCAGAATAAAAGCATAAAGAAAGAGTGCCTAGCACAATGCCAATTGCATAGACTCATTTTCTATGATGGCTATTCTTAAAAGTAGGTTAACAATCTATCGTAAAATATTGATATCCTAAAGGTGTTAAGGAAAATCCACTGCTGTTACTTTTGATGTTCTTTGTCCTTCATACTTTTCAAGAATATGAAATATTTCTTTACAGTTGTATTTGCATATGCTGCACAGAGCTTTTTTTTTTTTTTTTAAATGTTTCTACCACACGTCATATGATTATTACACAGTGGTATTTCAAAACTCAGAACAAATGAAAACTCCTTAATAGTGGTTAAAGAATCTGTGTGGTAAAATGACATGAATTCTGAATTTTGATTCAGTGGTTCTTAGACTCTGATCATGTACCAGGTAGAACCAGGCATTATTGCATAGGGGAACATGTATGCACTTAAAATCAGAGGTATCAATTGAGGTTAAAAAGAAATGGTTTGAGTTGTCAAAACTGACCCAGCAATCAGATATTTGGTACTGAACTTTACTCATAATTCAAAGGATGTGAATGATAATAAAACACATGCAATGCATTACTTTTCTCTTAGAAAGTTTTGAGATGATGACCAATGTAGCTCCCTAGGTTCATTAGGACCTATTCTGGTTTTGATTAAATATGCGATGTTCTAACATGTAGGACATCACTTCTTGTAGAAGGAACCATATTGGTTATGGTTCACTTTTATTCTTCAATATAGTTTATATGACACTTTCCAGTGGGCCATGTCCCATATTTCTATGAAGTCCTAGGATATATGCAATAAGCAGTCTAGACAGATCAGATATGTTCTGCTAAAAGTATTTCAAATATAAAGACTTTCTATTATCTTTCTGCTAATGAGTTTGCAAGGGGCTTTGAGCAGTGCAGCTTGTTTTTTCCCTGTTATCAGGAAAAAAAAGAAAATATTTCACAGATATTATAGCCTTGCTACTAACCCTTTCTTACCCATATGAGTTCAAATCCTTCAGTACTTGCTCACTGAGTGTGATTTTTCTGGAAGACCTTTGTTGCTTTCTACTAGTTAGGTATAAAACTCCAGGTATTCAATGTTCAGATTATTATTTTTTCCTTTTTCTTAGTAAACAAAGAGAATAACAAAATGTAACTGTTAAGTATTGTTCTCAAAGGTCTCACACCAAGAAGTGTGTGCACCTTCCCCAGAAGTACATATTTCACTTCATTGCAAAAAAATAACACAAGAAATACTCTCACAGTTTTTGTAAAAATTCTTTGTTTAAAAAACTCAGTTTTAATGCTACTAATAATAAAACCAAAACTATCTAAAGTAATAGAGCTATATTTCATTACTACCATTGCCAATTATTTCTGTCCTTGAGCCTGGATCACCAGTGGGAGACAATAGGAGAAAGATGCAGCAGACATGTAAGTAGGTAAGAAAAAAATCTGATAAAATGTTAATGGATTACTAAAAGCTAAGTGTGAGCTGGTAATATGGTATAGTTATGCCCCACATAACGATGCTTTGGTCAACAATGGCCCCTATACATGATGGTAATATACCATACATCCTAGGTGCGTAGTAGACTATACCACCTAGGATTGTGTAAGTACACTTGAGGATGTTCACATGATGATGTAATCTTCTAACAATGCATTTCTCAGAATTTGTCCCCTCATTAAGTGGGGCATGACTGTATAGAATCACTGGGAGGCCTGATGCATAGCGAGTTTGCATTTGCTCCTAAATTAGGAACAAGTCAGGAGTCCAGAGAGAACTTCCCTAAGCGGTGGTGTGTAGGAGAGGATCTTCCACCACTACAGGAAAGGCATAAAGCTCCATCTCCTGCTTAGACTCTTCTCTGAAATCAGGGTGGAAAAAGACTTGAACAGGGGAATGGCACAAGTCCCTGTCAATTCCCATTGCTGCAGAAAGGTGTGTGGGAAAGCATCCTCTACTCATGAGGATGCAGTAGACAAGAGTCCTCTGCCCCAAATGCTATGAAATTATTAGAGATCTCCTACCACTGGGAGAGGAGCAAAAACCTCTCACCTGCATATGACCCACAAGAGACTCTAGTAGAGTTTGGCTCCATGAATACTGAAGAGGTCCCATACCCAAGGCCCACAGATCCTGCCTACATTGATCTTGACCAAGCAACAAAGAACCTCCCCGCCAGCATAGGAAGCACTGAGGAACAAACGACAACAGCTGATGCAGAGAAAGGGCAAACTGTCAAGAGATTCCCTATATGGTATGAGCATATTGGAATGGCAGAAACCAAAGGTGCAGCACAAACATTGGGACAAAATCAAAGACGAATTTGAAGTTTGTTGTGCCCAGAGGGCAGCCAAAGCAACAAGAAATCCCAAATCCAGTTTAACTTGACTAGATTAACTAGTCGAGTTAGATTAACCAGTACTCATGGCTTAATCCAAGAGGCATGCCCATTTTCAAGTATAAATTCTATTTACCTTAATATCTATTGTTATACACAATATCGGGTATTCAATAATAATAATATAAAAAATATACAAGGTATAGGCACACACATAACCTATTATCAAGAGAAAAAAATCAATAGAACTAAAAGATGACTCTGATGGTGGAACTATCACACAATGACCTTAAAACAACTATGTTTTAATATCTTAAAACATCTACTGAACAACATGGATAACATGCCTAAAGAGAGGGGGACTTTTAGCAGAGAGATGGAACTATATAAAAAAGTGAAGTTGAAATGCTAGAGATAAAAAGCCTGATAGAAAAAAAATGAAGAATACCTTTGCCAGGTTCATCAATAGACTCAATACAGCTGAGGTAATAATTAGTAAATATAAATATAGATGAAGAAAGATATTGAAACTGAATCATAAAGAGAAAAACAGTGCAGAAAAACAAAATCAAGAAAACAGAACAAATATCCAACAGCTATGGAACAATATTAAATGATTTAATATTCATGTAGTTGGAGTCACAGAGATAGAACAAAGCAGAATATTTGAAAAGAAA